>OY735248.1:20319907-20971954 GCA_963457695.1 Neria commutata | reverse complement strand
GGCCCTATGCCTCTGTTCTTTTTCACTATTGTGCCGTCCACTCCTGGAGCGCGCTTGAATTTGCAATAAACAAGCGGAAACGCGTCCATTTCGCCAATTTCACTGCTCCTCGCGATTTCGCAGCTTCCTGTTCTGCATTCGGTTGGCATACGCATCGCACTCAGCGCAATTCATCGCCACGTATTTTATGCGCACATTTTAATATAACGAGAATTCACAAATGCGTGGTTTATTGCTCGGCGGCTGTGCGGCTGACTGGCTGCGCCCACTAACGCCTTTAACCGCGTTCCACTCTGGCCGCGCCGCGGCGCCTGCCTAAAGGTGGAAGGTCGCACCCATTCGCACTCGCAGTGCGTGTATCGCGGTAATTGTGTGCGCTTGTGGTTTCGTTCATTTCAATAAGCCGTGCTTCCGCTTTTGCACAATTTTAATTTCCGCTCATAACAGCTCTCGTAAAAAAACACGACTGATTGCGAGTTTTTAGAATAGGAAGTATATTGTAGCCGCATTTCACGATATTAAGAGTTTAGTGTTCAGTCGCTTTGTGCACTCTTTATATTTGAAGCTCTATTTATACCAGGTCCTTAACTATTCGATATACAAAATGTTTGCTTTGATGTATTTTTAAAAAATTTTGCATGGTTTAGATCACAAAGAGTTTTCTTTGGATATGCAAATGCTGCTTTGACATAAACAACTAGCCACATTTTGATCTATAACTTTTTTCGACTCTACTACGTATGACTTACTACTTTAAACATAAAATTTTATACGTGTAATCGACTTTTTATACACCAATAAATTCACGTCAAATCAAATATTCCAAAATTTGGAGCGATAGAGTTTAAGTGCATTACAATTGCAGTTATAATAAATACCAAATTAAATAATTAAATAAAATATTATTTCATCACAAATTATTGAAAGACGTTGTTCATTGATTCACTCCAGAACTGAGAGAGTGCATAAGAAGAAAATAACTTAAAAACCTGAAAATACCTTAGCTTATATGTTAGAAAATATTTACCGGTTTATTCGCATTAACAAATCTATATTTTAAAATCAAGAATGTGTCTGAGAATGTAATGTATGTATATGTATGTTAATTAGACATCCGATTTTCAACTGAGAACGAAAGTTTTTGAGTAAGGCCCTTCTCCTCTAAACCATCCCAACACTGAATATAATAAATTTTGGCGCTGTCGAACTACATTAACTTGCTTGTTTACGGCATTAACTGACTGGCAGATAATAATGGCCGATACACGCTCACACACACAAAAGTTGAAACAGCATAAACTTGCGCAAGAGGCGTGCATAGGGCAACCCCTCGCCCCGGGCAAATTGTCGAGGAACAAGCACTGCCAACGCCACTGCAAAGAGGCAAATAAATAATCGCAGGATTTTTAAATTTATACTTTTACATAAATTTGCATGCATATTTTATGGGTAGGAAAAGCGGCAAGAGGAGACACACACGCCCAAACGCTGCACGTAGAGCCGGCGACCGAGGCAGAGACAGCGGCCAGGCAGTGGCAGTGGCAGAGACAGCGACAGAGGCACATAAAACAGAGCGTAGGAAGCAATAAGCGGGCCAGCAAGTAGGCTGAGTCGGGAGCATTTGACAATTTTATAATAGGCAGGCAAAGCACAAACATAACCACTTCCAGCAGCACATCCTGCGCATCCTTCCACAACGACTGACAGGGACCGACCGCCATGCACGACGACCGGCATTTGGCTGGCGTTGGCAGCAACTGAATTGGGCGAATTGTTGGCAACAGAACAGCTACTGGCAGCCTTTCAAGCCTACCAAGCATGCTGATGTGGCATACCCAAATGTGAAGCTTCCGTTGCGCAGACAGCCACCCACACACATTTGTCTGCACTGTCTGAATGCATGTACATATGTATGTCCGTTTGTCGCTCTATACTATATGTGTGTGTGTATGTAGGCTTGTACTGTTTTGTTGCTGAAGTCATAAAAGCAATGTCACATCTTTAAACACCCTCGTTATATTCTATGGGATTTTATGGCTGAATTTATTTGCGAGTGTGTAAATTCTCACATATGTATGTGTGTGTGCACAAGTGCGCACATGTTTATGTCCGTGTGCGATTGTCCTCTTTGCTCTTTTTCGTTTTTTTTTTGGCACCAATCTAGACATTTTAAGCCATTGCTGAAAATCGTTTAAATTTCAACCGTCCAGAAGCGTACTTCTAATTCTTAACTAGAAGGGATTCATCAAGAAGAAGCATAGTGAAAACAATCCTCGTCGATAAGTTTTTGACATAGCAGAAAATATTAATTTTTTTTATGAATATCAGTAAGATTATGGCAGCCAAAGTAAATACATATGTAAATAAGTTTTGAGTCTTGTTGTAATTATCTTAAAACTAAAAGATTGCAAATATTTAAGTAATATATTATTTCAGATTATTTCGATTGAGATTTCAAAACTAACTTAGATTGGATCATTAATGTGTATAATATTGGGAAAAAAGTTTCAAGTTAGTTAAGTACGATTCTTAAAGTAATCTGCTTATCGCGGCGTCGCTGACGTCGGGGTCTGTTGGCAGATCCGAGTCCGCACAGACCACTGGCCACTGGTGTGTTGGAATTGCCTGTGCGTTAATTAGGAGCTCGATGGTCTCTGAGCTTGAGTTGGTCCATTCGCCGTCAGGTTTCTGTACGAATCCCGTGTGCGTTGGACTTGCTGCCATGATGGTTGCAGAGCCGGCTGGTTTCCGAAACGCTCTCGACATTCTCGACCAGGAAGTTCGTTTTGCTTTCCTTAGTGCATTCTTGAAGAGTCACAGGGTCTCCTTGTATGATGACCAAGTGCTGTCCCTTTTGGCTTTGTTGAACTGTTTCCTGCACTCACGCCGAACTTCCGCGATTTTCGCGGTCCACCAGTGTGGTTTAGCTTTGCCTCTTGGGGCTCAAATTTTGCTTGGCCTCCGCCAGCACACACTGCCCCCTCCCCATACGTGCTTTATTCGCCATTTTCATTGCTACTCGCTCACTTCCCTACTCACACTCTGTGACCGAAATTAAATTTGTTTTGAATCATCCTTCTTCTCCGCCGAGCCAACCCGACCCTCTGTTCTAGCCCAGAGCACACAAGTTTACTTCCCTTCTTGTTGACTTCAGTAAAATTTTTAGCTATTGCTTTTACTTAGTGTTTAAAAGCAATGAAGAATTCTTAATTTCTCTTTGAGCTTGACGCTATAGTGCAGCCGGAAGTGAGTTCGCTACAGTTTCCGTTTGTTGATTTTGCGTCGCTACTGTCGCATCTTGCACCACTCTGCCCTGCTCTGCGTGGTACAAGTTTGAGTGCGCAAATGAAAAAAGAACAGTTAAAATTTTATGAGATGCGCAGCCAGGACACACAAAATTAAATGGCTGCTGCGTAATAAAGTTAGCCGTTGACATCAAGAGACGCAAGTCAAAAGGGAAAATTTAATTCGTTGCAGGGATCTTAAAGCGCCATGCTCTGTCCGCGCTCACATGTTGCGCTTCAAATTTTCCATTTCTTTACTGACTTTAGAAGCCGGTCGGGAACATACGCGAAATTGTTTTGAAATGAGAGACTTAAGTATCCATATACTTCTCTCTTTATTTTCACTTAATTATTTTTATTTCTACTTCTCAGAGCATGCGACGCTATTTTCATAACACCATACAATTATAATATCAATTAATAGTTTTTTTAGCAATTATTTCTCGTAACCAACAGGAAACTCAATCAGCAAAACAACATCTAAAATGCTGTCTGTGAGAACTTATGTGTTAGTGACTTTTTCATGGCCTGATTACTTATTTAATAAGCTACAGTTTTGTAGGTCAGCTAGAAATTTAAACCTCATAATCCCTGCACATAACTTTTTAAACTCCGACAAACTCTTTTTTGTGAACGTCATCAGATTGTGGAACTTGCTTCCTTTAAATATAAAAAGTATCAAAAGTAAGCACAGCTTTAAGTATGCTATTTTCCAACATTTCTCCTGAACGTACCTTGCTACTTTCTTCTTCTATCCTATCTTTTCCCACTTTTTCTAACCTATATCTCTCTATATTAGATAAAACTTTATTGATAAAAATTGTTAGATCTTTTGTTTATCTAAAAAATTTGTAATTAATGTCTAAGTTATTTTCAATTATCCCTTATATTTTCTGTGTTGATTATTACTCGTTGTTATTTATGATATACTTACTGCATGGAAAAGACTCTGTCTTATATGTGAACAGAATTAGGTTAATAATAAATAAATAAATAAATAAAATAACAAACATACATTGAGGTCTCTCCTGTAGTCTCCCCGTCTCCCCTGTGGTCATAACTCTATGGAACTATGACTGCAATTACATAATTTGTAAACTAATAAAGATACCATTCGGCCGCCATTTTTATGCATCGATTTGGCAAGCTGCTCTTGAAATCCCAGAAGGGTTATTCAGATATTCTGTGACTGCGCCAACTCGTTTAATACCAATCGCATTCGAACTTGCCAACAAATATAAATATTTTCAGCAATAGCAGAGAAAGATTTAATTTCATGTGCGTCATAAAAGTCGCTGATAGAAGAGAAGAACATTTAAATAAGCCCAACACAAGTGAGCATGTTTGAAATAAACAAAAGGTTCTCTGGAATGGTGTCATCTTAAATGATGCCAACCTAGAGATACTGAGTGCCGGAATTTCACTATTTTGCATTCTGATTGAAATGTTAATTTTTGGGATTTTCCTGAATAAATTGTAGAATTTATTAAAATGAGAATACAAAAATGCGCACATTAAAATTTTAAATATTTATAGAAAAACTTCAGCTGTACGACTTTCCAGCAAGCAAATCGTTCAGCGTGTCCTCCCCAGCATACAATCCAATCACATTTGTCGTAACTATGATAACAGCAACAAAAATAACTACTACTATAACAACAACTTCAAAATTCAATTTACAGCAGATTCTTAAGCACTTAAGAGAGTCTTACGCAACAGTGCGCCAATATACATACATACATACACACATATATTTCCATAATGATTTGCCGAAAGCCTTACCCAAATACCTTTCTGCTACTCTGTTTCCGTTTTTATTTCTTCTGTAGTTACCTCGCATTTGCCGCTCATTTTATTGTTTTTCATCGAAATTAAACTAAGTAAGAAAATTTGCATGGAAACGAAAAATAAAGAAGGAGACGAACAATTGTGAAATAATCACCTTAGAGCGTTCGGGGCATTAAAAATAGAGCAGCAAAGTCGACACTTCATCCTCTTCCCTGCTCTGTAGCTCTGGCAACTGTCCAACACTTGAACTGTGATATGGGCGAGTGCTGGAAAGGGGAGGCGAGTTGTTGCTACGTGGGGGATACGATGGCGAAAATGTTATCGCAAAAAATAAATATAGCAACAACACAGCCAGATTGCTGCCAGCAATGGAAACAAATAGTTCATTTATTTAAATTCCCTTTTAGGGATTCGCTTAATTGTCATAAAAACATTCCAAATGAAACAAACTGCAGCAATGGGATTGGGAATGGGAAGCACTTGACGTGCTTCGTTTCGGAGCGCCGCACATTTCTGAAGCTCAAAAATTCATTAATGATATTTTATGCATATAAAGTATGCTTTTTTCTTTAGTATTCAATGCACATAGACAACTTTAAAGTGCTTAAAGCATAATTTCCATGAAAAGAATAGAACTATGTTTTCCAGTTCATCCACAGGGAATATTCACTAAGAATATCATGAATGAATTGGCATTGCCTTAGAGGCAGACATGCAATTTGACTTGACCTTCCAAAAAACGGCCTCAGCATAAACTGGCGAGTGAGGAGCGAAAGGACTATGATCCAGGCGCTTGCGAAAGACAGGATTTTTTTCTAAGGCATATTCTACAATTTCAAACCGGGTGATTCGGATGCTTCACTCCATTTATTCAACTCTCAAATTGGCGCCATCTTCAAGTCCATGTAAATGTGCTCACATTATTTAATCGGCACTAAGATAGCCAGATGTTATCCTGGACTAACCTGTTATAACTCCCTTTCGAGGTCAAACCCGCACGTTTCAGCCGAGAAGCCATTAATCCTCATTGGACATAATCTTGCATGTGCTACTATTTTAGTAGAAAATTTCGCTTTCCTTCGAAAAGTGCCCCAAATGAAAGGTTTGTCCCATGATTAAAATGTACTATCGTTAAGCTAGGTCTTACAGAAATTTTCGCATATAATCACAAAGCCGTTTCCTTAAATATCGAATTATATTAGTATATATGACTATCGGACACACAGAAAGACCGCTAAATGTCCTGGTCTGATTGCATAACAACTATAAAGACGCTATACATTTTCATGATAAAATTTAATTACGAAAATGCATGCTTCTCCCTTTCTGCTCATCCCTTCTAACCAATTTATTCTCACAAGCAAAGAGGCCCAGAACACCAAGGAAGAAGAGTAAACAAGTAAGGAAGTATCAGTCGGGTTTCACCGACAGAGTAATACCCTACACCATGTTCCCAAGTGGGGTGATAATTCACTGAAATTGTGGGTGCATTTGATTTACAACCTACATAGTGGGCGGACCACGCCCATTTTTGGCAGACTACAAGATATACCTAATAGGACTATACATGCCAAATATTGATGCTCTGGCGGGTGTACAACAGATGTTATCGGCATATTTATTTTACTGCCCCCATGGTGGGCGGACCATGCCCATTTTTGGAGAATTTAAATATATTCTTACCAAGAACGAAGTAACCAAATCTAGATGCTCTGGTGTATATATTATGGAAGTTAAGAGGATTTTTCGTTTATCGCCTATATAGTGGGCGGATCACGCCCATTTTCTTCTATGGCATCTAAGACCTATATATCAACTTGGGAACCGAATTTCATTCATTTATATTCGTAATTAGTCAATTGGAAGCCATTTTACCGGAAAAATTTTGCCGCCTATATAGTGGGCGGAACACGCCCATTTTTCCGTATGACATATATGACCGCCCCCTTAACTTGAATACCAAGTTTTATTCTTTTCAATGAGTAATTAGACAAATTACAGCAATTTTATAGCAAAAAACCCGAGGTAGAGGGACTTATAGGTCCATTGAGGGCGTATCCTTCGACCGATTTGAATAATTTTAACACTTTACCTAACCCGAGGTTCACTGTGACTGTGTACCAAATTTGGTCCAAATCGGACAACTCCTTCTTTCTTTTTTTTGCGTACACGCAGACAGACAGACAGACAGACAGACGGACAGACGGACAGACGGACAACCGGAAATGAAAACAGAAAGTGTTCCTGATCATTTCTATATACTTATGTCTATACCTAGGAAGGCTTCTTTAATGCGTTACAATTTTGGCACAAAGTTATTATACCCTATTACCATAGGTGTAGGGTATAAAAAGCCAAATGGAAGCTCACATTAAATTGGAAGCATAGCTGGATGGAGCAACTGTATAAATCGGTTGCTGCAGCTACATATGTATAGCAGAGATGTGGGCAACAACAGCGAGACCAGTAGTCAACAGTTTAACATCCTGTAAAGAGGCAGGAGTACAGTTAAAACAATAAAAACAATGTAATGAATAAGGATGCGTGCCAGGCTGGCAGGCACAACCGCCGCAGCAGGACAGGAGCAGCAACAAAGCGCACACACAAAAAGGATATACAGCTTTGTCGACTATGCCCAAAGCTGTGAATGTGGAATATGAATGAGTGAGCGACTGAGCGACTGAGCGACTGAAAGCGGACTGCGTCCAGAGAACAATAAAATACTTTTCGTACAATAAACAAATTCTCGGCTGCCTGCTAACATGCCACAGACGCAGTGCAGAGAAACGTCTGTAGTCCTGACAAAGGATAATTCATGGGGTCATTATAATAAACAAGCACAGATGGGCGGCAGGACGGACAAACGGACCCGCGGGTGAATACCTAAATGAAGAAGCGACGAACAGACAGACAGCTCCAACAGCAAACTGTGAATAATGGAGCTCGTGTAACGACGACGACGACGACATTTTGTCATCAACTCATTAAAAGTCAAGGACGAAATGCATGTTTCATCTGCTGCTTCTTGTTCGCCGTCCCCAAAAGAATGTAACCTGCAAGGACGGCAGCAATAACAGCTACAATGCAACAACACAGCGTTAAGTAAATGGAATCCATAAAAAGGGAGTACGCCTTCAATGAGTGGCTTCGCGCGAGTCGCACTCCATTTCACATCGAAATGAATGCCTAAAAACATCCAAAGGACATCTACTGACTACGTAGAAAACGAGAGAACTTTGACCTACCGCAACGGTACTTTCAGTTGCCGGCGACGCACTTCATTGCCGAGCAGTGCACATTTCGCCACTAAAACACGAATATGGTTAATTTGGGTTCGGAGCCTTTTGCAGATTTGCAGGGAGCTGCTTGGGAGCTTTTCTGCAAACTTGCCAACTGGTGAGCGCGCGAAGGAGCGAGTTAATTTTCTCCAGCAGTGAACCAATTTCCCCGAAGGTGGAAAAGGGCTTAGAGAGCTGCCGTGACTCTGCATGCAGTTGGAATATTTTCGGAGTTCGATAGAGGCAACCAAATTCATTGATCAAAGTTTAGTGAAAGCAGTGTTCAATTAACCAAGTCTCTTACAAAAATGCGCAGTGATGTCGATAGGGTCCTTTTTATCTATAGTTAAATTTATATAAAAAAATAGATTTTTCCTATTTTATCATTATTAAATTTTGCCAACAGTGATTCTGCTTAAAATAATTTTTCTTAAGCTACACAAAACTTCCGGCATAAAATTATATTTTTTGCCTCGTAAAGACATTTATTTACTGAACTGCTCTCCCTTTCAGTGCAATGAGCTCCGCAGCCCATTTTCGTCAAGAAAAATCTCGACAGTTTTTAAAATATTTATCTTCACTAGAAATAGTATAATGTAAATATAACTCTCGCAAAAGCTCGTATAACTGAGGCTTAGGCCTAGCTTTCTCGCTTAAACTTCTTTTTAAGCACAAGTTAACGGGATCAACTTTATTACGGGATATAGCTTTATTTTCATGGCAAAGAAAACTTTACAAAAAATACAAGCTAAAACACTTGTATTAATTTTAACAATCAACCTTTGTTGTGATTTCTAAATACATACATTTACTCCTATTGCTTTCTAATATTCAACATGTTCCTTTGTAAATTTAGTAAATTAACACGATGTTAAGTTTTGTCGGATTGCGTAAAGTGCGCCACTATGCATATCTTCTAAATTATGCCCATGGCTTAAATGGATTTGGATTGTGGATTGCCCATGCTGGTCACTTTTCTTACTCTCGCTTCTGTTTGTTAACCCTTTCATGCCCAATGTTGCCTATAGGCAACATTGTATTTATTGGCTTCTAAGTCCCGATATTTAAATTTTTTTGACATGCGGTTTTTGGAATAATGTAGCTTCATATATTGTGCAAGCTTACAGCTACTTGTCCTATTGCAAACTGTGCACATGTTCATTCGGTAGCCGATCTCCGCAACGAGAAATTGTCAAGATCGTTTCGCAAAAAAAGTGTTAATACAAAAAGTGTTTTAAAACATTAAAATATTTGTTTTATTGTAAAACCAAGTAAACACTATAAATAAATAAAGGTAAAAGAGTTATTTAGGGAAAACTAATCATGAGAAAAGTGTTTAGTTTGCTTGTAATATTTTTGTAAAAGTGCAGTTGCCTATAGGCAACATTGGTCAACTGTGGTAATTTCCGAGCAATGTATATTTCATTATGTATATTCATATTTCGATGCGTTTAAGAGGTTTAAGCCGACAGAAATTGGAAAAAAATTTACACTTTAACTGGGATGATTCGCGGATGAGGAAAATGAAGAAGAAGAGCAGTAAACTTCGAAAACTCCATCGAAGAAAAATGAGAAATATGATTGATAAGGGCGGAAATATGAAAATTTATCTAAATGAGGGACTAATTAGCAAAGAAAATGACTGAAAACAAATTTACAATGAAAAGTTATACAGGAGGTGATAGAGAAAATTTATTTGCAATGTTTGAAGTTATTTTGTGCAGAGGTAATGGAATGTAATACCAGTTGGAAAAGCGGACAGCGCAGCAATGAGGTGAAACAATCAATCGAATATTTCACCCATTTCTTTGAAGATGGAGTCTGGAAGAAGATTTATGACTAAACAAACTTGTATGCGATGCAAACTAATAGAACGGCGTTCTTGCTGACATGCTGCTAGAATTATACAAAATAAAGCAAAGCTCAAATAAATGTTACAAGCTCATAGTATTCTGGTATTCATCTGTAGTAGATAGATGGCTGGTGTATCGCAGAGACCTCAAATATACAGACGGCGAAGTGAAGCA
This sequence comes from Neria commutata, assembly GCA_963457695.1. Taxonomy (NCBI): domain Eukaryota; kingdom Metazoa; phylum Arthropoda; class Insecta; order Diptera; family Micropezidae; genus Neria; species Neria commutata. The sequence continues at coordinate 20,961,577 of OY735248.1, read as the reverse complement.
TATTCCACTAATATGATTCCAGTTGGATATTGCTTACTAACGAGCTTTTGAACGCAACTCTAACAGTAGTTTTATCAAGGAAAGGAGGTCGACCAGAATCACTACTTACAGATATGGACTCAAATCCATCATAACCAGGATCTTTACCACCGCCTCCATAATCCCTAGATCTTCCGATGGCCTCTGAGTCAAGCTCCTGTAAAAGAGCACACGCTGCAGAACCTGTAAAATCCATACGATCTGAATATCTTGGTCACTGGGTACAATGGGGAGCAAAAGGCAGATGCAAGCTGTGCCAAACTGGTTTTCCACGCTCTAAATGCAACCAATGCAATGTTTAATTGTGCTCCAATCTACAAAAAAATGGTTTTGTGTCTTTTCGTACTTGAATTTCAATAAAAAATTCATAAAAAAAAAATTTATATGGTTTTTAAAATTCACCACCACTGCCCAATGTTGCCTATAGGCAACATCCTGTAACTTACGAACCAGGACACCAAGGACTTTGAAATTTTTGTCAGTTCATATTTGAGTCAATATTATCACATATCTGACCTCAAAGAATTTTTAGCTCCGCCCAATTTAATTCGGGCATGAAAGGGTTAATAGTTATCGCAAAATGGAAAAAAATTACTTCAAATTCAACCAAGGTGTTATTAAAGATGTTGTTGTATCTATGAGAAAGCAGCAATGTTTTGAAAAATTACTTCAAAACTAGCTCGATGTATCGATTGAAAACATGTTTCTTATGTTTTGCGGTTTTGGATTAATTAATAATATGTAAGTACATAAGTATGTAAACACATCCCAATTGCCGGACGAATTTTTCGCGGCGTACGTGCGCAGTCAAAACTAAGGACGTTCGCCCGGCGACAGAACAAATATGCTATAACAAGTGCGCCCTGATTTAGTCAAAACTTTCCATTATCACAAATATGAAACCATTTAGGGTTGTATACACTAGCCGGTGCAAATGCTTAGTGTTGTATGTACATATGTAAATGCATATAGTGTTGTTCCGATACTAACACGAGTATGAGTAAGTACTCGAGTGCTCCTATCGATACTTGAGTTCTTTTTGTACTTGATGCTATTTTTCAAGCACGAGTACGGGTATCGAGTACTTTAGGTAAGTATTGGTTTGGAGTATGCGTTAACAAAACTTTTTTGCAAAAACTTTACAATGTTGCCTTACCTAAAAAATTTTGTTACTTACCTTAAGTTTTTCCTCCCATTTATTACTAAAAAAATGGAGTTTGGCAACTCTTATCTATTAAAGAAAAATTGTGCAATGTTGCCAATCATGTACAATTTTTTGATTGCTAGGTATTTTCATTATGTTTAGCATGCACGGCGCCGCCGCGGCTCAGTTGGTTCAAGCCCCAGCAAGTGTGCGACAAAAAGCTTATGCTAGATGTAAGAACGCGTTGGAATTCTACTTTTAATATGTTGAAACTTGCTCGAAGCTACTACTTTTGCGTCGTGGCATCGTTTGTGCTCTGCGAGCGGTTGTTTTCTAAAGTGGAAGCTATAGTTTCCCAAAAGAAAAATCGTCTTTCACCGGCTCATATCGACAAACTTCTCTTCTTGCGTGGTATTTCAGAATCTGAATTTTTCAATTAAAGGCTCTGCTTTTTGTATTATATTTATTCTTATAAATACAAAATTACTAAATTGTTCTGTTTAATAAAATTCCATGTTTTAATGAGTACGATACGACGCAAAGTGGGGTATTGGACTCGGATTTCGTGGATTAATTCAAAAAGTGAAATGTAGATATCTCAATAGTATTTGGTATCATGGAAAAATAGATAAAATTGTGCATCACTGGCTGAAAAAACTTATGTTCTATGTCTAACGGTGTCGTCACAGCACTCTTTTCAAAATGCATATTAATTCACTGTTTCGCTGTGTCGAGCGCGCGTTGCACATTTCGCAGTGTTTTAAAATTTTACTTTAAATAAAATTCGTTTGAAAAGCCATATTTTTATAATGGAACCTTCAACTTCAGGTATTGTAGTTATGTTTAAGCAAAATTATGTTGGCAGAATATGTGTATTAGTATTTTATATATTTTTTTTTGTTAAAGCCTTAAAATTTCATATATATCAACGATATAGGTGGACATAAAGTTACTTTTGTAGTGGAATGTACTAATCATTTTAATTTATTTGTAAAGAATATATATTTGACTACTATATTGCAAAAAATTGAGGTGCGATTTTGTGCGAATTCTGAGATATTGAGGTTTTAGTGCTGCAGTATCTTACCAAATTGTGCGATTTCGGTTGATAGTTGAAAATGTTATTATGTGTTTTGAGTTTGTTTTTTGTAGGAATCACATCAAATATGATTTCATTTTTGGATTGTACATATATTCAGACATAAACACTGAAAATTTCATGTCAATCCGACACGGTTTTCATTCCCAAACTGGCAAATCTTCAAGAAAAGTCAATCGAAGCAGCAAAGCCAACTGAGACTTTGAATGCATATTTCTGATCAGTGTTCTCAATGCCGGTAACTAAGATTTCTCGTAAACGGCTGAACTGATTAGTCTCAAATTTACAGAAGCTTCAGAAATATATGCTTTAGTAATTGATAGAAGATTTTATCCCGCTGATAAATACTTTCCGTTTTATAAACAATTTAATGCAAAAATTTTCATTGAAAATATAAACTTTTTTTAATTGCTGCCATTTTGTTAAAAATTAACATTTTGGATATTTCTTCGATCAGTTACTGGATAACACCTTTTACTAAGGAATCTTTTTGATTTTTCTATTTTGGAGTATCCAGTCCAGAGATATCGTGGCCACCGCAAGAGCCTCGAATTAGAGGAGCTCTCGAAGATCGGCTATAGCACCTATACTAACTACTATATTTTCAAATAAAAAATATAAGAATAAAGTATGAAGTGACTGCAATAAGGGATAAAATTTTCGCATAAATATATCGAAGCATCTTTCCAGGAAAAATCGATTTTTTTGGTCTCTTTACTATGTTTAAAATTTATTTAAAAAACAACTAAAATTTTTTTTTAATTTTTCTTATATTCTTCCCTTCTATATAAAAAAATACTCAACATTCATTATTACAGCTCAGGTGAATTGATCGCCATTTTCAGGGGTCAATACCCCACTGTGCGACGATACGAGTAAAGCTTTAAACACAATCAACTCGCGAGGCGAATTTTCACGGCGAACGCGCGCTGTCAAAATTAAAACACACGGCAGTGCATGTGATTGCCCAGAATAACGACGCTAGCGTAGTTCGCCTCCGAACGATTCGTCTCGCGATAGAACAATTTCTAATTTGGTCGCTGCCGCCCTGCGAAAAAGTCAACTGTTCAGCTGTCAGTGATGAAAAATAAATAAATTGAAGTAAGGAAATTGGAAATTTTGGTGCGGAAACTATTTTTATAGTTTAACAACTCGGAAAATTCGTGAATTCGTGGTTTCCGTGGATTTTTTATACCCTACACCTATGGTAATAGGGTATAATAACTTTGTGCGAAAATTGTAACGCATTAAAGGAGCAGTCCTAGGTATAGACATTAGTATATAGAAATGATCAGAATCACTTTCTGTGTTGATTTCCGGTTGTCCGTCTGTCCGTCCGTCTGTCTGTCTGTCTGTCTGTCTGTCTGTCTGTCTGTCTGTCTGTCTGTCTTGCTGTCCGTGCCACAGGAGAGAAAGAAGGAGTTGTCCGATTTAGACCAAATTTGGCACACAGTCGCAGTGAACCTTCCACTTCAAGTTCCGAGATTATCAAAATCGGTCGAAGGACACGCCCACAACGGGCCAGTAAGTCCCACAACCCCGGAATTTTTACAGTAAAATTGCTTAAATTTGTTGAAATATTTATAAAAAGGAATGGTATTTGGTATTTAAGGTAAGGTGTGGGCCCTCTACGTGATACAAAAAAATGGGCGTGGTCCGCCTACTATATAGACGGTAAGCGGAAAATCCTTATAACTTCCATAACATATACACCAGTCTGTCCATATTTGGGCATTTCATTGCTGGTAAGAACACCTTTTACTTCTCTAAAAATGGGCGTGGTCCGCCCACTCAGTTACTTGGTGTAGGGTATTACTCTGTCGGTGAAACCCGACTGATGCTTCCTTACTTGTTTAAATTCTGTGCTTGTTGTAGGGATGATTTTTTCCGAATCAACTGATGCGAATTTCGCTCTGATTCTGTTTCACTGGGCGAAATTCCACGACGACTGCCGTCAAGTCGCCATTATTCGCCGCGTAAAATTCGTCTCGCGAGTTGATTGTGTTTAAAGCAGCGACGCCCAAAACTTCCTTATGGAAGGGCAAACACCAATACAAACAAACTTTGTTATGATGTAAAAGGAAAAAAAATTTTGTTCGAAATGTACACTGTACAAAAAATTAATTGCAATGTTAATATTTATGAGCACAAATTTTTTCAAGTGCTTTTCATTCCACAGCTGCACACTTTTGGGATTGGTTTCTTTCAATATTGACAACCGTTACAAATAAAATTTTCTGATTGTAACGGCACGGCTGCCATTTTAAAAAACTTTATAAATAAACTAAATAAAAATCCCAATGCGCAAAAATGCCGCCGCAATTTCACGGAAGAGTGGCTGATTCGGCTCCACGAACAGGCTGCAACAGTATGTATCCGGAAAGTGGTTCCAGCGCTCCACCGCGTTGAGCGTAGCGTTTGGATGCAGGCGCTGTAACGCTGTGGGCACGTGTCCCGCGAATGCTGGCAGCGCCACCATCATGCCCAGGTCCCGCTGTGCCTCGAGCACTTTGCGCTGTAGCAGCAGTTGCATGCGACGATATGATGCAGGAAGTGGACCAGCCCAGCCGCGTATGTTGCCCATGCGTTGCCTATAAAAGAAACAAGAATCAGGAGGGCATCACGCTCCCACACTTAAAATAATAATGCTTGAAATGCTACCAGCTGCCTATTCTGTGATATGAGTTTGCGATTTTTCAGTTTTTCCACGGTTTCGCACTTTTGTGTCTTCAATAATGCAATGCAACAACCGTTCAGAAATTGTATAACAAGTATTTTCGGAAATAACGACGTTATCCGGAAATTTATTAGACCAGAGTGATTTCGAAATATAAGGTACATTCGAATTCGATTTCGAAACATGAGGTACATTTCGAAAATGTTCATTCATTCGAACAAGAAAATCAGGCTTCGAACCGAACTGCTTGCAAAAAATATTCTTGCAATTACGTCGGATACACTTAATAACTATTGCAGACACAAACCTGCGCCTCTGGCGCCATCTAGTGAGTTTTTTCCTGTTCCCTAATGTTTTTACATGTTTCATGTTAGTTAACATAAAAACATAACATCCTTTTATGTTTTTGGTTAACATTCGTTCGAGAATACTGTTAATCGCCAGATTTAATTTTTGTGTGATTTCTGTTTGTTGCATGCCTTTTTTCCCTCTCTCTCTCACTCTACCTCTATTTTTCAAATAAATTAACTTACTTTCGTTTTTTATCTCGCCAAATTATTGTAGGGTAATTTTTAAGCATTTCGGTTCAAAAATTTGATTCACCGTCTAAACGGAAACAGCCCCATATAATAAGAAAGCAAAGTTGAATGCACACGAGCTCTGAATTGGAAATAAATGGTATCTTTTAATTAATTGAACAACTACCGTTAATTATGTGAGCAGTTCATAACATTTCGCACACGTTTGTGAGAAATCGTATATCTGACAAACATAAGTATGTACATAGGTACATATGTATGTGTGTCACAACAACACGGGATAGGTACAAGCAATACAGCAACCTTGTCTCCTACAAAGGACATATTGTTGCTTACACCTGCCAACAAGGACATGTGTTTGCCAAACACTAAGGAATAATTAACAATGGAATATACATTTGAAAAGATAACAGCAAAAATCAACAAACACATATACATAGTACATACATAGTACACAATATAGGCCCTTAAGGATGTTAACGGTAGTTCAAAATGCGGCCGCTAAATTTAACAGAATGCAAAAGCGCGAAAAAGAGCCGGACGCTTAAACAAAGAGAGTTACAAGCTTTGCTCTCACTTCTCCGGTCTCTCGCGCTCAGGATATATAATTATAATTGTTAACATGTGCCAGGATAACGCCGACCGTCACTGTCATACTCCATGGCAACCCGGGGCACTGTAACCATAACAGAAAAATTTAGCAGGATTTTATTTGCTGTAAAACGCAGTTCAGCCGAGAAAATTCAAATTAAATCGTAAATTTCAATTTGATTGTAATTTAAATACCAATTTGATTACAAATACAAATCAGACACTCTTAGTGCTTGGTGTACAATGCAGCTCAAATATTTGAAGACGGTGCTGGATGGGCAGGTGAGGCGCAAAGCAAATGCGTTTGTCATTACAGCAATAGTTAATTCTACTGGAACTCTTTCAGGAGCACTTAAACCGCATTGCTGGCCTGGCCTGGGCGCCGAATCATCAAAAATTGGCAGTAGCCACAGCAGACCGTCATATTCTGCTCTTCGACGAGGCTGGTGAGCGGCGTGACAAGTTCTCCACGAAGCCCTCGAATCCGGCCAATGGCAAGGGCTCATATGTCATACGCGGTCTCGCCTTCAGCCCCGACTCCACGAAGCTGGCGGTGGGTCAAAGTGACAACATCGTGTACGTGTACAAACTGGGCGAGTCCTGGAGTGACAAGAAGGTCATCTGCAATAAGTTTCCGCAGGCGAGTGCTGTGACTGCTCTGAATTGGTTGTCGACTGGTGCCATCATAGCGGGTGAGTGTTGATATGATGATAAGATAGAATTACAGACATACAGACATGGTTGAGGCAAACTCGATTTAAACCCGTAACATAATCCTATTGAAATTTATGAGGACACACTGAATTGTTTTGTTTAAATATTTAATATTATTTATTGTAATTAATTCACTTTTTCTACAATATTCGGATCGAGCCTACCCCTCTAAATATTTGCACTACCCTGCGGTGGCTCTGTGGTCTAAGTGCTTGGTCGCTGACGCGGAGGACCTGGGTTCAACTCCCGGTCCGGTAACATCTTATACAAAGAAAATTTGTTTTCAAATTGGAAATTCTTCGAGAATAATCTTTGCCATGAAAAGCTTCTCAACTTCGTTCGGATTCGGTAAAGTAGGTCCCGTTAACTTGTGCAAAAATATAACAAAGTACAAGTTAATGAGAGAAAGCTAGGCCTAAGCCCACATGGGCTGTTGTGCCAGTCAATTAGTTATTATTATTAAGTAATTCACTTTTTCTACAATATTCGGATTGAGACCACCCCTCTAAATATTTTCACTACCCTGCTTTAAGTGGAGAAAATACGTTTCAATATGTATTTCTATAAATCACCTGTAATTGTGTTTATAGGCTTAGATGATGGCAAAGTGCGTGCGTTGCATTGCAAGAGCAATAAGTCCCAGAGCCTGTACGGCGCTGACAGCATCTGCATCTCCCTGGCGGCCAACACACGCGGCAGCGGCTTTCTGTCCGGCCACAACGACGGCACCATTATACGGTATTTCTTAACCGAGGACGCTAACGAATCCTCAGGACGGCTTATACAGCATCCGGTGCCGCCATTCGCACTAGCCTGGCCGCAAGGTGGCTTTTTCGCTGGCGGATGCGATCAACGCATCGTGTTCTATGACACTGCGGTGAGTGCGCGTGTCTGTAGATTCGTTTCAATTTCGGCTTTCCACTTCTGCTTTAGGGGCGTCAGGTGCGCACCTTCGATTACTCACGCACGGAGGGCGAACGCGAATTCACCGTAGCCGCCTGCAGCCCCAACGGACAGGCAGTGGCCTTCGGCAGTTACGATCGCGTGCGCGTCTTCAGCTGGAGTCCGCGTCTTGCCGCTTGGAGTGAGAGCGCTACGAAGGATATCAATTTCTTCTACACCGTCACGTCCTTGCTGTGGCGACGAGATGGAGCCCGGTGGGTATCTCTTATCATTAGCTGCTTAACCCAATTGAACGCGTTATTCTTTCACAGTTTGGCCATGGCTTCCGTCACAGGCGCAGTCATAATTTTTGAATCCGTGCTGAAGCGCACCATTTGGCAGGACAAATTCGAATTGATATTTGTGGCGCCAAGTCAGCTGCTTGTGCGGTCGCTGCAGGAGCCAGCCGAGCAAATGACCATCGAATCGCATCTCGGCTTGGAGATCGACGATGTGCGCATTATGGGCAAGGACAATTATTTGGTGGCTCGCACCGAGGACTCACTCATACTGTGTGATTTGACGCGCAACCTGGTCAGCGAAGTGCCCTGGACAGTGTCGGGTAGGCATGAGCGTTTCTACTTTGAAAATCCGACTGTCTGTCTGATCTTCAACGTGGGCGAGTTGAGCCTGGTGGAGTACGGTGAGAATGTGATACTTGGATCGGTGCGCACGGAGTTCGTGAACCCGCACGTCATATCGGTGCGATTAAATGAGCGCGGCAATACCAGGTAAGCTATTGGCGAGGAGTAAGTTACTGGAACGAAGTCTCTAAGGCTTGCTTTTGACAGGGACAACAAGAAGCTGGCCTTTCTGTTGGATGCAAAAACAATTTGTGTCGTAGATCTGCTGAATCAAATGATCATAGGGCAGGTGAATCACGAGGCCAAGATCGACTGGATTGAATTAAGTGAGACTGCACACAAGCTGCTATTTCGCGATAAGAAACTCAGGTTGGCTTGGAAGCTTATGCAGGCAGACCTGTTCATTGAGACACGCTTCGGCAGCAAAACAAAATGACGCGTTTCAATATCCTTTCCATGGTGCATTCCAGAGATCTGCAGTTAGTACTCATGAGTACAGTGTGCTTAAGCTTTTGCTAATTTTCCCCTGGACTACTTCTCACCCGAATTCACTGAAGTTTGAACGGTACTGGTAGCACGCAAGTAAATCTTAATTTTTGGAGTATGATTCATATCCTGACTCTCCCTCTAGAGTCTAGAGTATATGCGATAATGAGATGCGTATTACTGCTATGAACAAATAGTACTCTCCGTTTTCGAGAGAGCTTTGCATGGCAGAATCAGAAATAGTAACGTTTTTTCTTCCCAACTCGTCTCCCAGGAGCAATTTTGCTAGAACATACGCGGGATTTTGTAGGAGATAAATGGCTCTTTTGTCTGATTTATATTTCAATTTCTCCGTTATGCTTCATTCTTCAGTACGTGTATGAGTATTGAGCAGGGCTAATGCATGTGAAGAAGCTATCATGTGATTTTCAAAGTAATAGTTGTTGTAGTTTTACTAATAGTACTGAGTTGACCATTACGTGAGTTAATCTATGTCGCTAGAAAGCCATTCGCTGCAGATGTCTGGTGCTTAAGACAGCAGTTGTCCTCAGAGCAGGTGTTACAATCAACAGGCCTTACTTCATGCAGTCGACATTTTTGGATTCTCATTGAAATGCTTACAGATTGATATTAATCGATATCTACTCCGGCAAGAAGCAGACGCTGCTGAGTAACATCTCCTTCGTGCAGTGGGTGCCGCAGAGCGATGTCGTCGTCGCACAAAGCAACAACAGTCTGGCCATTTGGTACAACATTGATCTGCCGGAGCATGTCACGCTCACGGCCATGCGCGGCGAAGCTATCGAGGTTGTGCGTGAAGGGGTTAGTAAACCTGCTTCTTCTCTCTCTTATTAGTATCCGTGAGCTCCATTGTCTCCACTGTGGTCTTAGGGTCGCACTACCGTACACAGCCAAGAGGGTCCCACCGAACACACGTACCAGCTAGACGAGGGACTTGTTGAATTCGGCACTGCGGTCAACGACAGTGACTTCGGACGCGCTATACACTTTCTGGAAACCCTGGGCGACAAGCCTGCAGCCAAAGCTATGTGGCACAATTTAGCCATAATTGCCATGGAAGATGGCAATCTGCGCGTTACACAACGTTGCTACGCCGCCCTGGGTAACGTGTCGAAGGCGTACTACCTAAACGAAATGATACAGCAGGCGGACAAGTTCGAGGAGGCAACCGGTTCACCCGGCATTATGTGCCCGGAAGTGCGTGCCAGCCTAGCGCTGCTCAGCTCGGACTTGCGTAGCGCAGAACGCATATACTTGGAGCAAGGCGACATAGAGGCCGCTTTGGACATGTACAAAAAGCTGCGTATGTGGGACGAAGCTGTGAGTCTGGCAGAGAGACGCAGTTATGGCGACTTGCAGCGCTTAAAGCAGCAACAAATGGAGTTCCTGTTGACCACCGGGCAGGAAGAGAAGGCCGGCCAAGTGCTCGAGGAGCAAGGTGAAGTTGAGAAGGCCATGCAGCTGTTCCTGAAGGCAAAGAAGCCGGCTCGAGCGGCTAGACTGGTGCTTAAGACGCCACACTTGCTGGATGATCATCAGCTCATGCTAAAGGTCACGGAGGGGCTGGTCAATTGTGGTGAGTCTTAAAAGTTTGTACGCAATCGCTGAATACTCGGAAGTTACCAACGCTTTTGCAGAACTCTACGAAATGGCAGGGGACATTGCTTGCAAACTCTCGCGGCCGGAAGCCGGCTTAGCACTCTATCGCAAAAGTGGCGCCTACGCCAGAGCTCTGGACCTGGCGCGTCAGGTGGCGCCGAACGAAGTCACCAGCTTGGAGGAGGAATGGGGCGACTGGCTGGTGGCGCACAAACAACTCGACGCCTCCATAAATCACTACATCGAAGCGGGCTGCACACAAAAGGCTCTAGAAGCCGCCGTAGGTGCGAAACAATGGCGGAAGGCGGTGCAAATAGCAAAGGTACTCGACGAGCCCGAAGAGATACAGCACTATGCGCTGGACCTGTCCAAGCACTTGGCATTCGCCGGCGACCTCGATGGCGCCGAAGATTTGCTGGTGCGAGCCAATCTCTTCAAGGAGGCAATAGAGCTGCTCAATAGGCATGGCAAGTGGGAGCGCGCATATGCCATTGGCGAGAAGTATCTGCAAACGGAGGAAATGCGCGACCTCTTCGTCAACCTGGCAGCAAGCCTAGAGGAACAAGGTGAGTGTTAATACTATGCACTAGTTGATATAATCACATTTCTCCACTCCCGAACGCTCTATCGGCTCCAGGTAAGTACCGCGATGCCGAGAAAGTGCTCCTAGCCGTGAACGAGCCTGATCTGGCAATCGCCATGTACAAGCGGCGCGAGCTATACGACTCCATGATACGCTTGGTGGAGCGCTACCATAAGGACCTGTTGGACAGCACGCACTTGCACCTAGCGCGCCAATTGGAGTCCAAGGGCAAATTTAAGAACGCCGAAATGCACTTCTTGGCCTCCGGAGACTGGAAGTCAGCGGTGCACATGTACTGCTCCTCGGGCCGTTGGGAGGATGGCTACCGTGTTGCGAAGCAGAAGGAGCTGGGTGCCAGCCATCAAGTAGCCTACATGTGGGCAAAAACTATGCCAGTGGAGAGCGCGGTGCGTTTATTGACCAAACTTGGCCTACTGGACACAGCTGTGGGATTTGCCTGCGATTCGGGTCAGTTCGATTTTGCGATGGACTTGTGTCGGCTTGCTGGCAAGTCCACAGATGACGTGCATCTCAAAATTGCCATGTCATTGGAAGATGAGGGCAAGTTCGAAGAAGCTGAGGCGCAATTCATCAAGGCCAGCAAGCCAAAGGAGGCTATACTCATGTACACGCATGCGGGCGACTGGAAGGCCGCTCTGAACGTAGCGGAGACACACTGTCCAAACGCAGTTAACGATGTGCTCATTGGACAAGCTTCAGCCGCTCTGGATGCACGCAACTACCCGGAGTACGAGGCGCTGCTGTTGCGCGCCCAACGGCCCGACCTCATCATTGAGCACTACAAGAACGAGTCCATGTTCGACGAGGCGCTGCGCATTGCCGAGGAGCACTACCCCTCGGCCATGAACGACCTTAAGCGACTGCAGGCGCACGCGCAGCGCCAAAGCGGCGGACGCAGTGACGACTCTCGCACTTACCTGCAAAAGGCGGCCGAATTCGCGAAACGCGAAGATTTCCGTAAAGCGGCTGAGTGCCTGATGCAAATCGATGCATCCAATGCAGAAGATGCGGCAACTGTTGAGCGTGCATTGCTCCGCGCTGCCGAAATATGCAATCAGTTTTTGGAGGGTCAAGACGCCAACGAGGTTGCCACGCAACTGGGGCCGCGATTACTGCAACTCAAGCTTATCGGGCCGGCGGCGCAGTTGTACCTGGCCGCGGATATGCCAAAGGAAGCGGTGGACGTATTCATACGTGCCGAGCAGTGGTCCAAGGCCCGGCGCCTTGCAAAAGAGATAGATCCCGAATTGATGAGCTACGTGGAGCAACAACAAAAATCGCGCCTACGCACTGAGGGCAATGTGGAACAGTTGGCGGACATTGGTAGGTGTTGATGAGGCACTGACCTCCACAGCATAGAACTTAACCCACTTAACTTCCCCTTTCCTGTTAGACATTGTCAGCGCTTTGGATATGTTGGCCGAGCAGGGGCAGTGGCAGCGCTGCCTCGATAAGGCTAGACAGATCAACGAGTCGGTCTTGCAGAAGTATGTGGCGCTATATGCCGCGCAGCTGATACGCGATGCGGACTGCACTTCGGCACTGAGCCTCTACTTGAGCTATGGCGCCCCGCCCATCGAAGCAAATTTTAATATCTACACGCGCATTGCCTTGGACTGCTTCGCTTTGCGCGAGGAGCAGGCAACGGAGGGCCTTTGGAAGAATCTGCGGGACTTCCTTTACAAACTGTGGCAGGTAACCAAAATTGAGCATTGTGTGTACTCCGGGTAGCGCTTCCCTAAACTTATCAAACTGATTTATTTTTTCAAACCTCACAGTCTCTCAAATCCTCCGACCATTCACAGTCCCAGATCACGCACAGTGTGGAGCAATTCTTGATCATTGCACACTACTACACCGCAAGGAGTGCATGCCGCCAGGTGCAGTCGCTGCAACCCGTGGGCGTGCGCATTTCGATAGCTTTGCTGCGCTACACTGACTTGATACCGGTGGACAAGGGCTTCTACGAGGCTGGCATAGATCTGCGCAATTCGGGGCGCGAAGCGGAGGCATTTGTGATGCTCAATCATTACTTGGACGTTTGCGAGGCGATCGAGGAGGGTTCGGGCAATTTAGTGGATCACACGGATTTGGCTATTACCGATTTTCCCAGTTCGGTGCCGCTGCCCGAGGAAATTCACATGAAAAATGATCCCGGCATACATGAAGAGGTGCGAGAGTGGGTGCTGGCTGTGAGCATGGATCAACAGGTGGATCAGGTAACGCGAAAAAAGTTTAAACTATGCTCCCTATGAAAAACGTATCTTTCTAGGTGCTGCCCACCGACGATCGTGGTCTGTACGAATCCAGTCTGGGTCCCACGGACTCGCCTTGCGTGCTGAGTTCATATCCAGTGCGTGGCCGCCAACCAGTCACATTTAAATCGTCAACCAGGCAGGCGAATCGTGACGTTTGGAGCAAATTCGCTGTTGCCGTAAAAATGTCGCCCGCTAGTGGGATTGCAGAAGTAATTAATTTTACCGAGAAATGGAATGGACAGGCTAACTATGCTGTACATTAAGAATATTTTCAAAGCATGATTTCTTTGCATAATAATCAAGTTTTTATTAATTGCATAATAAAATATACACTACATGCTTTATTATTATATATAATTGTGAAATTATAAACATTCCCTTATTCTCAAACAAACTACTTCAAGAAAATCATCCATTTTGCTGCCGTGAATTCAAATTTGAAATACATATTTTGGAATCAACGCTCAACGGTCACATTCCACGAAAAATTGTGAGAAATTCAAAATAACAACCGTTTCGGACGTCAGACATCAAAAATCTACTTTGAACGTTTAACAATGTTTACGGTGTTTCATACTTGTTTGATTTACAATAATTTTGTGTTTACGTCCAAGTTATGCATAGTTAATACAAATGCAATTATAACTTCCTTTGCATATATGAATAAGTCAGTAAATTAATGTATATTGAAGAGATCACCAGCCGAAGGTAGCGGCGCTAGACCACCAGTGACGTCGGGCAACTGCGTTAGATCAGGCAAATTCGAGAGATGATCCCGAATTTCTTTCTGTAGAGCCACCATTTTGTTCAGCTTCTTCTTGTACTCCTGTTGTCAAATAAGTATAAATAAAGATAATTACTCAAAATATGACCAAATTCTACTCAAATGCCAAAACGAGATAAGCATTACACTTAAAAAGCTTAAGTATTTTTATAAAGTTCAAAGTATTGCAAGTTGGACAATGCACTTACTTCTAAACGTTTCTCAGCTTGAACTAGAAGTTCCTTTTGCTCGGCTTGAAAATCGCGCAGCATAGATGCCAATTTAGTGCGTTCCTCCATTTCAGCCGCCAACCGTGCATTGTAGTCATTTAGTAATTGCACAGCTTCATTGACCTGTAATTGTTGAAAGTTATTGCATACAATGCACCAATAAATTTCTTACAATGACGAACCTGTTTAGCCAAAACTTTTGCCGCATCTTTGTCCTCCAGTTTACTAAGACAACTTATTTCGGATATTTCCGGGGGTAAATTAGCTATGCGTTCACGCACCACCGCATCACTAGAAGCAGAATTCTCAATATTTGTCAACGCCTTTATCAAATCCTCAGGCTCTGGTGGATCACCCAATGGCAAATATGGACTAAGATGACTCGAGTCGCCGTTCTCGTGCGTCTCGGGCTTTTCCTCTGCACTGGGTGAGGGTCGAGCACGTTTTGCTTTGGATTTAGTCTCCTCGTGTTTACGTTTTTCACGCTTTTCACTCTTATCCATGTTCGGCTCCTCGGCAGGTTTTTCTTTATCGAGAGGGGCAGAATCGCCAGTGTGTTCCTTATTCAAACGTGCTCTATAATCACCAATCACTTTAGAGTCGTAGACACCTCGCTCCTCCCAAATCTTCAATATGCGTCCTAGACTTCCGAATAGCCTCTCTGAGGTACACGTCTGTCCGATGTGTGTAAAAACCTTGGGCAGCACAACGAAATATTCTTTACCATATTCCGGTCCCTTCTTTTTGCTGTTCTGTATAACATCGTTGGCCAAGTATAAAAAAGTAAGCTTCTTTCCTTCCGGCACTACATCAAGCACAATAACAAATAAACAACACAAAATCTCGTGGTTAATCGATTTTACGCAATGCGCCCATGCGTCCCCAGTCCGCACACAATCTACTCACCATTCTGTAACTCCTTGAACCACGTCTTCACAATGGCCGTATGATGTTTGCGATGATGAATGAGCCACAACGACAGCGTCTGGATACTTTGTTGACTGGAATTCAACTCCGCAAGTTTTTTGAGCAATGCTGATTCCGTGAAAGCCGACATGCAAGATTTTTCGCCAGACACTTAGCAACGCAAATTCCAATTTTACTACGTACAGAATATAGAATGTCCTCTTCACTAGTGTATTAAATGAGTAAAGAATCTGCTGTTGTCGGTAATAAACACAAGACAGATTTTGCACCAAAATTCACAGGCTAGAATTGTCCGACTCAGGGTTGGGTTGGGCGATAATAAAAACGTACCAAATATTTTTTAAAACCGTACCTTTTCCATAAATTTCGTACCTTGAAAATAAAAAGAATTTTTTAAGCCATTCAAAGTTTCGGCGCGAAAACATTCTGCATTTATGATGGGAAAAAACGCATAATTTGCAAAAATTACAAAGGATTTGAGCAGAATTCTGTCTACCTATGAATTGTATCTCATCACATTTTCAGCATTGAGCAAATGTGAATTATTCTACCTAAATATTTTTGCAAATAAAACACAAGTTTTTTAAAACGTTTAAAATATTTTATTAATTTTGTTAAATGTCAAATCAGTAAGAAATAAGTTAGAACAAAGAACAAAAGCAATTATTGTCATTGCATGTAATTTCGATGGTTGCTGGCAATTCTGGTATCTGGCTCTTATCGCTGTTATCTGTCAGCTGTGCCATTGTTTGTGTTCCTAGAAGATTGGCACAGGCGATTTTGTTGCTAGACATATGTTTTGCATTTGGTTATCACAGGGTTGCATTGACGCGCACATTTCTTAATTGAAGCTGAAATGCCCGTGGCATTTCTTAACACCTCCTAAAAATAGGACAGAAATATTTAAAAATTTTGCGTACGTATATAGCTATGCAGATCGAGAAAATGTTTTAGCTAAATTTAAGAGAAAAAAGCATATTCCCGCATGCAAGTATTGCGATCATCTGGAATAATTACAGAAGGATTTACTTTTCTTTAATCTGTAAGAAATACGAAATTTTGGAGAATGAGCGAAATAAATAAATAACGATATTTCAATTATAATACATATTATTTAAAATATCTACTCATCAATGTGTTGGTGTCGATCGCAGACTTGAAAATGTGTTCCAACACATTTTCTCATTTTCATTCACTGTTTTCGAAAGCTCTCATTGCTCATTGAAACTGATAAGGGCAGCACTTGAGTGAATATAAGAATTAGAGGTGAAACGCCTCAAATCAGCTTCAGTCCATTGCAATACAAGCTGCTCTACAGTACGGTAACGGTGATTCTTTTCTTCGACAAAGGTGTGTTTTCCTTCGATACTCGATGAATTTCTCACAACAACTTTCTGATAAGAAGCAATTGATGAGTAATTTGTGTTAAATCCATTGCAAATATACAATTCGATTGAGATTAAATGGTATTGATTGTGTGTAATTGTTGTTGGCTTATATCGGCAAGTATTAAAAGGATCATGGTTTCGAGAACCTCATTACGCAGTGTGTAACTGAATGTGCGAATATTGTGGCAATTTGTGAATGTGGCAAAGATGCATGCGCCAAATAAAGTTCGAAAATCTTGCCGATCCATCAAGTTGCTGATAAGTGCAGTGCCGTAACACGTGATTAATGACTTCCAAATCAAATTCAACGTATGCCAGAAAATCTTAAATAATTAATAATTGTAAATATATGTACGTGCGTGAGAGCAAAAGAAAGCTAGCTTAATTCAGAATGACTGAAGTGTTTTTAACAAATACTCACACAGCTTAATTGCACTTCACATTTCATACATTTACGGAATAATGAGGTAAAAATGTACACACACTATTACATTTACAATGTGTATGTTTTAATCGTAGTTTATTAGTTATATATTGTATGTACGTATTAATGATAACTCCTAATAACCGTTCAGAGTCTTATCAAAAATGTGTTGCTCTGTACTCGCACATAATTTATAACAAATTTTCTCGAAGATAATAAATATTTGCAAACACATTTTATTTATCGCTTCCGGAATTTCGAACCACGCTACGATCAGCCTTCCTGGGACAGTTTTATATTCGACGGATCAACTAAGTACTACTAAAATCTGAGTGAAAGTATTACTTTTGAATTAACAAATATGACAAACAAACTATCGATAGAACGATTAAAACAGATAAGAGCGATGTTGGTTTTCCTTTTACTTTTGCCAATAACTGCAAAATTAACCCATTCTGTATGTCTGCACGATTTTTCGTTGAGCTCTAAAACAAGAACAGCAGTGAAAAAATATAGTGATTTTTTTAGGATTGAAAAAATAAACAAAAAGCCACGATTCATGTTTTTTTCAAGTAAATACAAAAAAAAATTTGCGAAGTTATTTTTGGTGAAAATCGCAACTAAAATGCGAATTACTTCGCATTTGCTCAAATCTATTTTTCATCTTGTATTTTGGATAGTTTGGAACGCATTTTCGCAATAAAATGTACATTGACGAGTTTCTGTCGTGACGCCGAAAAATAATTGGAAACATATTACAGGCGTATAAGTTTATTTGAGATATTCTTGTAGATCGGACTCAGAAAATGCAATCGCAAATTTATCCAGTACTAAGTTCTTTTGGCGTCACAAGTTTTTCTTCAAAGTCTGAGATTTTGGATCTATATCGCAAATCCAATTCGATAAACTCCCCTGCTTCGCTTATAATGCTAAATTTAGGGTGAATGATATCCTGCTCAGCAGGTGCATTGCGTTTGCGTTTCTGTGATCGAGGAGTATTCGATGCAATAGAAGTAGAGGAAGATAACAATTTTGCCAACGACGTGGAACTTCCGCTTGAAGTAACACAAATCTCTGATACCACCACTGAATCTGACATATTAACAACTAGATTAATCTCCTCATTAACTCCATCGTTGGTTAGGATTCTGTCTCTGATAGTCGAAATGAAAGCAAAGAACAACAATCTATTACAAAAACTTCGAAGAAATTACCGAAGTTGCGTCGTCTTAATACCAACAATTGCCGGAAATCAAATTTCAAGCAGTGTTCCGTGTCCATTTTCAGACACGTCTGCACAAATATATGCATTGAAACGTTCTTCACCGCTTGAAGCTTAAATTCAAAATGATCCCCACTTTGTAACACCACATAAGTCGAGTGTAAGGATCAACAGTAAGGAATATTCAGCTGCAATGGATACATTCGTGCAATCGTCGTCTGAGCATCTTTCGAAATTGCATAAAGAAGACGAAACCAAGTTGATTAACGAAAAAAAATTCGAATGGGGATATTTGAGGGTAAGTAGGAGCTCAGGAATGCCAAATTTTGCTCATCTTATCAAGCAACTGCAGCAAGGACGAAAAAGAATGACGAAATTTCATTTGTCGTATCAACATCTTAACTGCCCATATTTACACCATTTGTAATGAATTTGAGCATGAATCTCAATGTTTTGCATTGCAGAAAAAATGCCTCAACCTGGAGTTGGAACAGTTTTATGAAGCTTACGTACATCGCTTGCGCATGAGTTCGCTGTCCCTCTTCGTCATAATTGTGGTACTTTTAGCGATTATGCATTGCATACTTCTGGTATCAGCCGTCAGAGTGAGTAAGCCCACATCGGCAGGATCTACGATAGCACAATTCCGCCATTCTCGCTGCAACAACACTTTCTTCTTTTTCGTTTAGCAATTCAGCGACATTTACTTTGATATTATTTTGTATATTTGCTGTACGTCTACGGTTTGGTTGGTTCTATCAATAAATTTCAACGAAGAACTGGTGAACCGACACACGTGGATCATGTACGCCAGCTCATGGTTGGCCGTCACCCTACTGGTGGCATCAGGTAAACATTCACATTTATGCACTTCTCATATTGATTGAGCTAATTTGGAACTATTCTCTCACACAGATCTCACTGTGCCCATCTACCATGCATATAGCAATCAGGATATACTGCGTCCTACCGCCGGTGCCTTCATTATATATTCCATTTATCTGCTAATGCCGTTACCCGACAATCTGCACGCCTTCATCTTGGGCATAGCCGTAACCATCTGCTACCTCATCACCTTCGGCTTCATCACTTTTCGCAAGCATCCGTATTCGACGAACGTTCTCAACGTGCCGTACCTTATGACGGAGGCTGTCTTTCTGCTGCTTATGAACATGCTGGGCACTTTCTTCCGCATGATGAAGGAAATCACGATACGCACCACGTTTCTGGATCGACGACAATGTGTCGAAGAGAACCTGTTGCTACGATATGCCCGAGATCAAGAGGTCTGTGCGGAGCTATCGACCGTATTGTTGTACGAATATATGTGTGTTTGTTGTTGTAGAAAAATCTCTTGCTGAGCATCATACCCTCCCAGATTGCGAACAAAATCGAGCAAGACGTTAAGATGCGCATTGAGCGATTAAAAATGCAGAACAGTAAAAGGAGCTCAGCACTTGAGGGAAGGTAAGTCTTTGTTCTGGCAATCACTACGCATGTATATTTTTATTCCAAATCGCCGCCAACTGTTTGCCCCAGTGTTCAGTATAATCCTTATTCCGACATCTTTTCCGCTTATGTGTTCATGTAGCCATGAAGTGGCGATGTGCCATTCCATTCTTTGTCCAGAGCTCGTTTCGATGCAAAAAATTATATATGTATATTCATTTCAGTTCTATTCCTCCAGTTCTCAAACATTGGCGCCACCCAGACACGGAGTAAGTATCGTCTTTACATAACCGCATGCCGGCAGATATGTAAATATACATACCAAAATATCTGTTATACAAAACTTACAAATCCTTCCGCTCCATTTGCTTAACCTCAGTTCGCTTTCTTATATTGTAAAGCCTTTCGGCCTTACCGTATAAATCACCGTGATCGAACGCAACGCGAACACGAAGCCAACGCCGGGATCAAAAAACGGCATTTTGTAAATCACGGCGTAATTGCGTTCGTTGTCTTACGGCATCACTTGAGCTGTCAAGTTCTTACGAAAAAGAGTTGTATTTTTCTTAATTTATCAGCCAAATACAAAACACACAAAATTTGCTGCATCCATTGCATACCTCCCATAGCCTAGTGGTTAGAGCGTTCGACTAGCACGCGAGAAGTTGCGAGTTCAACCCTCAACCGCGATGCATTTCTTTTTTTTTGTGATTTCGACCCTCAACCGCAGTGCTAGTATTTTCTTTTTTTTGTACTTTTTTCTTTAGTATTTGTCTTTAAGAAGTACTGCAATACTTATTATTTGCTTCTGCAGATTACCACAAATCAATTTTCACTCGAAATTACCAAAAATTTTGCGTTTAAAAAACTGAACGCGAGCACAAACCCAAGTGAACGATTTGACAGTTCAAGTGAGTGAATGCGCCGCGTTGCGTTTTACGCGGTACCGATTTTCATATGAAACTACGTAAGACAACGCGAGCAGTCACCGAGTGAGGTGATGCGTTTTACAAAATACCAAATTAGTGAACGCAGGGTGAAGTGAGGCGTTGGGATTTACAAAATAAGCACCTTTATTTGTTTTCGATTGCAACTCTGTGCCGTACTTAAATGCCCACAACCGGGCATTTAAATTGTATTTAACTTCCCACTGTGAAACTGAAATTCCCTATTTAAACTGCAATCAGAGTTTAAACATCCACTGTGAAACTGGCCCTAAGAAAAATAACACTAAAGGCTCAGTTAGTGATGACGTCTCGTATTTATTCGTATCGCAGACAAAACCTGTTTTACCCGAGCTCTATACATGCGTTCGCTCTTGACGTATTTATTCGGATCGTAACGAAGAAATTCGAATAGAAATAGGTCTCTCTCAGACATTTACGATACTAACCGAGCCTTCAGGGTATTATTTTACGCATATAAGTAAGTACTATACCTCGAATTTCAAGATAATCTCCAAAATGCTGATATAAGTAAAAAAAATTTTCTCCGTTAAGTGGGTGGATTTAAAAGAATTTACAAACAATTATTTTTAGTCCGATATGTAAGATTACCGACGCCGTAGTGGTTCAGTAAACAAGTGGTTAGGCGGTTAGGCTTTGATGCGGATGAGTGGGTTTAATACCTGTCTCATACCATCTAATAAAATAAAATTGGTTTTTCAAATTATTTCTGTGAGCGGTGCCACTTCCCGCGATTAATTGACAATTCTTTGGCATGAAAATCTTCCCCATCCCTTCGGACACAGCTTTTTGTAGGTCCCATTAATTTGCGCCAATCAATTATTATTATTATTAGTCATCTATTGAATTATAAAATCCTTATTCAAATAACAGAAAACTGTTCATTGAGCCCCATGATGATGTGACCATACTGTATGCGGATGTAGTCAACTACACCTACCTGACTACAACGTTGGATGTGAAGACTCTCGTCGAGACTTTGCACGATTTGTTTGTTAGGTTCGATACCGCCTCTGAGGTACGTTACACTCCAGAAAGTGCGTGTGACACAAACACATCTTCATACTTATATATATGTGCCTTTTTGAAGGAGCACAATGTCCTGCGCATAAAATTCTTGGGCGATTGCTACTACTGTGTGGCTGGGGTGCCCATACCGAACGAGCAGCATGCCAGATGCTGTGTGGAACTTGGCCTGCGCATGATTAGGGATATCCGTGAAGTAAGGTATACACGTCCACACATTTCGAGGCATATATACAAATGCAACACCTTCACTCTTCTCAATAATCACTTCGCCGACCGCATGAACTTGTCCTAATACAGGAGCAGACGCAAGCTAAACATTGACATGCGCATCGGCGTGCACTCGGGCAACATACTATCCGGCGTGATTGGAACCTGCAAGTGGCAGTTCGACATTTGGTCCAAGGACGTGGACATCGCGAATCGTCTCGAGTCGACGGGACTGCCCGGCCGTGTGCATGTCAGCGAGCAGACGCTGAAGCTGCTCGACGGCGAGTACCTGTACGAGGAGGGCACCATCAATGCGCGCAATGATGCCGTACTTCGCAAGTACAACATACGCACATTTCTAATCAAACCGGCACGGGTAAGTGTGAGCTGGCAACTAACTGTGCATTATTCATCTTGCTGCCGCTTTTTTCCTCCTGCATAGATGCCGCCCTACGGAGAATGGCGATCCTCGAATATAAGACGCTCTATCCATGCACGTTCAGTAAGTTTCTTCATCTCACAAGCGGGATCCAATTAAGTCCTTTGATTACTTTCCCCATGTAAAGGGCAATGCCAACTTCATGCAGAACACAATTGTCCAATACAATCTCATCAGAAATCAGGCAAAACTGGAAATGAGTCGGGAATTGGATAAAATGCCCATTGGCAGAATACAGTGAGTCGCATTTTGAGCTAATTTAGGAAGCTAACACTAGGAATCAAAAGATTCTTGTTGCTGTTTTTTCCTTTTGTGAGAGATAGCAAAAGAAAAAAGGACAAGTAAGAAAGCATCTGTTGGGTTTCACAGACAGAGTAATACCCTACACTGAGTAAGCGAGTGTGGTGATAATACACTGAAGGAAATGAAAAGAAGGCGGACCACGCCCATTTTTTAACAACTACAAGATATTCTTAATAGGACTTTATGTGTCAAATATTGATGCTCTCGCAGGTGAACAACAGAATCTATGAGTATATTTAATTAATCGCTTTTATGGTGGATGGACTCCGGCCTTTTGGTTGGAAAATTTAAAGGTATTCTTAACAGAAATGAAGTGACCAAATATTGATGCTCTGATCGATAATCAGATTTTTCGTACGACATAAAGGACCGATACATTAACTTGAATACCAAATTTTAATTGTAATGTACTTTATATATTATTATACTTTACTTTATACTCTTATATTATGCCATGACTTCATATATCCGTACTTAAATAAAAGTATCTTTGCCTTCTGAGTTAAACATCTGTATGTATTTATGATACGCTGAATAAACGTATTATTCAGATTTGCAGAGAGCTGCTTCAGACGCTCGAAACGTTTGACGCAAGATGAACTTGAAGAACGCACCTTTCGCAGCAACATTACCTCCATGTGCCTCTTCTTCAAGGACTGGCGTTGGGAAATGATGTACATGAAAGAGCCGGATGTAATGCTGAAATATAGCGTACTCTGTGGATTCGTATTGTTAATTGGCCTTATGGCCATGCAAGTCATAAGTACAAAGTAAGTTAAAAAATTTGCGAACGAACCATCAGAGTCTTTACGGCTGTAACCTTTTTCCCTCCGCAGACAATCGGGGCTCTTCTGGATATTAACCAGCATCTACCTCGCTGTCATGTTAATAATACTCTCCTTGACATGGTACAGAAAATTGTGGATTGTTTTTGTCGGTGAAACGGAAGTTTCGAGCCCCGATGGCGGAATCAGCAGGATCCTGTACAATTGGTCATATCATATTAAAAACAGCATTGTAATGCGCCTGATAATTTACTTGACTATGATTCTGATGTACTGTTCGACCATATTTCTTCAATTGGTATGTGTCTGTCTATCAGTGCTCGTAAAGCTCATGTAAAAAATTAAATTTTTTAGGTAAATTGTAATCGAAATCAAATCGAAAATGAAGACATCGAAATTCTGCTCTTCGATGAAGTCACTCAACCGACCTTTTGTTTTAATGCCTGGGTACGTCTCACATATTGGCATCGCACCTAGTGGAATTATTCTGAAGGCGCATTAGTTTCTTTGTCAATGTAGGGCGTCACGGAAAGCTTGATGCTGGTTATTAGCATGTGCTTCCTCTTCACACGCATCCCGTCCACGGTGAAGGCGTGCGTAAGCTTGGTCATCTTCGTGGTCTACATTCTTGTGGTGACTTTGGAATTTGACTTCATTTATGAAAAAAGCCCCTCCTCGAACGTCGGTCTATACCCAGAATACTCCCACTTTCTGGAGCTCTGCATTTCCATGGTTGTCTTCTACTTGATGGATCGCCAAAATGAGTTCATCTCCAAAGTGGATTTCAAGTGAGTGAGTGAATGTCGAATGAACACCGCTGCCGAACAACCTTTTTCCGTGATTAAAGATGTTCATGCGAATTCATCAGTATCTCTTTGTGCTCCTCAACCACAGCTGGAAGCGTCAATTACTAAAGAAACAGGATGATGCTAAATTCACCAATGAAACAATCAAAATATTGATCCATAACATTTTGCCATCACATGTTGGTAAGTAATCTACACTATTCGTTCCTCAAGCAATTCCAATTATATAGATCGAGTGTAAGAATACTAGAATATACCCTAGTAGCTTTGGTAGTCATCAGACAGATGAATATAATCACATATTTCAACAGCTGGAGCAACGTCCTTAATACTTTGCCATTCTGGCTCAATCGGACATATCCTTCGCTATGAGAATAGTTGTGTGGTCTTTGATTGAAACGACTTAAGCTCAAATCACGGTAGCACTTATAAAATGTTGAATTTAAGAGTTTATTTCTCTTCACAAAGAGATTGCAACCTGAAACATGCGCCTGGGTGACAGCACAATTATGCCTTAATAATGCCGACGACACACATTTTTCAGATTAAAGGCTATGAAGATTATGCCGAGAATTCAATAAATCTCGATATCATTATAGATACCTCAGATTTTAATAAGAACGTCCATTTTTGAAACCGAAAAAATTTTCACCGCTATCACTATCCATCGTAGGTTTGATTTTCGAAAGTGTTGTCATTCAACTCGAATGGCTACGAACGTAAATTCGAGATTCGTAGCGGTATTACTGAACTCGTTCGGAACGTCAAATCGTGAATTAATCCAGAAATTTTCTACGAGTTTTTGGTTGTGGTAGAAAAAGTTCACATGGATTTTATAATAACAAGTTTCTCATATTAGTCGCTTTTCTACGATGGATTTAGCGATAAAAGTGATCATGTCGGATTCCCCCTCGATAAAAATTATCATGTTAGCGGGAAAACACGCTATATCCGAACAATATTATTATGTTTACTGGCATATGATTTGTAAAATAAGATTTACCATTGCATTATTTTGAATTGTTGTCGCTTGAATTGTCGTATAAATGGCAATACAGCTGATATTTACATGACGAAGAAGATGAGAAACGAACTCTATTACGAGGAGTACGAGAACGTTGCAGTAATGTTTGCGTCAATTCGAAACTACGATACGGACAAAGTTGGTCTGCGTGTTCTGAATGAAATTATCTGCGATTTCGATGATGTGGTAAGCAAGCGATGCTAGTGCCTTGGAAAACTGTTGCAACTATGTAAATGCCCGTTACACGTTACAGCTGAACACTTACAAGGGACCCCTAAAAGTGGAAAAGATCAAAGTGGCAGGCTGGACCTACATGGCTGCATGCGGTTTGGATTTGTCGCGCTCCGAGAGTGTGGCGGCAAATGTGCAAACTTTTCGCAACTCCTCGCTTCTGCCGAATGGACGGCGGAGTCAATACACTGGTCGTGAGTCTACAAAGTCAAGGATATCCCAAATGCTCATGTAAAATCACTTGCATTTTTTACAGTGACTAAAATAGTCTCACAGGATGCCTTGGATGCGGAGCCGTCAACTTCAACGGCGGCGGCGGTGGCAGCATCAGCGGCGGCAACGATAGCAGCAGCGGCAGCACAATATGAAGGACACAGTGACACACCAGAAACCAGAAAGAGCCGCAAGATCAGTCATCCACAACAGAGTAACGTGGTTCATGTGATGACACAGTTCGCATTGGATCTGATGCGCAGTATGCACTCCTTCAATCAAGAGAACATGGTCGAAGGGAAGGATTGCGGCATGCTACGAATTGGTACGTTTACTTGAACTTTCCAGTTTGCTTTGCGCCAGACATATGTATGTATCTAATTCGTCATTTTGCAGGCATTTCCAATGGCGAAATAATGGCCGGCGTTGTTGGCTCATACAAGCCCCACTACGATATCTGGGGTAACGCGGTAAACTTAGCGTCCCGCTTGGACTCGACGGGTGTGCCAGGCCGCATACAAGTGACCGAGGATACCGCCAAAATACTAGAAAATTTCGATATAATGTGCAGTTATCGCGGACAGACATATGTGAAGGGACTTGGTGATATACACACATATTTCGTTGATGTGGATAGTGACTTAAATTTTGTTAGTAATAGGAGTGAAAGAGAAACATATATGGATTTTCCGAATTAATTAAATTCGTAAACAACTAATTTGTAAGGATTCACAATGTGTATATTTTATTAAAATAAATGTAATTTGTTCAAAACAAAATAAGAATCCATGGTAAAAAGTACTCGTGGTTTGCGCTACAGATTTACTTAAAATTTGAGCACCAAACTATTTATAAATGCGTATATTATAATTTTTAATATTTGAATAAGCCCAGTTTATTTCTTGTTCAATTAGAATCCTATGGAAAATTGCAATTGAAGTGCGTGACTGTAATGTTAGTATTGTGCTGTAAGTCTGCTCAAAGACAAATTTCGATGATATATATGTATAATAATAATAATTAATAATTGATTGGCGCAACAGCCCGTGTGGGCTTAGGACTAGCATTCTCGCATTAACTTGTGTGTGCTTGTTATATTTTCGCACAAGTTAACGGGACCTACATTAACCGGATCCGAACGGGTTGGAGAAGCTTTTCATGGCAAGGAATACTCTCGGGAAATGGCCAATTCATCGCGAGAAGTGGCGCCGCGCAAAGAATCAATTTGAAAGCAAATGCTCTTTTCTTATTAGATGGTCTGACGCCGGTTTTGAACCCAGGCCTCCTAGCACTTGTCCACTGATCTAACGTGGCGCCTACCACACCCATATACATACGAATATTCCTATGCTCTAAGACTTAAGCGCTGATCAGTCACCGCGTATCTTTTGTGAGCGGAATTATTCGTAACGGCAAAATTCGGGCCGTTCAGTGAAAATCGTATCGCAGCTGTGGCTCTTTTGCAGGCTTCTGTCTTGGTTATTGCTGCCGTGCTGCAATATAGTTTCGTGCACAAAGTAAGCACGCTGTTCATTTTGCTTTTGAGGTTAAATTTTACATTCTTTATAAAATCTATGACACAGAATTATTTAAATTTTTAGATATATTTATTGTGGTCTACTTTTAAGAATTTATAATAGCAATAATAATCCGGTTTCAGTTCTAAATTAAAATCGAAGAGCAGTGGCAGCACTGTTTTTAGTACAAAGCAATGTCATTCTCTCATCCTCTCTGAGCATCAGAGCAGACGTAAACGTGTGAGAAAAACCAATTTGGGCTATAATTTCTGCGTTACGCGCCGATTAAATACGCCATGAGCGAACGCATGTATGAGCTCGGGTAGGGTAGGTTTTGTCTGCGCTCCGATTAAATACGATACGCGGTGACTGATCAGCGCTTTAGCTTGTCAATAACATCCTCTGCATTAATCGCGTAAGCGTAAAATAATCTGTACTCCTATATTATTTCTATTGTATAGGGGGAGTGCAGTATTTCTTCATATCGCTCTCCCTTCGATACGCGTGCTATCATTCTTGCTGTAAAGCGCTGATCAGTCACCGCGTATCGTATTTAATCGGAGCGCAGACAAAACCTACCCTACCCGAGCTCATACATGCGTTCGCTCATGGCGTATTTAATCGGCGCGTAACGCAGAAATTATAGCCCAAATTGGTTTTTCTCACACGTTTACGTCTGCTCTGATGCTCAGAGAGGATGAGAGAATGACATTGCTTTGTACTAAAAACAGCGCTGCCACTGCTCTTCGATTTTAATTTAGTACAATAACCGGATTATTATTGTTAACATTCATTCATAAAAGTAGACCACAATAAATATATCTAAAAATTTAGATAATTCTGTGTCATAGATTTTATAAAGAATGTAAAATTTAACCTCAAAAGCAAAATGAACAGCGTGCTTACTTTGTGCACGAAACTATATGGCAGCACGGCAGCAATAACCAAGACAGAAACCTGCAAAAGAGCCACAGCTGCGATACGATTTTCACTGAACGGCCCAAATTTTGCCGTTACGATTAATTCCGCTCACAAAAGATACGCGGTGACTGATCAGCGCTTTACAGCTATACTATTACAACTCGTTCCATTAAAGAGTAGGTAAGCAAAATCTGTAAAATCAATTGCTCAGCAGGAATTTTAAATTTGTATGCAGAAATGTGAATAAGCAAACTTTTTTTCTAAAAACGAATCGAAACCAAATTGTTTTTCTCAATGGTATCAATTATTTATTGTTACAAGCTCCAAAATCACAAGCTCCAAATCACATAATAAAAATAAAATCAATCATGAATCGCTGTTCTTTTTAGAAACAAAAATTTATATTTGATTTTTATTTGTTAATTTTTATTGATTCAAAGTTATTTTTCGATCAACAATAAAAAAGCTATTGTTGACGAACTCTGTAATACTAACAAAATTGTAAAGCGAGCTTTTTGAATCCCTGTTATAAAATTATAAATACGGTAATACATATACATATACCCCGTTTTGTTATTCACGTGGCTATTATCTCGGGTAAAACAGGTTTTGTCTGCGATACGAATAAATACGATACGTGATCACTAACTCAACCTTAAGGTTGAGCATCACGAAATGCTCCATCAAGAAAGGAAAGGAGCTCTCCGATCTTTTCGATACCGATGCAAGGATTAAGAGGACCCAATTTCCTACATATGCATTGTGACCTTTTCAACTCTCTAATGTAAAGAGTTTTGCGGAAAGCCGAGCTGCATCGAAATGGAACTGATTTTCTCAAACGTATTGTGATTTTCTTCCGTCTCCTTACGAGCGCCGACGATATTGATATTGCGGATGATTCGGATTTTACAGCTCCAAAGTCATAAACAGCAATATATTAAAAGCGTACCAGGGGCGTAGCAGGGGCGCCTGGAGAGAAAAAATTTTGTTTTCGAATATCAAAAAAAAGTATCAAAGCGATAGAATATAGGTACTCTGTTAATTACACTACGTGTGCGATTAGTACGAAATTGTAACTATAACTTTTTTAATTTGCATTAAAGGTTTGCATTTTAATTTGTAGTAAAGTTTTATAAGTAACTGCAGCACGTTTTGAAAGATCCAAAATTATTCATAACATCCATTTAATTAAAAAATTACAAACTCTTAAATATTACAAAAATTTTAAATAGTATTTCGTTATATTGTATTTTTTAAGACCTAATAGAGTTTGTCAGACATATACACTAACTATAACTGTAACACCACCACACTTTACTACATGAGAGTAATTTTAAAGCTGTAAATATTTTATTCTTTTAACTTCACTAATATTTCCAATTTATGTATGTATGGTATAAACATGAAATATAAGCATTTTCACTGTGTAATAAATACACTATGAGCATTTTAAGCTGTCACAATTTTTGCTATCGAATTTCAAAAAATTAATGCACTTTTTTTAATTTATTATAGTGGTTCAATTGATTTTTTAGATTTTTGCTATAAAACAGTAATATGTAATTGGATTATTAAATTTTTTAATGGATATCCTTATAAACAAACATACTATTGTGATCTGGGATATATTATTTTCTGCTTTTACTCTTTTGACAAAATCATTTTGAAATATAAAAAAAAATTTATTTTAGACACTTTGAGAGTCGAAATGAAAGCAAACAAAACAAACCCATTACAAAAACCTTGCATAAATTACCGTCGGCTTAATGTTACCGCCCATAATTAGCGGAAATCGCATATCAATCAGTGTTCCGTGTTCATTTTTAGATACGTCGGCAAAAATAAATGCGTTGGAACGTTCACGTTCACCTCTTGAAGCTTAAATTCATAATGATTCCCACTTTCTATACCACGTAATTCGAGGATAAGGAATCTTCAGCTGGAATGGATATATTCGTACAATCGTCGTCGGAGGATCTCTCTAATTTGCGTAAAGAAGACGAAGCCAAGTTGAGGAAAGAACAAAAATTCGAATGGGGCTATTTGCGGGTAAGTAGGAATTTAGGAATACAAAATTTTGCTCATTATATCAAGCAGCTGCAACAAGGACGACAAAGAATGACGAAATTTCATCTGTCGTAGCAATGCCTTATCTGTCCACACCATTTATGATGAAATTTAACATGAATCTCAACGTTTTGTATTGCAGAGAAAATGCCTCAACCTGGAGTTGGAACAGTTCTATGAAGCTTACGTACATCGCTTGCGCATGAGTTCGCTGTCCCTGTACGTCACCATTCTGATACTCTTAACGATTACGTATTGCATATTTCTGGTATCAGCCGTCAGAGTGAGTAAGCCCACATCGGCAGGATCTACGATAGCACAATTCTGCCATTCTAGCAGCAACAACTCTTTCTTCTTCTTCGTTTAGCAATTCAGCGACATTTACTTTGATATTATTGTGTACATTTGCGGTTCGGGTATGGTTTGGTTAGTGCTATCCATAAATTTCAACGAAGAACTGGTGAACCGACACACGTGGATCATGTACGCCAGCTCATGGTTGGCCGTCACCCTACTGGTGGCATCAGGTAAACATTCACATTTATGCACTTCTCATATTGATTGAGCTAATTTG
The DNA here is from genome assembly GCA_963457695.1 of Neria commutata. Taxonomy (NCBI): domain Eukaryota; kingdom Metazoa; phylum Arthropoda; class Insecta; order Diptera; family Micropezidae; genus Neria; species Neria commutata. Next base: position 20,930,796 of record OY735248.1, on the reverse strand, counting down.
GAACTATTCTCTCACACAGATCTCACTGTGCCCATCTACCATGCATACAGCAATCAGGATATACTGCGTCCCACCGCCGGTGCCTTCATTATATATTCCATTTATCTGCTAATGCCGTTACCCGACAATCTGCACGCCTTCATCTTGGGCATAGCCGTATCCATCTGCTACCTCGTCACTTTCGGCTTTATCACTTATCGCAAGCATCCATATACGACGAACGTTCTCAACGTGCCGTACCTTATGATGGAGGCCGTCTTTCTGCTGCTTATGAACATGCTGGGCACTTTCTTCCGCATGACGAAGGAAATCACGATACGCACCACGTTTCTGGATCGACGACAATGTGTCGAAGAGAACCTGTTGCTACGATATGCCCGAGATCATGAGGTCTGTGCGGAGCTATCGACCGTATTGTTGTACGAATATATGTGTGTTTGTTGTTGTAGAAAAATCTCTTGCTGAGCATCATACCCTCCCAGATTGCGAACAAAATCGAGCAAGACGTTAAGATGCGCATTGAGCGATTAAAAATGCAGAACAGTAAAAGGAGCTCAACACTTGAGGGAAGGTAAGTCTTTGTTCTGGCAATCACTACGTATGTATATTTTTATTCCAAATTGCCGCCAACTGTTTATCCCAGTGTTGAGTATAATCCTTATTCCGACATCTTTTCCGCTAATGTGTTCATGTAGCAATGATGTGGCGATGTCCAGAGCTCGTTTCGATGCCGAGCACTATGCATATCGCTGACAAAATGCACAAAAGCCTTAACCATCATTTTTTACGAAACATGTTTTTTACAGTTTCGGGTAGCCTATATTAAAATACACCTCCCCCAAAAAATTAGAATCATAAAGCCAAAAATGACGATTTTCTAGCTAATACAAAAAGCCCGGGGTGCGTGGGTTTAATACCGGTATCACACCATCTAATAAAAGAAAATTTGTTTTTCATATTATTTCTTTGAGCGGCGCCACTTCTCGCGTTGAATTCACAATTTTTCGAGATAATTCTTTGCCATGAAAATCTTCCCCATCCGTTCAGACACACCTTTTTGTAGGTCCCATTAATTTGTGCTTAATATAACAATCACACACACAACTTAACGCAAGAAAGCTGGGCCTTAGCCCACATTGGGCTGTTGCGCCAATCATTTTTTATTATTAGGGGTATTCATTTAAACGCGCAACAGCCTGATAAACGTGACAAACTTGATAGATTTATCACCTGATAAACGAACTGTCAAATTTTGTATTTGTTCATTTGCACAAATGTGATAAATTTGTCCGATGATTTCGCTGTGCAAACGATGTTTGTAAACTTAGACGGCAACGAATGCAACCCTGCTTAGTTATAATCTATACCATTATGATAAAATTTTAGTATTGAACAATAAAAAAAAACGCAAAAATGTTACCGTAATTTTTTCCAAACAGCTCCAACATTAATCTTTACATTTTCACCGATTCTCGGCATTTTAGTTTTTTGTTACTTTGCCAAGTCCGATCATGTAACAGACTTCGTAAATTGATAAATTTAAGTAATGTGCAAACTTATATGCTTAAATGTATGTATACCCTTATAATTATTATTATTATTATTATTGTCTTTCACTGGAATGCACTAATCAGGAAAATCGTGCTAGATACGAGTATACCCATATATTTAGCCAAATTAGCATTTTGTCATATATATATGCCATCTATTGAATTATTAAATCGTTATTCAAATAACAGAAAACTGTTCATTGAGCCCCATGATGATGTGACCATACTGTATGCGGATGTAGTCAACTACACCTACCTGACCACAACGTTGGATGTGAAGACTCTCGTCGAGACTTTGCACGATTTGTTTGTTAGGTTCGATACCGCCTCTGAGGTACGTTACACTCCAGAAAGTGCGTGTGACACAAACACATCTTCATACTTATATATATGTGCCTTTTTGAAGGAGCACAATGTCCTGCGCATAAAATTCTTGGGCGATTGCTACTACTGTGTGGCTGGGGTGCCCATACCGAACGAGCAGCATGCCAGATGCTGCGTGGAACTTGGCCTGCGCATGATTAGGGATATCCGTGAAGTAAGGTATACACGCCCACACATTTCGAGGCATATATACAAATGCAACACTTTCACTCTTCTCAATCATCAACACAATTCGCGCCCGCCTGAACTTGTCCTAAAACAGGAGCAGACGCAAGCTAAACATTGACATGCGCATCGGCGTGCACTCGGGCAACATACTATCCGGCGTAATTGGGACCTGCAAGTGGCAGTTCGACATTTGGTCCAAGGACGTGGACATCGCGAATCGTCTCGAGTCGACGGGACTGCCCGGCCGTGTGCATGTCAGCGAGCAGACGCTGAAGCTGCTCGACGGCGAGTACCTGTACGAGGAGGGCACCATCAATGCGCGCAATGATGCCGTACTTCGCAAGTACAACATACGCACATTTCTAATCAAACCGGCACGGGTAAGTGTGAGCTGGCAACTAACTGTGCATTATTCATCTTGCTGCCGCTTTTTTCCTCCTGCATAGATGCCGCCCTACGGAGAATGGCGATCCTCGAATATAAGACGCTCTATCCATGCACGTTCAGTAAGTTTCTTCATCTCACAAGCGGGATCCAATTAAGTCCTTTGATTACTTTCCCCATGTAAAGGGCAATGCCAACTTCATGCAGAACACAATTGTCCAATACAATCTCATCAGAAATCAGGCAAAACTGGAAATGAGTCGGGAATTGGATAAAATGCCCATTGGCAGAATACAGTGAGTCGCATTTTGAGCTAATTTAGGAAGCTAACACTAGGAATCAAATGATTCTTGTTGCTGTTTTTTCCTTTTGTGAGAGATAGCAAAAGAAAAAAAGACAAGAAAGAAAGCATCATTCGGGTTTCACAGACAGAGTAATACCCTACACTGAGTAAGCGAGTGTGGTGATAATACACTGAAGGAAATGAAAAGAAGGCGGACCACGCCCATTTTTTAACAACTACAAGATATTCTTAATAGGACTTTATGTGTCAAATATTGATGCTCTCGCAGCTGAACAACAGAATCTATGAGTATATTTAATTAATCGCTTTTATGGTGGATGGACTCCGGCCTTTTGCTTAGAAAATTAAAAAGTGATGTGACCAAATATTAACGCTCTGGTTAATATATTATGGAAGTTACAAGGATTTTCCGTTAAACACCTATATATCAGGCGGACCACGCTAATTTTCTCGTATTTTCATAGAGGACCTTAACGTGTAATGAGTAATTCGACATATTTCAGCCATTTTACTTAACAAATTTAAATGTAGGTGGACTTATAGGCCCATTGTAGTCGAAGTTTTCTCGAGAAACTAAGCACTTAAAAAATGTTACAACGCACGGTTCAAACCCAAACACATTCGCATGAGAGGAAGAGCACTGTTTGATAGCCGTGTAGTATTTCCCTTATGAGGGGTGCCACGCTCCTTTGTCCCATGCTCCCAACGACTAAATACTAACAGAATACCGAACTTGAATGTTATATTTGTAGTTTTGCAGATATGCCATTTTAAAGATTTAAGTTGTATGGGAGGTGCCACACCCTCTTATAAAATCACGCCTTCATACACCTAATGATACCTTGGAATAATTCTCCACTCCAAGCTGTCTTGGAAGCGGAATTCGGAAGAGAGAATGAAAAAGGGGCGCAAGGCATTCTATATATGCAAAAGAGCCTTTGGGAAACGCTTGGGGCTTACAACCTCATATTGTGCACTGCATGTACACCGCAATCATAAGACCAATCGTCACCTATGGAGTTTTGGCCTGGTGGGAAACGGCCAAGACTAAGTCCAACCTAAACAATCTTAATAAGGTCCAGAGATTGGCTAGCCTGGGTGTGACCAGTGCATTGAGATCCACACCCCAAGATGAATCTACATCTCATACCAATTGATTTATATATAAGAAATGTCGCAGAAAAGGGATCCCTCAGACTAAGGGAGTCCCAACTGCTTAAACATTATCCTATCGGACATGCATCAATACTGGACCAATGTAACACCCGCGGCCTACCAGCCTTGACCGACTACATTATACCTAGATACGACTTTAACATCAATCATACCACATTGATTCTATCTAGAGAAAACTGGGTATCAAACAGCGCCACCGGCGCTAACGAGATACACATCTTCACTGATGGTTCAAAAATGGAGGTTGGTACAAGCGCTGGAGTTTTCTCCGAATCTCTGGATATCAACAAGTCATACAGACTTCCCGACTATTCCAGTGGTTTTCAACAGAAATTTATGCGGCAACCAAGCTGCACGGATCATCCACGAAAGGAATCTCCCACCTACCGTGATATAGATCTGTGTCGATAGCCAGGCCGCCATAAAAGCATTAGACTCAAAACTTATCAAATTAAAATGTGTGAGAGAGTGCCGAAATTCCCTCAAATCCATCCACCAGCATACCATCAAGCTCTGCTGGGTACCCGGACACTTCGGTGTAGAAGGGAATGAGAGGGCAGATGAACTAGCTAGGAATGGATCTGAAATGGACTTACAATACTCTGATAACAGCATTCACACCTCCATTTGCGAAGCATATCGACTCATAGAGCTTAAATCCGAAACAATGGCCAATTACCGGTGGTCAAACACCACAAATTGTGCAATTTGAGTTTTATATATAATGATAGATATTATCCGATGATTTCATATAGTTGTACTTAAATAAAAGTGTATTTGCCTTCTGAGCAAAAAAATCTGTATGTATGATGCGCTGAAATAACGTATTATTCAGATTTGCAGAGAGCTGCTTCAGACGCTCGAAACGTTTGACGCAAGATGAACTTGAAGAACGCACCTTTCGCAGCAACATTACCTCCATGTGCCTCTTCTTCAAGGACTGGCGTTGGGAAATTATGTACATGAAAGAGCCGGATTTAATGCTGAAATATAGCGTACTCTGTGGATTCGTATTGTTAATTGGCCTTATGGCCATGCAAGTCATAAGTACAAAGTAAGTTAAAAAATTTGCGAACGAACCATCAGAGTCTTTACGGCTGTAACCTTTTTCCCTCCGCAGACAATCGGGGCTCTTCTGGATATTAACCAGCATCTACCTCGCTGTCATGTTAATAATACTCTCCTTGACATGGTACAGAAAATTGTGGATTGTTTTTGTCGGTGAAACGGAAGTTTCGAGCCCCGATGGCGGAATCAGCAGGATCCTGTACAATTGGTCATATCATATTAAAAACAGCATTGTAATGCGCTTGATAATTTACTTGACTATGATTCTGATGTACTGTTCGACCATATTTCTTCAATTGGTATGTGTCTGTCTATCAGTGCTCGTAAAGCGCATGTAAAAAATTTATTTTTTTAGGCAGATTGCAATAGACCTCAAATCGAAAATGAAGACATCGAAATTCTGCTCTTCGATGAAGTCACTCAACCGACCTTTTGTTTTAATGCCTGGGTACGTCTCACATATTGGCATCGCACCTAGTGGAATTATTCTGAAGGCGCATTAGTTTCTTTGTCAATGTAGGGCGTCACGGAAAGCTTGATGCTGGTTATTAGCATGTGCTTCCTCTTCACACGCATCCCGTCCACGGTGAAGGCGTGCGTAAGCTTGGTCATCTTCGTGGTCTACATTGTTGTGGTGACTTTGGAATTTGACTCCATTTATGAAAAAAGCCCCTCCTCGAACGTCGGTCTCTACCCAGAGTACTCCCACTTTCTGGAGCTCTGCATTTCCATCGTTGTCTTCTACTTGATGGATCGCCAAAATGAGTTCATCTCCAAAGTGGATTTCAAGTGAGTGAGTGAATGTCGAATGAACACCGCTGCCGAACAACCTTTTTCCGTGATTAAAGATGTTCATGCGAATTCATCAGTATCTCTTTGTGCTCCTCAACCACAGCTGGAAGCGTCAATTACTAAAGAAACAGGATGATGCTAAATTCACCAATGAAACAATCAAAATATTGATCCATAACATTTTGCCATCACATGTTGGTAAGTAATCTACACTATTCGTTCCTCAAGCAAATCCAATTATATAGATCGAGTGTAAGAATACTAGAATATACCCTAGTAGCTTTGGTAGTCATCAGCCAGATGAATATAATCACATATTTCAACAGCTGGAGCAACGTCCTTAATACGTTGCCATTCTGGCTCAATCGGACATATCCTTCGCTATGAGAATAGTTGTGTGGTCTCTGATTGAAACGACTTAAGTTCAAATCACGGTAGCACTTATAAAATGTTTAATTTAAGAGTTTATTTCTCTTTACAAAGAGATTGCAACCTGAAAGATGCCCATGGGAGACAGCACAATTATGCCTTAATAATGCCGACGACACACATTTTTTAGATTAAAGGCTATGAAGATTATGCCGAGAATTCAATAAATCTCGATATCATTATAGATACCTCAGATTTTAATAAGAACGTCCATTTTTGAAACCGAAAGATTTTCACCGCTATCACTATCCATCGTAGGTTTGATTTTCGAAAGTGTTTTCATTCAACTCGAATGGCTACGAACGTAAATTCGAGATTCGTAGCGGTATTACTGAACTCGTTCGGAACGTCAAATAGTGAATTAATCCAGAAATTTTCTAAGACAAGTTTTTGGTTTTATAATAACAAGTTTCTCATATTAGTCCCTTTTCTACGATGGATTTAGCGATAAAAGTAATCATGTCGGATTCCGCCTCGATAAAAATTATCAAATTAGCGGGAAAACACGCTATATCCGAACAATATTATTATGTTTACTGGTATATGATTTGTAAAATAAGATTTACCATTGCATTATTTTGAATTGATGTCGCTTGAATTGTCGTATAAATGGCAATACAGCTGATATTTACATGACGAAGAAGATGAGAAACGAACTCCATTACGAGGAGTACGAGAACGTAGCAGTAATGTTTGCGTCAATTCGGAACTACGATACGGACAAAGTTGGTCTGCGTGTTCTGAATGAAATTATCTGCGATTTCGATGATGTGGTAAGCAAGCGATGCTAGTGCCTTGGAAAACTGTTGCAACTATGTAAATGCCCGTTACACGTTACAGCTGAACACTTACAAGGGACCCCTAAAAGTGGAAAAGATCAAAGTGGCAGGCTGGACCTACATGGCTGCATGCGGTTTGGATTTGTCGCGCTCCGAGAGTGTGGCGGCAAATGTGCAAACTTTTCGCAACTCCTCGCTTCTGCCGAACGGACGGCGGAGTCAATACACTGGTCGTGAGTCTACAAAGTCAAGGATATCCCAAATGCTCATGTAAAATCACTTGCATTTTTTACAGTGACTAAAATAGTCTCACAGGATGCCTTGGATGCGGAGCCTTCAACTTCAACGGCGGCGGCGGTGGCAGCATCAGCGGCGGCAACGATAGCAGCAGCGGCAGCACAATATGAAGGACACAGTGACACACCAGAAACCAGAAAGAGCCGCAAGATCAGTCATCCACAACAGAGTAACGTGGTTCATGTGATGACACAGTTCGCATTGGATCTGATGCGCAGTATGCACTCCTTCAATCAAGAGAACATGGTCGAAGGGAAGGATTGCGGCATGCTACGAATTGGTACGTTTACTTGAACTTTCCAGTTTGCTTTGCGCCAGACATATGTATCTAATTCGTCATTTTGCAGGCATTTCCAATGGCGAAATAATGGCCGGCGTTGTTGGCTCATACAAGCCCCACTACGATATCTGGGGTAACGCAGTAAACTTAGCGTCCCGCTTGGACTCGACGGGTGTGCCGGGCCGCATACAAGTGACCGAGGATACCGCCAAAATACTAGAAAATTTCGATATAAGGTGCAGTTATCGCGGACAGACATATGTGAAGGGACTTGGTGATATACACACATATTTCGTTGATGTGGATAGTGACTTAAATTTTTTTTAGTAATAAGAGTGGAAAAGAAACGTAACTTCGTTTTCAGAATCAATTAAATTCGTATACAACTTACTTGTAAGGACTCACAGCATCTATATTTTATTAAAATTAGAATAATTTGTTCAGAGGAAAAATAAAAATCTATGAAAAGAAAAAACCAAATGAAATTTTCTTGTTTAAAAAAACTATTGATAAAAATGCGGAAAGCCGGGCTGCATCGAAATGGAACTGATTTTCTGAATCGTTTCCAACTCCTTACGAGCGCCGACGATATTGATATTGCGGATGATTCAGCTCCAAGCTATTTTTTTATTACTTATACAAGTAGTAATTACAATAATAAATTATTATATTTAAAAGAAATAAGAGGGCTAGCTGCCTGGACTTTCAGCTCGAACGTTATGAAATACAATGTAGTAAAGGTACGTTTTGGGAATGTCTGTCAGAAAATTGCATTTTTTGAGGAAATTAAAGGCTTTTTTGATATTATCCAAATTGATTTTTAGTAAGTCGGAAATTGTGCAATATCCAAAAATATTATTCCTAATGGAAAGCAGTTCGTTACATTCGTTTAGGATGTGATCAATAGATGTTTGGTGACCGACCGCAATATTTGCAGGTGGGCGCTGGTTGGCCTCGTAGTACATACGTAGATATTTGTGAGTGTGTCGCGAGTGTCCCAGGCGAAGACGAACAAAGGTTTGTGTTTGCTGGCGGGTAGCGGATGCTGGATATAGGGCTTTTTGGTTATCGGTATTGAACGCTTTATATCTATGTGTGTAGGTGGACTATTCATTGAGTTTAATGGAGGCCAGATGAGAGTTGATTAGCCTTAGTATGTCCTTATCTTCTGATGTGTGGAGCAGGAAGTTTGCTGATCGGATTGCTTCGGTAGCAGCAGCATCGGCGAGCTCATTGTATGCCTACATGGCCAGGACCCACATTTTTTTTCTTTTGCTTGGGAGTTTGATTAGCAAATTTCTAATGGTAGAGATCAAATCACTGTAGTGATCGATATTCCGAGTTGCTTCTATGGCACTGTAGCTATCTGTACAAATGACAAATTTGCCTTTCATTGTAGCAGCGTATTCTATAGCAAGCTCCAAATTAATAGAAAGCTTTTACTAAACTTTTTTAATAAAAGCTCAAACGTAGCAATCTTGCTTGCTTGTGCAAATCGCCAACGCAAAGAAACACTGAGAACATCTTCCGGTGGAGTAATGAATTTTGCGCCCTTTACTAAATTATGCCTTCAAAGGTGAACTTCGAATTTCAAGTGCCAAATGTTTACAAATTAATGTGACCCCTTAGTACATCTACTAAAAAACAAAGACTTTGCCGTATACGTAAGTAACTAAGTAGTTTTTATTGAATGCATAAATGTACTTAACTTTGTGATTATTTAATATACACATAGTCATAGACATATACAAATACACATAATACATTTTCGGCTATGCATATACGGTTATATTTAAACTCTGTTCACATCAATACATGAATATATAAACATTTTATTTGTGAGTTTTTTAGCTCTTTAAAATATTTAAAATATGTATACATAAACATAGTTTTGAAGCGAATAGCAGATTTCATATTTTCCTTACAAGTATGTAATTTATATAAGGGGGTAAAGAATATAAGCACCACAGGTTTTGTGCTGAAATTCATCCAAGTTTAAAAACGAGCAATATAATTAAAAATAGCACAAACAACTAAAATACAATATTTTAATTGAAGCACCATGAAATATTGAGCACGCGAAAAAGTTTAAGCAAGTAAATTTGTGAAAATTAATTTTTCATACAAGTAACAAGCTGCCAGACAAGATTCACTCATTAGCGCCAGTCAGTAAAATAGCATCCTCCGGTACGGGTTTGCGCTTGTAGGAGGGTTCCGTACACAAATACACCACCAGACCGCCGAACACGACGAATAGAACTCCACACATGTTGGCCATAACGCCGGAACTCGGCAGCGAGGAGTAACCAGGGCTGCAGAGCAAAGGAATAAGAAAGCATTGTTATGAGTTTTCAGCTTTGAGCTCAAAAATACATAAATAAAAGGCGGGGGCTTACATAGAAAAAATGGCCTTCTCCGTGAGACCCGTGAGAGCACTGGCAATAGCCAGCACAAAGCCCAGCAGACCGAAATAGATGTGCAAGGGCATGTAGGCCACTTTGTAGGACTCGCGCAAGCCGGGCACCATGTACGCCATAAAGCCGGCCACGTACTGCATGCAGAAGAGTATGACGGCCGATAGGCCCAGCCAGGAGTGCAGCGAGTACAAGTTCGGTATGGGTGGATCGACGAGATTGTGCGAGTCGAACACGGTCTTCAGCGCGATGACGGTCAGCACGAAGGCGCCGATATGTATGCTGGCGTGTGTGATCTTGAGCGTCTTCTTGCGTGTGGTGCGGAAGCCGCGGTATATTAGAATGGCTGCAATTCGAAAGTGAAAACGAAAGCAAAAACGATAAATATAAATAAAAACATAAACATAAACACCGACTCAGTTGAATTAAGCCAGCCATAATTTTTATTTTTCAAATATTACGAAATGCCAATTTGTTTTTGTGGCAAAAGCACACCTTTTCAGCTTTTCAGCTAACGATCAGAGTGATTCGAAGTGATTCACACTGCCAGTGGCAATTTTTCGTTCTGTAGCGCAATAAGTTATGTACTTTTGTTTTGTTTTGTTTTGTTTTACTCACAATTGCCATATAGAAATATTAGTCCGATCGTCATCAGCAGCGGATGCCAATTGAACTCGATCCTGGGATTGTCGCTGCCCGCCAGGCCGCCCATGTGCGCGCCAATCCAGCTGCCCATCAGCACGACCATCGTCAGGCCGCACAGCAGCGTCAGCACGTACAGCACCTTGAAGTTGACGAGCGAAGCATCAGTATCCATTTTGCCTGCAAGCAAATGAATCGTTTCGAGTTAGTGCTATGAGCCACTTTAGATCTAGCCAACAAGCAAGCCAGCGAACTCGCAGCTATTACTCAAGCTGTGGCACTTCCCAATTGGCGGTTTTCGTATTTTGCATACAGAATTCAATATTCATTACGAATCGATTGTTTATTCTAGACGCATGCCGATATAAACCGCAGGAATGCCAAATGTATGTGAGTGCGCGATCAGACAGCGCACATTTCTTGCATACCACAAATTTAATTATTTACATGTATGTATATATATACGATATGTGGAATGTATATATTTTGGTCTTTATCGTTTTGTTTACGTTGAAAACTTCTTGAATTTTACAAAAGGCCCGTACTTTAATTTCTATACATAAGTGGTCAGCTTAATGCCTGTATCACACTGCTTACGATTTTTGTCGGCGACACATTCCGACTGTCGTCGACAAACAGTCGGCGACTACAGTCGTAGCACTATCACACTGCCGACGACAGTTAGCAAGAGTCGGAAGCGTGTCGCCGACAAGAATCGGAAGCAGTGTGATACCGGCATAAGAAAAATATAATTATACTAGCTGTCCCGGCAAACGTTGTTCTGCCTAAAATAATTATTTTATTCCAAGATTTGTTTTGAAATGTATTTCAATTATGGTAGGAATTTTTTTAATAATGTGAAAATTATGTACAGGAAGATTATGTTTTCGTGAATATTTCCACCCCGACAACAGCTATCGGGTTCAAATTTTGTCGACTTTGTGTCAACTTTAGTATTATATGGTGTGAATTTGACCCAAATCGGTCCATAAATAAGAATTTTCGAAAAAACGCCGCCGCAGCGCCACTTAGGAAGGTCACTAATCCTAATTACGTGTATACATAAGTTATCAGCAATGGATACTGAGTCTGTGTATCATTGTTTCTCCCCCTTTAAATTCGGAAAAGTTCATGAAATTTAAGCCATTCCATCCATTTATCATATATGATGTTTCCTTATATCAATTCATATACTGTTTTTATCTCATTCATAACAATAGAAAATTCTACTATGTAGTTTTCAGTGCACACCAAGCTCTTGTAGTGAACAGTCGCTTCTATACTTCGTGCGGGTCGATTGCTAAAAGCTCACGCATACATTTTTCACTCGCACTATTATTTTTGTGGCGATTTTTTCTTCCCCAAAAGTACTTCCAAGCAAGTGACACCAACTTGGCACCTTACCATGGCTACCTCTTCGGGAGGTAACTATTATTCCTTACTGGACCCCGACGGGAAATCAGGTAAAGATCCCTCTTCTGAACGGAAAAAGAACAAAAATGCATTTAACCTAAACAACAAACACGATTTACCTACAATTGGTAGAAACATAGATTACTCAAACAGTTCCCCAAAATTTTTAATAATTAAAAGCAAAAATGCAGAAATGCCACTAAAAAATTACAACATCTTTTTAGTATCCAAAGCGTTAGAAGGCATCAGCTCTGATACACCGCAAAAAATTTCTTACACACGCGAAAGACATACATATATTGATTCTAACAAAAAATTAGGCTCAAGCGAACAAATTTTTAAAAGCTATTAGCTTATTAAATATCTGTCCAATCGAAGTTATCTTGCACCCAACAAGGAGTTGTGTTTGCACCTCCATTACGTAACATTTCCGAGGCTGAAATTCTAGACGGTCTTAACGATCAATCAGTAATTGACTGCCAAAAAATTAAAAAATTTATAGATGGAAATACAACGAATACATCATTGCATATCTTATCTTTTAATAGAATCGAAATTTTTAAGGAAGTCCAAATTGGTTTTCTAATCTACAAAGATGCTTTCTGATAGGCCACACAAAAAATATTGTAAAAGCGACACAAAATCCGAGGTTTGCGCTACTAGCGCACATGACCCTTCTCCATGCTCCAAAGTAGAATGCATAAATTGCAAACATCCCCACAGCTCTACCAAGAAAAATTGCCCAGCACTCAAGAAGAGAAAAGAAATTATTAAAATCAAAACAACAACAAACTGCTCATACAAAGAGGAAAGTTCTATCAGCTCAGATGAGGCAGACATGTCTTAAATATCTACTCTTTCTAGTATACCTTTATATACCAGAAAAGATTATCATTTTCTGCGTTGTATGGTTCTAAAAATTCTCCAGTGGAATTTAAACGGATACTACAACAATCTCCTTGAGCTCCAACTTTTGATCAAAAAACACTCACCAGATATCATAGCTCTCCAAGAAACTCACTTTAAGTCCAATTCCATCAAGCTCAATAATTACGAACACCTACTTGTAAATACTTTTACTTCTGCAAATGCCAAAGGTGGAACAGCAATATTCATTAAAAGCACAATAAAGCATACTATCCTACCAACGCCAGCTAACTCATGCATTGCTTTTGCAGAAATTAAAGCCCATATACAAATTAAAATAGCTCCAATATACCTTCACGCAAGCGAACCCATCAATATAAATAGACTCATGTCTCTATGTAATGACCCACATAAACCTACCATCCTATTAGGGAACTTTAATGCCCACAATACACTTTGGGGATCACCATCTACAAATACCAGAGGAACAACCATGGAAAACTTTATCCTACAATCTAATATGATCCTACTAAATGATGGTTCCCCCACCCACCTTTCCGCCAGATCTAATTTTACGCATATTGACCTCTCACTAGCATCTGCCCAACTCCACCCTTTCATCTCATGGCAAATTGATTCGCAGTTACATGGCAGTGATCATTTTCCTGTCCACATTTCAATAACTTTCCCACCCAGATATTCAAATTACATCGGCATCAAAAATACAAAATTTTAAATAACAGATGCTGACTGGGATAAGTTTCACAATATCGTTGGGACAAAAATTGACGGACTATCCATCACAAGTAACGTCAATAGAGACTCTGCCAGATTTCATAGACAGATTATTTCAGCGGCAAACGAATCCATGCCACACACCTCACCTCATAGAAATCTGAGAAATGTACATTGGTGGAGTAAAGACCTCAATGACTTACTGATAATAAAACAAAATCTTTTCTCAACGTTTAGAAGGCACCTTACTGCTGATAATAGGCGTATGTACAAACACGCCAACGCGATCTTTAAGCGGGAAACAAAACGAGCAAAAGGTAAGTCGTTTAAGGAATTTACCAGTACAATTAAACCAAATATGCCAATTAAACTTATATGGGATAATATTAAAAAACTATCCGGGGCAAAACCCAATTCCTCTATCCTCTACATTGAAACCGATAATAACACTACCACTAACGACTCCTATGAAATTGCAAATCTCTTTGTTAACGAATGGTCTAAAAACTCTGAAGACGGTAACTTCTCAAATAATTTTTTAAGTAACAAAACAAACACACGTTGTTGTTAACTATAACATCGATCCATCCGCAAAATTCATTGAAGAAGAAATCTCACTAATTGAGATAGATGCTTCACTTAATTCCGCCACAGGCAAAACCCCAGGTTTTTACCGTATTTCCTACCCCATATTGCAACACCTTCCCTTAGTGGCAAAAAAATACCTGCTAAAAGTATATGATGCAATTTTTGTCAGTGGAACCATCCCACAGGAATGGAAGACAGCAACAGTCATTCCCATTCAAAAGCCGAACATCATCACCGAATCAAAAATTAAGGTTGATGGTTATCGCCCAATCTCACTACTCTCTTGCAATTCAAAAATTCTTGAAAAAATTATAGCCAAACGCCTAAACTGGTTTTTACAAAACATAAATTAATTAAGTTGCTTTTAAGCAATAAAGGTACCATGGATGCTCTCCTATACCTGGAGCACCAAATAGCCAATGCGATTTCAACACGAAATCACATTTCGGTTATATCTGTGGATTTCGAAAAAGCATTTGACGGTTGGTAAGCATACCATACTTTCCAAACTAATGGAATGGAAAGTGGGATCAAAAATATTGAACTTTATAAACGCTTTCCTTTCCAACCGTAAAATTCGAGTCAGAATCAATGGATGCCACTCTGAAGTATGGCCACTGCACAACGGCATCCCACAGGGTTCACCGTTGTCGGTAACTTTATTTCAAATAGCAACCGAAAAACTTAACAATTTAATAATTGAACACAAATTTTTTAATCACTGCATTTACGCAGATGACTTATACCTTGTCGCTAAAGTAAAATCAGACTCAGAGCTTCAATTGCATTTAAATCTTATCTTCCAAAAAATAAATGAATGGTGCTCCTACTCAGGGGCAAAAATATCCTTTGCAAAGACTAAAATACTTCACCTATGTAGGAAAAGAAACTGTTCTTTATCCGATGTATATATAGAAAATAAACATATTGAATATGTAAATTCCTTAAAAATATTAGGTTTAGTTTTTAATTATAGTTACAACTGGTTGATAGTTTAAAAAAAGCACTTGTTAGTAGATTAAATTTATTAAAATATCTAAAATCCTACCATAGTAACGCTCATCCAAATGTAACAATAAATATCACTAGATCACTTATTCTCTCCAAAATTGATTACGGGTTGGCAATCTATGGCCACTCGGCAAAAACAACACAACAAAATTAAAAGAGTGTATCACGCAGCCGCTAGACTGTGCATTGGAGCTTTCCGGACAACACCACTGACTAATATACTCACTGCGACTGGACTACCAACATTAGACCTGCGAATAGAATTTTTAACATCCAAGCTAATCACCAAAATCCTGCTACCTACAGAGCACCAACTCGTACAAAGCATAAATAGAATAGCAAGCAGGAAATTTCGGCGGATTCCCTCTACTATCTGCCGCATCCTTTCCAATGCCCACAACATTGGACTTGAAACTAAGACGCACACAGTTTATTCGCCATCGAAACCTCCATGGAAACTGGACAAGCAATCTTTTATTAACGACCTCACCAATTGGCCAAAAAATTCAACTGCAGCAAGCACTTATAATGTGCTCTTCAAGGATATTGCCCACAAATACACCCAACAAAATTGGAAGTTCATTTTTACGAATGGTTCACAAACAAGCACAAATACCTCATATGCGGTAATTAATCCATCTTTAGCTGTCGAAAGGCTAGCCCTACTAGATCAGCACTCTTCGGTGTATACGGCGGAAGCAGAAGCAATACTCTACGCAGTCTCAACCTACAAAGCATCTCCTGGAAAATACATAATCTGCACTGACTCTCTTTCGTCGATCCAAGCTGTCCAAAACATCGAACACAAGAACGAAACGATAGCAAAAATTAGAAACTCGCTTATCCAATATCCAAGAAAATTCAAGATTATGTGGATACCCGGTCACGTCGGGATCAAAGGAAACACACTAGCGGACGAGGCTGCCAAATTTGCAACATCAGCCCCTATCATCCAGCAACCAACGTTCAACAAGAATGACCTGCTAAAAACCATCAAAAAAATCTACTCCGAACAGAACAAAAACAATGGGACCCAGTACGCCCACCACTACAAACTGACAAACGTTGACGGTAAGCCACCGAGGTACCCCTCAGGTATCGCAAGGCTCCACCTGCAAAAATACATTCGGCTACGCATGGGGCACACACTCTTAACTAAACGCCACCTCATGGAAAATCAACCTTGCTCCGTCATCAATAATATCCAAATGAATTTATACGACAAAATCCTATTACCAGATTCAATATGAATTGTAAAGTTAGACAATATCAAAAAAACAATAGAAATTCTAAAAATATCCAATATTTACTACCTTATCTAATATTAATTTAAATAGGTGGGCCAAAGACCATAGTAGTTAGTGCCTAGATTTTAAGTTTATTTATGTAATTAATTATGTAAATAAATTGTTTATAAATAAAGTTGTTTACTATTTCTACTATGATTAGTTTACTATTTTTGTTTGTTGTTCTTCTCTTGTTGATTGTTCATTCAGCTTTTCATGTCTAATTTATACTACTTATAACATATTTGGCGTTCAATAATATGTCAACAAATAACTGAATTCAATTAGCTTAATAAATTCTTTTGGTTTCACTATGACTTTTCTCATTTTCCCTTTTTGGTTTGTTAAGCGGAAATTATTCCAATTTTGACCGCAAAGAAATATTACAAAGAGCTTGAGTGATTTAGGAACTATTACACTGTAGCCTAAATACCGTTATTTTAGGAGGAGTTTTACACAGTCAGAAGGTCGAAAAAAGAGATTTTTCAAGAATTTTTCCTTGGAAGACGTTTTAATGTATAAACGTGAAAATATTGCAGTCACTTTAGCCTTTATTTTCGGATTTTTCATTTGTAGAAATTGTGATTTTTGTAGGTGCTACAACCGACCTCCGGGAGCTCCTCGAAAAAAAGATTTCTTGCGGTGACCACGATATCTCTGGATTGGATAATCCAAAATGGAAAAATAAAAAAGAATTTTTTTGAAAGACATTATGCAATAATTGATCGGAGGATATAGCAAAATTATTTTTTAAATTAATTTTTAACAAAAGGGCCGCTTTTTAGAAAAAATATTGAAAATGTTGGCTTCAAACTGTTTATAAAACGGAAAATATTTATCAAAAAGCCTTCGATAAATTACGAAAATTATTTCTATGTAGTTTCGCGAAAATTTGAGACTGATCGATTCAGCCGTTTCCGAGAAATCTTGTTCACCGCCTATATCAAAACATTGTTTTTTGAAAAAAGTTTTATTATGTCAATTAAGAAAATGATATGCAATCCAACTAGAAGGTGATTATTTATCAGTTTCGGAAGCCGGGAAAAACTATCGAAACTTTGTAGATTCACCAACTTCAGTAGAACGCCCGAAATGCTTACTATTATCAAAACTTGTTGAAATGTGGAAATTAATGCAATCAAGTTCGTGAAAATATCATGTACACCAACAAGAATTAATCAAAGAGTTTTTTATAGGTCGTAAAATTAAAAGTGACCAATTTTGGCTGTCGGATGTCTACATTGGAACAATTACTAACTACATAGATGCTTGATAGTAAATCAGCAAATACGTAATCATATGACATTTGTCGTTGATATACTAAGTACATATTAGAGGTCTGCATGAATGCATTTGGTTTGCCTGTGCACTACGGATACCCATTTCATTGCACTCGGCGCACGAGTAAAACATTTGAATGGGTGAAACACTCACAAAACCTCTCAATACCAAAACAAATACCCACTCGTGCCATTATTTTCAAAGAGAGTAAGAGCAGCATTTGTTATCTTGCTCTATTTGCTACAATCGTAACAAACAAAACGAATGTAACAAAGTATCGGTATAGTATAGTGAGTGAAGTGGGTAAAGTGGGTGCAGTGAATGGTAAGCTGGAGAATTTTGGCGAAGCCGCTGCTGCGCGCCGGTTAGTAATGCATCGTCCGAAAGTCTTTTCTTCGGCAAATAATTTTTAAAATGACCACAATATGCATAGAAATTATAATTAATACACTAAAACGTCTTTCCATCAGAAATTCTTTAAAAATAAGCTCAGCCTCTTAATTGCGTATAGCCCCTTAAATACTCGGTGCACGGTGAATGTCTTGGTCGCTCTTTCAAATGCATTCATGCAGACCTCTAGTACATATGTGCTGCAATCATCTTTTATAATCTTAAATTAATGTTGGGAAATTCCGATTTCAACACTTTCGATTACCATTATTATTATCTTGATTAGATTAGTACGCTGGCGCACTTCTAGTAGGCTTTCTATGTTTATGACATTTGTCATGAACAATTGATTGTCTTATATAGACTGTCTGTAGATAAGAAAATTCTTTTTGGCAAATTTTAAGTGCTTTTCGAAGTTTCGTGGTACTCATACACAATTTTGTTTGTGTTTTTACCTGGCAACTGAAAACGTTCTAAAATTGCACCGAGTAGGAATATTGCCTGATAATAGCGACCTTAAATGGTATGTACCCCAAATAATTTGCTCGAAATAGTGCAAAATGTTCTTACTCGTGAATGATTAGAACAACTAAAAAAAAAACAACAGCAATCGATTTCATTTTGAATTGCAAATAAGCGAAACGTATTCCAAGGTCAAAGTTAGTTTCATAGTTGTCAAATTAATCAAAAGTATACCGATATATCCTGGTAAACGCAGCTCCGTTTAAATAAGGGATATTGAGCTGAAACTTCACACAATGAGAACCTCAAATTAGCATAAGCGATATCGAGTTACTAGCCACTTGATACTCCCACCTTCAACCCTATATCTCTCTCGGCCCCCTAATAGCTCTTGCTGACTACGTCACTGGATTTGGTATCTCAAAACAAATTAAAAGAGTTATCTCTTTAAACTGTACATGACAGACACAAGCACTTGGAATTTAAGTCGCATTTCCCCCTCATCGGGAAGAGGTGATGCAACTTCGCACTAATAAAATATATTTCAACTTTTGCACTTGTGTGCATGTGTACGAATATATACACAAAAGACGCACATGCAAGACGTACATACATATGTATGTATATTGCGTGATGATTACTGGTCTGCTTCTGTTTTGTTTTGTTTATTACCAATTTGTTTCTTTTGTAACGATTTTATTCTAGAACAAGTAAGGAAGCATCAGTCGGGTTTCACCGACATAGTAATACCCTACACCAAGTAACCGAATAGGGCGATAATCCACTGAAGGAAATGAAATTGTGGGTGCATGTAATTTACAACCTACATAGTGGGCAAATTACAGCAATTTGATCGCAAAAAACCCGAGGTAGTGGGACTTACAGGCCCATTATGGGCGTGGCCTTCGACCGATTTGGCTAATCTTAGAACTTAAACTAAGTTGAGGTTCACTCTGTGTACCAAATTTGGTCTAAATCGGACAACTCCTTCTTTCTCTCCTGTGTAAACGGACGGCCAGACAGACAGACAGACAGACGGACAGCCGGAAATCAACACAGAAAGTGATTCTGATCATTTCTATATACTTATGTCTATATCTACGACGGCTCCTTTAATGCGTTACAATTTTCGCACAAAGTTATTATACCCGATTACCATAGGTGTAGGGGGTGTAGGGTATAAAAACAAGGTAATTCGTCGCATGCCAACGTCCGTCTGAATATCGTTATGAGGCTATTCGTCAGTAAACAAACTAAAATCTCGGAATGAGCAAGATTGAGCAGAGCTTGGAGGTTGGGAAAAGTTAATTAGATTCCCACTGAAATGAGTCATTATGGAAAAGAACGTATCTCATGCCACGAAAAATCGCAAAATGTGCACCCGCATAGTACCCAGCAACTTTGCCTAGCCTGAGGTTTCCTGAACATTTTATATCAAATAAATAGTTATGTAATAGTTAGTTAAAACTCAGCACTCAAAAAACTTAACTTGACCCGAACTGTCACACGGGAACTTGGTGTAAGCGATCATCCAAAACTTATACGTAGTAATATTGGGGACATTTGTACACACGACTTGTCATTTCAGAAAAAGCTGATTTCTAAGTTTTAACTCGCGATAAATTGGCCACATTCCGAAGCCGTAAGGATCATTTAGTCTAGACGTAACGTATTTATTCGTAACTTTACGTAAACGTAAAAATTAGGCCGTTTACTTGAAAAATTAACGTATCGCAAATGTCGGATTTTATTATTTTTTATTCCTCTAAAATTCATGAGACGGAATTTTTTAATTCTTAGATCTATTTATTGGGTACTACCTTTCTAAGCAATTTTGGCAATAATTATCCGCTTCTAAATTATGAACTAAAATTTAAGAGCAGTGCCATCATTTGCCACGTTTTTACGTTAATTTTCCGGAGAAACCTGATTTGATTAGTTTTATTCCGATAGGTTTACGTAAAAATTCGTTTAGAGTAAACACATGTGCATATAAAGTCGGGTATAGCAGGTTGTGTCTGCTGACACGTTACGTCTGGACTAACTGAGCTATTAGTAAATCTTCTCAAATTCATTCGTACTCGGCTATAGAGCAAGTTTGAAAGTACATGCTGTTAACTTGTGCAAAAAATATAACGTGCACTTAAACGTTAAAAGGGGGGCATATGCACTCTAACAAGGGATGGCTAAAAGACGATCTCTATTCGTAATGTGTGTCTGAAATATTCTTGTTTGTTTTTTTCTTGATTCCGATCGTTCTGTATAATTTGTACTCAGATTTTTTACTATTGCATTCAGTAAGGAATGTTCGAAACGCGTTCCTATCGTTCCAGGTTAAAAGAAGTAAAATTAATTTGTTTTGTTCACAACACTAACAAAATTTACTACAAGCTAAGCGGGTCATCGAGGGAGGATGAGATACTCTAGTCCTTTCTTTATCAATGGCCACAACAGCTCATCCAAATATCGTTTTTTTTTTCAGCCTTATTGGCACACTTGGCATGAAACTGGCAAGGAAGATTCTCTGTTTGAATATGGTGTTGAATATTCGCATTCGTTGGAATGATACATTCGCCTGTTTTCAATATTCATACCGGCAAATACTGATACGCTAGGCTGCTAATGCAAAAATGTGGTTAAATGATTTCTCCACAATTGCAATAACTTTCAGCGACGAAAGAAATAAAATTTACTAAATACTAAAATTAAGGCTTAAACAATTTTTTGTTAACGAGCATTTGGCAGCGAGCGAGCGTGTTCGTGAAATGTGCGTGGCCTGCATTTAATTGCACTTTCGTTGGACGGCAGTCGAGATGCGCCGCAAAGCGACGCCAATGACTGCGGGAGGGGTGAGTACCTAGAGCTGGGCCTGGCTGGAGCTATCGAGAAGCGGCGCTTGGCTGCAAATAGCAAATTTGGTGCGACAGCGAACGCAGACGGCGCAGATCTCGAAACCGAAAAAGTGAAAAGTGAAATAAAGTGAAATTGAATGCGCAGCGCACAGAGACAGGCCGACGGAGGCACTGACGTACAGGCAAACAACTTTTACTGCAGCAATGCAGCAAGCATCCAGCAGCGGCAGCAGTGAGTAGTGAACGTCATAAATCATGGTTCTTGTTTTATTTGTTGTTGTTGTTGTTGCTGATGCTGCCACTTCTATTGTTACTGCAGTTGTTGCTTTCATGGTGTTGCCTGTTGATTGATGTTTACCTGTGTTAGTTGCCGACTGCATTTGTTGCAGCTGTGCTGCCGCTGCGTTGCCATTATTTTCACCATTCGCTGCTGGCGCTGTGATAATGGTCGCCGTCGTAGTGAATGTTGCCACCGCAGGTGTTGCCGTTGCGGCCACGCCGCTGCCATTGGCATTCTCCACACTTGTACTGATTTCAATATCCTTTTCGGCGGGCATTTTTCTGCTGCGCTCAATTTTATTTCTTTTTACTTCTTAATTAATTGCAATTAATTGCTAGCGAGTACACGAATTAAATTTCGCTTGCAACACGCGACCAACAGCAACCACAAAGACCACAATTTGTTGCGGCTAGACGAATGAAAAAAGAGCGCACGTAAATTGCGTAGTAATTATTTGAAAATCGCAGCACTGCACACGCCAAAAACACGCTTGAAATCAATCGAAAACAATAGCAAACGCTAAACAAAAACGCTCGTCGGCTCGCTCAGTTTACGAAAACAGCGTATCCAAGGGATACAAGCACATCGGTAAGATACACGCTGCGCGTACAACACAACGTTTTAACGGTTTTCGTGCGACTGAAACTGAAACTGCTCGGCGTGTCGGCATGAACCGCCGGCTGCCACTTGCCAGGCGAAGTGAATAGGCAGCGCAAGCAAAATCGTATGCGATTTTGTGTTTCTCGCGTTCGTACTTGACAACGCGAAAAGCGCAGGTAGGCAGCTGCACTCCGCCGCGCCTGCGAAGTAGGCAGGTAGGTGCACGCTTTGCCACAATGGCCCGCTTTCCGTCGATTTCTATTTGAATCGTAAATTTAGGTTCCCTTAATAAAATTCTGCGTATGCCCAGGCGTCTTCTGCTTAAAGAGCATTAGATAAAGAAAGTTGCCTAACTAATTTAAAATCGATCTTAATTTAATTTTTAAGAAATGTTAATGCAACTTTTTCTGACATTGAGCGTGGAATGTGGGAAGCCTGTGCATGTACTGCAATTCGTAAAAGGTTAAAAGGTGCTACATTCCATCCAAATATTTGCATTGTAAGCAGAGGCAGAGTGAACAATTTCAAGGCGCGGAACCGCCAACACGACGCGCGCTGCAAAAGCAACCGAGGCCTGTTCGATTCAACTACATACCTATTGTGCATTTGTCTTACCTTGAACCCTCACACCGTTGCAAAATTCTGAGTTTCCGAAATATTAATTTGTCTTTCTAGGAAAATACTATTTTTGTCGCAGTCTGTATCTAAAAATGTGTATATGCAATATGTGTTGGGGCATCCGTTTCGTTTTGTATCTGTTGAAGTTTGATGCACAGAATAAGTATGGGTATTCTGCGGTTTGATGGTACTGCACTGGCATTACAATGGCAATGCAAGAATGTGCTGACGCGATCCGAACAGAAATGCGATATTTCTCTTTGAACGGTATCGATTTTTACGCTGCTGAATTATGCTACGGCATGTGACGGTTCACTGCCAAGGCAGTGCCAAATACGCCAGATAAACAAAATATTATTGTAAAACGCCTTGGTCGAAAATAAATGTTCGAAGTTATTCATTAACAGCAAAGACAGCAAGGTGTTTTTAATTAAACCAAGCAGCAAATTGTTTGTGAATTATAAATAATTTCCAGTGAGTTCGAGTGGTTAAAGTGCCATTTTCGAACCAATTTCCTAAACGTTATACAAGGTTAAAGTGCCTGTATAACACCACAAAGCAATGAAATAAACAGTATCCATTTTCAGTTAACCATGAGCATCACTTTTAAGAGATATATGGAGATTTCTAATATTTCTTTACTAAATCTAAGCTTCGATATGGTTTTTCTTTTACTTGGTCGCTTGCTTCAGTTTAGACAAAACTTCAGCCGAAATATTCTGCGTCGTCGAAATCGAAAATACTTTTCTTTATAGTACCATTTGTCCATTCGCTTGCTATGGCAAAGTCAATATGTAGTTGCACTTCACCACCGACGTGTCAGCATACAGCTCATGGTTCCTCAAATACAGCAACTGAATGGTTGTAAATCCTTTCACACTATCACAATAAGTGCAATTTTTCAAGCTGACAACTATGCTCCTAAGTTTGCATCAAAAAATTTGCTATCCATGCAATAAGTTTTGGTCTAGGAAACTAGTGACTGTGTTGCATTTCCAAATCGGTAGCCCAATTCACGATCTTGTGCAAATGGTCTTGTATTTTTGAAATTGCAAATTTTTGAGTATATATTTACTATACACTAACAAAATATACAGAGATACAATTGTAAAACCTTTGCAAAAATACAACACCTAAAGCCCGTAGTATATTTACTATGCGAATGCAATACTGAATTGCAAACTGCTCTCATAGCGAGAGAGAGAAAAAGAAGAAGAAGAAGTGCGAACCGAAATGTTTTAGATTTGATTAAAATAAGAAAAAGAAAGCATGAGAAAGTGCTTGCATTGCAACTTCTTCTATTAAAGAGTCCACTAATTGTTTTTTAAAGCTTCGTTCGACTTCGAATTTGTATTGAAGTCAAAATTCCTGCAGATAACAATTTTCCTTTTGAGCAATCAGCTGTGAGTCTCGTGTTTCGTGCAAAAAGTGTTGCAAACTAAACCGAAAAAACCGCTCACAATTGATCGCAAATATTTACTATTGCACAAATTTGCAATTTTAAATGCATAAGATTGTGAATTGGGCTAGTATGTTTTGTTGTTGTGATTGCATGAGGTGGAAAATTGTTTGTGTGTTCATGCTCATAGCATTTCCACCTAACATCAGTAATAAATATTTTTGAGATTTTCGATATTTTGAGACTGATTAAATAGTACGTATAGCTAAAAGATATTTGATCATAATTCCAATGCCAATTAACAATGTAATAAAAGCAATATTATACTGATCTGCACAAGTGTTAATGCAGAAGGTATTGCAGTAACCAAAGTTTAAGGCCTTAGTCCTTAAGTAGTTCCCGTGAAAACAAAACCATTTGTCCAGAGACCGTTAATAACGATAATGTCAATAATTCATTAAAAACATCCAACCGTTGGACAAGTCAAGTCCTAATATCAAGGGCTTATATTCAATACCGCCTAACTACGATTTTCACTAACTGAAACGTAACTGTAATTTATGATATTAATTTTAAAAGGCAAATAGCCTCTTCTGATCCTTTCTGATAAATATTGTAGTTTAAAAGCATGCGTATTGAGATGCGAAAGGCCTCTCAAAGGTTTTTTACAATCTTATATATAAAACGCAGAGTGACTAAAGTGTCTGCAGCCTGTCCACTTTCTTTCTTCTACGACTTTAGACGAACGCAATCAGTGCCCTGTGTAGCCCAGTGGGTAGAGCCGCGCGCTTGCACTCGGCAGGTCATGGGTTCGAATCCCACAGGTTTTAAAATTTTTTTTTTTTTTATTTTTTTTACTTTGCTTTGCCTTTTATTGTTGCTAATTGTTTTACTAGCTGTCGTGTATACAGGCACACACGACAGGTGGCCCCACTTGTCATTTAATAATTCAGGAGTGGAAGATGCCAATGCAATGATCCAGCATCAATCGCTTATTGCGATTTCACATTTAAGCAAGGAAATTGTCACACATTTCGCAATAAATGAGATACAAATAGAGCAATGATTTTTAATGCTAGATTCTGTTATCTTTGCAAGCGGCGTGCATGCCTTGGAATTCGGCAGGTACATTAGGCAGGTCTGTCTGGCCGTTTGTCGGTCTGCCTATCTATGGCTTTGTGCTGGTGTGAGTGAGGCAGAGCTGCCAACTTAGACGCGCCGATATGATTATGGAGCCGCCACCCCATTTGAAGCGGGAGTCGCTGTATTGCTAATACATGTGTGCATATGTATGCGTGTCATGCATGAATTGCATAGTAATAGCTCCCCATCCAGCTCACTCGCAAGGGAGGTCGGGAAAAGGCAATGCTCATCGCTGCATTCGCAAGTGCAAGTGCATTGCATATTAATGAATCACCATTAAAAGCGAGTTTTAATCAAGATGTTTCTGTTGTTGTTGTTGTTGTCGTTTCAGTTTTCTATTTACTCCTACTATGTGTTGCTAATAGTATGTATTTGTTTTTGTTGTGGAATTTTGCCAGTTGCCTGGTCATGCAAATGAGCATTTGCGCATTTTTCATCACAAATTGCACTAAAAATTTGCGGAATGTTTATTTTCAATTTAAAATGAACAAGACATCAGTAAAAAAGAGTGACACAGTTTGACTCATTTAAATAAAATTGCAAGTTAACCACAAAACAAAACTACGAAATTGTTCTTGCAAAAAAACTTTGAAACGATGAAGATCTTTGAGTTTCCAATGCCAGTTTCACAGGAACCCTAAGAAATTTTTAATAAACTAAGTAAAACCCGTATATGTCGATATCTTGTCTCTGTTATATTCTATAGCTTATACACATTATACATACCTACTTAGTGTTTGACCAAAAATTCTGCTTCGGTTACTTTTCGGTTTCGGCAAGAAAATTACCGAAGAATAATCGGAACCGAAACTTTAAGTAAAGATCCGCTGTTCCTCTATATTACTTATTCGTTTTTGTGGGCTCAGTCGATTCGTTTTATTCGTCTTTTTAAAATCTATATATGCATTCATATTATTATCACTACTAAAGATTTTTAAGTAAACTTGAAATGCAAAACAACAATAGAGAATACTCCTGTTATCGAGTTGCATTACGTAAGCACATAAGAACCACATGAGACACTCTGACTGTGCATTTATTATCACGAACATTTTTTTCACTTTCCTAAAAGTCTTTAAAAAGTGGAAATAATTACATACTTTGCATTCTATAAGTGGAAATCGGTTATTTCTTTTACTTCTATATATACAAAAGGAAATACCGAATCGTCATGTTTCCTTCGTTTATCTAATTATCATATTTTTAGTACAAACGTGAATAAGTATGTATATATTTTAACTTTCAAACTTCTTTTGGTTGTATTTGATTACTGTGTGACATCTGCATGCAAACACTTCTATAGAGTTGTTTTTTTATTATTTTATGTGTACTTGGATAGGTTTTGTGAGTGTTGTTTTAAGAATGATATATTTAGGTATTTATTTAGTTGGTTTATTTAGTTTCTGAGTTTAGCCGAAATGTGATTTGTATAAACAAAGAAAACGAAATTGTCAATGTGGGTCATATTACAAACTCGCAGCGGGAATAGGGATGATGTGGTTATTTTCAACGGATATTTAACTCTAAGAAAAAACTTGTTAAATTACAATCTTTTCAAGTCATTTCTGAACAGTGTAGTTTAGACCAGCCCAATTTTAAATGCAGATTTTCAAATCAATTTTTTTCCGTCCGTCCGTGAAATGTGCTATTGGGCCAAAAAATGATTGGCACAAAACATTTTGATACATTTTTTTATATCAAATGTATGACTCACTTTAATCATAATAATTTGCAAATAAAGTCGAATTCGTAGGTACCTACTCATTTTACTCAAATCGAATTCGATCGAAAGTACTGCAGGGTTGTTGTTTCTCCCTAATGAAAAGAAGTCAATTATAGTCGGGATAGCGCAAGCAGGGTACAAAACTACAAAATTTTAAAAGACATACTGTTACGTTTAAATGGAAGTATGTAAAAGTAAGCAAAGCCAATTATTGTCGAATTTTAATAATATTTCAATCAATTTACGGACGAAAGAATGGTCTTATAAGAGTTTGTCTTATATAAGTAAGAGTGCTCTTAAAGGTTGCCTCACAGAACATTTTTCAGCAAGTTCGAGTATATAAATATAACTAAATACCTACTAACCCTGGTATTATCGAAATTTTAGTTCGAGAAAACCAGGAGATCAGGGGAAACTGTAATTTTTTGCATAAATTTTGGAAGAAATATTTTTAGAATCCTTGGAAATAATATTTAAATGATACAATATGAAAATGGTTTTGTGGGCCAACCCACAACGAATTTCAGATTTCTACGTCAAAAAATACTGAACCTGTGTAACCTACTGATATAAAAGTGCACTTATATAAGTTGTTTTTTTCCCTTTTTGAATTCAGAAATTTTAAAAGGGGTCAGTTATAGTTTCTTTTAATTGAACTTTTTCGCTCATTTTAAGTCAATGGAAAAAATCCTGACATCACGAACCAGCGACTTTTTACTCCCGAAATTCCGGTATTGACGTCCCTAGTATTAATTGGAAACAATACCATACGGCCACGTCGCAACAGGCTTACAACTACTGCAAGAGACACTGTGGAAAGGCTTTCACAGAGGCCAATCTAAAATTTATGTACAAATAGTTGAGTTACGACTTCACTTGCCTATAGTGAATATGTTCATTTTCGTAATTAGTTGAGTGCACTAAAAAGCAATTTACACCACTGTGCCGGCGAATCTGGCTGCGAAAATCTAAAGCTTATGCGAGCAAATTAAAGCGAAATTAAAAGTTATCACTGCTTTTTGCTTTTTTTTATTGCACTTGATTTTACTGCTACTTTTGCTGATGTTGTCGTTGTTGGTGAAGTTTGCGCTGTAATTGTTGTTATTGTTGTTTTGCAGAAAAAAACAACGCTGCACGGCGGAGTTAAACGTTCACCTTCCAAGCGAAATGAAAACATTAAAAAACCACTTGCAGCTTGGTTTTTGGTGTTTTTTTTATCTCTAGCGAATTTAAATTTGAACAACGCAAAAACACTTTTCCGCATGCAGCTCGTAACTTACACGATGGCCAAGGTGAAAGGTCGACTAAGATTTGGGATGCAACTGCGGAAGCATTGGAGAGGCTTTCAAACAGCTGCCACAAAAGCAAAAGAAGTTATACTGACACATATGCCAGCACGTGGGCAGGGGCGTAGAATCACCAACCAGATGGAGCAGCGTAGTCCAAAGTTTGAAGGGGTTCGAGAGTTCTCGGCAATGAAAAAAACAATTTCGTTTCAACGTTTAAACGACTTCGGCGGCAACCCAGCTTCTCAGGGTGTGGCGTACAAAATTTTTTGAAAAAATCTACACCAAAGAAATGTTACCCTGTACGACAACAGGAACGGAACCAGCAAACTACAGCGTATTATGAGCGGCAACAATTGAAAAGCGCCCTATCAAAGGGGACTATATTAATTTTTATATTAACATACTCTTTGGTGGCATTCGACAAAAGCTAAACGATGACGTATACACTCTCGCTCGTGCGCTCTGCTCGTTTGGATAGCGCTTTTTCGCTCCCGTTTTGGGCAGCTGTGACCATGAATCGTCATAAGTAGGTGCGTAGTTGCCGCCTTTTTGCGCTGGGGGCCAACTGCCTCACGACGATGTTGCAAATTCTAAAAGGGAAACGGCGCACAGTGATTCGATCGCATGGAACGACGGAGCAGAAATAGAATATGTGCTTTTAATTCGAGAAAATTTCTTATGTTTAAAAAATTTTGATCGATGAAGTCAAATCTGTAGTCGGTTGAATTTGAGTTTTTTTTATGGCGTCACAAAACCAGGCTCAAAGTTGATATTTCCGTCATGTTTGGCAAGCCATGGCAGTAGAATGAGCGGTCGATTTGATCATTTCCAAAAATAAGAGTTTTGATTGCAATCCTTGAAATTTAGAGTAAAAGTTATATTAGTGAATTTATAATTTAGTTATTTGCACTTTTATTCTCTTTCAGCATAATTGCATACTCTACGGAAGAAAAACTCAATTTTTTATCTAAAAAAAACTGGTTGGAGCTATCTGGGATCGAAAGATATCGGAGGATGTTCCTCTACATTCCGATAACAAAAACTTCCTTTTAAAAGTGAAAAAATTTAGGAGCTTTTTTTGCAAAATTTACTAAATCTTCTCTCGAAGAATTTCAAAATTATGAATTTTGTAATTTTTAAAAATACATAAATTAAGCAAGAAACGCAAACAATTGAAAAGATATTTCAAATCTTGGTAAAAAATCATATCTAGATCAAAATTCTCTTGTTAAAATATGAACAAAAAACTATTTCAGCGATATTTTTTTAACACAACGAACTTAAAAACTGCGGCTTCAGTTTTTCCACCTTTTTGGAGAAATAATTTTTACTTTGAGCAGTTTCTGCACCAATATTCGTTATTTTTCTCTATTATTGTTTGGCTTTTCTTAATTAGAGAATTACCTTTGAATAAAACCAAATTCTATTGGTTTGGACAATATAAATTTTTGAATGTATGTAGTCTATGTGAGGATCTACTGTGCAACTGTGGGGCTAAAACCAGTTATTAAAGAAATTAAATCTCCCACTGCACGGGGGTGTAAGTACCCCTACCTCCGCCCCTGACTGCTGCTTGCAAAACTACTAATATACATTTTTTCTCGCTCTTCTGCGCAAGCTTTTTACGTGGCTGCGATATCGTGGAAATTATGGACCTACCTGGATTTTCTTCGTCGCTGAGACTTTGGAGTGTGTGTACGAGTTTAATAACAAAGAATTACTGGTAGACGGCGAGCGGCTGGAAACGTAGAAATTATACACGACAAAAGAAACACACCGAAAAACGCGGAGTACGAAGCGTCGAACACCAAACGGCAAGAACAACAAACCGCACGTAGCGATTACCAAAAAAGCACAAGCCACCGTCGAATCAACAAGTGAGTGGCGGAGTATCTATCGTATGCCGTGTGCCGCCGTCGAGCGGCAGTCGCTTATGCCGTTGTTCGCCGCCATTAGTGTGAAGCTCAGCCTGCTTACAGCGATGATGATGAGAAACGGTGCTGCCGTATTCAAGCGTCGAAAGCTGAGCGTGGCGCTCTTTTGTGGTTTATCAGGAACTCATTGGGGCCATTGTTCCTGACGCTGTTGACAACAATTTCAAATGGCAATCGCTTGTAATAATATGCACGAGCAGGCGCGCATCCAGGTTTACCCCCAGGGGTTTTTCGCATACAAAGAGAAAATGTTTTGTATGTTCTACTTAACTTCCTTTCACTTCAAATCAATATTAAAATATGTATTATCGCAATTCGCAAGGCCCCCACTTGACTGA
Organism: Neria commutata; assembly: GCA_963457695.1. Taxonomy (NCBI): domain Eukaryota; kingdom Metazoa; phylum Arthropoda; class Insecta; order Diptera; family Micropezidae; genus Neria; species Neria commutata. The sequence continues at coordinate 20,899,920 of OY735248.1, read as the reverse complement.
TTTCAATTTTTAAGATATAAACAATTCTTTTATTTTTAAATTTTTTGGTTTAACAAAATGTTATTTTATGATATACTTATTATATTATGATCTTTCATTAAGAACAGAAACTATTGTTTATTATATTTTATTGCTCACGAATAAAAATTATGCAGGCTTTTTTAAGCATTTTGGTTATTTTAATTGCGTTTTAGTTTTCCGCTCAGAAACAAACATTTTTCTATTTTATATATATTTCCCTAACAATAATTAAATAATGAAATATTGTCACGGAATAATATAAAATTCATCTTTGAAAAAGTTTTCTGAATTTCTTATACAACTGGTCTAACTGAATAATGACTCATCATTTATCTTTCATGTGCTTTATTAATGGTGACAATATCAACAATCGATAGACATATCTTTTTAAATTTGAATACTTCCACATGCCTACTCAGTCACTAATCGGCCGCAGACTCAGATTGGATTATAGAGTTGTAATCAATCCGAATAAACTCGAACTTGAGAACTGCCAATAAATAATTTTAAAAATGTTTTTCGGATTATATTGGATTCGGATAGAAATTGGCAAGAGAATACCTTTCTTTGTTTCCGTAATTATGGCTAACCTTACCATATGTTGCCTTTTACAGAAATTAACGACTAAATTGTAGGAACTTCAATATATTTTTAACTCTTTATAACACGCAAGTGGGTCAGAATCGGCCATCCTACCCTTTCAATTTTCTACTTATGTATCTCGATGTCTCTTTGAGAATGTATGGTTGTTTCCGAATTTTAGTTAAGAAAATCTGAAACCCTTCCAAAAATATTCTCCGTTACCAATTAATTTTTTTTTGATTGCATTTACAATATGTACATAGTACATATGTATGTATGTATATAAGTTTGGTATTTTTCCAGAGTCGTCTGTCAAAATCCACCTAAAACGCGGCGCTGTGTGCGAATATGTCGATTTATCTAACAGATACCAACGCAGCCACCTTAGGTGCAATCAATACTGGTGGCATGCCAACGTGATCGCTATTCCGACTGCAGCACCAAAAATAACACACTCAACAATAGCAATTTCGCGAACGTACGAATGAGAACAGTTTTACCTATGCTCAGTTTCAAAGATATAAGAATGCTAATATCATTGATACGCATACTCGAATGTGCCACTCCTAAATTTGCTTTCATTTACGAAAAACCATCTGTTGTTTATGCATTGCAAATGACAAACCTTTACCCCTTCTCCGTGGCAGACGTTCACGCTTCGCACAAATCTAATCTGCTCTATGAACATCATACCCGTACAAGATACTTATTTGAATTTGCAGCACAGCAAAGCAAAAAATATGCCCGCCATCAGATACTTATGTTCTATTTTAAATTGTTCTTTCTCTATTCCTAATAATTTCTATGCCAAAACAATTCAACAATTCCATTTCGACAGTAATTTCTATGATTTTGAACATTTTAATAAAGAATCAATCAGCAGCTAGTTGACAAATCAATTCGATGATAATCGAAATATTGCTTGGCAGCTTCCTTGAAGTTGATGTTTCTAAATTATTTTCTATTTAGTGCTTCAACTATTGTGCGAAAATTGGATTACAATATCTTACAGCGATTTTAAAAAACTGCTCACCAACACTCAAAAGACTAATTTTTATCTTAACTTATGGAAGTCCCATCGAAAAATAAAACGTCTTAGATGCTTTTCTGTTTGTATTCCATCTTGATTTTTCTTATGCTTATTCTTCTATATGCGCACCTTTCTCTGTCTCTTGTGATAACAGCAACAAGTCCTTTACATACATACGTCGTTCCCGCTCTCGAGTCTGCCCTCCCACGTTTCAAACTCATGTCTACACACTCTCTACGAAGGGAGCAGAGGACGACATTGGGGAAGCTGCCGAAGCTTTGAGTCCCATTGAATGCTTGTGGAAATTAAGCGGCGCACAGTGGAGCAGAATAGGGATAAACACCGAATCAATTCATAGCTTATAACGGCGACAGCTAGAAAGATGATTTTTTGTACACTCGTTCTGACGTTCTGACTGATAATAGAGGCATAACTGGGTGAAATTTCGGTTATCGATTTAATAAAGTGAGGTTCCTTGAATTATGTTTCCTGTATCATTTATAATCTTTAAAAGCTAAGCACATCAATAGATCGTAATTCTTTAGTTTTCAAGCGTTTCTATCGCTCACAGCTGTTTTCGAAAAACGTTTCTGGGCGACCACGTATTCTGGTTCACTGTCACTGTGCACCAAATTTGGTTCAAATCGGACAACTCCTTCTTTCTCTCCTGTGTAAACGGACAGCCAGACAGACGGACAGACGGACAACCGGAAATCAAGACAGAAAGTTATTCTAAGCACTTCCATATACTTATGTCTATATGTGACGTCTGCTTTAATGCGTTACAATTTTCGCACAAAGTTATTATACCCTATTACCATAGGTGTAGGGTATAAAAAGGAAAAGTTAAAAAGAGCAGCATTATTCTAAGAAATTATTATCCGCCCACTATATAGGCGGAACATTTTATTCGGTAAAATGACTCCCAAATGCGTTACAATTTTCGCACAAAGTTATTATACCCTATCGCCGTACATACATAGGTGTAGGCGGTATAGGGTGTGAAAACAAGGGGTTATAGCTAGTTCTCGTACTCATAGCAACACATTGGAATTATGCATTTTTACAGATATGTATTGAAAAGATGTTACCAACAATTTAAGCTTATTCCTGAAAATATTTCCTTTGGATGAAAATTTGAAATTCATTTACGAAATGTTTGAACTTTATTTTCAAGAAAGCGAAATTTAATGCTGAAAAGTTTACGCTTTTCTTGAATTAGCAATTATTTTTTTAATTGTTGATGCATTGAGTCGCTGGTTCAGACACAAGCCGACTCATACGATATAAAGAAAAAAGAACTTCGTTTTTTGCACACTGCAACGTCTCTCGCGATCTTATTAATTTGTGCTTAAAATAGTTCGTTTTTACACGAGTCAACGCGTCGCTTGCGACACGCAAAAATGTAGGAAAGAGGGGGAAAGGACAGGGGAACAGGCAAAGTTGCTCGGGCAGCATTGTAATGCGATTTTTTGACGTTCCTCTTTATTCGCTTTGGCGCTTTCACGCTGTCGTCTGTCAATTGAATCTTGAAATCAACTGAATATTCCAAATAAAGTGAAAATTTACAGAATTTCATTATTAACCCTTTAGTTCCCAAATTTTTTTTCCGAATAAAAATATAATTTTTGTGTTTGATTAGTGTTAAAAGTAAGGGATTAGCACGGATCATCCACGAAAGAAATCTCCCACCTACCGTGATATGGATCTGTATCGATAGCCAGGCCGCCATAAGAGCATTAGACTCGAAGCTTATCAAATCAAAATGTGTGAGAGAGTGCCGAAATTCCCTCAAATCCATCCACCAGCACACCATCAAGCTCTGCTGGGTACCCGGACACTTCGGTGTAGAATGGAATGACAGGGCAGATGAACTAGCTAGGAAAGGATCTGAAATGGACTTACAATACTCTGATAACAGCATTCACACCTCCATTTGCGAAGCATATCGACTCATAGAGCTTAAATCCGAAACAATGACCAATCACCGGTGGTCAAACACTACAAATTGTGCAATTGCTCGGACTTTATGGCTCAAACTAGACGCAAAAAGAACTAAGAGCATACTTGCTCTAAATAGACATTCCATCCGCATACTCACAGGGGTACTCACCGGACATTGCATCATAGGCGTCATGGCCGACCGATTGCAAATCCCACGGAGTGGCTTCTGTAACAGTTGCGGAGACGAAAGAGAAATAGAATCTATTGGGCACCTTCTATGTTACTGTCCAGCACTACAGGAACGTCGCCAACGATTCGTGGGAAAACGGTTCTTTCATAGATTGGCAGAATTACTACGCGTTCCTCTGGAGGATATTTCAAGATTCGCTATGAAATCACCTAAGGGTTTGGGCTCTCTCCATCTACTGGGGTTTAGATACAATAAGGCATCACAATGAGCCTTCGGCCTCTGGGTGGGTTTACTGCCAGCAGTAAGCATCCTTTTTAACCTAACTTAACCTAACCTAAGGGATCTTTTTAAAAAAACTAAATTTTTGTGGGGATCGGATTTTACAGGGTCAAAAACTTAGGCCGCCTAGAGGCGGCCTTGGGAAAGAAAGCCAAAAAATTTCACCAACATTTTTTCTCACTCCTTTTATTTAAACAAAAAACAAAAGTTTTTAAGAGATTTGGATAGAAAATAAACAAAAAGCCACGAATCTATATATTTTTAAGTAAATACTCCAAAAAATTACGAAAAGACACATATTTTTGTGAAAAAAATTGTTAATTTTGGCAAAAATCGTGATTAAAGTGCAAATTACTCAGTATTTGCTCAAATCGATTTCAGGCAGGTTCCAGATTTCACTTTCGAGTGAAATTGACTCGAAATCGAATCGAATTCGCTTTTTGGTGTTCTGTATTTCACTTTTTACTTTTCAAATTCGATTCGTTTTTGAAAATGAATTCCGACTGATTTTTCAGGTTCTATTGACGAATTTCCGAATTGGTTGTTAAAAATGAAGTTGTGATATTTATATTGGTATAATATATTGGATTGTTCAGCAATGTTGATCAATAATAGCGTCGCTTGAAAAGTATTGAAATGCTTCACTTTCAAACTTACCTAATAATTTTTTTTTACCCAATTGTCCCAAGACCGCCTTTAGACCGGCTACCTTAAAGGACCGATAAAATTTTTATGAAATTTTTTTGTTTGTTATTAAAGCGATTTTGCTTTCTTAACATTACAGGCAACACGCCAATAATTTTTATATCCAACTGCGACCACTTTTAATATTATTTTTAATTTTTTGAAATTTACACTTTTTGCTAAATAATTCTGTGGTCAAAAGCAATAACGACTTAAGTCGACTTAAGACGAAATCAAGTTGACGTTACCACTGTATTCCTGACGTTGATGCGCATATTTTGTTCAAACCCCGGTATCTGTACCCATCTCAGAAAAAAAGTTATTTAAAAAAAACACATGCACTTATGTACATGCACTTATGTGCATTTCAAATTTCAAATTGCATTTTCTCGAAACAGTTGTTTTCGACTTAAGTCGTGTCGTTATTGCATATGACCACAGAATTATTTTGGCCAAATTTCACAATTTTCCAACTTCAAACGACTGTGGCAGCTGACACAAACATCAGAATCTATTGGAAACGCAATCAAATAAAATTTTGTGATTTTCCAAATAATAATAAACAAAAAAGAGCGAAAAACGGAATTTGGGAAGCGAATAAGCGTGCAATGAACTTAGGCCGTCTAGAGGCGGTCTTGGGAACTAGAGCGTTAATCTTATTGCAATAAAGTAAATAAAGAGTGGAATAAATGCTTTTAATGTTTACAAATCACACAAATAAAACGTGTAAAAGCGGACATTGGAACAATTTTTGGTGGATTGAAAATATATTCATAAACGCTTGGCAACTCCTTTTCAACCTGGTTTACTATTGTGAATGTCAACCCCGTTAGGAACAACAACAACAACACGTGCGAAGAAAAACAAAACTCAGGATGGTCTGTTATTTGAGATTGGTGTTTCGTTATTTCTTTTCCGTCAGTGTTTTCAATATATTCCCACTTAAAATGCTCTCGAATTTGATAATTTCAACCCAACGGTTAGTTCTTGTCATTGGTAAGACTTCCACAATCTTCTTTAATACAATTTTAAATGAGTGCCCTTACATTTTTGCAGATGAACTTGGAAAAGAAAAAATCGCAAAAAAATTTATTTGCCAACTCTTACGCGAGCAGGGTCAAGAAGAGTCAACTGTAAAAGCACTGCCCCTCAGTAATGCCCTCAAAGATGATACTATTTTTGAAACGTTTCTTAATGGATGTGTCATTGGCGGGGAACAAAAGTGGAATGTGCTGTTGCCAGCATTCTCAGATTTGCTTTGCTACCAGCGCCCTGCTGTCATCTTCCAGTTTTTGTACAAGCTGCGAAACTGCGCACAGGTTAAGCGAACCTTCCTATGGGCCAGCACACCGCATATAAATCAACCGTTCTTGGTGGCGGCTTGTGAGTACATGGCGGATTTGGTACTACACTTTGAGACGGCTACGGATTTGTCAATCATTACGCGTAAGACTGGCGGAGGCGTCACACAAAAGCGATACACTTACAAGAAAGACAAGAACCAATTACAAGTCGAACCTGCAAAAAGTGCTCGGATTTCGCCGGAAAAAACTGACGCTAGCTCTCCCAAAACGGAGCTAACGGGCACTTTCAAAATTGAGCTGGAGGAAGATGAGCTGGTAGCGCGTAATGCGCTCAAATTACCCTATGAAAAGTAAGTGACTACAACCGATGGAGGCCAGATCGCTGACACACATTCTTATTTACTTTTGAACAGAACCTCTGATGAACCAGAAGGAAACATTATTTACACTCCCGATGCTGATGATGATTTTGATGACGAGGATCCCGACGAGGATTTGTGTATATGAAATCAGGAAAATAAACTGCAAATGATTCGCCAACAGCTTTAACTGCCTTTCTCATAGAATAGGCTACAAAATATAAGAGTAATAAATGGATTGGGCCTTTTTGCCCGCCTGCAGGTGGATGATATTAAGTACAACTATAACACGTTTATCATTAAGCCTAGTTCTCATTTGAAAAATAAACAAAAAAACAACAAATTCAACAATGGATTAAATTTATCGACTCTTCTTGTCATTGTTTTCAATTTGTTGAGCGAAATTAAGTGAAATTGCTTTGCTGGCTTTGAATTGGTCACAATCCCCCTTATTACTAATTTCATCGTAGTTAGGGACACGAATATCGAAAACTAAAGTATCGATTCCTACTCATTTCGGCATCGACTGAAAAGTATCGATGTACTCAAAATATCGGTGGAAAAGCATCGATATTCAAAATATCAAAATTTACTACTCATAGTAAATAAAATTAGTTATTTCAGAATTTTGTCAAAAAACATTAACAAAAAAAAAAGAAATGTTGCACAACAGTCCTTTATATTATTTCAATCAGCCTTAAAAGAAAAAACTATTTTAATAAATTATCTACTTATTGAGATCAATTAATTTAAAGCAAAGAGAACTTTTAAGTATTCCATTCTGCATCCTCTAAACCGCTTAAGAATAGAATTTTATTTAATTTTTTGTCGGCGAGTCGATTACGCATATGTATTACTTATAGTAGCTCCGGTTTGGAAAAAGTTTTTCGGATGTAACCGATGTTGAGGGTATGTGTAAGTATTCCCGCGATACTTTATACAAAAATGGATACATATTTTTCAACTTTTCCCAACTTATTAATTTTCAAGTAAAAATTGTTTTAAAACATTTAAAATTCACCTTCTAGCAAATATTGCTTTAATAAATTTCGCGCGTTCTTCTGCGCCATTTGGCGTAATTTAATGATGAAAACTTGGTTTCGATATTGGATGAGAGGGATCGATACCTTCAAATATCGAGTATGTACTTCAAAAGTACTTGAAAAAATACTCATATCGAAACCAATAATATCGATACTATTTTCGTGTCCCTAATCGTAGTAAAGCTACGAATACGAATAAAGTAATTTGGTATCGTTTTTCCAAAACTCGTAGAAAATTCCTACTATTTTGCGTCTACGATGAATGAGCAAGGAACATGAAAGGACTTTCTTAGCTTGTACGCAAATCGAGCCTACGATATAAGTGAATATAAGGACATTACAATTCGACGGAGAAATACAACACACATAAAAAAGGCCATAATATTGTATATTGTTTACTGAAATAAACCGCGGTGGCCGCATTATTTTCCAACTACTACCTTTACTTGATTTCTGTTGAACATTTCGAACAAATATTTTATTATACACTCTCGAATTTAATGACATTTTAAATCTAAAATTAGTTAATTGAATACTTTCTAGATGGCATATATAAATTACATATACGCATTCTTCAGAGTTTGTAATTTTGTATACATGAATTGTAACTGAATTGCAAATTCGTAATTAAGTAAAACCGACAACTACGATATATAAAATTGGACAAAGTTTTACAATGCACGAGCAGTATTTCAATTAGACATCTACATACATACATATGTATATGCACAAATACAATGTGTTGGAAATGCACTCCGTGAAATAATTGTTCATTTACAGTAGAATATAGTTAAAGTTATATCACAATGTATAAATATCGTTAATGTTACTGTCTGTTATTTATACAAGTTTTATGTTTACGTTAAATGTCTAAAAGTGTGCTTCGAGTTATTTAAGCTACAATGCATACTGTTTAAAATTAGATCTTTGAGCTTAAAAGCAATGTAAGTCAAGTGTAGTAATCACGCCGGATTACAAATAATATAAGGCTTCGATTTTATACAATTTATGCTTAATCAAAAAAACTTACAAAATTATTTTTGGCAATAAAAGTATTAAACTAAACCGAACTAAAACTGAACAAATATATGAATTTTCAGCTATGTTTGAGCAGAGTGTTGACGTCGCTTTTGGGATCGGGCGCCAGTGAACTCCATGGTGTGTGTTGGCACAGTGGCAACGTCTGCAGCGCAACGGTGGACACTTGCACTGCCGCCTCTGTGATGCCGCAAGTCTCCCTTAGATGGAAGAACTTCCCCACTAGACTATCTACCCAGTCCATAAGACTATCTCCTACCTTTTGCGCATTTTCCGTAGCCAACTGCTGTAGTACTTCCACATCAGCAGGGGCCAGCAGATGCTGACGCCATTCAGTAGGTACAGTGAAATCCGCTGGCAACGACAAGCCGGAGCCTGCGTGGACTGTGCGTGCGCGTTTCGCGTTGATTGGCGTTCCGGAATGTAGCGCCAAAGGCACCACAAGGAATTTTGCTTGTGCATATAGGGCGGAGCGGGCAATTAGTTTCGCTGTCCAAATGCCGGGCATAAGTGGTTGCTTTAGCATAGCCTTGGAGAAGTTAATCACGTCCGTTTGTGCGTCTTCAATGTGCAATTCGTTGAAATCTTGCAGCCGGCCAGCCGGATCAATCCATAACAGCGTCAAATTGTACAAATGCGCGCCATCGTGATGCGCGGTTGTGCCTGAACCAATGAAGGTGAAACTCAGCACAAGCTCAGTGTAAGGGCCCATTAATTTAGCGAAGTTTCGTGACACTTGTTCCTTTTGGTCGAAATCGGAGGACACTTCGAAGTTACGCAAACGTTTGGCGAATTTCGAATTCTTCGCCAGTTTGACATATTGAATGGGACGCACACGAGACTCCAGCTCAAGTGACAGTGTGTCATTTGAATGCGGGGAGGCGTGGTAGCGCAGCAGGAAGCCCTTATACTGATCCTGGTGCAGGTAGTGCGTGATCTCCGAAAGGCGTCGAGACTGTAGTTGCAATTGACGACCGACAATACGCATGACACTCTCTGCCACAGTGCGCGAAAGATCATCTCCAGCAGCAGGGAAGTCGTCAGCGTGGTAACATGACTGCCAGTAGGAGTGCAGATTAGGATAACCGCTAGGGTAGGCGCCGAAAAGCCACTGTTCCAGCTGCAGCAACACGGCCTGGTTGATAATAGGCTCAAATTTGCGCGCAAAGAAAATCATTTTGTTCTTTGTGCCCTGCAGTCGATTCCAGTCATCCGGCTTGAAGTCGTTGGGACTGCAGCCGCACCAATCCACCACGTGTTTTTGCTGGCACTTGCAGCCGAGCTTGCGCTTCCAATTCGTCAAGTGCAAATTGTTGTCCACGTACGTACCGCAGAAGCGTGAATTGCGCAGTACGGTGTGAAAGAACGACTCTGCCGGCAATAGCGTATGTTGGAATATCACCAACAGCCCCTGTAGCAACTCGTCCTGTTGCGCTGCTCCAGTCACATATTCTACGAAGGGGCGAGAGAGCGCCACCCAGTCGCTGCCGCCATCCACTTGTATGCCAGTTGGCAATTGCCGATCACCAATGCGCCACATATGCGTATCGCATTCGACAAACGTTTGATCTAAGCCCTGTTTCTGAATGAAGCGCTGCGTCTCGCGACCGTGACTCTTGACGAAATTACGTCCCTTATTCGCAGTGAGAAAATCTACCAGCTTGTCCACTGTCTTCACGGGGAAATCACTCTCGCTGAGATTGATCACGAAGTCCCATTGCCAAGGCGATGCCAACAGCTCTTTCATGCATTGTAGCAGCATCGTAAGCAATGAGGCACCACCCCATATGGTGGAAAAACGCTGTCGCGCCAGGTGTATATTGTCGAATCGCGCTTCCAGCTCGAGCAGTTCACGGTACAAATAGTCCTGGCGCTGCAAAAAAAAACAATAAATAAATACTTTGCACATTGAATCAGCTGGTAAAACATAAGTCAGACATCAGGATTAAGCTGTAATATGTTTCTTTAATACTCTGTGACAGACTTTACTGCTCAATTAAATTGCATTTTTGTATCAGTTTGTTTATTCCCCAAGTATATCTAGAAATTTTATATATAACCACCACAGGTTTGATGATTTAATCAAAGAACCATTTAATGATTTCCGCCGAAGAAATGCACACATCATAAACACAAACAGCCACGTACATGAAACATTTTTTTTGTGGTCGTAATTGTGCAATATAAATACGCTTGCAGTTCTAGATACTGACAATGATTAATTACCAGCTCGAAACTGGCAGATTTAATTGAAAGAGCAGCTCGCCTTATGCAGCTTTGTCTGGTTTTGTATGCGAATGTAAACTTACCGCATCCACGTGAATATAGAAAACATGCTGCGGCGAGTATAGTGCTCTGATTAACCGGTGTACTTGACGCAGCGCGCGCCCGCTCAACGTAAGCAAAAACGCAATTCTTACACGCTCCTCATAGGGCTTTACGCTGGTGTTGGCTGTTTGCGCTGTGAACTCTGCAAAGAAAAATTTAAAAGGCAAAACACTTTGAATGCAAACTCAAATATCGTTTAGCTACCAAAGCACAACATACACGCTAGTATACACATCCATACATACGTACGCATAGCATAGCCTCGCTAAATCTGCAAAAGAAATCGTTGCAACTTGCAAGCAGGTTTCTCGCCTGTTAAATGTAGTTTTTAAATATTCCAGCGATAGTTTGATGAATAGAATAGGCGGAGATTAAAAAGATTCTCTATGTGAATTACGACTTCCCAAGATAAAAAGACCTACGCCAAACGTCCTTATTGTGTACCGGTTCGGTTGTAGCAAGGTGGCAAGCTGATGCCAAGTTTTGCTGCTGCCCGAGTGCTTTGAGCTGTACAATAAAACCACTCCAGTTAATTACGCTTTAAATTTACCGCTTTTCTTTTCCTTTTGCATCTTTTTTATGTACACGACAAAACCGCTCTTATGACGCCGGACAACGAACCGACCCCGTTTCTTATACGTTTGATAATACCTTTGTAAACCCCCGGCGCCGCATTGTGCCAACGATACTCTCTAATTATATTACTTACTTGCGATTCCTGTCTGATAAACGTTCATGCTGAAGTAACCGCCGCAAATGTCCGCAGTATCGCCGGAGCACTTCATATTGCACCTGGAATCCGCCAACTTCGCAGCAGTAGGTGGTGACTCATTACCACAGAAGCACTCGGTGCCGTACTGCAAACCTGCATAAAGGAAGCCAGACTGCACGCACAGTTGGATGCAGCGTAAAGGCGTGTTGGATTTCTTCAAGTTGATGAAGTAGCCAGGCAGCAGCCGAAAATCTTTCTCGTCGCGATAGCATCCAAGCATGGTGGTAGCCGTATGATTCCCCGGTGGGCAGTCACTAGGCAGATATCGTGCATAGAAATTATCTTCCTGAATGGCGCATGCAATGTCTGCGATTTTTTTACGGCAGTCTTTGGTTTTGGCTCGCTGCAGCGCCGATATTGCCTCTTTAGCGATTATATTGCATAAGGGCGTAAAGCCCAGTTGACCCGGCGTCAAAGTATTATTCACCGCAGGACGCGTTGGCAAAACCGGGGCTGCAGCGCGTTTTTTCCCCTCTTCTTGCACATTGTCACTTCTGTTTCTATTGCCAGGCACGTCTTCATCATCACTCGCAGAGTTCTGATTAGAAGGGGCGGCGCCAGCGCCGTACGGTTTACTTTGTCGCTGTGTGCCACCAGCTGTGGATGCACTTTCATGCTGTGCGGCATTCAGGTCCGATATTCCCAAAGATTTATAAGCGAGAAAGACTTGTACAGCAAGTATCAGAAAGCCCAACAGGAAAAATAGCTTATAGTGGCGCATCCAGCGAAAAGCTAGATTGTACATCCCCCGGCGAAGATAACGCGCTTCTGGGAGTTGCACCTCTGGTCGATAGGAAATACAATAGGAAATACGCAGCCAACCAGCGAAATAACTTTAAAGAACTCTTATCTTTTTAAACTTATAGAAATCTAAACCCTCTCCATACTCGGCAAGCAACTACGAAACTAGCAATGAATTTTTAAGAAATAGTTGTCAGTGACAAGTTGTCAGTGTGTTTGATTGTGTTTTAATTTTTCAGAAGCTTATTGTGAATAGCCCAAAAATTGTTTAAATCTAGGTAATTCACACGATTTCTTCTTGAATTCTATGTATATTGACTAGGCCAGAGAACGTAAATCGGACTCATTAACAGTTTTTTTGAGTATGGGAACGATTTAGTGTAAATTACGAATGAATTCTGTAAATCTTACCTAACCCGGCGTATTTACGTGCAATTTGATAAAACTCAATTCCTTAAAATTTTTGTAGGAGTCCATTTTTCTACTATCATAAAATTTGTTCTGCATGGAATAATACGTGAGCTAATCCCAGGTTGTAAAATTGTTCACTGTAAAAAAATTCGCTGGAATGCAGATTAATCCTGGTTAAGACCATTTTTCGCGCTCTTGTGAAATTTATCTCATACAATATTTCAAGAGACTTTTTTATGAGATGAATTCCTCCTAAAGCAAAACAACACGACCTCGGGTAATGTACGTATTCGTATTGAACTTGGTTGCAATTTACGTGAAATTTAATGGTACATTAGGTTTAAGTACCTGTACCAGAGTGAAAATTCAGCTTAGCAATCTCGCAATGCGTATAAGTGAAATTAAATTAGTTTGTGATCATAGAACATATTAAGGAACGAAAAAAGCTATTTCCATCTAAATTCAATTTAATTAGTTTATGATGGTCACTAAATATATTACTGAGCGAACACCATTTTCCATCCAAACTATTTGCCTACCTGGAATCAACAAATTAGGTTCTGAGGATACTATTGCAGTACACACAATAGAAATTGATGTATGGTCGGATTTTCGTTTTGATAAAGATTATTCAAACCGTCTCGAAATCAGTAAAAGAAATCCTCAATTTCGTTTAAAAAATCGCTTCAAGATAAATCTAGAAATCAGTTTAAGCTGATTGCTGATTATTCAATGATCAGTTTTAAAGTAGTTGCGTCTGTAAAACTTGCTGAATTCACCCAAAACTGACAACAAGCAACATGCATGTTTCTCTTGAAACCCAATTCGACCTTTCGACTTTCGACCAATTGACGAATTCGCGACTTGTCAGTTTTGTAAACCGCAATATCTTCTACAATCTTAGAGTAGGCAATCTTCTCCGTAGCACAAAAACTTGAGCTACAGTAAAAATGGTTGATCCTAATCGGAAAATAAATCGCCTCACAGATAAGGATATTGAATTCCTAGAGGAGTGCGAGGAAGAATTTGGCAATCGGTATTCAGCAGATGATACGGAGTTTACGGATTGCTGTGCGAAGTCACTATTAGATCCGCCAATTGTCGAAAGTTGGAATTTTGGAGGTGGGGGAGGGGGGCACGGCAGTCATGGAGGAAGTGGACAGCGCAATCATTACAGTGGGGGAAACAGAGGCAACCGCGGCTGGAATAGACGTGGTGGGGGGTATCGAGAATTCCCCCGCAGCAATCGCAATGGACAGGAGATGTATAACTATAACCGTCGTGGACGTGGGAATGACGCTGGTCACAGACGTAAAGATTACGGCGGCGGCGAACATAGCAGGCGCAACAATGAACCACCCCGTCCGCCAATGAATATTCGACGTGATTATGGAAATTTTGTGGCCGCGTCGGGGAGTGACTAGACTAGGATAAGAAAGTTAACTTGTTGAATAATGAAAAAACTGATAAAAATTTAGATTTACATATATTAAAATTTTTGAATTTAAAATAGCATATATCAAGAGAACAAGCTTAAACTTCAGTTTTCCAATAATTTGTGCATACGAATCCGAATGTTGATAAACACATCCCATTCAGTTTCAAATTAAAGCTGCAAGATTATTCGAAGGTGAGGACCGGCGGCAACTAATGTGCTTTTTTAAGGAAGTTTTAATCTAGCAATGATTGTAAGTTATTTTTCTTTAAATGTAAATTCAGTGTTGAAAAATATTAAGAAATATACCTAAATAAATTCTGAACATTTATGATAATGCAAAATATTTAGCTTGCAGTATCAATGTGCAGCAGACTGTTTACAAACAACATTCAGTGTTATTCCATAAATTAAAATGGCATTTCAACTTTTTTTAAATGTCCAAATCGCATTTCCATATAAATTTAGACTGTAGATTCTGTGATATCCTTCACCTCCTCGTCCGCATCTGCTGCCGTAGCCGCCATTCCCATGCCCATTGCATTAAGTAAGTTTGACACGGGACCCGGACCGCCAATCTGCATTTTGTAGCTATCCATCATGTTCTTCAGCGTATTTACATTAATGTTGATCGGCTCAAATGTTTCGATGTCATCAAAGTCATCATCTACAACTGCGGCTTTAGATGTAGGCTTGCTTGCACCGACCCCAGTGGCGGAGCCTTTTCCATTTGAACGCTCGAAAGTTTGCCCAATAGTCGTTTTGGCAAGTTCCCGGTCCATTTGTGCCATATACGCTTTTATATCCTCATCGATATCTGTCGAATTATTCATAGTCATGCCTTCAATATTGCGCTCCAGGTCGTCCTCATCCTCGTAATCGCTCATTTCGGAATTTGAATCCCAATTATCTTCTGGTATCACAAAGTCTAAAAAGTTTCGAACATGTGTGCTGGTGTTACCTTCGTCTGCGTCCAGCTTCGAACTGCCCTGTCCATCACCTCTTATATTGATGGGACTTTGTTTGCACGCTTTGCGCATGGACTGGTTCTTCCTAATTTTCACCTTAAAATCGTGTGGGAGATTGCCAGGGCTAGTATTTGTTGTAGTGGTCGTGTCTCCAGTATCATCAGTGTCGTAATCAACGCCGTCGAAAGCAGATTGTTTCTCGAGAAAATTGCCAAGATTCTTTGTAAATTCCTCAGCATTAACATCGCCATTAGACTTATACAGTTTTTTGGGCCCATACCGTTCTTGAAGCATAGCATCTAGTTGCTCTGCACTAATGTTAAGCCAATCGTCAGAGTCGCTAGCCTTTAATGAAATGATAAATAATTAATCCAACATCCCAAATTTATATTTTACAAATGTATTTGATTATACCTGTAAATTTTTCTCTTCGGCACGTAACTGCTCCGCATTGATTTCGATATTGCGCAATAAATCCAATATTTCTTTGCCTACTTTGGGGGCTGTCCGGAAATGTTCATTACAGTTCCTGAAATATGTTTTAGCCTCAGTCAGCAGGCGCTGGTATTCTTGACTACCCTCAAGATTGCTGCGAAAGTATCCCTTTGCCGCCAGGCTTCGAACATATGCTCGCCAGGAAGAATCTTTATCGTCGCTTCCCGTCTCTTTGGCTTGCGAGGCCAAAATCTCGAAACCACAAGCAATCTTCACACCCAAAAGATCCTCCTTATATTGGTCGCTGTTGGTAGCGCCATTCAGATTCCAGCCGATTTTACGATCTGGGACGTAATTGCTGTGTGTTAGCATGGCGTACAGGCAGCGTGTAAAACGCACATTTGCGCGTACACGCTGCTCTGGAGGGAAGAAACGCATCGATCGACAAACTTTCATATCAATAGGATCGCGCTCACAGAACGCCCGTACCGCTGAAGCAATTAGCGATGGACGCTGCCTTAGCAATGCTGCCACTCCAAGGGGCAAGCGCACAACTTGTTGATGTAGTGCGGGATTGGGTTTATGTAAAAATTCCTTCAGGCGTTCACTGATGCACTGCTGAATTTCTTTAGATACGCGATACAATGTGGGATTTTGCCGTATTTTCATAACCGCGGTTGCTACTGGCATCGCTGCAGCTGTGTTAGAAGGCGAGTTCTGAACAAGCTGTATACCGCCATCAACAATGTAGACCTGAAAAGAGTAAAGTAGTTTAGAGCATGCGAATACGTAACAATAAGAACTTACCCTTTGTTCACAAGTATCTGGATTTGCCCACTTCGGCAGCACATCGGCTGCTTCGATTAATAGGAATTCCCCATCTGAATCCACAACGCGCACAATGCAGCCGATCAGCCTTCGTGACAATTCTTCCAATAAATACACAACGAACCACTCATCGGCAATATTATCCCCAAAGTGAGTTATGCCGTGCAGATGCGGGGGCAAAAAGGCTTAAGACATTCAGAAAATTAATATTACTTGCTCGCTCTTTATTAATTTCTAAAAATAGTCAGAGCCGGAAAAACCGTCCACTCACCCGTTTCACTTCCCTTTTTTGGCGATACTTCTTCACTTAGCATTCGTTCCCGTGCATCTCCTGTGCGTATATCCAGCTGAAACTCATCTTTGTGCCAAATATAATCACGCTCTTTAACAAGGCCCTCAGTAATGTCGTCGCATTGCTTCAGTACAGTTGCCAAGTGCAGACGCACTTGCTCATGATCTGATTCGCTCAAATTGTCCGGCAATTGTGGAAATATGAAATACTCTATGAAGTCGTCCTCGCGCACAAAATCCAAACTGCAACCGAACAATTTGTCCATATCTACTCGTCCTTTTTTTCGTTGTATACTGAGTGCTTATTAGATTGTTGAATCCCAAATCCAATTCCTTTGTTCCTTTGCCGTCCTTATTTCTACTGTTCCTTGGTTCTTTTTGTATAATACAGTATTTTAGTCAGTCCGCTTCTCCTTTCCGATTCTTGCTTATATTCTTCAACTCCGTTATCTTCCCAATATTTATTAGTTTAATTCAAAAGGTTTTAAATGTTTATTTTTTAGTTCACACGTTGTGGTTTACCTTCTGATTCAGAGTTAACAGTACTCTTTTGGAGATGTGCCGGCACCGCGAGGGCAAAAACACTTTCAAGCGTTAAGACAAACTTGAGCATTTTGCTAAGGGATAAACATGGGCAAGTGCTAAGACAACCTGGTAATTTCTCTAAAGTGCTCCAATTGAAAAGAAAAAAGTTTGGAAGAATGGTTAAATAATTGTAACAATAATCGCAACTATCAATAAAGCACAGAAAAGACCAGAAGTGTATCTAACGAATACTGTCACAAATTCTAGCACTAACACAATTAACTTTTAACATCAAACAGCTGGACCTTTGCCCCCACGGAGTGTTCGAGTGAGGCAAAAAAAGTGCAATATTTTCGATCAGCTGATTCAGTTACACCTCTGTTGGCTATTCTGTGCAATAAAGGCATTTACTAAAATTTTCGTCATTATTCGCGTTCGTTAATGCAAAATAAGTTTGTGCATTTAACATGCAGAAGCAGAGCTGTTGAATCAGCTGATCGCGCAGCGGCATCAAAACGGCATCACTGTCTTAATAATGCACGAAATTACATTTACAAACGTTCCTATAATGGCTCAGATAGTGATGACGTATCGTACTTATTCGTATCGTAAATGTCTGAGAGACCTATTTCTATTAGAATTTCTGCCGCACATAGAAAAAGTTTGAAATAAGTAAACTTTTTGTTAGTCATTAGGTCCGTAAGGGAATTAACCTTGGGGCCAGATACACAGATCCACAGCTACTGCGACGCCAAACAAATACAATATATGTATGTATAACACTTTGAAGAATTTGTAACATCTAGCCCACTGATAGAAAAATCTAAAACTCGTAGATTTGAGTACAAAATATAAAAAGTTGTTAGGTTAAGCCCCGGTCCTTTTCGGAGCACTATAGAAATACATAGGTTTCAAATTTAGTAATGCATGATATATAGTACTTTTACTATTTTTACTTAAGTGTCACTCAATTAATAAGTTCATATGTATATCTTAAAATATATTTACTTATGAACTAATGTAAATGCTTATTGAGCTTTTATATTACGAGATTTTAAATCTAGACATACAACAGCTTCTTAAGGGGGCTTTAACTACTTATCAATGATAAAAATATGTGCAAGAAGGATTCATTCAGCTCGTTCGAAAAGCCAACCGTATACATAGATAAACTTCTTGTCCACTTACAAACTCTAAAATTAGATATTTATCCCAAGCTCAAATTTCTCAGTACAGCGTAACATCATCTCCATGTCCATTTTTCCTGAAAGAATACCGTTGCGCTCCATTAAATTCCAAATCGAGCCCATAAATATGCTGAACAAAATAACACCGGAGAGTAGAAATTTAAGAAACAGCAAGAGAGTTTGTAACCCGTTTGGCGCCGAGTATTCCGCAAACGCAATCAAAAATAAGGTAAGAAATACCGCGACACTATAGTAGATGATGCGGTCCACTTTTAGCTGCTGCAATGAAGTTTCGCAAAGGGATATAGCTTCGTGAAGTGCCGAAATGCGATTTCTTATGACCTCTTCGCAGTATATTCCATTGTGGTTGTAGTGATTTTCCGACTTTTCCAATCCAGAGGTGACGAGACTAACAGCATCGCCATTTTGAGCTTGTGGGTTTGCCAAACAGACACCATCTTCAATCGTATCGCCCTTACGCACGCTCAGTTTTAGCGTAACCAGCACAGCCTCGTGATCCGAAAAACTAAACTTATGGCCTGGAACCCGTTCGGGCAGAGGCAAAGCGTATTTAATTACTGCGACGTCAATGTGATCGGGGCTGCGCAGGAATATGTGATCGATGCGTATGCCTGTTGGGTTCTTAGCTAGAACGCTCTTGGCAGTATATGAATTGCGTTGGCATTCGTGTGTAGCAATAGCATCAGAGTAGCAGCAGTCACGCATCTTTGACGTATACAACAGCACTCTACGAATGGGTAAAGGAAAGAAAACAGCGGTATTTGACTTAAAGGGCTCGAATCAGTAACGTTTTTGTATGGACAACTTTAAAGCCTATTTGCTTCATCGATTTTTCGAAAAAGTATTTAAAATACTTTTTTTGTTAAATAAAAATGAACCCGTAAATTCATTAAATGTTAAAAAATAATAAAAAAATATGTTTTACCTAACCACCACACAAAAGATTTTCTCTAGTTTGTGACTAGTGCAAGCAATAAAAAGTGTGAGTAGTATTCATAAAACATATTTTCTAATTGTTTCAAACTTTAAGGAATTTTCTGGAGCGAAATCTTCAATCGATAAGGCAGATGGGGTTAAAAATTCACACCACCCTAACGGTTTGTACTTGTAGCATATATCATTCGGTTGGGTGTTTAAGTCTCCGGCAAGTATCTGTAGTGTGGAATCGCCGCGCGTTGCGCGGATGAATTGTGCTGTATCGAACGCCTGAATGACGCGATGTGTCTTGTACTCGTCGTTTTTACTGTCGTACTCCGCGTGCAACTGCGGAAGAGATAATCATGTGAGTGAGAGCTGTGAAAAAGTTGGGCTGTAAGGATTATTCTCACTCACGTGCGCATTGTACAGATGAACTACTTGGTTGTGAACAAGAATGCGGCAGAGGCCGACACCCTTCCCCGCAAACCAATCGGCATGTTGAATGCGATGAAAGTATCCATTGACGGACCAAGCATGGAACAGGGAGCTTATAATGGGGTATTTGGAGAGCACCAGCAGTCCAGCTCCTACCACGCCACTGCAATGCGAAAACAATTAACGTCGTCCATATAGTACAACCAATTATCACCTGTAGAAGTAGTGTACGTATGGCAGCACTGCAACCGTCGCTTCTTGCAGCATCACGCAGTCGCGTTGGGACCACACTTCCTGCAGGGACACAATATCATACTCTCCAGTACTCAGCTCGCTGGCAATGGCTCTTATTCTGGCTTCACGGTCACTTGACACAAATGGAATACCCCTGTGAATGAATGCACGTGACAAACCAAAATTAAATCATTCTACATTTAGCTCCTCTTATCGCTTCCGTGTCCTCAGCTGGCTGGTTTGTTTTCATTATATACATTTATAGGCAACTTACCAAACATTTAGAGTCAGTATGCTGAGTTCCAGCTGTACCATTGCGCACATATCCACTTTCGTGGCGTTTTCCCTCTTCACAGTTCAATATAAGAGCAACTCATTCGCTTCTAAATATAGCAATAAACTTTTGCTAACAAATAATGTTAAGCAAACAAAACTCATTTAGGGTTGCCAGGGTCTTATAAATTCTGCTTCCAGAATCAGTGCTTTTGCGGGTTCGTGTATTGCGAACAAAAATTCCAGAGTGACGCTGCTCCTATGTGCATATTTGAGAGGTCTGTGATTTGAATCCCTCTTTGGATGTGGACAGTTTACTCCCTGCTTCCGCTTCCAAACACTATTTTGCTATAAGACAATGTTTCTACAGATTGTTCTACAACATTACAACATGATCATGTTTCCAAGCATTTTTGCTGTGAACAGTTCTTGCAGTTTTTCGCTTGCAACCTGCAACCGTTAGCAATATCTTTCCCTTGTAGAATCTTTGGGATAAATAAAATTTTTGGTTTCAGGGAAAAAGAAAATTTCATGACTTTCTTATTGATGTGGGCACGGTTTTATTTGCTGTGCACGTTTTTTATTTCGCAAAGTACGTTGAGATATCAACTCTGTGGGGCGAATAGGAATAGGAAAACGAATTTTGTAAAATGAACACGTGAAAAACGACACATAAGCAGCAAGACCCTTTGAAGTGCGAGAGTGTGAATGTTGCAAGAAAGCTAGAAGGAAATTTCTTTGTTGCTGGAAAGCTAGAAGGAACATTTTCGTACCCATTTTCCACGCAAAACTCCATATAAAATATGTATGTAGAGTACATATAATTATATATATAATTATCAATCGTTTAAATATAAAATATATTATTTAAAACGCAGATATCCTATTCTTCGAATAGCGGGGTTTAGACGGTCCTACATGTCGTCCAACATGTAGGACAAGCCGCGATGTTGGATCGTGTATACGCAAGAAACATCCGCTTGTCACACATGTGGGATGGTTTTCAAAATTTTTTGATATTTCTGCTGGCTTGTCAAACCATCCAACCTGTGTAAACACTTGTTGGTCAAGCCTAGTGTATTTTGGCACTTTGAGAAATTGTCCGTGCTGTTAACATGATCACGGACAGTAAGAATTTCATTGAGCTGCAGCCTGCAGTTGGTCTTACTTTGAAATATACGTTAATCATAAAAACTTAAGGATGTATAAAATAAAATGAATAAAAATGGCTTTAAAATTTTAATGCTATAGCATTTCATTTTGCATCACTATGAAAATGAATGCTATGCACAAAAGATGCATAAAAGAGATAAATTAAATAATTTTCCTGAAAATTGGAAAATTAATGGCGGAGTTCATAAAAATAGAAACGCTTAAATAAAGTGTACGTAGCGCTTTTAAAAAAACTTATTGGGACCGTGTATACGCAGCGGCACGTGTACAGTTATTCCTGCCGTCAAGCCATGTTGGACGACAAGTAGGATCGTCTAAACCCCGCTAATACTAGATTCCGTACGTTGTTGTTTTCTAACAAGACGACTCTACAAGCAATGAACGGTTGCTAAACCTCCACTTTGGAAAGTATATTGCCAGTGGAGACCGTTTATGTAAGTCCGCTTTTACACGATGCGAATCGGCCCCGGCGATTTTTTCGCATTCCGCTTTGAAATCGCGCATAGCTTTTACACGATGCGACTCGCTGGTGTCGAGCATTTTGACACTAGAGTCTGCAGCTGGTTTTATTTCTGTAATTTGTAAACATTTAAAGCACTTATTCCACTCTTTGCTCATTTTTTTCTTTATATTTACTTTTATGCGTAAAGTTCTGTAAATTTTTCAGTTTATTTGCAATACGTATTCACTCGATTTCAAGTTTTAATTTACAGTCGACAGCGCGAAGCGCGAAAATGAATAAAGAGGAACGTCAGAAAATCAGAAAATCGCAGCACAATCGCTGCCCGAGCGATTTTGCGCGTTCCCCTGTCGTTTCACCCCTCTTTCCTACATTCTTCCGTGTCTCCGGGGCCGAGTCGCATCGTGTAAAAGCGGACATAGTAGCTCCGGCTTTGGAAAAAGTTTTTCGGATTGAACCGATGTTGAAGGTATGTGTAAGTATTCCCGCAATACTTTATACAAAAATGGATACATGTTTTTCAACTTTTCCCAATTTGTTGATTTTCAAACAAAAATTGTATTAAAACATTGAAAATTCACCTTCTGGCAAATATTGCTTTAATAAATTTCGCGCGTTCTTCTGCACCATTTCGCGTAATTTAGAGATGAAAACTTGGTTTCGATATTGGATGAGAGAGATCGATACCTTCAAATATCGAGTACTTCAAAAGTACTTGAAAAAATACTCATATCGAAACCAATAATATCGATACTAAGTAATATCGATACTATTTTCGTGTCCCTAACCGGAAGTATAAAAGAGAACGTTACGGTTTGAAAGCTCACAGTCTTCCCCTTCTTCGGTTTCTCATAAGTTGTGTTTCAACATGCATATTCGCCTTCTTAGCAGAGCTATGGCAGCGCGCAGCGGACCGAGCAGAATTTAAACTTTCATCTGTGGCAGACTGATGCTCGTTCACTTTGCGTGTGCGTGCAAAAGGATCGACATGATGTCGCCATAGAGTTCGTTCTGCTGGCTACCTCGCATATCTTCAGTCAAAATTGCCTTTGTTGCCTTTTCATCCTTCATCATCTTCTCTCTTCATGCAAAGGCTTTTTATAGAGCAATTGCCTTCGTTTCTACCTCGGAAAAAATTGCCTTTGCAACTTGTCCCTTTTGCGGCCACGACCATCAAGCGAGCTTTAAGATTTTTTGTTGCCACGCTGATATTCCTTTGCGCTACCGATAGCCGCCCGCTGACAACTATTGCAACTTTTCTGATTTGACGGTTTTTTTTCATTTTGGGTCTGCTAGATCATGGCGACATCATGTCGATCCTTTTGCACGCACATGCAAAGCGAGCGAGCATCACTCAGCCACAGACAAATTTTTAAGTTGTGCTCGCTTTGCTGCTCGCTGCTAAAGCTCTGCTAAGAAGGCGAATATGCGTGTTGAAACCAAAGTTGCCAGATTTTTTTTTCCAAAAAACTGTAAATTCCTAAAAGAAAAACTGTATTTTCAACCAAAAAACTGTAACCTTCAAAACCGAAAAGATTTTTGTGAAAATACGGTTTTTTTAATTTTATTAAACAAAAATTACACAAAACAATTCATTTTAAATAAAATAACAAGCTTAAATACGAAAGTACTACGATTTAAATCAAATTTTCATTTTGTTTTAAAGACATTTTAATTTATTCTTTCAAATCTGAAATTAAAAAAAACTGTTATTTGTACTAGGAGGTAATTTTAAAATCTGTGAGCTTGTCTAAAAAACTGTAATTTACAGTTAAAACTGTGAATATGGCAACATTGGTTGAAACACAACCCATGAGAAATCGAAGAAGGGGTAGACTGTGAGCTTTCAAACTGTATTTTCGCAGTCACAGCGTTCTCTGGAAAATCGGAAAGCGCTGCTTAACCGGAGCCGTGAAACAGTTTTAAGTTATTTTCTTCACACTGTGAATTTAGAAGTCGAAGTCGTTGGACGTTTTTGATTATTAGTGCGCAATTTTTATGATGGGCTGTACTTTCGAGGGAAGTTTGCAAACTATTTGCAATAACATACTACTCTCCAAGGAGGACCGCATGAGCTATACCTCAGATGCAGAGAAAATCCAAAATTTTCTGATTGATGTGATGAAACGCGATAACGCCGAATTTGCGCGGGCGTTCAAGGGATTGAGCTTAACAGGTGAGTAGATTCTGCAATTAGGAATTCACAAATATCACAGGTATTTTCCTGGAAAATTTCACGATTAAAAATATTGTTCTTGCAACTACATACATATCAACAAAAACTACTACATACATATGTACAAACACTATTGCAATGTCAAAACAGGAATAGAGGTATGAAACTGTACTCGTATCCTTTAATTACGTATGGTGCGTTTTAAGTTTTAAGTCGAAGTTTTTTTAAATAACTTAAATTAATTAAAACTTGCATATATTTTATTGATTGAGTATATGTTTGTAGATCTTTAAACTTATGTATGGAATATGATGTCCGTCAAGTGGCCGTCTCTGGTCATGGAGCAAACGCTAGTTTGAAAAAGTTAAAAAAGTTGTGGCCAAATGAATTGTCGTTATTTGTGTCGTGTGGACGATTTTTCTGGTGAGGTGGATTGAATGGATTTGAAAAATTCTAAAATTTTATACAGTTTAAATAGGCCTGGTTAAAAAGCATTTTTTTTTATTCCACATACAAATGTTTTTGAAAATAAAGAAAACAATAGTAGTAAAAGTAGTCTTTGTGGAAAAAAACGCACAAATCGTATGTAATTGACCAATCTTCTAAATTCCAATACGGAGATCTCGTTTGATTATTTACTACATATGTATGTATGTACACAGGCTGTATTCCTAAACGTCAGTTGCGCTGCATAAGTACAAAGCATGTTCCTAAACGCAAAAAAGTTTTCATGTGCATCCTGTTCCTAAACGCAGGCATCACGTAATTGATAAGCATCAGATGCGAAAACTGCTCGTCACAAATCTTGTTCATGCTTTATGATTATGTAGTTAGGTTAGGTTTTCGGCTACACTGAAACTTTTAGGACGCGAGTAACGGCCTTAATTGTATAAAACGCAACGCGTCACTTCACCCTGCGTTGAAGAGTTTGATATTGTGTAAAACGCATCACATCACTCGGTGACCGCGCGTGTTATCTTACGTAGTTTCATATGCATAAAACGCAACGCTTCGCATTTAAACTATACGTCAATACGAGTGTGCTAAGTATTGTTACATATTACATATTATCAGATATCTAACGCAAATTGTACTATAGATCTTGCGAAAGATTTTTCTTTCGAAGATCCCACGCGCTTTCAGCTCCTTAAGAATTTCAAATCTATTGAATGGAGACATGTGTTGGTGACGTTTTCATTTGTTTTCCAACTAGAAATGTTTTAAGCTTTTAGTAGTCAACCACGCACTGATCGTTAAGATTATCAAGAATTTAGATTTCTAAAAAACCATGGGCTAATAAAATACCTTTTTCTGTATTGAGTTGAGAATGCAAGATTATTTTTACTGGAAAGATGTTTCATAGGAAGCTTCCTTTGAAAAAGTAATTCGCTGAACCTAACTTTTTTGTAGAATTTTTAAATGTCCTACGAAATTTTTTGCTTTGAAGCCTAAACACCGTTGTTTTTTTCCGATAGATTTTTAGAAGTTTTACTTTATAGTTATCATTAAAACATTTTAGGCTCAACGATATGAGTAATTTGTTGGTTAGGTAAATCCATGGTAAGGTGCCGTCAGTTCAAGTTGCTTGGGAGTACATAAATAGTACATAACTGCCAGTAATAAAAGAGACGCTAAAGAAAAGATCGAGTATAAACGGATATGCGTTTATTTTTAGCGATCGACCAACACGAAGTATGAAATCGACTGCTCTCTCCGAGTACTTGCTGAAGCATAAATTTCTAACCTTGTTACTATAATTTGTTTTATATTAACCTTTTCGTATGCTATTAATTGAGTTTATATGAAAAATCCCGATCCCAAAAATGCAAGGGGTCGTAATTTGGATCCCGCATTTGGATACCGAAATTCAAAAACAAAAATCTTTTTGGACTGTCAGCTTTACCTCAGATACACCGGAGCAGAGGCGGTAAAACCTACATATATAAAGTTTTATCCATTCCTTAAGGATGCTCCGTTGTCTTTGAGTCCACTATCCGTCCATTGTTCGTCGCCGCAATATAATTAAAAAAATTTCTTTTCAGGAAGCTATTTGGACGATTTGAAAATCAATAAGCCCGATGAATTTGATATGCATATTAAGTTGGAGTTGCCTGGTGTTACTTTAATTCCACAGCGATGCCCACAGCCCGCATTTTTACAGTTACACACAAGACAGAACCATAATTTGGTAATAGACGGTTGTGTTAGCCGCGATAAGTTACAGGATTGGATTCGTGACATCTTAAACCAAGTTTTCTCTACTAAAAATAATGAAATATGTTGTTCGGGTAGAACATACAAGCTAGAATATAAGGTGAAGGGGATTGCTGTTGCTCATAAAATTTTGGCCACCGATAAAAATAATGATACTAGGGAAATCTCTTTCGACTTCGTACCGGTTTTCGAGTTCGCACCGCATATGTGGTGCTTTCCAAGCAAGTATAGCAGCGATCACTCTTGGTTTGCAGTGCCGCCGAAGCGTTATAGAGAGCTAGATGAATGCGCATTCATGGTTTGCGCTCCGCACTGGGAGCGCGAAATTTTAAAGGATAAAGATACTCTCAAAAATTCTCTTCGCTTAATGAAGGCGCTCAGGAGTGCCAACGACCTCGGACGCTTGTCGAGCTACATGTTGAAGAGTGTCTATCTGATTGAAATAGAGCAGGATTTCGATTGGAGTCAATCGTTGGGTGCAGTTTTTATGCACGTGAGTTAAAACACCTCTGGTATAAAAACTTTGTTTAACCACATTTGTTGTCTTTCAGATGTTGCAGCTCCTATTGAAATGCGTCCAGAAACGTAAAATACCATTCTTTTGGGACAGAAATCTTAATCATCTAAATTTGTTGGATGTCAAATTATGCCAGAAATACGAAGGGCAGTTGTATAATTTGCAATGTGAATTACAAAAGTTGCAGCAGCAGAGAAGTGTGGCGTATAAGGATGTTGAAGATTTATTCAAGAGTTCTTAAGAGGCGAGCTTTGCATGAATTTGCCTGAAGTATGTTTATTTTTTTTAGTTTTCTCTAAAGCGTGAAGCATTTTTTTTCTAACCATGTACTCGCATTTGTAGAGTTTCTTTGTACCACATATAATTCTGAATAAAGGATTGCTTGTACTCATTGTACATTTTTGAAGCAACGTTCCATCAAGGAATAACCTATACCTCTCGACCGATCGTCTGGAATATATAGATATACATATCTGAGATATAGGTCAAAATGTGGCCCTAGGGTGAGGTGAGCATTATCTGATAAAAGTAAAATTAATTTTAAAGTAGTGTGTACCAAATGGCCATCAATGTACATTTGTACATATGTAGGTACATATTTATGAAAGCAAGTAATATTTGTGAATAGGGCTGCCATTTCGGTATATGTATGTTGGTTAAGAATAATGTTTGGTTTAACATTTTTATTAGAATTTTCGTAGATACATATACATTTAATCATTTTATTACATCGATTCTGTGTTATTTACAAAAGATTCCCATTAATGTTTCGCTTCTAGTTAACTTCTAAGTTTAATTAGTAAGCTTAGAGTATGAATAATTTTTATATAAGTATGTATGTATATTTGCTTATTTATTGAATGAGCCAATGTATACTCGCAACGTTTGATTTTTTGAAGTTGAAATTGGACGCAAGCAGCGACTTGAATATGCCGAAATATTCTCATGCATTGTGCCGATTTGTTGCAAGCTTACCAAGTTTCGCCTGCCCTTTTTAATGCGTTTACTTTAATTTTGTTTATTTATTCTACTGGATTTGAAGTCAGCAAGCATGGTAAATACTCTTTTAAAAATTGAAATATTGTCGTATGAGAACGCGACTATCGGACCATCAGTTCAGCAGAAAATATGACACATGGTATTTACACTTCAGAGCAACTTAAAGTAAACTACCATTTGTCCCTTTCAATCATGGTAATTTTGCTAGTATCTTACTGCGGACTCACATACTACAGTATTGTATTTCCAATAACGAATATAAGTTTTTTGTTGAATTCCAACGGATTTGGTTTACTTATAAGTTTTTGAAGGTTGCGTCCATCATTGTTGCTTTATTTTGGATACCGTTGAAATGTCAGGGATAGGCAATATACAACGAAAAGGATTACGATACGAGGATTTTGAGTCGCAATATCGGGGACACTTTAAAAATATGATGTTTCCCGTATTTGTTACTGTCAATATAATTTTGGCTGAGCAATATGTTACTTATTTGTACTTCTATATAAAATTGTATGTGATATTTTTTTCGATGAAGAGACAACAGACACCTGCTACTATTTCTCATACAACCGAAGCGACCCAAAAAAGTTAGCCGCATCAATATTTAAACATCTTAAATCAATTAATAGACACGCCCACCTTGAAATAATCTACAATAGTTGTGAATTGAAGTGCACACCCGTCTTAAGCCCGTGTTGTGTCTGATCAGTCGAATGTGGCCACATTTTCTTGCTTTCTTGATTGCATCAAAATTTCCGATATAACATACAAACACAGCATATCTGATTTATTTTTCGATTTATGGCAAACGATTAATAAAATTCGGTTATTGCATTTTTATAAACGGCAAAGAAAAGTAACTACAAAGTAACCTGCTTCTGCGAACAGCTAACATACATACATACTACATACACATACATATATTACAGGTATGCATATACGGTAAGTTGAGAAGTTATCGCTGACACGTTTACGATACGTTAATTGCTACCACTCGCGTGCCAATTGCATCTTCATGCATACTGGGTTGCTAGGGTTTTCTTCGGCACTTGGTCGCTCATACTGCATCCACCAACTGTGGGCGACGGTTCTTTAGTACCGGTTACTCTCGCGATCCGAGTACTTGCCGCTCATCTTGCCAACCGAATAGCGATCCGAGTAGGCGTCGTATTTGTCGGCCTTGTAGTTGATTTCCTGCGGCGTGTAGCCGATGTTCTTCTGCCAGTGGCGCGTCCAATAGAGGTCCTCGCTGCGCACCTGCGCCGGTGTCTTTGCGTCACGGCACACATGCACACAGTACACCATGCAGCCGATGAGCGTGAGGAAGCCGAATATCAAAAATATAATGCCGAGCACCCTGAAAACCAAGAACCATCAACGACCATTGAATGTTGTCCCTTTCCGCCTCTCTACTTACCAAACATAGAGCGGCTCATAGAATTGAACGACAATCACAAAGCCCAGCGTGACCAGTATGAGTCCCAGATTCAGCAGCAACATGAGGCAGCAAACGCCCTTCACATTCGGGCAGAACGGGTTCGGCGCGGACATTGTCTCCACTTTGGCGCCCCGCTTAGTGGTGGAGCGTCCGCTGCGTCCGGTTTTCGCAGTACTCGCTACGGAATAGACGCTGCGCGGTGCACCCCGGGACTGCGGCCGTTGACTGTAGCGACTGTGTATTCGGATGGAGGAGATATAGATTTAGCTCGTTTATGCATTGCGAATGCATTGTATTGATGTTAAAGAGAGCAAATAGATGTGGGTACATATATGTATGAAATAATAACACTGTGCAACAGAATCATACTTTTAACCAAATTTCTTGTTTTAAATATACGGGCTAGTTTCTTAAAAGCACTAACACAATTTAATTGAAAAGTGGGCATAATCGTCATGGTGCCACACCAAAATAACACCGAATACCCGCAGAGCTATTCATAAGAATTTAATGTGGTTTAGAAATATGCAACAAATGTTATTAAATTATTTATTCAAGTTTAAAGTACTTATTTTGAATACATTTTGTATGGAATACATTACCCAAATGGTGTCCATGACTTTGTTTAGTGATATGAGCACGAAAGGTAAAAATCGCATGAACGAGCCACAATTTAACCAATTAACCCGGTACAACGATGCAAATATGTGTACATACATATATGTATGTGACTTTTCTAAAATTAGTGTTCCTGAATGCGATAACGAATATTTCAGGCTATCCAGCGGTGCCAACTCGGCCCTTTTTACGCAAAATTGAGTCCTATTTGAAAATTAAAACGCAGAAAAAAGTTACTCTCAGCGCGTATCGGGCTTGTTGAAGCTTTATTTTCATGGCAAAGAATAAAAAAAAATTATTGGCGCAAACTTGTGTGTGTTTGTTATATTTAGCACAAATTAACGGGACCTACAAATAATATTCTCGGAGAATTGTCAATCCATCACGAGAAGTGGCGCCGCGCAAAGAAACAAAAAACTAATTATTTTTTATATAATGTTATGAGGCCCCGGTTGAGATTTGAATCTATGCCTCCCGCATCAAAATATACAGTGTGGAATTATACAGTTAGTTCTCACTTAATTAAGGTGGCTGAATTCCACGATATATGTTTGAGCAATTAATCACGGATGTTAATTAAACGGGAGCTACTGCATTAGCCACGAATTCCCGAGAAGCTTAAAAAATACATGGAGAACTGTCATAATTGGCTTCCCAGGCCGCCTTGACTAGAAGACTAGATCTCTACTCCAAATTTAATCAACCTTTAATCTAAACTTCTATAACCCAGAAATTTTTCGTCTGTTGCACAGTGTGAATATTATTGAGAGCACTTGCCTAATTTCCGATGGCGCTTTGTAGGCCGCACTCGTCACATAAATGTCGCTGCCTGCGTCGCCGCCGTGATCGTAGCTGAGGGCGGAAGGTGCGCGCGGCGGAATGCGCGTAGGCGGCGGGCCGCTCAGCGAGCGCGGACCACCGCTGTCCACCGCCGTAGGCGAGGCGGACAAGCCCGTGTGCTGCTGGTGGTGGTGGTGGTGATGGTGCAGGCCGTTGTTGCCATGTCCGTTGCTCTGGTGGCTGCCGTTCAGGCGGCTCTTGCGCGATGAGTTGTAATGGCCCTGCGGCGAAGTGCGCTCGTGCGCCACCGTGTACTCGGAAATCGTGCGCTCCGAGGGCGCGCGGTGCGACTCTTCGCCGTCGGTGGAGTAGCCGCGGTTCGAGTGCACGTACGGCGGATCGGGCGTGAGGCGGCCGCGTCCGTGTGTGGCCACGTAATGGCCGCCTTTTATTCTACAAACACCACGTTTCATCATTCGCATTCGCATTCAATGTTCAAATAAAGCGGGCGAACGCCACAGGATACTTACTTTTTGACACGCCGCTCCAGCATTTTCGGCACAAGCTTAATTTTCACTCTCACACGGCGTTACTTTCTGCTAATGAGCTTGCTAAGCCTTTTGCAATGGCCCTGGACTGCTCTGCTACGCTGCTTCGCAGCCTTTCATGCAGTATTAATTAGGCGCGTATCCAAATGCGAGCGGATCCTGTCATCGAGTGTAAGTTGCTCCAAATGGTATCCTTTTTAAGTACCGTTTTTTTTGAATTTTTGTATGCTTTATTGTTGCTGCCCCCTGTCAGCAGTAATTAAACTTCATTTGATCCCTTTTATGTTGTTGCTGTTTTTGTTTGTGTTGTTAGCTGTTGGCTGTTTATGGTGCAATGAAATATTGGAAGCGTTATGCTGCTTTTTGTTTGGACATCATTCAGCATTTTATTTCTGCTCGCAATCAGAAATTTGAGTAATAATTTTCACGTGCCGCACAAAAGGTTAAAACTGCCGGCAAAGAAAGAAAGGGAAAGAGAGATCGGATATTAAACAAACACTTAGAGGAATTGAAAGCAGGCGAGTATTAGTCTGGTTAATAAATTTTTTTTTACTAAATTCACATTGAAATTCGTTCGCTTTGTGAGCGACTAACTTGCATTTTAATTTCAAATTCTTAACGTTTTTTATGCTTAGTCACCTGCACAAATACATATGTACTACTAGTTGCTTAGAACTATCTTAGAGCTATTGTGAATGCACAAGATATATTTTTTTAATGTTTCGTAGAAAGTTAAAAGTTTCTTTAATAGACGTTAAGAAGTACATAAAAAGTTCACCGACTTAAATCAGCCAACTTCAATATTTCGAAATTTGCAACGACTTAAACCAGCTTCCGGTTCGTACCAATCTAGGCCTGTCCTTCCGGCACCTCCAGTTCAGACAATGCTTCGCGGGAAAAACTTTATGTGTGTATGTGAGCTGGTATGCACTAATATTACATTGTCCGCAACTTTTAATGGGTGAAAAAGTTGATCTCCAGCTTCAAAATTCTAATAACTGCTTAGCAACAATTTTAATTTCCACATCGTTATAATTTCTGTTTGACGCCACAAAAGTCGCCGAAAATGAGAACAAGCATTTGGAATTAATTCGGAGCGAGCGCGCACTCTGCCACATCGGGAACCTTAAATGAATCACATATTTTCCTAGTAGGGATGATAATCCCGTTGATATAGCTGTGCCGGCATTTCATATAAAACACTCCCGAAAATGCGAATGGAATATGAACATTCGCATTCGAATTGTCTTATGGGGCTGAAATAGTGGGTGATTTCGCAGACTGATGCAGCCTCTCTTGGAGTTTCGAGAAAAAAGTGCTATGCAAGATCTTCCGCCCGATCCGCTTTGGCTATGAATACCGCATCCGGATGAGCCACGAACTGAATTAGCTATACGCCGACATTGACATAGTCAGCCGCATCACCTCCCAACGGTTTCGCTGGCTATGTGATGTCGTGCGTATGGACGCAGCAGCTCCAGCGAAGAAGGTTTTTGAAGCAGCAGTTAAAGCACGTAGACGGCGCGGGAAGCCATGCCTCCGATTGAAAGACCAAGTAGAAAAGGCACTGCCAACGCTTGGAACTTCCAACTGGAGAAGTCACGCACGTAGGAGGAAGCCTTCTTACAAGGTCGATCACTTTTTTATACACTAAGGCACCGAGAAAGCTTGTGGTAGAGATTTGGGGAAATTCTCGTAGATTTCAGAGTTATTTGTTAGGGAGAACATTTAATATGTTAGCACTTTCGCCTACCAAAACATGGGTTCAGGCCCTGAATCCTGGTGTTTGCAGACTTTCCCAAAAATGCATCTTCTTCGGAAAAGGTGTTTCGAATTATTGCCGTGCTTACTAAGTAGTCTCGTTCTATTTAAGCACAAGTATACGGGACGTATACATTTATTAAATAGTCGGGTCCGAACAGGATTGACAGATGGTGCCGCGCAGAGAAACAACTTGGCACTCCTCCACTGAGGCACTGCGGCGCCGGTCCGATTATTTCCAATAAGTTAATGTACGTAATACCGTTTTTTTCTTTCGGAATAAGAAAATTTGGCATTTGTTCATTGTACTGAAAAGCGGAGGATTTTGGATGGTGAGCAAAGAGCATAATTGGTCTGTTCTCACCACGTCTGACTCCAGAAACTGTAGCCGTGACCTGGCAAAGGCGGGATATTCATGTAAAACCGTTACTTAGAAATCTGAAGTAAAAAGCCCTCTAACTTTCCTAAGTTAAGTTACGTCTTGAGTAATCGCATACACTAAGATTGCATATGACAGGCCAGCCTAAGTTTAGTTACGGCTAAGTCATGACTAACCGGATCACAAATCTACAAATCTCGTCTGGACCTAGGTATTTACTTTCATTGGTTAATTGCTTTGAGAACAACAAATGCATTGAGCCAATAAAATCGCAAGCTATCTAAATCAGTGTAAAATTGGCCCCAAATTTATTCGAGTTTGAGGCGTGGTTCCGGACTAAGTTACAGTAAGTGGAGTTTGGTCATGTGCAGATGTTGCCAAGGTGAGCGTGTGAATATTTCCCGTGCATTAAATCTACAGCATATTCTTCTGAAGTATCTCATGTTGTTGCTTTTGTTGTTTTGCGCTATTGCACTAATGTTGTTTCTGTCATTATTGTTGCAGCACCGCACCATGACTACGGGCCAATGTGACCCAGTCGCCGCCTCAACACTGTCTTACTTACTTTATTGTTGTTGTTGTTGACTTTGCAGCGTTATTAATGACGTCGCAGCAGGTTGCATGCCCGCAATTGTTGCTGCTGCTTGTCTCTGTTTGTGGCATGTGGCATGCCCCATAAATTGCATAGTGCAACAGTTTGGGTTTGTGGGTTTGTACGGCGCTCGAGTTCATTTGGCCGTCGCTGCAGGTCGTTCACGTGACATGCTCGCATATTGTAACGACGCGGAGCCAAGCAGCTTCAGTTTGTTTTCATGTCGATTTTGAATTTGGTTGGTTTTGCTGTTCAAACAAAGTGACACACCCTCCCTTTGTGGCACTACCTGATATTGCTGTCGGCCTGGGAAACGCCAGGACTGTCTGCATGTGAGTAACACCCAAAAGTTTATTGAACTTTGGAAATATTTATTTGTACATGCCATTGTTGTTGTTGCTGTTTTGAAAATTGCCAGCATTTCAGTTGCTTCCTATTTAACTTTTTTCGAGCTCATTCACGAAATTCGAAAATTTCTTTAAATTTGCAAGTTTCGCTGCAAATTTCAAGTTTTGGCCGCTCTTCGAGCGTCTCCACCTACTCGAAAATTCAACATTGAATAAGTTTCAAGTTTAGCCAGCGCTGCCATCTTTTGATTTTACGTTACTTCGTTTTGTAAAAAGTTAGGAACGAGAGGAATATTTGGTGAATAATTAATTAAGGCTAAATCAAAGTCGGGCATTGTAGTTAATATGTGATC
Organism: Neria commutata; assembly: GCA_963457695.1. Classification (NCBI taxonomy): domain Eukaryota; kingdom Metazoa; phylum Arthropoda; class Insecta; order Diptera; family Micropezidae; genus Neria; species Neria commutata. The sequence goes on along the minus strand of OY735248.1, from coordinate 20,865,286 downwards.
ATCTAAAAAATCAGTTAGTGGTATTTTCTAATAGACGAATTTTTTAAATCCCAATAAACCACGAACTGAACGAGCTCTTCGCCGACATTGACATAGTCGGCTGGATCACAATTCAGCGCTTTCGCTGACTAGGATATGGCGTGTGCATGTATGAAGAGGTTCCAGCGAAAAGTGTTATTTGAAACGGTTGTTTGAGGACTGAGACGGCGCGTTTCGTCCAATGGAAAGACCAAGTGGAAGAGGCACTGGTAACATTTGGCATATCCAATTGAAGAAGGTGCGCACATAGCAGAGGCGCCTAGAGAAAGCTGTCCGTAGCTGGGTAAAATTATTTTAAAATTCCAGGACTCGAAATTCTATAAAAAAAATTTCTTAAAAATTTTAAAAAATTAACTATAAATTCAACGTACAGCTTTATATCATATATTCAAAGCAATATGTATGTTTCGGTCCAAAAAATTGTTGACTTAACTATAACGAAAAGAGTTGTATTGTAAAATCGCTTTGGAAAAGAAAGAATTTGGGAGCATTTTTATTAAATTGTGAGGTGGCAGCATTGAGTTCAGCGTGCCCTGGTTCATTGCCCGCCCGCTTACCTCCGGAATTTCGAAAGGGTGCCGCATTGGCATGCTGCAATATTTTGCATGCGAAATGCGTGTAAGGCATTTCAATCGCAGAACAATTTTCGCACTTGAGCACGTACGCACTAAAAGGTGCTTGCCACCGCATTCAAGCTTCTTTTTGTTGCTGATGCAAATGCTGATGTACATATGTATGTATGTACATATGTATGCTGCTGTACGTTTTATACAATTTGCAAATTGATTTATTGGCTTTAAATGTACTTGATATGCACTAACATTATTTGTTGCTGTTCGATTGGAGTAAGCAAAAACTAAAAATGTCTCTCAGACAACTTGAAATTTATGATTTTTTGGGGCAAGAGAAAAGCACAAAAGATTAATTTAGTTATATTAGTTCAAGATGATGATTACGTAAATCAATTACTTGAGACAATGATTATGAAAGTAAGTTAATAGTAGCTCCAACTTGATCAGTATACTTTTGTTTTTCATTTTGTATACATTTTTTATACCCTACACCTATGGTAATAGGGTATAATAACTTTGTGCGAAAATTGTAACGCATTAAAGGAGCCTTCCTAGGTATAGACATAAGTATATAGAAATGATCAGAAACACTTTCTCTTTTTATTTCCGGTTGTCCGTCTGTCCGTCTGTCCGTCTGTCTGTCTGTCTGGGTGTCCGTGCGCACAGGAGAGAAAGAAGGAGTTGTCCGATTTATACCAAATTTGGCACACAGTCGCAGTAAACCTTCCACTACTTCAAGTTCCGAGATTAGCCAAATCGGTTGAAGAACACGCCCACTATAGGCCTGTAAGTCCCAATACCCCGGATTTTTTTCGGTTAAATAGCTATATTTTGTCTAATTACTCATGGAAAAGAACTGTACTTGGTATTCAAGTTAAGGGTTTGGTTTTCTATGTCCTACGAAAAAATGGGCGTGGTCCGCCCACTATATAGGCGGTAAGCGGAAAATCCTCATAACTTCAGTAAGATATACACCAGAGAGTCCATATTTGGTCACTTCATTACTGGTAAGAATACCTTTTAATTCCCCAAAAATGCGCATGGCCCGCCCACTATGGGGGCGGTAAATTAAATATATCGAACATTTCGGTTGTACACCTTCCAGAGCATCAACTTTTGGCATAAATAGTCTTATTAGAGATATATTGCAGTCTGCTAAAAATGGGCGTGGTCCGTCCACTATGTAGGTTGTAAATTAAATGCACCCACAATTTCTGTGGATTATCACCCCACTTGGGAACTTGGTGTAGGGTATTACTCTGTCGGTGAAACCCGACTGATTCTTCCTTACTTGTTTATTTATCATTTCGGTCGCGCAAACTAGCAACAAATCTTCCTCCATATCAAGCACTTCAAAAATTTGCACTTTTTGCTTCAAAATTTACGTTATGCAAAAGGTGTTTTCGCTTGTTACCTCCTAATGGGACCATCACAATGCTCGTCACAATTGATACATTTCGAGCTTTTGATTTCTGTTCCGAATAAGGTAAAGTATCAATTGTGACGATATTCTCTATTGTTACTGCAGTGAGTATTGTGAGGGTCGCAGGAATAGGTCTGTAAATGCCACATATCTGCTAAGTCTTGCTCTAGCAGGAACTGCAAATAATCTGCTGCTGCTTTATTAAATTTCCACATAAATTTGGGCACTTATGTATAGTTGCTGATGCCAGGATAATTATAGAAAAGTATTTCATTGCATTTACATGTTCGACTATTACGAATATTGTGCTTGTAGTGCCTTCCGAAACGCTGCTCCTTTCACCGACACAGCTTGCGTTGCCTGCCCATAAAGGTGGCCACTACGATCCCGAAGGCAACGCTTTACATATCCAATTTCGCGTACGAGTACATGCTGCTGACATCATCTGATGCCACACAAGCAGCCAGCGCCGTCGGCAGAGTGGGAAGCAGCGGGCGTTTGGGCAAGTAATGCGCCATAAATTGTTTCCCTGTGATTTGACTAACAAGCCGCAAAAATCTCGATGTCGATGCAGATGGATGAGCGCGCGCTTAAAAAGAAAATTACGTCGGCTCATGTGCATCTGTTGTTCTTGTTGTTGTTCGGGGTAAATTTTGAAGTTAACGGTAACGTAAGCTTTCAAGCGTAATTAAGTTCATGCGCCTTCTCGACCACAAGCACACAAAAAGGATTTCTGTGGATGTGTGTGTGTGTGTGTGTGATGTATTGTAGTTCCATATCAGCCGCATCGTCGACTGCGAAGTACAAGTACCGAAGTTCCTTTTCGAGTGTCGACAGGTGCCTCTTCGAGGAGCATTTGTTGCGTACGCTCGTAAAAACCACGCGCTAATTTTATGGCTACAGGAAGCAATTTCGCTTTTCACGCGCCTATTGGCTGCAGTGCACATGTGTGTGTGGAGGAGCGCGCTTGTTCACTCACGAAGGTCCCTTATGATTGTGTGTGTGTATTGTATTGTGTTTCTGTGTAGACGGCAGGCTTCATTTTATTTGATTTTGCTGTCGTTGGCAAATACAATTTTTGTGTATCGAAATTTCTTTCAAGTACGGGTTCGCTTTGTTCCTGGTTTATATATACATATGTATATGTAAGATTGTTTGTGTATGGACAGACGAAGTTTTGACATACATACTTTGCAAATAAATTTTTTATTCAATTGGGTTTTTTTCGTATTAATAACGAACGTTGTAAGCACTTGCGCATTTTACTACCGCTTTTTTGCGCCTCTGTGCAAGCTGTTATGAATGTATCTATGTATGTATGTATGTGTGTACTATGGCATAACTATAAGGCAACGGCAATTTATATGCAAAAAAACGAGTGTTCATTGCGCTCTGTTGAATAAGCAAATTATAAAAAGTTCGAAAAAACATATCTTAATATATGAAAACGTTGGTGCGTATGTACATATGTTCCAGCATCACGGCTGAACCACTGAAGCGATCGATCTTATATTCGCAACATATGTTCGTATGATGCTCTGAATGGTTTTTGTTTAGGTTAGACCTACCTAAGTGGTGTCTCTTTTTCGAAAATTCTTATTTGTGGACCGATTTGGCTGAAATTCACACCATATAATATTAAAGTTAATAGAAAGGCGTTGACAACATTTTTTTTACTTGAAAACACGTAAACGACTTGAGTTTGTAAGCTTCATTTTATTTGAAATACCTATGTACATGGAAACTTTTAAACAATATATACTTGCATTTTATAAAGAATTTTCTAACTTTAATAAATACCGGTGATAAAACCGGTATCCCGGTTTTGAGACAATAGAATATCGCAATACCGGTTTCGTAAATATGCTTCGGTATCGAAATACCTAGTGAAGATTAGAACAAATCTGATAAAATTTAACTTTAAAGATAAAAACAGTTTCGAGTAAAATACAAATAATTTATGATATGCATGATTTTATTAAATATAATTCGATGTCACCGGTGGAAAAGATAGTGAGGACATTTTATATATTTTCGAAAGAAACCATTTTAAATAATCTAAGGTTAGGTTAAAAAGGCTGTTTACTTTAAATTATCTTAATATTTAATCAAAAAAAATCGTTTTATAAGTACAATCCAGACAGATAAAGCATGCGTCCCATGGACTTATATTTTTACCTTTGAATTTCTCATCTTATGTAACATTTTTTTTTTTTAAATCAGCTAAAGTTAAGTGTGTCTCGCGAATTAAAGTGTGGGAATTACTTACATTCTCTTAAGTGCGCATCTTAAATTCCGGTTAGGGCTCAAGTCATTCTGGTGTATTCTGGTGTCTGAAAGAAAAATAAGATAATCATTTTAAGATTGTATGTAAATGAGTTCTATCAGTAAGTTTTTAATTGATTATGAAATGCATAAAGAGAAAGCTTAAAGACGATGAGAACAGAAATGCATATACATGTATAGTAGGTACTTTCGTGGAAAAAATACAATGTTTTGTAGTTACTCACATCTCCTTACGTCTGGAAGTTAACATTCAAAATTGTTTAATATCTACAACTTATTAATTTGGAGATATCTTGAGATTGTTTTCATGCGCTCTAAGCCGCGTATATATTTTACAAACTAATCGCTCTCCCGCGCCGCTGCTTGTTATTGTTCTTGAAAAGATACGTACTCCACCTACGCGTTTGGTTGCCACATGAGTTACCGCCCATTTTAATAAGTATCTGTTGCTATTAACAGCCACTATTTCTTACTTGTGCTCACAGTCACTTGGCATTCAGAGTTCATCTGGATGCGTGTGCTGCTCATGGCGGCGCTAAATTTAAAAAAATATAAAAAACAAATACACAACAAAAACAACTAAAACAACACAACAACCATTACTATAAATGGCATCAGCCGATCTGCTGATCTTTTTTCTACCATGCTCGTAGCCTCATACACACTCGTAGATACAAAAGCATTTGGGAGAGTCAAATATACAAAAATGCGCTGATCAATCTTATTGCATATGTATAGGCGCTGACACTGGCGCCGCTATTATGCGATTCTCTGTTGTTGTGTCTGCGATTTTGCACTACCCGATATTCCGAAAAGAAGACATGGCTAAGTTCGGTTTTAAATTCTCATGGGCATTGGAAGTGAAGTTTGCATCATGATCGTGTATTGTTGTTTACTTTTTTACAGGCATTTTTTTTGTATGGTTGTTTACATATTATTGATGCAGGCACACTCAGAAAAAAAATATTTTCGGGTTGCACTTGAAATCAGCAAGCCTGGTAGTAGGCTGGTAACCTAAGTTGCTTGACTTACAGTTACTCCATCACTGATGAAGTTATCCTTCACTTATGCTTGCATGCAAAATCATGTCTGGTTATATTGTATATTCTGCTGTTCAGTTGGTTTAATGTTTATGTTCCCAGCCGAAACTTAGGAAAGAGAAACAGGTTGCAAGAGTTTAATTATATAACAAACTATGCCTAAAACGAACCTAAAATCTTACAAAAATCTGGAGTATAACGATCTATTGTCATGTGATCAATTGCTTTTGGCTATTATTATTTTTTCGTTTTATAATTTTATTAGCTTCTTTAATATAAATACGTGATATCAATGTAAATATACATCGTTTCCAACTAAAATGTTTTTATCTGTTTAATTAATCACTATTGATAGAATTGCATTTGTCTGTAAAATCTTTCTATCCGTAGATATAAATAAATAAAAACTTAAATAATTGAAAGGAGCTTGAAGTACTTTGGAATTTTCTTTTTGCAAAGCTTTCCCACTTTTTATATTTGATTTTTCATTGCATTCCATTATAATTTCGACATAGAATTCCACGATTTTTTATTTGTATTTCTAAACGATGCTAAAGAAACTTCTTAAAATAAGTTTTAAAATAATTATAAATTTTGCAATCTATTTGCTATTTGGGAAGGAATTTCGTTTTTCAGACTATTCCATTATAACTTTGAGCCACTTTGTTGATCCTGAGATTTTAAAGATACAAACAAAAATTCGAATCTTTTAATGTCTACACATGCTCGTAGAACTTTATTTTTGTATTTAGTTTCCAAGCATGATACATGAAATTCCCATATGGCGCCAACTCATATTTCTACACATGCAACTCTTCTAGTGTACGAATATCTGAGGCATCATCTGAATTTTATCAAGATGAAACGGCGGCAAGCACAGAGCAAGTATCCTTGTTGGTCTGGTCGGAATCAGTGCATTGCATGCGAGTTCGAATCAAAAATCAACTAAAATGCAAATGGCGAGCATACTCATATCGAAACCGAGGACCAGCGCACAACGAAGCAGGAAAGACATAAAAGCGTAGCAAAAGAATATTTTCTTCAATCTGGCAATACCCGAGGGTATAGACGTCTGCCTACCTCTCGATTCTATTTCGAATTTGTGAAAAGCCTCATATTTTTGCAATGATGTTAAAACGAAGCAAAGCTTTACCAATGCGCCAATATGCCGATAGGGGACAAACCAACACTAGGCAAAAAATGTTCGTTGACCAACAATAGTACCATTGATCATTGCAGCTGAAAATTTTGATATGTCAAAATATAAGGGGAACATCTTTTCTCTAGTGTGGAATATGTGTAAGTACATTTTAATATGTTATTTCATAGCCTGTCAGCTCTGAAGTCAATATAACTGATGGTATCTATCCTTTGCATTGGTGGTTCACACAGGATTTAAGCGTTGTATGTTTTCCCGCGCCTATCTTTAAAGGTTTCCATTATACGAGTATATGAAATTACATTACATTACATTACATTACACATTGATAACTTTTCAGGCAGCATGACAACTCTCGAATATTCTTGGATTTGAAAGCAATAGAAAAATACAAAAGTTGCAGTGTCAATTGAAAAATTGTATTGCAATCTATCAAAAACTTTGAAAATATGCTTTAGCAAAATTTTTGCAAGTTCATTTAATGCTTTACGCCTTTAAAAAGTCAGCAAAGTCAAAGTATTACCAAAATTATTAAGATCCCAATTTTTGAATAATGAAAGACAAGTCAATGAAAGTGGCCAGAAATGGATAAACATGTCAAAAAAGAAACCTCCAAAACTATGTGGTAGCAACTTGAACAGCAGTAAAAAACTTTAACAAAAATTTACCAGAATAACAAAAACAATAAAAACAACAACGCAGCAGTGCACAAAAATGGCAAACAACAACAACTGCGGAAAAGCGGAAGTCAATTAACGCGGAATGAAAAAACGTTAATTCGTAGCACGATTTGAGAATGAAAGTCCAACAGTAGACAACAATAAACACAATAACATCAACAAAAAGCAGTAATCAAGAAGTAAAAACTCCACTTAAAGGTGCCTGCCACAAGAGGCAACGAACGAACTTGTTGTGCGGAGCTTTGTGGCCCCTCTCGAAAGCGCCAACCATTTGGTGCCTCATTAAAGCAGCGACGCGCTGCTATTGTCATTATGAAGGTTGTTGTTGTTGTTTTTGTTGACCCCTGCCACACATTTTCCCCGACTTTCTTTGCGGTCAAGTGTCGCATTACGCTTCAACGCCGTCGACGCCACTATTCGACTTGGCTTGTTCCCTTCGCCGCAGATCTGTCGCAGCAGAATTGGGAAAATATATTACATACATACATATGTATGTAATCACAACAAAAGGCCTCTGCTCTAAGTTTGACAAGTTTTTAATGAGATGTGTGCACGGTTTCCGACTTCAAGGGTCACTAAGGGTTTCAGATTCGAAACCCTGGCCGACTCCATTTAATCAAATGGATGTAGTATTTTGATTTGACACGAGTAAATAAGCCATGCACAATAGAGGTATTGAAGATCTGGATCTTCAAAATTTGGACTTTCGTAGTTCCAAAGCAACCGTCAAAGCTTCGTAATTTTCGAAGGTTTTGAGAATTTATAAGTATGTATAAGAAATAAACAGCACTTATCACAATCTATTAGACGAGTGTCTTTATTGAAGAATCATCTTTATTCCTAGGCGTTTTGGAAATAAAGAGAATAGCTGTCCGCCAAAAAGGTACGGAACTCTTTCTTACTGGCTGAGCTTCCTTACAGAAGCCAACTGGTTACGTAGAATTAAACTCCAAAACGTAGTCCCCTAACGTAAAGAGAGACTAGGAAAAACTTACTAATAAGGTTAAAAACAACAATTAAAATGAGAGTCAATTTACGGACTAGCTATAAGAGGCTCTATGGAAATGCGCATTAACGCCACTCCACATTTGAGCTGTCGAAGGAAATACAAAAAATTATAAAAAAAAAACTTTTTAATAATAAGCTTTAATTTATTGAATGTACTAAAAAGTAGAAAATAAATTGTTTCCAAGTCACCTGTATCTTATTATTAATAAAAGCTTATAATAAAAAGAGTCACCAATCGCATGAAGACGACATCGTTAATTTTCCAACTTAGATTTACATGAGCGGATTCGCTTGTTTTCCCTCCGTGCATTTCTCTAGTTGCTTACATGAATTGCCAGTGACCAAAGCCGTTCAAACGCTCCTGGGATTTTGTAAGCGAATTTGGTGCTCGCTTGTAGATTTCATGTGTAAAGTTGTTGCAACGAAAATTGGCCGAACGCGAAATGCTGCAAAAATTGGAGCAGCTGCGGCAGAAACCCATAAGCCATAAGTTCAATTTGCATTTCCTTGATTATTGCTGTTGATGCCGTTGTTTTGTTTTTGTCTGTAGCTAGCTGCTTTAATTTATGGGGCGCGGTCGACTGTGGTTAGAAAGTTTCCCTGGATTCAAGAAAACTACATTGGCGCTGGTGTTTTTGTGATGCTTTCATTTTTGATTTATGCATTTGAAAAGTCCCGAATGTTACTATAAGACTTTAAAAAATGTTTGCCCTCGACATATATATATAAATAGTCGATGTTGATATACTTGATCCTATTAAAAGAAAACGCATATTTATTTTCGAGAATACTTTTCATTGTAATTTACGGAACACGTCAATATATGATGTGAATAGGGGTAGGTGGGTTCTAAATGTACACCTTTAAGAACTGTATGCAATTTTTGTATTTAGGTATTACCAGAATGTAAAATAATAGGGTTATTCCTTATCCGGAGCGAATGCAAAAGCAAAAGCAAAATTTTGCATTTGAATTTTTATAATCGGGAACGAACGATTGCGAAATCCATGCAAATGCTTTTGTCAAACAGCTGTTTTATTTGAGAGTTTAATAAAATGACACGAAACAGCGGAAAACAACAATTTTGCGACTTCTTAATTAAAAATGCAGCAAATGAAATCACCCGTAAATATTTAAGACACCATTTTTTGAAATAAAAATCAAAATGATCAGCTGGTCGCTGTTAATACTCGTTGTTGGCAGCTTAGATCACCGATATGTGCGACTTCCGAAGCTGGCAACTATGCTCATATTTTGCATCAAATATTTTCCACTAAACGCAATGGATTTTGGTCTAGGAAAATTGTGACTTTAATTCAAAAGCAAACCAGTATGTGTTGTTGTTGTGTATGCAAAAGGTGGAAAAAGATTTTGCTTTTGCTCTTTTGCAGAACCAATTGCACCGGATAGGGAATACTCCTAATGCGTGGTCCCTGATGCGTGGAGTTTCTGATTCGAACTCCAGCCGACTCATACCATCTCATACAAAACGAAGCTTCGTTTCATTGCATGGAGTGCCATTTCTCGCGAGGTAGCAACTCTCTGAGAGTAAAATTTGCCATGATAAAAAGCATATAAAAAAGCTCCCGTTAGAATAAATGTGTAGGTCCTGTTAATTTGTGCTTAAGAAGAACGTGAACACAAGCTAATGCAAGGAAGCTAGGCCATAGCCTTGATTACAAGGCCTGATGCGCCAATAATATATTTCTTCAATTTGTTATCAGAAACTAGCACAAACAACTTTTATTATATATATGGAAATAGAAATATTTCCTTTCGTAAAATCTAAAAATTGTTATAAATTAAATTCAGAATACAATAGAAGTTATGGGTATGCATGACTTACACAAGCAAACCCCTGTAGAAAGGTGTAATTCTAAATGCCAGAACTCTTCCGAAGAAGGCACGAATAAATCTTCAATGCCCCTATATTTTTAGTGCTTGGGATCACTCTTTCCTACAAGCCGAAGCCGTTGTCAAACGTTCTACATAGAAAGCAGCAAAAAATAACAACAAAATAACTATCGAAAGCGTTATTTAAATACGCTTCTAGAGCCTTTCACAATTGCAAGAAGTGAGCCGTAACCGATTGTGCCATTGAACGCCAAGGAGGAAACGGATTTGCACACAACAAGAATGGGAAGAGTACATAGAACGCGATGGACGAAAACAAACAGCACGGTTAGCACGATTAGAGCACGAGCAGTGAAGCGGAAACTAGCGGATAGAAGGGACGGGGAACAAAACTACGCAGCAATGGATTGGCTTAATGTGAAGGTAACATTGGCGCCGGTGTCGTCGCAGGTGAGCGCTTAAATTTAACTTGAAAATGTTCGCACACACACAGCCGCACACACAGATATAAGACCAGCAGGCAGCCAACTCGCTTATAACAAGGCACTTTCGAAGGGAAAGCGGCAAAATTGTAAGCAACCGCAAAGTGCAACAAATGGCAATGCCTGATGCCTTCGTGAGCCTCTGTCAGCGGACGTTTGGTCACAGCAGCGACAGCAACGGTAACGAGCATGTACACAGCAACATTAGCCGATGATTGGCAGCTGTTGCTGCCCTCGCTGCCAGCTGCTGCGATAAGATCTGCAAGAGGCTTGCAAAGCGCTGTGCAAAAATTGAAAACTATAAAGCTGGAGGGAAATCGGGAAAATGGCAGCGGGGCCTGGCCGCACAATCAAGCCGCTTTCAGCCCTTTAGATGCGCTAAAAGTGTCGCCACATAACGGTTTTTTGCACACAACGTAACTGAATGTCTGCTTGTTGCCAGCCTCCGAGCCAGTGCCATCTGTGAGGATGCCGTGAAAAGTCGCTCAACGGCTTGGCGCTCCAAATATTGACATTGCTGCTATAGGAGGAACATGCGCCATGGGACACATATACAGACACCTAACTGGGGCGCTTGTCAATTTAACGTCAATTGAAATGAATCGCAATCGCGCATGCGCGTACTCTGGCACTACTCGAATACGGACGGTGCAAGCGCAGGCGGAGTGAAAGGGACGGGAGATCAAATGTCAGATGCTTCTCGTTCTTTTCTGTTCTTCGGCGGCTTTGAATGCCGTTCATGGCATTTGTATGTCATTTAGTTGCATTTCCCTCTGCGCTTTTGGCGTTTATCTAATCGCTTCTGCATTTTCCCGCTTTTTACTCTGTCTCTGGTAAGTGAGTCTTGTGCTCTGAAGTGAGTCTTCTGCTTCGAAGTGAGTGTACGCGCGCGTAATTTGACGCCGTGACCGTAAACGAGTCGCCGAGCGTGCGGTGGCCGTTGCACGTAATGTGCTCAAAATGACGTCTCGTTTGTGCTTCTCTTAAATCATTAGCATCTTGAAATTAAAGAATTCTTTGAACATCACGATTTTGTTTTCACTATAAATTACAAAATTTATCAAACATTGACGTCTCAATTTATGAAAAAAATATTAAACATTCGCAAAAGCTACTAATCTTTAAATAATGCCTGCTTCATATTTGTACGATATTGAAAAAATGCAGAAAGAAAGTCTAGGGACTCCAACAAGATTCTAATTCAAATTCCGGAATTTCTTAAAAAAGCAGTTTTGATAATCTCCGAGCAATACTTTATAGATTCTTGGTTTTGAGGTGTAATATGAGAAATATTTGTATACAACAGTGTTGGCTAATAAATAACTTGTATACAACTAATTAAATACAACAATGTGAGAGCTAAAGGCCTGCTAAAATCTGCTTGATTTCACTGTCGATATTCATGCCTAAGTCATCTCTGTATTGTTTCTCGATCGACAAAAATTTAAATATTGTGTAACTTTCAAAAAGTTCATCAGCATGGCTCACCATGGGCGCACGCAAATAGGGGTGTGGATGGCAGTTGCACCTTGGCTTAAATCTGTAAGATACTTATAAATCTGCGACCTCAGAGAGAAGAACATATGGAAACCAATGAAGAATAGAAACTAACCGTTGCTTATTATAAGATGATTTTTATTAACACTTTATATCGTTACAATACAGGAAGGTTCTAAAATTTTTCTTATTTCTTATAAAACGTTATATAAACTAAAATTACAATACATTTTTGTATTGCTTGTAAATAATATATTTTAGTGCATAGCATATAAATTTTTTTAAGAAGACACCAAGGTGATTGATTAAATATACAAAAAAATTGATGTTGAACAAGTTTTATTAAGAGCATTTCTACATTAAAGTATGTGGAAATTAGATGTGGATAGTTTAAAGTGCCACGCAAGGTGTCACTTCTTAAGAAATGAATCAGTATCAAAAAGTAAAACTTTAATTAAATTAACATAATAACAAAAAACCACAGCTTTTATTCAATAAAATTGTCATGAAGTTGCAGCTTTGACACTTTGACGGATTAAAATGCTTCAATCTGCTTCGCTTATAATCTGATCTAGTTCGAGGCGCTCGTGCGCCCATCAACTCTGTTGACTCTATCGCCTTCTGTGTTGCAGTCAATGGGGAACCGACGAACGCGGCGCATGCGCTGGCACTCTCATCCCAGCTCATCTCAGATCAGCTCAGCTCAGTTCAATTCGATGTCGTATCGGATAACCTGTTGCACTGTCATCACTCCAATATGTTGTTGGGATTTTATCTTTTATCTTGTATCTCCTGTTGAACTTATAGGGTTTTAGCGTTTTAATTATTGGAAAATGCTAACGGCGATTATTGTTTTTTACTCGCTTTATTGCCTTGAGACTGCAAGCGTTAAGCTGAAATTATTTGCGATTAATTGTTGCACTTTAATTGAGTTTTTAATTGGCTTCTAGCATTGCATGTTGCAGATACGTATCTGATCAGATAATGCTGCCATAAATGTTCATTGGTTCTGGTCTAATTCGCTTTTTGTTCAAAGCTTAAAATTTTCAGAGATAACAAAGAACAAATTAGGAAGAAAATTCCCCTTCATATCTTGACATAAGCTTGTTAAGGTTTTTGAGCAACAATGTTATAGATTTGAAAAGGACCGAAGGACTTTAAGCAGTAAAAAGGCAGAGAATTTATTTCAAAATTGGTTATTTGTGGAGCGACATGCCTCGCGATGAATTGACAACTCCTCGAGCGTTTGCTTTGCCTTGCTACTATAGGTTAGGTGGTTCGGTTATACTGGTGTAGGGAAAATAGGCCGTGCATAGACCTTTTTGGGCCAGGTGAAGATCCGCTCATGAGTCAGGAAGGTGGTGATCTGTTAGAATACGTAACTTAACCAAATACTTTGGGACAAAAGCCATGTAAACAATATTGGAGAAGTCTATATTCATCTTTCAATGCTTTTACTAGAAACTGTAATTATAAAATTTAAAAATATTTATACAAAATTTTAAAATACATACATACATATATGCAAGCAGTAAAAGCCGGAGTCGTCGAGATTTTGTAAGTGATTTTGAAATTTCGAGCATGGCAGAATTCTATGCTCAATCAATTCCTCAACTCACACTTGCTGGAAATTTGACTACATTTTTAGTACACCAATGTAAAAAACAACACCCAAGCACAGTCTGGAGCAAATGTAATCCAAATGCACCAGCTATAATATTATATAATAAAGTTTACTGTAAAGGAAATATAAAATAAGGTGTAAAACGTAAATATGCTGACGGCATGACGATAATGAGAAGCTCGAACGCATTGAATTCTTCAATCGGTCTAACGCGGTTTGAGCCTTGAGCTGGAATCAATTAAGAATGACGCAACCATGTTGCATGCCACTCATACATTGTGCTCTGTGTAAATATTGCACGTAATGCAACTCCATTAGGAAATGAAAAATGTACACTCATGAATGTAATAAAGCAATTTTGTAATTATTGCGCTTTTTTTTTAACAATGAGTGCATACAAATTTAATAACAAAATTAAATGTATATCGCACATAAAAAGTGAATAAATTTTAAGATATTTATTGGGTGCCATAAAAGATTATGACCTCGGCTGTTGTGTTCGTAACAACTCTATGCTTTTCAAAGACTAAATATTGCAAAATGAAAATGGAAATTTTGAAAATATGTATTAAGTTAAGACGGAAAGTTTTATACATATTTTTTGATCAGTAAAATCTCTTTTAAAGGCGGCTAACTAAGCTTAGGACGAGGTATGTATGTACATGTTCGATTTCAATAAGAATAATTGATTGGCGCAACAGCCCGTGTGGGCTTAGGCCTAGCTTTCTCGCAATAACTTGCGTGTGCTTGTCATATTTTTCACAATTTAACGGGACCTACATTAATCGAATCCGCACGAGTTGAGAAGCTTTTCATGGCAAAGAATATTCTCGGAGAATTGCCAATTCATCGCGAGAAGTGACGCCGGGCAAAGAAACAATTTGAAAACAGATTCTCTTTGTATTAGATGTTATGTGCCCGAGCTGAGATTTGAACTCAGGTCTCTCGCATCAGCGACCAAGCACTGAGCCACCGCGGCGACATATGTTCGATTTGTCTCTGACAACATTCTATGAAAACAAAAATTTAACACCCAACTTTTGAAAAATAAGATAGAAATTCTACTTCAAAATAAATATTAACAATGTACTTATTAGCAATGCGCGGCTCCATAACGGTACAAAACCTCTTCATTCATCCGCTCTCAGATAGCGAAACTCTCTCGAATGGTTAGCACTTTCTTGGCCATAGCACTTTTTCTGTGTGGTGGGAATGGGAGTGCCAATGCCCATTGAGTAGACAAGCTTCTTTACTAAAATATGGCATAGTTAAATATGCATTAAAACAGAAAAAACTACAACATTAAACATGCGGAAATTGCCACCGTCAGAGTTTCACGGAAATTGTGAACGATAACGATGGCGACCAACCTGCAAGACCGCATCTCCCAACAAATGCACATAAATAAAATACACTTCCAAACAATAGCGCATAAAAATTAATTTTCTCCATGTTTGTGTCATAAATGGCAGCATGACTTAGCGACAGTGTGCCGCTTTGTCGCCCCATTTTCCCCTCAGTCCATCAGTCCAGCGCTACCGCTGCACAGTAATTACTAAATTACTGCAAGACATAATGAGCTGGTGGCAAAGGCGAACGGGCGGAACTGACCACATTCACGGCTACTGCCAATGCCGCCGCCACTTGCATTGCCACATCCACGCCCACTTCCATCGTCGCGTTGCTGCTGGAGCTGCTGCTTAGGAGGCCATCTGTCCGAAGTGATAAAATAAATGCAGACCATTTTGTTGCAGCACTAATGGGCGTAATTAGCCGCTCCAGTCCCAAGTCTACTTAGCAGATTTATTTAATGTTTCTGTGCTGTGCCGCTCATCCGTTTTTTTCCTCAGCTTTCTTAAAGGGTTTCAAATGGCACTAATAAGAAGTAAGAAATTATAGTGCTCGCAGGTCATAGCGACTATAACTAATGCGCTACACATGTGAATGGAAAGGAAGTTTGTAAGGTACATCTCTATTGTTGCCTTATTTTATTGGTATAATATAATATCCGAATCCATGAAAAGAAAATCAGTGAATAAAGTAAGAATCATATCACTTGGGAATTCAGAAAGCCTGGATTTATGTGGTAGCGGACGTGCTTATGAACCGAATTCAATTAAGTTCGGATATGTAAATCCTAATCATAAGAAGGTAGAATATTTTAAATTGCAGTTCAATGTCTCTAGCACGAAACCTAGAGGAATCGCGTATTATCGGACCAGGAGGCCGGAGAAGTAAAAGTTCTCAAAAATATAGCGGCCTGATTCTCCAAATAGAGTTTAGTAATATTTTTGAAGGTTTCCTCAGCCACAAAAAATTCAATATGCACTCACTCGCTGTAGTTAGTGAGTGGGAAAACCCAGCAAATATCGGGAGTCAGTTCAGTTATCAAGCGGGTTTTGTGCTGTCATCCGAAACAGACAAAAATAAAATAAGGGACGCTGAGATTTGTTTGTGTCTTGCCTGAAAAAGCTGATGATGTAAAAATGGTGCACACTTAAACCACTTGACTTGGCAATAAAGGGAGTTGCCGTGAAGCAGCAACCTTTCAAGTATGTCCAACTCATTGCTTAGTCCAATCTCTTTAAGAAAGCTTAACATGCTCTATTAGGAGCCAAAGTCTCTGATCGAGTGTTATTTCAGGACATTGTGCTAGAAGGTCGAATGCTGTTTTTTCGTTCTACATGCAGAATCTGTCTGAGTCGTTCGAGAAAACGCAGATTTTCGGCAGTTGTTTGCTCACGGACAGCACTTGGTTTTTTCGACTGCGGAAGGCGCGCGCGTAGCAGATGCACCCGGTAGGCCGTAATCCAGTAACGAGTTGTTAAGACCAACAAAGTAAGTTAGTCAGTTTTTCGGTTTGTAGTAGTGAAGTGCGCTGCTTCATACATTTCTCAATAGACTCTTCTCTCTTCAGTGATATATTATGAGGTAGAAATTATTTTTCATCATCTCTCTAAATCCAGACAGTTTGGCTTGCTTAACAATGAAAATGGCACAGGCAACACAGGACCTAGCAACTAAATATTAATGGCAGAAATCCGTTCCAGGAAGCTCGCTGTCGACTCTTAACCACAATTTAAACCGAAAGAGGAAAACAATTTGCTACATTCTTGACTGTCTGACAATTCGTTTGATGTTTTAATTGCCTGGAAGCTCAGTTCGCTGACATCAGGCAGACGGTTACCGCTGTTTGACTTGAGAAATATGCTGAGCATTTGGTAATTAACTGCGTCTCTCAAATACGCAACAAGTCAAAGCAGACGCATTTTCTTATTGGCCTTTGGGAAAACGTTTCATGCTGTAATTATTCTCAAGGTATGCAACTAGTTTCCAATGCCACTGATGTTATAGCCTAGGATCAGGCATGTCGAATGACTCATGTTGTCTGTCAGAGAAAGCAAACACCAATAAAGCTGCAATGTCATTCGAAAGTGACATATAATAAACTAATTAAAACGAATTACCGTCACTATTTGTTTTAACGACTCAATAATAAAATTTTAAAGAGGAGAGCCCTCGGCAATAGCTGCTTTCTTCTTATTCATCTCAGTTTTTATTTAGCATTTTTGTACAAATTTCTAAGCTTTAACCCCGTTTGTTAATGAAAATTTGTTGTAGCTTTTTATTTATTAAGCGCCAAATGCTCTGTATGCCCGCAGGGTAAGCACAAATACCCAACAAAAACGAAAGATAAAGAAGATAGAGAAATAATTACCAGAAACGGAAATCTTGTACAAGCGATGAAAGCGCGATAAACCTAAATAATTTGAGCTGGTTTAACATTTTTCGCTTAAGACAGCAACAGACAAAAGTTGTGCTTTATTCAAAGCGCTATTAAGGAAAGAAGAAATTCTCATAGCAAGCATAACAAGAGAAATGTGTTTCTTTTGCTTTATAAAATTTGTATATGCATGAATCAGCGAAAGTTGTGGAGCGAGCAGCAGCCACTAATTTCGGGGCACAAATCCGACTTCCGTTTCGCCCACTTCCGCCGTGAGTGACTCGGCGCAAATATGTCTACCACTATTTGGAATCTTCTACACCGTATTTACTACCACTTAGAGTCTAAGTCTTAGACTATCAAATTCAATTCTACGCGTTGAAGTAGGTATCTGTCAGATGCGCCGCCAATCGAATTTGAACGTCTTCTCTTTCACCTCTTCGTCACGTTTACTTCATTACTATCGATCAAAACGTATCAATTTCTTTGTTTTGCTTTGCATTGCTTTATCTGGCTTTGCTTTTCAATAAAATGCGAGATAACAACAACAAGCTACAACAGTCCGCAATGTTGAACAACATTCAGCATGGTCGAGCAGCAGACGTCGCAAGATCTTAACGAGTAGATCTGTGGCGGGTTCAATTTTCTGCGCTCGCACTTAACAAGATTCCATTTTATATTAAACTTTTAACTCTTCATCTTGAGAACGTGATGAGTTTGTGTTTCTTTGTGTTGTTTTGCTGTTGGTTTTCGGTTGTTGTTTTAGCTATTGCCGTGCATTGTTGACTTTTTAATTAATTTGTTCTCGTTAAGTAGGTCAATAGGGTTTTGAAAATAGTTTGCTGAATAAGTAATTCCGAGTCTCAACAGAATTCATTATGGGAATATCATGAAATTTAAGTAGCAACTGAATACCAAGGCATGAGTGAGTGAGTTGAGCATATCACTGTATGAATAAGTAAACAAAGAAATGAGTGAACAAATAAATAAATAGAAAATGGAGAAGCTTTATAAACTTTTAAATTACACGAACTTGAAATTCTTATAACAGCATGCACAGTAGCAGTCAACTTATATTGATCAATACTTGAAATCTGAAACAATAATTGAAATCTGTGTGAAAGTTCCTGATATATCTAGAGTCGCAAATTGTGCATTTTTATAAAATTATAAATTTAACTTACAACAAAAAATCTTATCCATTACTTAACTGTCATCCTGTTTGAACTGATATTCTGCGCATTTCTCAACAGCAAAGGTTTTCAAATGTTTTCGAGAGCATCATACAATTCTAAATGCGGCATGAGATTGTTAAAGTTTGCCATCAATATATGTAAGGATATATAGACTCGGTGATAGTAAACTTTTGTTACAAATAAATTTTGTTCATGAGACTAATTTCTCATGATAGCTTTGAGTTTTTGTAGTTTTAATAGCAAAAATCTATAATAAAGATAGAATCGATTAATGCAAAAAAAGTGCATTTTATCTGTCGTTTTAGAAAATCACAGTGTTGGCTGGTTTAGATTTGTGACTAGAAAGTAAATCAGAATCCAGAAACAAAATTTGTAGGGTATATTTCTCAGCATTCTGATGCTGGTTAATTTGAAGATTTTAATCTGATTTGCATTTGATTGCAAGGTAACCCTCCAGCGAAAATATTGTTTCAAATTAAAAAATTTTGTTCAATAAGAAAACTTCCGACTGCTTTTGCAGAATATTATTTAATTATTTTAAATGTATCAACCTATCAAATATATGTACATGTTTAAAGGAGGTTAAAAATGTCACATGCACCCGGAATTATATTTTCTATAATTGAATACCAGTTTGGAGATTCGCTTTGTGTATAGCTTTATAAATTCTGCACTTAGTAAAAGGAGAGGATTAATTTTTTCCTTAGCAGTATGCCAACTAAACTAAAGAGGAAGAATCGCACACAAAGGTAGACAACAAAGCGATTGCGACGAGGCGAATGAATGCATTTTACTTGAATAACAACAAACTAACATCAAAGCAATAACCTCGCATCACAAAGCTGCCCGCTGCGTGTTCCGCACAACAACAACAACAACAACACCATACACCAAGACATTTCACACAGATACACACATGCGCAGACGTACGCAGTGCTGTTATTATGGCACTGGGAGTTCAACAAATCCCACACACTTGAAGTGCACTCAAAACCACAACAAATCCTTGGGGTTGTACCCAATTGTAAAATGCTTCCATAAAGCCACTGGCAGCTGGATTAGCAGAGGATAGTGGCTGGGTGGGGGTTGTACAAGCAGAGCGTAGAGGGTGCTAATGGCTTGCTCGACATGTTGTGTTTAGTGCTCAGCATGCTTTGTCTAAACCTTTTAACAATGACAGCAGTAGTGATAAAATCAAAAGGACATAAATGTCCCCTCAAACACTAATCCACATACGCACGCAAACACACACAAATGCATTTATTTATTCCCCTATCCCCGAACGAAAAATATCATATGGCAACCGAAATGTTAATGCATGGCCTGCATAACTAAGCTTTACCCTCAGCTCTGAATCTTAGCCTGACGATGTACAACTTAAAGTGATATATAGGTACATATTTGTTAGTGCTATTCAGTGCCTCGATAGATGATTTTGGTCGTCTAGTTAGGTCGATTCGAAATTGTTTACTCGATAGTGAAATATTGCTCGCTCTAATTAGATACATTACCTGCCATTTTGTATTTTTGGGAGAACCCGAAAAGATCTACCTAATTTCTTTGCAAATAATTACATATGAATCTATTTGATTTGACGTTTCTTAATTTTTTTGGAATTGTGGCTCTACTTTACATTGCCAAGTAATGCAGACATCGCTCTTTCGTCTTCTTTTTAGCCCCAATCTATAAAAATTGGGTTTGTTGAAACAGAATTTTCTTATTAAATCCCCAATTTTTAATGTTTGTATATTTAAGTATTGTGAACTTACGGAAGAACAGAAGAACATTAGTATTAAACGGCAGCGCATTTACTTCAGTATTCTGGGGATGGCAACAAAAATTGCATTATCGGGTAAAGTACATAATACTTTTCATACCAATATGATTCCTACTGGGCTGCTTTGCAAATATTGAATCATTCTTATTGTTATTTTTATTGTTTTTCGTGCTCATTCGTATGACTTTATTGCAATTGTGTGTTGCCACATGTGGATTTTGGGTAGAATACCCACTTCCTGTTTCCCTCTACATCCTGCCGCATCTCTCGAAAGCTGTTGGCCTCCGTTTACTTTAGTTCTTTTTAATTGATATGAACATGGCAGTCGGTAATTAAGTCACGTATTTGCGTAATGGTGCTTGCGTGCATTCCGAATGGCAAAAGCCGTCACTTTACGCCAGCTCAAAGTGTATCTTTGCCAACTTCGCTGTCGATTCTCATGTTCGCGCAATGTCAAACAGCGTACAGTGCAACGAGAGACGCCGCTTTCGTAAGCATCGCAATTGACTGCTCTGTTTGCCTGGTGGTAATGCTTGAGGGCAGGCGTTACGGAGCGCGCCTACACACATGAACTGGCTGACGGGCGATGTGGTTTGGTAGTAGCCCATTAACTTAACAAAACCAAAAAAAAGTAAGGAAGTATCAGTCGGGTTTCGCCGACAGAGTAATACGCTACACCAAGTAACCGAGTGCGGTAATAATCTGCTAAAAAAAAAAGAAATTGTGGTTGTGTTAAATTTACTGCCCACATACTGGCCGGACCATGCCCATTATTGATCAACTACAAGTTCTCAATAGAACTACCTTTGTGTACATAGTATATGACAAATATTGGAGGTTGTTTAACAAAAAATATGGGTATATTTAATTTGCCGCCTCTATGGTAGGCGCCCAGTTTTTCGAACGACATAGAGGACCCATATCTAAATGGAAATACCAAATATCGTTCCTTTAAATAGATAATTAGGCTAATTTAAACCATTTTACTGACAAAATTCCGAGATAGGTGAACCTAGTAGGTATATGCCGATGGGCGTGATCTTTAAGCGATTTCATATGAAAACTTGTTCCAATTTTCACCAGAAAGTTATCTGCATCTTTGAACTATCTAAATATTTTATCTTTTAGCTAGAAATTGGGAACTCCTGCTTTCGGCAACTGTTTCATACTTCCAGAAGGCATCTCAGCTATTTAAGTTACTTATATAGAGTCGTACTATTTTGTTCATTTTTGTCAATGACACGCTTTATAATCATAGAAATTGTAAAATAAGAAATGGCCTTTCTGTTTCAGACACCCACAGTTCGCCATTTCTTTTCGATAAAGGTCTTTGGACTCCCAAGCGTGAACGCCACAGGAGGTGCAAGTAATTGAATGTCTGTTCACTTGCGGACCATGTCATTTTGTGTCTATGTAATTTTATGTCTCAGACTATAGGCCTATGGAAAGCACTACTTTTTAAATTGACAAGAGAAAGTTTTTAATATTAAAATCTGTAAAAATTCAGGGGTTTTTAATAAGTGGTTCTTCTTCTCCTTTACCTATAGCACCTTCGGATTAGAGCAGGAGATTAGAGCAGAAAATTTACAAGTTTCAATTTCTATTTAATGTCTCGAA
The DNA here is from genome assembly GCA_963457695.1 of Neria commutata. Classification (NCBI taxonomy): domain Eukaryota; kingdom Metazoa; phylum Arthropoda; class Insecta; order Diptera; family Micropezidae; genus Neria; species Neria commutata. The sequence continues at coordinate 20,843,308 of OY735248.1, read as the reverse complement.
GAACTTGAAATCGATTACAGTTGTTCCTTCTATTATATTGCTGCTTAGTGTAGCCTTGTTCTCAACTATAAAAATATTGAAAATTCATGCCTACAGTTCAAAACTCTAGTGAATATAATCAGGTTACGGAATGCAAAAACGATTTGAATATTACAACTTTCCATTAAAAGTTGCAAATTTGTGATAATTTTGATTGCTCACGTTTAAATAAAAGCTTTAAAGAGCGATCGAAAACTCGGCTTGTTCTGGGAGCAAAATCAAATTTTAATCGCTTTTTAAGTAGCTGCATGCGTCTGCCGTTTCGTACAGACTTTTTGTAATTGCTGTTGGAAATGATGTCAACACCCCACTGTGCTATTGTGCGCGCTATATTAGCAATTATCATTGGCATTCCTCGACATTCCACAAAATTGGCAAAATACCAAAAAACGCCCTCGTAGTGTTAGTATTAATTTGTCAGTGTGAGCAATTACATTTTAATTGGCAACACTAAAAGCCAATATTTGCACAGGCATCGCAACGTGTTGCATTAATGAGTGTAAGACGCCTGCTTTTGCCTACAAAAAAACATGTACACATACTCACACATCAACACAGGCCCACACTTGGATACATACCGTGTAATTTAATGCTTCAACCTGCAAAATAAATAAAAAAAATTGTGAGCATAAAATACAAATCAAACTAAAATTACATAAAAATTGTTAAACGCTAAACCAAAAGCAAAAGCAACAACAACAACGCCACAAACGCCAATTACACAATTTCCAATTCAAATAGCACGAATTAAGCATTTCGCACACTTGAAAGTGCCACTTATTGCTGGCGTGCCGCTCAGATACAGCTGACAGACAAGGTTTCAGCATCAGCCGAAAGCAAATGCCACACCCCGAGCTGTCGCTCTGTCTGTCCATCCATGTCTGTGTATCTGTCGGACAGGCGTAACCTACGCGTTACTAAATTTTGCTGATATTTAATGCAAGGCATTGCGCCATAAAACGTCAACAAATTTGATAGAGTTCATGAAAGTCTTATTTAGGCAAGTATGCTTGTGTGTTGTTGTGTGTGGCACTGTTCTCCCTAAATACATGTTTTATACTTCGAAACTAGCTGCCATGGTAAGTAATTCCGTGTATAGTTCCATAATATATTTCCAATGTGGTTCTGGCCACTATGAGAGCTCACACCTTAGCATGTTCACCATTCTCCAAGTAGTGCAGAAGGCAATGTTCGTTTTTAGTGAAATAGTAGCTAAGGTTTTAATTTGAGACTACATGAAAAAATTGTTCCAGTTAGGGCAGCAAGTACCCTTGTCGACCTGTTAAATTAATTGCTATATGGAGAGATATACAGAGCTGCGACCAGAGATTGTATACCCTTATTTTACCTAAATTTAACAAACTTGTATTATCAAAAAAAAAAAGGTTCTCGCAAACATTCTTGTTTCGTAGTTAATTATCGCCCTACTTAACTTAAATATCGGATTGAAAATTAGATTTTTGTATGATTTTATGCATTTTGGGGTGACTTTAAAATTCCCAGTATGCCCCGATGAGATACTCAACTATGCCCACAGCCCCCACTATGCCAGAACCGGAAAGAATTTGATTATTCAGTTGGAGCACTTTGTTATTTTTATTAAACCTTTTAATCGCCGGATGCACACAAATACATAGACAGGAAACTTTTTATTAATTCCAAATTGCTCAAATAAAATTAGAATATGAATTCGGTTACTAACCCTGAAATTAATAAAGTTTTCATTCATATTCTGCGGACTTCAGTTAATTGAAACAAAAAAATTCACGAAATTCATATGTCTGAAGTACTGTCGACATGCAATATAATAGACTCAAGCAATTATTTTTTATGTTGTAGGTTTGTTGTTAACCGTGCTCAAATTTAATACATTTTTCAGTTAGGCAGGTCTTTAAACTTAGCGGAATTTTTTATGAGAAGTAATGACACTTTTTCCATCTAAACATTAATCTCTTTTGTTTCAGAAACAAACCCCCCCATGCCCCCTTTTTGGGATTGCCAAACATTGCTTAAACCCAATATTCACTCATGGGGTATGGGGCAGAACAGCAGCAACGACAACAACAACCCACACCAGATTTATGCCAGCCAACTGTTTTTCTTGTCTGTGCGACCCCATAGAGGGGAGTATCTTACAGTCGCGCTTATGTCTATTATTTTGCATGTTAACCCTAAAGCCATGCGCTGCAAGATAAGATATGAAGTAACAACAACAACAACAACGGCAGTTATATACAGTGACTAACAGCAGCCAACTCATAATGAAAAGATTCAAGAATTTGGCTTACTGCTGGCTGGCTGCTGTTGGAAAAGGCTGCCACCTGAAGCGCGTCGAGACTTCTCGTTGCGCATTTCGACACCACAAGCCAAAAGCACCGTTACGGAATTTTACGTTAGTCACACTCAAACTCACACACACTAACACGCACTCCGCTACAAACACGCAGTTTTGCCCCAGCGGCGTCCAAGCTGGCCCACAATCCGCGCTTGCTATTTCCACACAGATGCAACGAGGCGAACAGCTACAAAAACTTTTGAAGAGGCTTGGTTTGAAGTTTTCTCATCTCTGTCTCTATCTCTATCTCGATCTTCCTCTCTCTAAACTTCTGCTGCCCTGTACTTTTTTGCCGCATTCGCTGTATCTCTGGAATCTCTATTTGTATCTATTACTAGTGCCGCGTTCATTAATGAATTTTATAAAGGAAAAACTCACTTGCGTTTTGTTTTTGTTTTACTTATATTTCGCCGTCAACGCTTTGCAGCAGCGCCAGAATTATTTTATATGAGTGCGTGCAATTGACTGCAGCAGGCAACTCGAGTTTTTGTCGCCCTGCGGCGCGACATATTCTTTCGCTTTTTTATTACGTTCCTTTCGTTACGTTCTTTTTAATTGTCGTCATTCAGTTTTCTCTTAATTCCCTTGCTTTTCTATTTTATTGCTGCATAGTTACTATGCAAGGCATGAGATAGTCTTTGCTAGGGCCAGATATTCATATCAAAGCGGTTTTTTATTTTAGCAAAATATTGTTTTGTATCGAATTTAATTAAAATTATCAGTTGCATTCACTTTTAGAGAGATATGGCATGTAAGTGCATGTTCTGCATCTAAAAGCAGTCCAACCTCAGCAGTTTCGTGAAATGGAAAAATTTTAACCACACAAGAAATCGATAAATGGAATTTTATACACAGTATAAGCAATTTTAAACTACGTTTCCTTTACTAAACAGTTAAAATCTCAAATTTAAAGAAACTATTTAAAGACTTCAGTATCTTTTGAATCATATCATATATGTATTAAGAAACAGGTAAACATATATGTACGTATGTATGTATGTATGTACATTTACTTGTCGAGTTATTGCAATATGTTCAAAGATCCAATAAACTTGAATAAGATTCATTCGAAAAACATTTCTTAGGCTCATCTGTTAGCAAACCTCTCACACCTCGTAAAAGTGAAATGTCTGGCATACCAAATCGAAATTTTACTTCTGAAATATTTACATAGTGCAGTGTTACGATATCGCTCGGCAATATACGAATAAATTCGATAAAGTATAACTCCGGCTGGGAAGAAAAAACCTCTATTTAAGATCTTGTTTTGTTTCTTTTCAGACACAAAATTTTTTATTTCTTGCTAAACGATACTCTGCATTTGGTTTCTTCCCCTCCCAAGCCCTAATCACCGGATTTTATGAGTTGAAATTTACTGCTTGATTTAAATTGTCGGTAATGCTCGCCAATGTATGCCATTCACTGCCGGCGATGCTGCCTGAATTAATGCAAATTATCCACGGGTACCCGGCATCGGGCAGCTGCATGCCTGCCGCATGCGTTCAATAGTTAAGTGCTGGCCAGCACCTGCAACTGGAACTGCAGCGTAGTGCGAGGTAGCGCCGGCGGCTGGCTTAACCGGATGTGAACTTAGACGCTGCTAAATGGCTAGACCCAGTGTAGCTAAGCACGACTAACAGCGTGGGAACTGAGATTGTTTGTTAGTTCTTTTTCTATTTTGTTTGTTAGATATCAATTTAATGGCTAGGAGCGGAGTTCTGACGTTGCTGTTGCGGCAACAAGTGGACAATGGCAGTTCAACTGCTCGCCGTCGCATGAGTTGCAGTTTTGCGCCAAGTGCCATTCCAGTATGTATCTGCATATGTGTGTAAATGTGTGAGTGTGCCAAAGTGGCTGAAAGCTATACCAGGCGCACAAGAACTAGTACTGGAAATTGCTGCCACAACAGAAACTGGAGAAACCACAAAAGACACGAGGAATGTAGGTACGTAATACGTATGTAAAACAGTTACTTGCTAGCACCGTGTTAGCGCTAGATCGCGTGAGATACTCTGTTGTAGATACATGATCCGCCGTTCACTGTGTCGGCGGCGGGGGCAAGTTCTTTTTTAAAATTTTTCCTAACATAATTTATTTGAACACATTTTATGATTATTTTATGATACACTGTTAAGAAGGGGCATATTATATGGAATTGAATCTGCCGTTACGTTTGCTATATTCTTTTAGATATAGACATGAGTACATATGTACATATATAGAAATGATCAGAATCACTTTCTGCCAGTTCTGTATCTCTCTGTGTGTTGGACTGTCTTTGACCGCAGAAGAGAAAGAAGCAGTTGTCCGATTTTGAACCAAAATTGGTACACAGTGAACTTAAACTAAGTTTTTTCTTAAGCTTAACCAGTGAAAGGACAGGCCCACAATGCGCCTATAAGTCTACCTGGCTCGGAATTTTTTTTGTAGAACGACTTAAATTAGTCTAGTTACTCATTTAAAAGAAGGATATTTCATATTTAAGTTTGGACGTCGGCCACTATGTAGGCGGTAACTTTATTACACCTACAATTTCATCACTTAAATGCTCGGCATAACCTGACATTTGTTGCTTAACAAAAGTATACAGATCAAAGCCTTACCTAAATCCCCATATTTTTATTCTCCCATATTTTTAGCTGTGTGTTCATGTCTTCAAATGTATTGTATTTATTTCTCTATTAACTTTATGTCAGATTTTCACGAGTTCAAAATAGTGCAAAACTAAACAAATCAACTTTTATGTTTTGAAATAACTTCTCTTTTAGGTTACGCTTTGATTAGGCATGCCTCTTGTTTTTGGATTGGCATTTGGATTTACGCTTTGACGTCGCTCCGCACTCGCGTTCCTCTAACCGCCTGCATCTACATCTATGGTGCTGCCCTGCGTGCCACTTTATGTTCTCTGCTTAGCTGCACTGCTATAAAATTTGCAACTTTTCGTTGCACGTCGAACGGCGTCGTTCTGCGCCAGAACACCACCCAACTTTGGTTCCGCTGCTCTCTCCGTCCTACGCCACGTTTCATTGTCTTGTTGTTTCCACTTGCTACCTGCCACCTAAAATAGGTCAAATGTTTATGGTCCAGCTGCAGCTACACAGCCACACCTTTGGTACGACTGCTGCACCGAAAAGTTCACCACGACATACGGCCGAGAGCGACCGAGGCGTGGTCGGGGCGCAGAGTGCGGACTTCATAGTTTCAAGCATTTAGAATTTGTTATGGAATTGCGTGCTTCGCCATGAAATGACTTTTGCGGCAAACTTTTGGCAATTAATTTAAGTAGTCAAGTTGATAGCGGCAACCAGCTTAGTTGGGCATTATTAAAACTTTTGAATCTACAGCAGCGCAAAATAGTTTTTATAAGCAACATGCTAGTTAACAGCTTAGGGGAGCAGGAATGTTACGATTTCGAAATGCATATGTATGTGTCGATCAATGCATAATTATTTCAGCGCATGTTATATCATAAAGAAAGCTCTTTAACATATGCATGAACATATGCCTGTAATGCATCTAAAGCAGGGCGTATGTAGCCTGAGAAGCCACAAATCGCCCGATGTTGCCAGAAAACGTTGCTTGATTTGACTGGTGTGCAGAAACCGAGCAGTGAGTTTGTCTTTCTGTTCTTGCGCTTGTCAAGTCTATTAGCTGTGTGAAGTTCTTTTAGCAAAAATATTGCGACTCTGTTCAGAAATGATCAAATTGCATTCAGAAATTGGCTTCGGAAAAAGCAATTTGATTTAATTAATGGCTTCTAAAATTAATTTGACCATTTCGGAATTATATTTGATTCTAAATGAAAATAATTGATTTTTTCTGAAATCGATTTGCCTCGCCTTCTTAAGACCCTGTCTGAATTAAATTTGACTATTTCTGAAATCAATTCAGAAATGATATAGGCAAAACCATTATTATGTGTTTGTTGATTACTTGTCAATACTGGTAAACGAAGCTTTTTTTGGGTGCAATAATACCAGCCTAGATAAAGGTGACCGGTCGGAGTCGTTATAGGCATCATTCTCCTAAATAAATACCCTTACAACATTGGAATGAGAGAATCGGCTATTGAGACAGGGCTGAAGGATGACGAGACGGCTAACCGTTCTGTGAGCAAGTTTCCGATCTATAGATACTACAGGCAAAACGCTTTGGCATACTCACGAATTGAGAGCTAAGGGAATTAAAGGCCACTTAAAATTTTGCAATTTCCTAAAAACTGTAGGAGGCTTGAAAAATATTTACTTAAATTAATATACTGCGAGCAGCAGTTTGAGCCAAAATGCAACTATTCTAAATATGCCAATGGTGAGTGAGTGAGATATACTATTCAGGTCTGCAACAACTTATTTATTGTGCCTCTCCTAAGATATTCCTTTAATGCATGGCAATTATGCTAATCAAATTACTTTGCAAGGATTTCAAATACACTCGAGATGATAGCGTTTCTCGAGAAGTGAAGGAGAGGAAACTTTGCATAAATCATGAAGTGTGTATGTCAAGTTTACCAATTGGCATTGTCAACCTACACGAATGTCAGCAATTCGACAATCACGAGCCTGAGTTGTCGCACAAATTCACAAATTTCATGTGACTTGCGAGGGAATTTGTGTATCGCTGCCCACAGAGAATGCAAATTGAAATGATAGTGCAGGGAGAAACTGTGTGTGTCTTCACGCTGAAAAAAAGTAGACGAATAGGCAAACTGACAGGCGAGACGGACTGCGCGGCAGACAAATATACAGACCGACCCACGTAGTATCTGGCAGCGATACAGCAACAGTGCGTCAACTTGGCTAGACTTTGCTGTTTGAATGTCAACGGCATGTTGATATGCTGCGGCCAACAATAGCAACAACAACAGCTACCACTACAACACCAACCAACACAGACATTATTGAAATTCATTAAAATTCTTCAAAACAGGATAGCAACGTCAAAAAGTAGGTAATATCCTTCCGATTGTTTCGGGCTTGGTAACTTTCTCAACTGACAGAGTCAACAAAAATGCATATAGGACAATGTGTTGCTTCAAATTGTGAGATATTCTAGAATTTTGGTTATACGCTGGCATGCTTGAGAGAAGTGGCTCTGTCATGCCTTAAAATCCACTGTAATTCCAAAGAGCTTAGGCGCAGACCTGTTGCTGTTTGGAAGGGGACGGAATTCTGGTTCTGGTTTCCTAAAATGAATGTTAATAAGTAAATGAATGAGCAAGTGAATTAAAACTGGAGTGCTGTATATTTTGTATAAACTTTATTTAACTTTTTTTTATCAAACAATTTGGCTGGGTTTAGCAGTGCCGGGATTACGAACCATTTTCAGCTTAAAAAATCACGCGATTTATTTGAACAAAATCAGAAGAATAATGTTAAACTTCAGCAAGCAATAAGCTAATTGGCCATTTTGTAAAGTAAATCATCAGCGCTTTCAAGTAATTTAGTGTAAATGTGATTGACCGGAACCTAACTTACCCCCATGCATGCGTTCTCTGCGCTGCACAATTAATTTTCATTATGAAAGGCAGTAGTGAATCAGTGAGCATACCAAAAAATTCCAACTCTGAATGCTTCGGAAAGCTTTGGTTGCAAAATTCTTTCGGGACTGACAGCCCCAGTAGTTGTTGTTGGAAGATGCTTGGATACGAGAAGTAGATGATGTGGTAGCTTCTTCCGTATATCTTCGCCTGTTTGCTAGAGCTGGACAATGGCAAAAATGCATTCTGAGATTCTCCGGTTTCAATTTATTAAATTCACACATACCGCCTGGGCGGATAACGCGTCCAAGAACAGCCAGGCAACAAATCAGGCATGCCACATTTAAATCTTCCATGGCATATACACACACACACACACACGCATGCAATACGCAACACTAACTAGCAACATTGCTGCAACAATATCAGGGAGCGGTTGCGCGCAAATCTTGCACTGAAGCACTTTACAAGTCGAGGCAGTGCGTTGGCTTGACTAGCCGCAGAAGTTGCTTGTGCAAAGCTGCGGTTGCGCTGCAGTTCGTCGAGTGTTCACTGAAATTGCTGCAGTCGTCTGCAAGTGATTTCCTACGCATTTCTTGTTGCGGTCTCTGCTGCAGGCAGCAACTCGCCTTGGCATTTAAACTGACAAGCAATGCCGTGCACAGCTTTATTTTGCTACAATGAAATCTGAGTAGGAAGCTTTTGAGGAAGTTTAAGTTATTTGTATACGAAATTGTTATTTGTGGAGTGCGAACCTTCGGGCCAATTGGTTGATAAGTTATGAATAGATACTTCTCTTTCTTCTGGAAGTATTGCAGACTAGTTCGGTCTGATATGAGCGTTCGAATGAACCCGTGTGCCGTCTTTATTCGACACAATTATTAATCGACAATTTATTGTAGAAGGTCTGTATAGAGTACATATATGTACATACATACCTATAGATAAAGAAGTCAACGTTCTAAAGGAATTTAAATAACATTTAGTAAGTAGGGAGCTGGCCTTGGTTTTTCACCAAAGACCCATCTGTATTTAGAGATGTACATACATACATATAAGATCAAATCCACAACATTATTTGAAACATTTGAACTATATGCAATTATTTGATCGAAGTCAAACAATCACAAATCATCTTTATTTTGACTTTGCTTTTGTATAACAAACCAAAAGTTTGTTGATTTAACGAAAAAGTAGTTTATTCCAGACAAAGAATTGATTTTAAAATCAAACTTTCAATCGGATTTTCATTTTACAATGACAATTTTTAATAAATTAAACTATTCTACCAATTGATTGGTTGCTATATTCTACATTAATAATAGCTGAAATAACTAAAATCATATGGAATTATGAAGAATTACTGGTTGAAAACTAATGGGGAACTGGGTTCTAATAATAATAAATAAATGGGTGAGCATCGCACAGCGACCGAAAGGTCTACTGTGCTCTCCTTCAAGGATCAACGACTCATAGCTTTGCCCTATCAGAAGTATAATATGCTGATTATTTCAGAGCTTGCAGTTAAGTCTCAGGAATCTGATAGAAGCTCGGATGTTTTCTTCGAGAGAGTATTAATGCCAAAATGCGTATTGGTGTTTCTTCGTCTCCGAGAAGAATCTGCACGAATCATTCGATAACAAAACGATTTTCGTCGTGGTTCCTCAGTTAAGATTTCTGTTCGTTTATGGAAATTAGTGCTATTTCGGAGAAAATTTATATTATTGGCAATAAGCGTGTTTAATAGCGCCGCAGTGACTCAGGGGATAAGTGCTCGGTATCTGATGGAAGTGGTCGCTGGTTCGATTCTCAGCAAACTCATGACTAACGAAAAAGGGAATTTGTGCTAAAATTTGATTTGTGCGGTTCCATCTCTCGCGAAAAGTTGACAACTCTCTGAGTTGAGCAATGAAAATAGAGCTTCTCAATCCCGTTCATATGCAGTTAAAAGAATAAATTTGTAGGTCCCGCTATCCCGAATCAGAACGGAAATAATATTGCTGTGTATTTCAAAATTCTTATCTTATTTACACATTTCCGTTGAAATTTGCACACGCGCGCAATTTAATCAACGCAAAACAATACAAACAGTTTTTCTTAATATTTCCGCTTTCATGTTTGGTAGCAATTGCCGAATGCGCTTGTCTAATTCAATTCCGCTGATCTCATTTCGAGAAGCGGTGAGGTACTCGTACAAAACATTGCTCAGCAGCGACGTCTGCTTCGAATTTCAATTCAATTGCACACACGCAAAACTGGAGCAACGAACTCAATGCGTTATCTCGATTCGACGAGGAAGTGGAAAATACGCTGAGGTGGGTTAAAGTTTCACTTTCTTTCCAACAACAATAACAACAGCGTTAGCAGCACGAAGAAGTTGGGGCATGCGTTCGAACTGCTATTAGGATACTCGTATGCTGCCAGAGCAGCCGGGAAACAAATACGAAAACAGAAATTAAAGACGATTCCAGTTTAAGGAAATCGTCGTCGTCGCCGCCACTGCAGCAGCAAATGCGGTTACACGCTCAGCTCACTTTCGCTTTCGTCAGCGGCTTTGGCAGCGCATCGTCAAGGAGACATTAGCCTCAATGCGAAGCTGGCTGGCTGGCTGCTGCTGCGGATGCTGACGCTGACAAAACTGAAACCAAAAGTGACCCATAAAAGTTGGCCATTCAGGTAGTTAGCCAAAATTGGGCATTTCTCGTTTTGCTAGTGCGGGACTTAAAGCCATTCCGGGCAATACAAGACCGCCACATCGAAATGAAACTGGCGCTGAGGCACAATCAAGTTGGAAGAGGCGTTTTGAATCAGTTTCCGAACCGCCATTTATTCAGGCATACAGCGCCAGCAACTTTTGCTTTCGTTCGGTTGATGGTTATTTTTTGGCTATAAGACGGCAAGGAGGGTGCGGGATAAAAGGTTCCTAATTCCCCATCTTTAGGTTTCCTGAAAATTTTCGGAATTCTAAAGGAACTCTACAAACTATCACATTTCTGGAAAAACTATATTATATGTTATGAATATTTACAACGGTTGTTCATTTTAGTTTATTTAAACTTGCTAACTACTTTTCAAAAGAATCTGTTCTTGCTCGTGGGATATATTATAAAGTTTATTAAGTGTAATTCCTCTCTTTGTGGCTATTATTGAGAAATCGAGTAAGGTTTTAAACGGCATAAATGGGCTAAAGCCCAAAGCACGACGAGATATCATATACCCCAACATATTGACAAAGGATGAGACACAAAAAAAGAGCAACAAGTCGCAAGGCGCAAAATGTTTTATATCCCTTTGGACTAAAGAATTCCCTACGTTGCTTGGATTTCGCGTGGATCCGTGATGCTTTTATGCATTCGCATGCACTCGCAGCGAACGATTTCAGATTGTTGCATTTTGGCAATTTGCCCGCTGACAGCAACAGCGACTGTTTTAAGCAAAGCCAGATGACGCGTGCGTTTAGTGAAGCGTGACTTGGCAATTACTCACAAAATTTTTGTGTTGAAATTGAAGATTCATATCGCTTGGAAGTTGTTTATACATACACTGAATGCGTAATCCGTAGAAGATTCGGACCTGCCTCTCTCGCAGCGCCGAAACTGAAAACGCTTCGAAATGTTTCGAATTTTGCGTACGCCAGAAATGCAGCCACTCGAGATGCTGGTCGGAGATTAGTTTGGAGTTGAGGCATCTAAGCATTTCACATTTCGCTATTCGCATTTCTGTGTAGCTGCGTGATTTTATGTGTGCGTAAGTGTGCTGTCGAAGTTGAGCTTGGAAACGTGCCAATTGCGCGATGATGACATCATGTTCATGATTTGATTGCCTCGCTGCTGTGGATTTATGTATCTGTATCCGTAAATGCATGTGTAGGTGTGTATTTGTATGTGAGTGTATGTATATTGAATTCTTAGCGAAAGTGCAAAAAATGAGCCGCACTTCAAACCGGTTACGGTTGTTTTTGTGTATCTACTCGTAGCAAGCTGACAGTTGTCTTATTTATGAGCATTTCATTTGGTGAATCGAAACCCGCGTCAACTCCGCACTTAAACGATTTTGTAATTATTAAAATATTTCTGGTTATTAAATTGTTTTCTTTCTAATTGCGCAGCAAGCATATTGCGCCCCATGGCTAATTTGAGCCAGAAAGAAATGATTATTTACATTCAAGCGGGTATTCGTAAATACATTTTTGTGTATGCCTATTGAGGCAAAACCAAGAATGTTTGCTTTGTTTCTTCGAAAACCAAAAATAACAAAATAAATATAAATATTTTTATCACAAAATTTATGTGACATCATGCGGCAATTTGTCCATAAGCGCATACGTTATTTATTCCATGCAGGCATTTTTGTTCAAGCTTGAGCATTCAGGCTTTCATCTTAAATGGCACTTTGGATATCGAATTACATATTTTTGCTGTAATCATGTTATTTGCACAAAACATTTCACATTAATAAACAACAGATTTTAGCAGTAAATTGTCTTAAATCGAGCTATTGTTAGTTGTCTATTATTTTTTCATCTTTACGCTTATTTGTATATGAAAACTGAGCTTTTTCACAAGCAAATCCGGAGGAACTTCTCTATAGTTGTTGAATCTTACAAAATTTGCAAATCTGCTGAAATTTTAATTTGAATATGAAGAATATTTTTTCACTTTTTTAGAGGGAATTTATTTTACATCGAATTCCACATTTCCGTGTATATTTAAAATTTAGTTTGACAATTAACCATAAACCTTCTTTTCGGTGTCATTTTACTTTTGCAACTGTTTATTCTTTTGGCAATTTCTTGGAATGTTTCTTGTGGCTAACATGCGTGCGAATTTTTAGGAAAGCAACAACAACGGCAGTTTTAATTAATGCAAAATTACCAACTATAAATAAATGCTCATGTAATTGTTGCTTTTGTAGAAATTTTTAATTCAGATTCTTTGCAAAAGAAATTACAAAAACTGTCTATTTCTGTATTAAAAACAACGAGATTAAGTATACAATAACAATGTTAGTCAATTATTCTAATTTTTGTTATTGTACACTTAGCTAAAATGTTTTTTAAATATAGAAATAAACAGCGCTTGTTTTGTCTCTGACTCTGATTCAAAAATTCCTTTGTTATTTTTTTTTTCGTTAGGTATTTCCAAATTTTTTCTTTACCGATTTTCTATATATATTAGATTTTATATAGAAACACTTCCATAGACAGCTCCAGCTTAAAGATGGCAGCTAAAGCGAAGCAGAAGAATTTTTGTGAAATATTGAGATTTGTGCTGTTTTAACTTCGAAGGTGATGATGAAGGTTGCTGGTATCTAATTCACTAGAGGGGTACTAGTACAATCAAAAGCGTGTACTTTTGGTCTTCGAGGAAATCAATTACTGCTAGTTTAAGCCTTATGTGAGATATTTTTATCGTAATAGGCTAGATTAGATTGAGCTGGCTGCTGTTAGAGTTCCGTTTAGGAATGGTCAAAGTAATGATCTGTCAGAATTCGAGTGTGTTTCAAAAATTTCCAAATAGGCTATCAAGTCTCTATCGAGATCTGTTCGAGCCCTGAAAAGACAGGCGCTGCTAAACAAGTCAGACGAGCTCTAGCGATGGCGGGGCAGGAGCATTGTACTATGTAACGAATTTATCGTAATGAATTTAATAACCTTTTTCGCAAAATAAAACTTAGTGGGGATTACTGTATTATTTTCAAAGAGAGACTTAAAATTTGTTGTAAGAATGGACGATGAGACAGTTTAAATATCTCAAAATTCTCATATTATTAAATTCCACAAATTCATATAATCGATTATTCAAAGACATTATTTTCGAAACCAAAACAAGTTTTGCCATTTACTATTTTCACCCTTTCCATAGAAAAAGTAGAGTATTTTCTTGTCAAAACATAAAAATTCGATATGCCATATCGATGATTTGAAGATCAATTTGCCAGGCATTAACTTGAAGAAAATGCGATTGTTTCCCTATCGATGTGAAAGAGGGGAAAAATGTTGATATATCAATAAAATTCGGTCAGAAAAACTTGACTGTGACTCAATTTATAAACTCAGAAGAAGTTTATTTATAAACTAGAAACGAGAAAAAAATCATTGTGAAAATGCAAATGAGATGAATTTGAATTTAAATTTAAAGTAGGAATTGGAATTCCGGTGTATTTGGAGAGCATGTGTGAGAAGTTAAAAGGCAAAAATATATGTATGTATGTACGATTTGAATGCAAAAGTTCAAGGTTAATGCCATTGAATTGTTGCTTGAACAACTGCCAATGGACATTCAAAAAGTGAGCTGGGTTTTGATTAGGCGACTTCGCGGCTGTCGCGTGTTGGCTGGCTGTCAGGCGAAAGATGAATGCGGAGTGGCTCGCCCAAGCACTTCGTGTCGGCAATTCAGCTTGAAGTGTCAGCCCAGCTGACATAGGCAGCAAATCCACAATACAAAAAATGCTCAAATTGAAAAAAATGAATATTCCAAATGACAAAAATAATTGCCGGCTACAAATAGTGTTGACCCCGTTGACTCATTACGCTAATATGCATGCGATGCGGCAGTAATTTTAAAATAATTTGCTCGTAAAAGGCGGCATTCACCTTGTCTCGATGTGTGGGTGTCATTTGTCATATTCGCGAAGTAGCAGAAGCAGAACAATGGGCGCATCTTATTACATCATAGCCGCATAACAGCATAGCCGCACGGCGCGAGGAGCAGGCAACATCAAGCGTATCACTTGACGGCAGCAACACATTGCCAAGTCACTAAATCACACAGCAAAAAGGCAGCAGCGCAACGCCCACCAAATTAATAAGCTTCAGAGAAACAAATGCAAAATGTGCGGAGCGGCAACAAGTTGAAAATTATACATGTTGGCTTGTTTGAAAGCAGCAAAAAAAAAAAACAGCGACCAAGAGCTGGCAACGAAAAACCGCCAGCAACAGCGTGCCAACAGCAATACCGCCTGCAACAACAATGCCAACTGCCAACATTCGAGATATGAGTTTACAACCGGCGAAAGACCTTGACGCCAAAAACGGGCAAACTACTCTTACGGCTTAAGAAGTGCGATACCGCTGAACCGCCGCCATACTGCCGAAATGCCGAAACGCCACGGAGACATAACGCCTCGACGCTGGCAACTGCACTACTACAACTACCAAAAAGCCACGAAATATTGTAAAATTGCAAATTTGTGAGGTCGCGCACAATCGTTGTATCTCGCATCTTCACATTTGCAGCTGGCATCTGTGTACGTGTGCAATTATGCTCGTCAAACCGCAAATTAGTTATACATTTATTTAAAATTTTTTTGTAATCAGTTCCATTTGGGCTAGTTATACATATTTACATTTTGCTGCTTGCCATATGCCGATTTCGTGCAGCGCATACATTTCGGCCAAAGACAAACCAGCACAACAAATATCCTCCGGCGCTGTAATAAGTATGTACATACATATGTATGTAGTAATTTGAGCAGAAACTTGAGTAATGTTTATCCAAAAAATCATAATTTAATTCACACACAATTGAGTTGAAAAGCACTTTGATCTTTTGCATATACATTTGAATATTGGCTAGTCGAAAAATGCGAGGTTATAATTAGCATACCTCTAAGCGCTCATCAATTACCATTTCAAGCAAGCAATTTGTAATTTGTTCAATATATCTATGAAGAGTTTCGAAATCTGAGGGGAAATAGGTGAACTGAATGCAAAGTTAAAAGAGTTGATTTGAAACAAACGTTAATAATATCATTCAACGTCTTCGAATAATTGTACTAGCTCAAAGAAAGAACGGCTTATAGTCCATGACAATCAAAGGGTTAGTAGAAATTGCTCACGTGGGATTGCATTTTCACTGCATTTGTTCCAATTTCAGCTTGCCAGCCATCCATATGTTAGGTCATTGCTGTTCAAAGCCACAAATATACATACATATGTATGTAAATACTAATAGGCACCATAAAAAACACAAAGAGATTGGAATATTGCTCATTAATATCCTGCGTAAATACGTTGGTACTATTTTGTTTTTTAGCTCCAAAGGTCCAAAGGAGTGGATGACTTTAAAGTAAATTCTATGGCGCAGTGCATCTTTAGATTTTCAAACACATACATTTGTAAAATTGCCATAGTGATCTAAAATGTGGTAATAAAAAAAATGTGGTGTGGTTCAAATGAAATGAAATAAAAATTTATACGACGTGAGAAAGTTACAAAATTTCTTTTGAAAGATAGCCAATATGTATTTGTTAAGCTCTCATACAGAGTTATGTTGTGATTCAATAATTTAGTGGTGTGAATGTGTCGAGTACCCACTTGCGCTAGTATTCCAAAATGGGGGACCATTATCAGGGCAGAAAATTTTGGAATTAATGGCGAAAAAACGTAAGTAAGTATACAAAAAATATTCTGGGTAAACTTTCAGCTAAGTTGGGTTATATTGGCGTAGCTGCCTCGTCTTAGCCGCGTTCATATTAGAAATAAAATTTTATAAAGTATATGAACGCATTCCTTTCAACTTATGCCAGTGAAGCACATTAGGATATCGAATAGAATTGTGTCTGTACTAGTTTAACTAACTGCTGCAATTGTCGAGTATGATAGAGTTGGAGAGGTCCCTTAGATTTTCTAGAAGATAGTCTCCCAGGAGGAGCTTTCTTCGCAAAGAAGGTATAGAATAGTCTTCTTCTTCTCTTTATTCCTGCAGCTTTTGAAAAATTTATCAGAAAGAAGCTCTAAATTTTGGTCGACTGGGGTAACAAAAGTGGAATAGCGCTGTAGAAGTAAATGCTTCTGAGGTCATCTGTAGCTAACAACAAGACATTGGTATTTTTCAAACCGTCCATAACATGGACACCATTTCATGCTTATATTCATGTATACATTCTTACTCCCAAAGTGGTTATGGTGTAACATATCGAAAACCTGATCTTGGAAACATGTTTTATGAGCACTCATTTTCAGCAACCCAAACTAATTTTTCTTCTTTTTATTACCCAATAAAATAACGTCTGTCCTCATGCTGTTTTTGTAAGTGATTGTTCTATTTGAAATAAGAAACTGATTTATAGCAATTGTTTGTCTTTTTAAATGCTAAAAATAATGTATCTTTAACCAATTCTCAAATAATACTATCGAATACGTAGTATCTTATACTCAAAATATTTACAATTTGCAACACTAGTATACCTACATATGTATATGTACATAGTACCAATGTACAACAGACAACACTGTCAGCCACTGTAATCGTGTTTCTCAAAGTGCTTCGAGGAGCCCGAGGACTCGTTGTCGCTGAAACTTGAAGCTTCAAAAGCGGGCGTCCGGTCTGGCCTCCTGAGGTTAGAGGGCGAAGTCATTTGGACAACATTTCACTGTTGACCAAGACGAAATGCTGTTGCTGCTGTTTCTTTCAGTTTTGGCTGTCACTTTGTTATTGTTGTTGGAATTGGCATGTGTGTATAAACGTGTGTTGAGTTTTGCCAGTGTGTATGTGAATTTCTTTCATACAGTGTCAAAGAGTGGGTTACAACTTGCTGGCGGGCGCAATGACAGCTGCTGCTGCTGATGCCGTAGTAATTATTGTTGTTGCTATGGACATTTTAACGTTTCGATTTTCTCTTGCTGCTGCGGCAGTAGGATGCGTTAATAGCTTTGTTATTGGTACTGTGTGCCATTTTGCCAGCGGCCAAAAACGTAACGTCACATGCAGCGCATACCTACACATAGGCAGAGGCTCACGTACATTAACAACCTCACCGACACACAGAAACACGCATGCAATCGAGCACCAGGCACACCAAGTTGTATGGAATTCAAAAGCCATTTGGAAATTGAGGAATACACAATTTATTGCTGGCAGCTCACAAGACAATTTGCTTGTCAATGAAAGTTGCGAACTGTCACCAAAACCACCCAAATACTTCGGAAATGCATGTACAAATTCCAATTTCCAAATCATGCTTCATGTTCTTACTAAAGACCAAGAAAATTCATGATTTTTGGAACGGCTGTATTGGAATAAATATAGCAAACAATGTCAATATAAGTACAAGTCAAAACATCGAAAAAGCAATTTAGTGTATAGTTTAGTTACATAATTATTTTTACATTTAAAATATGTCACAGATGAGCGAAAAGGTTCTGGTTGTGAAATATATAAAAATCCGTTAAATGAAAAGAGCGCCGAGCAAATAAATTTTGGGACATTATTTTGAAAGTGGCAGTGAGTGAAGCGCTGATCAGTCACCGCGTATCGTATTTAATCGGAGCGCAGACAAAACCTCCTACCCGAGCTCATACATGCGTTCGCTCACTGCGTATTTAATCGGCGCGTAACGCAGAAATTATAACCCAAATTGGTTTTTCTCACACGTTTACGTCTGCTCTGATGCTCAGAGAGGATGAGAGAATGACATTGCTTTGTACTAAAAACAGTGCTGCCACTGCTCTTCGATTTTAATTTAGAACTAAAACCGGATTATTATTGCTATTATAAATTCTTAAAAGTAGACCACAATAAACATATCTAAAAATTTAGATAATTCTGTGTCATAGATTTTATAAAGAATGTAAAATTTAACCTCACAAGCAAAATGAACAGCGTGCTTACTTTGTGCACGAAACTATATGGCAGCACGGCAGCAATAACCAAGACAGAAACCTGCAAAAGAGCCACAGCTGCGATACGATTTTCACTGAACGGCCCGAATTTTGCCGTTGCGATTAATTCCGCTCACAAAAGATACGCGGTGACTGATGAGCGCTTGAGTCCACACCAAATATTTTCTCAACAAAAACTAGCTCATTTGGTTTTTAAATATTTGTTTAGTTGTGCAGGGAATTTGACTGCTAATCTGGCAAGATTACATGTCATCCCTGCTGTGCAACCATCCGTAAATACCGAATCGATTGACAGCGAGTGTTATGTAAACGCCGTAAGCTGAAGCGTATAACTGACGCTTTTTGGGCAAACATATAATTTTTTTAAACTTAAAATTTTAAAACTCAATTTACATTTCTCTCTTAGCTCAGCTGCTGAATAGTTATGCTTAATTTGTTTTTTTTTCACTGCCAGGTCAATGATTTTCACTGAACTTGATTTTCAGTGTTGGAAAGTTGATGTCGAACAAATTACGAAAATGCTTACTTTTTACTAATTTTTTAGCCTAACCAGCATATTGCAAGGGAGAAAATGGGGTCGCGCAGTTTCACACCGCAAAGAGTCAACATTTTTGCGCTAGCTTTAGCGGGCGCGAACGTCGTCGCTGCTCCGGCAAACAATCTAGCAAATTACACACAAGGAAGCGCGCGCCGAATCGGCTGAAAATCAATCAAAGTGAAGCAATCCACACCAGCATCAACAGCAGCTTCGGCTTTGAAGCATGGCCAATACAAGCGCGTCAATGCAAATTGAATATTGGCAAGCACACATGCACACACACTTACACTGGTACACACACTTGCACAACAAAGTCGCCTAATAAGCGCTGCCGAAAGCAGCTCCTCAGTAGAACCGTTAAATCAATAAATCTTCTCTTGCTAACGAGCGCTCTTCAGAACCGCTTAAGATGCTCAGCAAGTGGCCAAGTTATATGCGCATTCACACACTCACAATCATTTATGAGCAGCGGCAGTTTCTGTCGCTCATAGTGAGGCGCGTCGCTTCGCCGCTCATTATGCCCATTTATGCTAATGAATGCAGCGGAAGCCCAAATGCGGCTGCGGCGGCAACAAGCCCAATGAATTCGCGGTTCAGTATGCATGTGTGTGCAAGTGTGCTAGTGTGTGTTGGATCGCGCAGCTTCTGTAAATAATTGCATAATTACGCGCCTAAGAATTCGACAGCGGCGGGAGTCCGTTGGGTACGGTGGAAAGGGATTAGAGAGTTTGAAGTAGGAACCTCGGGAGAATATCGAAATGGAAGAAATTCTATAAATACTAAAAATTGAGTTTAAAAGAAAAGTGCTAGCAGAATTTCAACAATTCGTGGGAAAATAGAACTGCAGTGAAGTTTGGCTACAAATAGAAAGGCGTAGAATCTATTTTGAACAATTTACAAAAAATTATTTTCGATGACTTTAAGCAAACGTCGATATTTCATAACATTTTTAATTACATATTATATTTGCGAACATAGCACAAGCAGCTAATCAGCAGTGGAACTGAGACAAACTATTCAGTTTTATCCTTTTCTTCGGATGAATATCGATTTAGATTCTCTTAACGTTGTACAAAGTTCTATATCTGCTTGATAATATATTGAAATGCTTCTTGTATTGGAATTTTTAAAATCTCGTAAACTATTTCATACTTTTGTGAAACCCAAACGAACATCTTAAAATTTTATTATATTTAAAACATTGTATTGCGATTAGTCGCAGTGTTGAGGCAATCAATTCCCCATGAATTCCTGTGATGGACTCCACTTTAGTAGTCGGTACGCTACTTCCATCTACCAGCAGTAAGAATACAATAAAAAACACAAATGATAAATGATTTTTACATGTATTAATTATTTCATAAGCTCTTCCAAAAGCAACATAATTAAATGTTTTCGAAGCGTGGAGTTTAAATAATTGATTCAATTAAAAATTTGTTTCGTTGTGGGAAACGATTTGCGTGTTTGGAATTTAAATGTTTTTCAACATATATTTGAGATTTTGATAAATCGTGAGACAAACGAAGAAAATAATTTACGGCTTTGAGTTTTTACGAATGTCTCTTACAACTCATTATCGAACTTTTTTTACCATTCCAAATGGCAAATGCCACATTCCGATCTCGGTCTACTTTCAAACTTCTTTCCAGAATTTCCGTTTTCACGCTTGGTGGGCTAAGTTCGCAAGCAACTTGGAAACAGAAATTAACAGTCTCCGATTGCTGTAGGGGCTCCAGTGAAAATGGTACATATTTTCCGCTGCACTGGATACTGCATTACCGCCGCAGGTTGCAACTGGCCACTGCAACTCATTGACAGAAATTGCCTGCCTCGATTTTCTCCTTTCACTACACACAAAGGAAACTTCTCAATGAGCGCTTATAATTCCAACTCGAGCAGACAACAAGTATCAATTCCAACTTTCAAGCACCCTCACTGCGAAGTCTGTTCACAATCAGGCACATTTAGTTTTTCTATCGATTTTGCTGGCAAGGAAAGCCGACGATTATTGCTTGAATGCATAATAGCAATGAATGGCAAAAAATAAAAATTACAGATATTTATCTTTGAGCATCGCTTTCAGAAATATGAGCGACATGTTCAAAGAAGATAGAATAAAAAATATTATCGACAATCAATTAATTTTCTAAGTACCAATTTGCAGAAGGTAAATATATTCTGAAGTTAGATTAAATAAAATTGCATTTGGAATAGTTCCAGGCTCTCCTAGTCACCACGGGCTGGAAGGTCGTAGCCCCTCAGGGGGTACGTAACTTTGAAAGGTTTGAACCGATTTGCTTTAGGGATCTGTCCACAATATCATGCTGTTTTAGGTGTATATTACCTAGTTAATGGAGTCTGGCCCTTGTACTGTATAGCACTATCTTTAGGAATATCTGAAAGCATAATTTTTTATGGATAATATGACTTCAAATCGAAATGAGAAAGCACCGTGCACCTATAAGAAGACAAAATAGTGCATTTCATAGATAAGCCCAACTGGTGGCTTTAAAATATTGATGCATTTGTTCAAAATATTTATTATATTCTCGCGTTGAATATAAAAAAAAACATATAAGCATATGCTTGTATTTAATATGAGTTGCGTATTTTTGCCAAGCAAACAGGGAAGCTTTCGAACAGCTCGTGTGTCTCTCTCCAGCCATTTATAGATCTCGACTAACCTACTGGGAAACGTAGTACTAACTCGCTGGGCTGGATTTGGCCTCAAAGCTGGGAGTCAGCTCTGTAGTGAAGTTCGCTGGAAACTCTCGTATTCAAACAGATATCAACTTTCTGGACATTTAAACGCACAGCGAACCATTTTATAAGCTTTATATTAGGTTCACATCCGGTATGTATGTCGTCAAATCTAGTAATAAATTTTTCACCCACTTCCCGACTACTTAGAGATCTGAAACTTTGCATACATGCCTAATCTAGAGCCCAATACATGAATCAATAAATTTTATGGGCGTAGGATAAGGGGCGTGGCACTTTTTTATAAACTCCAGATTTGTGTATAACTTAAGAACTACACATCACACATCAATGAAACTCGGTAGGAACTTACTACATATCCCTATCCTTCTACTGAGAAAATAAGGGGAGCACTGGATAAGGGGGCGTGGCACCCCCCATACAAACAAAATTTTTGATCTCGATTAGCTTTGGAACTAAATGTCGTGCAGCATTGAAATTTCGTATGCAGTCGCCTCTTGGATGTGTTGTCCCACTGGTAAAATTTTATGGGCGTAGGATGAAAGGGCGTGGCACCCCCCATACAAACAAAATTTTTGATCTCGATTAGCTTTGGAACTAAAGGTCGTGCAGCATTGAAATTTCGTATGCAGTCGCCTCTTGGATGTGTTGTCCCACTGGTAAAATTTTATGGGCGTAGGATGAAAGGGCGTGGCACCCCCATACAAACAAAATTTTTGATCTCGATTAGCTTTGGAACTAAAGGTCGTGCAGCATTGAAATTTCGTATGCAGTCGCCTCTTGGATGTGTTGTCCCACTGGTAAAATTTTATGGGCGTAGGATGAAAGGGCGTGGCACCCCCCATACAAACAAAATTTTTGATCTCGATTAGCTTTGGAACTAAAGGTCGTGCAGCATTGAAATTTCGTATGCAGTCGCCTCTTGGATGTGTTGTCCCACTGGTAAAATTGTATGGGCGTAGGATAAGGGGGCGTGGCACCCCCCATACAAACAAAATTTTTGATCTCGATTAGCTTTGGAACTAAAGGTCGTGCAGCATTGAAATTTCGTATGCAGTCGCCTCTTGGATGTGTCGTCCCACTGGTAAAATTTTATGGGCGTAGGATAAGGGGCGTGTGTATAACTTTAGAACTACAAATCACACATCAATGAAACTCGGTAGGAACTTACTACATATCCATATCCTTCTACTGAGAAAATAAGGCGGGCACTGGATAAGGGGGCGTGGCACCGCCCATACAAACAAAATCGTTTATATAGAATATCTTTGGAACTAAAGGTCGTGCAGCATTGAAATTTCGTATGCAGTCGCCTCTTGGATGTGTCGTTCCACTGGAAAAATTTATGGGCGTAGGACAAGGGGCGTGGCACTTTTCAAGCAACTACACACTTGGGCTTCAGTTTATAATTATAGGTACACCACACATCAATGAAAAACGATAGGAACTTACTTGCCGCGCCCTGCTGGCAAAATAGCAACAACTCACCGCGTCACAAATATGCCACGAATATTAGGGTCGATCACAGCCGTATTATTTGTTAAATTGAGGATATGACGATAGGAGACACTGTGAATACCCTAAATATTGTGTACTGCTCTGCAAGTTTTAAATTCTTTTTGTGAAAAATTTCAGAGCTCTAAAATTGAATTTATGGAAGACTAAAAAGTAGAAAATAAAATTATATAAAAAAAAACTTTTTAAAAATAAGCTTTAATTTATTTAATGTACTAAAAAGTAGAAAATAAATGGTTTTTAAGTCACCTGTATCTTACTATCAATAAAAGCTTGTGCGCTCAATATCCATATTCAAAATATCTTTCATTACTAGAATCTATTTGCAAAAAATTATTTAAATAAAATATTGTGGTAACTGTTTGACAAATATTGAACACATGAGCGCCCCAAGCTTTTATGGATAGTAAGATACAGGTGACTTAAAAACCATTTATTTTCTACTTTTTAGTACATTAAATAAATTAAAGCTTATTTTTAAAAAGTTTTTTTTTATATAATTTTATTTATTATTTTATTGCCATTCAATTTTCAACTACTTGCCCACAAAACCGGCTTAATGAATTCCTTTATACATACATTCCGCTATGCGGCAACCGCTAAAAGGTACTTCAGTTGATTCAAAGTTGTGCAATTAAATAGTTCAGTTCAGTGCACCGGGAACTTTGAGCGCTAAAATAAACCGCTACTAATAAAAACGTTGCCATAAATTTGGCGAAAAAAAATCATCGCTTACTTGAAGGAATGATAGAGGGAACGAATGAAAGACTGCGGCAGCACTTGTGTAACCAATCAACTTGACGTATTAGCAAATTTACTGGCATGGCTAAAAGTCATTTATTTAAAACATGCCGCGAAACGCTACCAACACTTTCAACACACTCACACGAGCGCACACATTCGGCACGAATACATGGGCGCGTGCGTGCGTACAGCAGAGACCCAATCACTCAAGCTTGCCGGAAAAGATCGACGTGTAAGCAGAGGTGGCAGCACTGGACGAGATTGGAAATGACCGGTTCGCTAAGCTGCACTATGTGAGGTGTTGGCGAGCAGATTTTGAGAACAAAAAAATAATTTACATTTTTTGTGAATTTTCGAAAAATAGTGGCTGATTTCTTCTTCGTAAGCATTTAGTTTTATCGACGGCTTCAGTTTCGGTCTCATATTCATGCGTATTCATTTGAGAATTGATGGCTTTAATGACCTTCGCGCCTGTGCAGTTTTTAAGTTCAAATTTCAATTTATGCTGCGCACGTCTCAACGCACACATAAAACACACACATTAACACGCATGCATACATATGAGCACTTGTACACAAACATTCCATTATGCACGCACGCATTACGAATTGTGAAGTGTTTTGAGGTTTTTTGGCCTGGCATGTGCATGCCTGAAAATGAGCAGATACTCGCACGCCTACAAACCCAGCAGGAAAATCATTCGGGCATTCCTTACTCAGATCTGTTGTAGATTTTGTTACTTGCGCGTAATAAGTACAGAGATCCGTTTTAATTATATATAAACAAACCTGCTGAAAGTTGACTGTTCAGTTATAGAATAAATTATTTTGTTAAATGTTTAATCAGGCACGTACGCTTGTAATGAAACTATTCTGATATATATGTACATACATAATACAGAAAGGCTGAAGTTGATGCACATTGGCATGTATTGTCGAAGGAAGGCTGCTGACTTCTCAGCCCTCACATGATCAGCTGATTCCAGACTTCGCTAGACTGGCATTTTTCCTGCTGGTCATACATGCATATATACACAGACTCATACAATCAGGCACACTTGTCGCTGGCATACCATAAATTAGCACTGATTATTTTCATGCAATGCTAAATGCTTTACGCATTGGGTTAAAAAGCAGAAATACATACATATTTTCAAGTCACAATGTCAAATATATAATTCTATGTGGTTACACATACGCACAAGAACTCACATATATGTACATATATACATACATATGAAATGGTTTTTCGATTAGAAATGTTTTGTACACATCAATGTCAAATTCTGTTTTTAGCCAATTATCATGTAAGGGATGACGGTGAATAGCAAATGGAGGGGTAGCTTGTTAAGAAGCATCACTGAACGACATCGAGTCCATTGTCTTTCGTTTTATGTTACACGCTTTATTTAATGAGTTCACAACTTCCGATTATATATATAATAGATATTCCATGTGCACATAATTAAAAAGAACAATTTATGAACGCTCATACCATGCCGATGCTGAGAAAACACGGCATACGCCGTTAAAGGTCTGAACACTTGGGAGATTTGAAGTTATTAGAAGGGAAAAAGCTAAACAAATATTACTCCAACATAATTGATACGGCCGAGAAATTAGTCTACTCCATTTCATACTCTTTTCATCAAATTTAGGCATCTGTCCTACTTCGAATCGGCCATACTATTCTGAGGCTCGAACACCAACTCACAGGAAGCCACCCAAATAGTAGCTGCATTTCTGTAGCGAAGATAATCTTTCAGTTTATTATATTATTTCTGCACTCTTTTCAAATAGAAAGAAATTACATATTCGGTTTTTAGAGCCATTGTACTTGCTTCAAACCACACGCATCAATAAGGTTCTGAAGACCCTTTATCTGAACTTATAGAATTTAACAAAATGAATCGAAAGCGCAGTATGACTACAATTATTAAGGTATGTCTTGCCTTGCCTTGCTTATCCCATTTTTTCGGCATAAATGTACTTGAAACCCTTTTATATGACAGAGAACTTTATATAGTCGAAGTGTGAATGGGTCTTTCTTTGTATCAATACGTCATTGTATTTCCCAGCGGCGTTTTTAGCCACATTTGTCATTTTCACAGCAGCTGTTCACAACTGCCAGTGATGTAATGTCAATGAATGCCATTCAAATTCGAGTTTGTTCAACTTGTCGAATTCGGTGTCAAATCTATTTGCATAATTAATAAAGATGGCAACTTCGGTGACGTGCGTCGAATGTGTGTCACCGCATAATTATATAGTGTTTGCCACATAATTGTTCAGATAGGCTGAAAGGCACACAGACAGACAGTCAAACAGACAACCCAGAATGAAAGAAGACGGGCAGACGGACGGACGGACGGACTGAAAGACGACCAAGAAGGAAGCGTAAAAATTTACCTCCCCTGTTGTTGTAGTAGTTTTTACTTGGCATGCCATATTCAGCTAAATATAATTAAAGCTTATACTTCTTATTAATTATTGATACCTACTCTTTGATAGTTTTGGCAAGCATTTATTTCCTCAATCACGGTTCCATCAGACGAAAAGCTCGAAACAAATGAAACTTAATGTTACGTTGCAAGCTGACTTTCTGGTCTGCCTTATGTCATTAACGAGGAATTAACGATTTCCATAAATTAAATAAAAAGAGCGCAGCAAAAAATGAAGTTTCGCATGGGTGTATGTACGGAGATAGTGTCGGTTTCGAATCCGGTCTTGCCTGTTTGCTCGGGTAGTCAATGTTTCCTCAGCGCTCAAAACAAGGCGTTCGCTTTAAATTGTTCGTGCTTTGTAGTATTCCAAATTGTTGTTGTTGGTATTCTTGCTACTGATGTAGACTTAAATGTCTGCACATTTATTTCAATAAAAAAATCTATTTTACACCTTCTTGTGTGCTTGAACTTTTTCCAGTGGGCGTTATTCATTCAGTTTTAGCCATGAAGCAGAGCAGCAGTAGAAGCAGAAGCTTGGTTCTTGTCTAGTATACCCACACATACACACGCATACACACGTACATGCAGATACACATGTAACCCTGAGTTTGCTGGCCAGCTGTAAAAGCCATATATGTGGTTCTCATATGTTGTTGTTGTGCTTCCCACTTGCACTTTCCATTAGCATATAATAAAATCGCATATGCGCATTCACACATACATGTGCATTGATATGTAAACTGGCACAGGCTCAAATTGATAAATCATAAACGAATTTGCATATTATGTCATTGCATTTTAACCCACGGAAGTTTATATCCGCCCGAATTTTGTGCTAGTATTTTTCTTTCTGGTTAACAACTCATTTTACAGTGAGATAATAATTTTGAAGCTGTGTGAGACTTTTAGCGTTGTTTTTGTAAGCAAGAATTTGGAGCACATATGTTGGGAAAGTTATTGGGGTCACGTTTCATATACGTGTATGTGTGAAAATCAAGCAGAGATAGGTAACAAATTTACGGTCACGATTAGTAAACAAAATGAGTCGAAAAATATTATCTAAGCCTTTTGTTTGCATTAAAAATTCACACTAATCGATGGTTGTATGGTTTGTGGTTTGATAAAATTTTGCTTTTGTTGCGTTTATCTTAAATATGTAATAGAAATAGATAGAAAGTGCCGTTTATATAATCGGGTTTGACTTGTTTTCAGAGATGAAGCATTGTATTTTGATAAAAAGCTCTGACATAATAGTAGAGAAATCAATGTCATGAAAACTTTTAGGAAGATTGTAGTCGATAATTAAAGATGCATTAACATTAAGTTCCAAATGGAAGTAATTGGTAGCAGAACAAATATATTAGATTATGTTTGGAGCAGGGATCCGGTGTCTTAGTTAACTTTTCGTAAGAAATTTTTGGCGTTTGATGCATTGTTGTATCAATTGACATAGTTAGCTGCAAAACTTTTTCTTTAAACGAATATTTTTGTTTAATCAGACTTTGGATTATAATACATATACTAATAGAATTTGACATATGTATATGTATGTATCCTAGTCATATTGTAGAAACGGCTGCAAATATTACAAATTCGACACGACTTCGTTATGATTCAAAAACCAATCAAGTCTGCCTTAATTATAAACTAGAAAGGTTTTGAACCTTATTTTAGTGCACAGTTTACGTTTTGGCATCTTGCCAGTTTGCAGATATCAATTGGTAATGTACATATGTATATATGTATATACATTAAAGCAATCATACTATGCAAATCGATTTTTAAAGATATGCAACGAGCAGCACCTGAAATTAATTTCACGTCACGTTGTTCTTTGTTCAATGAAATTGGTTTTAATATTTAGATAAAAGTGTTTAAGGTTTTTGAGTACAGCATTATAACTGCAATTCGAGCCTCAAAAATAAAAACTCATGCGGCACGCTGTGCAGTTTGACATGCCTGTAACAAACAGATACCAGATTCAATGCACATATCCATAAATGAAAAATGTTTATTGAATTTTAACTTGACTTGGATGTATTATTTTGAAGCGCAAAAAGCGAAATTTTTTGCGATTGGCTTCACGCTCGAACTTTTATTTAAAAGCGTGTTCTGCAATTTCAATTTTAGTGCAGTAAAAAGAATTTGACGACACTGCGAGGCGTAATAAATATTTTTTAAATAACGAAAATGTAAAAGCAATAACGAAAACATGTCGTACCAAAGCAAATTTACAATTCTTAACTGGCAATAACAGCGGCTTATTGTGCTGTTGTGTTTGTTGTGGTTGTTGTTGTTATTGTTATTGCTGTATCGAGAACAGCACCAACAAAACTGAGCAACAATATAAAACAAACACTAAAGCCAAATTCAAAGCAAAATTGGAAAAACACACACAAACACACTCGCATACGCACACACAACTATAGAGAATGCCACAGAAGCGAGTACATACTTTAAAAATCGATAATAATAAATGAAAATAAACAACCGACAATACGCATAAAACATTTTTTCAAAGAGCGCAACAACAATTGCGTGAATACAAAGCAACATTGTCGCTGTTGTTGTTGCTACATATTAAAAGCATTTTTTTTTTTAGAAAATAAAGTGGCTTACCTTCTGCGTAGAGAGTGGATGCTCATAGATAGATAGGAGCGTGCTGTAGTTGTTAATTTCGAGTTGTTGCTATTTTCAAGTTGTTGTTCTAGCTGGTTTTTCGCTTTTTGCGTTTCGTGGAATTTTAGCTGGAATTAGGCACTTTTTGCATTTGTGCGATACTCGATAAAAATCGCCGTAAACAAATTGTGCTGATAAAAGTGCTTATAGACGGAGTGCCTTATTGTTGTTTTTGCTATCGTTGCTGTTGTTAAATTGCTTTTCCTGTTGTTATTGCTAAGCTGTTATATTTTTGTTGGCACTCAAATCAACCTTATCTATGTAATTGCGTTAACATACACACACACACAAACAGCGCCAAACATGCATGCCCAGCAAGCAATGGAATCACTATCGGACTATGCTAAGATTTATAGTTCAAAGCAGAGCGCTCAAAAGAAATTGCAAAACTCTTCTCAAAAATGCTCACATTTAATATAAAAATCAAACGATTAAAAAAATTACGAATATGATTGCTTTATCCTTCCATAAACCATCCTCAAAGTAATCTCTCAATCAACCATCATGAGATCTCTGAACTCGCATTCAATTTTTCAAAATAATATAACATGCATTTAATTACTAAATTGTTTTATTTATCTAGCTAAATTGCGAACTTATAATAATAAACGGTCAACATAATTATTAACCTAAGTATTTTTTTAAGAGTTTCAAAAGTTACAAAAACTCTGTTTTAAGGTCTTAAAGTTGGTTCTAAGTCTCTTCTATGTCGCTCTGAGTGGTTTATTAAAGGTTAGTATCCTCAAGTTATAAGCAATTAAATTATTTAAGGGCTCCAAAAAAGGTTCTCCTTGGGATCCAGTCAAAGCCGCGTATTTGGAAGTATGATTTTTAATAAAAATAAAGCAAATTCGAAGCAACATATTTATCAGGGCCAAAGAAGGAACAGTCAACTTTATAGCAAAATCCTGTCAGATAGTTTTTTTTTTGGCGTTTTCTTGCTTTGTAATATTCAGTATTAAAGGTTTTTATCATCTATATCATTTCATTTAACAACAGATTTTTTTCTTAACTACAAAGGCCTTTCAATGCTAGCGTCAACTGCATTCGCTATAATTGCAATCGATCAACAGATTTCTAGCAATAGGAACCGAGTTCTTATTCAGTGCATTGAGCCATGAGGCTTCGAAATTTTTGTTTAAATAAATTATTCAAATAGTTTCTTTTGAATATTTTCTAAGCTTTTTTTGTGATTTGTTCGAGAAGAATTCCGAAAAGAAGTGACATGGGAAAAATTATTAGGATTCATAAATCCCAATTATGGGAAAAAAATTCCGAAAATAATTTTTTAAGAGTCATAAAATTGAATGCTCTTTAAAAAATGCTGAAGTCGACAGCATATCGAGGCTCATTTCGGAGCGTTTTAAGTTTGGGCATGTAAACAATTATTCCCATGAAATGTTTACTTGTTGTTTTTGCTGTGCTTGTTGTTGTTGTTGTTGTAGTTGGCGTGGAATTTATGCGCAATTATTTTCAACAATTCTCAATGAATTTGCCGCGTCGTCGTTTCTGACGACCAAAGATGCAAACCGCTCTCGCTGCTTTGCTCTACGCGTCCCACACGGTCGTCTGAGTTGTTGGAATTTCAAGCTATTATGAGCGAAACTAAATAAACAACTTGTTGCTGTATGTGTAGGTTGTGTGTATTTTTGAAATGAAGCATGTATCGGTGGGCAATGCATCACAGCAGATGATATAATGCAAAAGCAACTACACAGGTTAAAATAATAAGTGCAAGCGCAACAACAACAACAATAACAACAACGCGTAGTTGTAAGCAGACGCCTGCTACCCGCGACCAAAACAACTAAACCCACAGCAACTTCAACTGCAATTGCTACTGCAACTGCGTCCAGCCGCCGCTCTATGAGATACTTTTCAATTTTAAACTCACTTTTTGCGGTCGGCTGTAACACGCTCGCATCTCTCTTTTTGGCCACACTTGAAGCAGCGCTGAGCGGCGGCTAGGCTGCTATGCCGCTCGTAGCCGTCTTCTTTTGTGGCTTTCGTAATTAAATCGAGCGTTGCCTCTGCCGCTCGCTTAAAACAAGCACGACGTAGCAAAGATCTAAAGTCAGCACGAAGGACTCGAAGCACGCACTCACACACAGACGACACGGCGAAATGCAGATGCGCAGATACTCCGCGTCCGTGCTGTGCTGTGCAAATAGCAATAGCAGTTACTTTATAGTATCTGCGCGTGCAAATTTGAAGGGAAAAAACTAAAATGTGCTTTTTCTACACAATTTGCATATTTAAAAAGAATTTCGCACACACGCACATAGCAGCACTAACACACACAGAGTAACATTTACAGCGCCTGCAACAATTGAGACGCACTTTTCGCCTGGTCAAAGAGTGCTACCAAAAAGATAATTTTTTCAAGCAAGTATTATCGTTTTTCTTATTGGCTTTTTCGCCTCAAATTGCTGCTCTGTAAAGCCACACACATTTTTGCTCGCTTTTGGCCAGGCCGCAACGACTTGGCTTTGGTTTTAGAATTCTTAACTCTTTTGCACAAACAAATTTGAGTCGTTTCTGCACCGCAGCACAACACACACTAACGTAATTTCCTAAAAATAGTAACCCAATCAAGTACTTTCAACCACACAATCCGCACGCTTTTGTCTTTAAGCGCGGCTCGTTGACTTGGCCGACGGACTTCAGGCTGAAACCGATTTATTGGCTCAATTCGATTGAATTGTTAATTCCGTATTTGAAAACGCGCGCCGAGAGCTGCTGTCGTTGTGTAGACACGGCCTGTTGCGCTCACACTGAACGGCGCGCCGCTGCGAAATTGGTAACAGCCGCTCAGGTGGGCGCCGATCCGCCAAGTTGCCTAAAAAGGCGCTCACTGCCGCGCTCCAAAGTCGCTCCGCAGTCGCTTTGAAGTCACTCGCAAGCTGCTCCCCAGTCTTATGCTCCGTAATTGGCGCTGCGGTTTGAGCCAACGTAAGCTGAGGTACGAAGCCGACGCTGCCAGTGTTGGCCACAGCTTAAAATCAGGTTTTGAGTGAGAGTTGGGAGCGAGATTTTGTTAAGTATTTCTCTTTCTTCTCCGCTAATTACTTTGGCTTTAGAGCACTAAAATGCTTGAATTTGACAGGTACTACCAATGTTCTTATCTGGCTTTGCTATTGCCTTTCAAATCTACAAAATGGCGTTCGCTAATGTTTGAACCTTACTCGTAGATCTGCATAAAGGTCTTAAAGTTTTTCATTTGTAGTCACTCAAGAGCGTTTGTCATTTAAGAGAAACAAAAGGTGAGATTTTACATGAAAAATGGTTTGGCTGTGGTTTTTGTCTACACTAAATGGAAGAAGTTGCTGTGAAGAAGAGTTATGTACATAGATAAATGTCTGTGTGTCTGTCAGTTTTCAATGCATTATGTGATTTTATTCGAAAATTTATCCGGTTAAAAGGACCCTTCAAATAGTTTGTATAGTGTAAGATTTTTGTATCCAATGAAATTTTTTTTTATCCTAAAACATCGGCTTCGCGCGATATTAAAGATTTACTGAATAAGCTTAAGCGTAGAATAATGCCAAAGCTCCATTCGTTTTTTGCTTCAACTACGCTTATGTTGCCAAAGTAAACTTTTCTTTTAAAAATTTTCAAAATTAAATTATACATGAGTAATTTTTTCAAGGTCCGGCCATATATTATTTAACTTAAACTTGCTTGGTTAAACTGGTCCTAACTAATAGACCTAAAATGTTTTTTTCTTGTCCAAATAGGTTTTTATTCCGTAAAAGTAATCCGCCAGGTCTCGGATTAGAGAGCGATCACTAATCCACTAAGCCACTTCGATGTTTTTCTAGTATTATCATTAATGCTTAATAACAAATAAATCGAATTTGCTAATAAACTCCCTAATAGGCACAACAAAGGCTATATAAACTGATATCTAACAGAAATAGTAAAATTTTAGTTGTTTTCTCGCAACTTTATTTCATTTCATTGCTGGTAGCGAAAGTGGGGACAGTGGTTCTCAAGCTACTTCACACTATTCTGTCAAACAATCGAAGATTTAATAACATCAATAACTAGCATCCGATTTAGTTAGAATCGCGCCGACTTTTTTTTTAAAACTCTTTTGAATCGGCTTTCGGTGCTTCGAAGAGCTAATATGAACGTTATGCTATGTTTTAAACCTTTTGTCATTTCTGTATGAGCAAATAGTACATTTTTCTGCTACCTTAACTTTATTTAACGAAAAATAGGGGTCATAATCCTACTTCCCTCTCCCCTCTGCGTAGGCACGCCCATATCTGCACTACAGCATATTTTTGGCGCTTTGTGGCACTGCACGCATTCATAAAGATCCATTTGCCACAAGCTCCAAGCAAGGCGTAATCAAACTACAAGTGCTGCTACTGCGTGCATTGCTCAGAGCCGTTGAAAGACTCATTTAAGCCAAATGGGAACGGAACGGCCGCCGCAAGCTGCCATGCCACCACAGTTAAAAGCCGCAAAATTCTCTGCATGTGTACGCGAGCATATTCTAATTCAGCAAATTAGAATTTCGAAGAGTGGCTTTAAAACATTTACCAGGCAACAGAGAACTGCACACACACACATTCACACAATGGTGCAGGTAGCTGCAATTCACTCAACGCCATCCACATCAATTAAGCCCGCCTGCAGCAGGAGTGGTGAATGCCGTTGGAACTTAGAGCGCAATAGATCTAACACTAGCCAACGCCAAAAATGTGACGGATTTAGTTATTATACCCTACACCTATGGTAATAGGGTATAATAACTTTGTGCGAAAATTGTAACGCATTAGACATAAGTATATAGAAATGCTTAAGCGCCAATCAGTCACCGCGTATCGTATTTAATCGTATCGTAAATGTCTGAGAGAGACCTATTTCTATTTCTGCGTTACGATCCGAATAAATACGTCATGAGCGAACGCATGTATAGCGCTCGGGCAAAACAGGTTTTGTCTGCGATACGATTAAATACGATACGCGGTGACTGATTGGCGCTTTAGAATCACTTTCTGCGTTGATTTCCGGTTGGCCGTCTGTCTGTCTGTCTGTCTGTCTGTCTGTCTGTCTGTCTGTCTGTCTGTCTGTATGTCTGTCTGTCTGTCTGTCCGTCACTCTGTCCGTCTGTCTTGCTGTCCGTGTCCACAGGAGACGGCCTCTGGCCTTAACTTAAATTATATAAAATATATTTAACATTTGTACTTCGAATTATGTTTGTTTCGTCATTTAAAGCAGCCTTTTATAAAAACGCTATTTAAATTGCCAAAGAAACTCATGTAGGCTATATTGAAAACTGATTCCGCATAAACTTGTCTGTTGGAGCGGAAAAAAAAGGGAAATTTGTTGAGCAGTGTAATTGTGGCGGAGGTAGACAAGCACTGTTCAGCGAATTTAATTCAGTGTTAAATGAAAGTGCGACGTCGGGCACGAGCAGCTTTCGCGAAGGTGCCACCTGCCAAGCGCTATCGAAAAATCGAGCAGGAAATGTTGAGGGAGCACAGGCCAAAGGCGGCTCGAACCGCGTCGCACTGTAATTTGACAGCTTCGAAAGAAATTGTTGCACATCAGAAAAATTGTTAGTGATGTTGAACGCAAACGCCAGCTTTGCTGCTTTCCCGCTGCTGCGTTGGCAAATTACCAGTTTGAGAACAATGAGAAAAATCTTGAGTGCACGCGGAAAGTGGCATGCAACTGCAGCCAAGCTTCTCGCTCCCGTAGGATGTGAACGTCGAGTCGCGGCGCTCTTAGCAAAAATTCCAAACATGCTTTCATTGTTCGTGGTCGGAGTAGCTCATGTCAGCACGTGCGAGGCCACGCACACACAAACAAAAGAGTGCTGCGCGGCTGTTTGCAAATGCGCAATTTTCCAGCTGCTGCCCCGCTTTGGCCCTCGTTCTAGGCCGACTGCATCATGATGCCCCAGACGCCTCCACTGCAACCTTTGCTGGGCTTGCACAAATTTACATCAATTTATGCTTAACACCTTCTGCCGTGCTGCAATGTGGAGTGCTTGTGAAGAGCGGCGGGCGAGTTTTGACATTTTTGGCGAATTAGCGCAGGAGGGGATTAATTGCATGTCTGGCATGTAGTTTGCATTTTCTCCACTGAATGTTGCTGTCAATTGTAGTGTATGAATGAAGTTATTAAAGCGATTTGAGCCAGATTTCATGCGCTGGCGTGTAGGGGGGGGGGGGGGGGGGGGGGAATGGGTGAACTCTAAGTTGAGACAAAAGTTATAGGTAGACACTACATATTGAAGGCAATCATGAGAGTTGCTTAAAATTCGTCGTAATGAATTTTTGTATCCGCATCCTGATGCTGCAGGATTCCCCCGAACGAACGTAATCGGTTATTTTTGCCAGATTTAGTTTAGTTTTATGGCCTAATAAATTGCTGCTTTGTTTATCCTTTAGACCTCACTGGCATGCCTCACTTTCTTGCGGTGGCTTGTGTGTGCCTGTTATTTCCGAATGGATTGAGAGACATTTCATGACAAAGAATACTCTCGCAGAATTTCCAATTCAATCGAAGAAGAAACAATCTGAAAAACAAATTCTTTTTTTAAATTAGATGGTATGAGACCAGTATTGAACCCAGGACTCCCTCATCAGCGACCGAACACTTGTCCACTGAGCCACCTCCAGGTCGCCAATTTCGAGATTGGAACAGTTTTCAATTTTCTAAAATCAAGCGAGTATGCAGCTTCCACTTTATTAGGTTATTGAGATCCAAATTGGGCTAGGTTTATGGGATTGCTTGAACCTAATTAGCTCAATTGTGATTCGACCTTTCTTTTTGGTTTTGCTTCCTAACCACATTACATGCCTTGAAAACATCTTGTAGTATCCTCTTGAAGAAATTGAGAACTGAATACATCAGGAGGAGAGGCAGAAAAATTACCCACTGAGCGTAAAAGTGACACACAATTTCAAAATGTTTATTGATTTAACAAGCATATAAACCTTTTAATGGAAGTGTCGTCCTTTTTTGGCAAAAGGGCTACATTGCTCGAATTGGGCGAACACCTTTCGATCGCAGAAGTCGTGCAAAAAATGGTACAGTGGAAGGGAATCTAAACAGAATTGAAGATCGGGTTGTTTTGTTATGTTGTAAGTGAGATTATTGCACACCTGCACGCGTAAAGCCAGTGAAATACCATTTACCATGTGAGGACTCAGGACTCCACACAAGTGTAGGCAGTCACTTTCACGACAGGAAGATTTTCGACACATCACTCGACACCGATCTCGCCTAAGCTCAACAAATCAGGCACTTCATAACATATATATTACGATGCCACCGAAGGAAGGAGAGTGTTGGAAATGGGTCACACTTGCCTCATGTACACTCCCGTCAGGTGGCTGCCTTATCAGCTGGAAAAGTGCAACAAGCTCAGACGAACAATGGCTGTGTCACCTCACTCCACGCGCTTCTGTGTTCGCATTGAAACTTGGGCGCACAACATCAGAGAAGTGGCATGTGTCACGTGTGGCATGGCACCGTACGTATGCAAATGCCGTCGTTAAGTCCGTGCAAGGGCAACCAGACTTTCCTCTTGATTTATGCACTGCATTCTATCACTGACTTCATTTGCATACCATTCTTCGCTACTTACGGCCGCTCTTTGCTCCTTTTGAATTGCGACCATGTGCTGCGGAAATTTTTTTGTATTTTTGCATAAGACACGTGGTTTGGGTGCGTGGTGAGGGGTATGAAACCTCATTTATATCACTTATAAAATTTTTATATCGCGAAAGTTTCTGCTAAAACTCGACTATTACTTCCTTGGTAGTGGTAGTTGTAAATAATTGCTCACTTGGCTGTGTGAGTTTTTCTGCGAACCCGGCTTTTTACAAAACCAACAAATAGAAACAAACAAAGTCCCGGTGACATGTGAAATTGCCGCACTGAGTGCCGAAACAGCTGGCGTAGTGAAATGAAGTGCACAAATTGCCTGGCAAGTGGCATTTTAGAAGAGGGGAGAAGTTACTTTGGGGTTTTTAATAAAAAAACCTCATATAAAACGCAGATGAAAGTAATTGTTTTAAATGGAGTGTGAATTCGTACAGCCACTACACACACACACACACACAATGATTACTGTTGCCGTACGTGAAAGCAACTCGGCTTAACCTTCTTCTGGCGCTAGCTGTCTTAATGTAATCCTTTGGAATAAGCTTTTCAACGGTATTATTTAAGAGTGCCGCGACAGAAAATTTAAATACAAAAAGAATATAGCAACTTTTATTAAAAACTCTGAGTTGGAATCCGGAACCAACTACATACATATGTAACAAGTAAGGAAGCATCAGTCGGTTTTCACCGACAGAGTAATTTTTTCCGCCTATATTGTGGGCGGACGACGCCCATTTTTTCGTATGCCATAGAGGACCAATTCCTTAACTTGAATACCAAGTATAATTCTTTTCATGAGTAATGAGACAAGTTATAGCCATTTTACCGAAAAAAATCCGAGGTAGTGGGACTTACAATCCTATAGTGGGCGTGTCCTTCGACCGATTTGGCTAATCTCGGAGCTTAAACTAAGTTAAGGTTCACTCTCACTGTGTACCAAATTTGGTTCAAATCGGACAACTCCTTCTTTCTCTTCTGTGTAAACGGACAGCCAGACAGACAGACAGACGGACAGCCAGACAGACAGACAGACAGACAGACAGACAGACAGACAGACAGACAGACAGACAGACAGACAGACAGACAGAAAGTGATTCTAAGCATTCCCATATACTTATGTCTATACCTAGGACATCTCCTTTAATGCGTTACAATTTTCACACAAAGTTATTATACCCTATTACCTTAGGTGTAGAGTATAAAAAGGAAAAGTTAAAAAAAGCAGGAACGAAATAGTTCTTTTCATTTCCCGATTTCAAATGAAAATAAATGCTCGCACTTACAATTATAAGAGCAATACAAGCAGCATTTCAACTTCTCTGACCAAAAATTGTGGAGTAACATCATCGAAGCAAATAAAACATGGGCATTAGAGAGTTAAGATCAGTAGCAACCGCAAGGAAAGGAACATTAGCATTTTTATATACGAGTGTGTATGTAGCAATAAAATGCATTGGGAATAAAGACTTTAAGGCCAAAAATATAGTGCAAACGTAGCCAAATCTGCCAAGCGCCAGTGTTGTCAACGCTATGAACGCTGCTGTCGTCTCCATCACCATTTTCGCCTCCGCCTGCGTAGTCGCGGCATTATAATTTAATGTCAGCCACTCAAGTTTATGGCAAGGCGCCGCGGTATAATGGCATGAAAAGTGGATACTATCTGCGGTAGCTGTCAACTTGCTTATCTAGGCGCGTTCTCGCAGCTGACACCGCTGCCTGGGCTGCTTGTGTTGCTGCGCTGCCTCTACGCGCATTTCCCTCCAACACACAAACTTTCACATGCACACACACATAAATATGCCAGCTTCATTGTGTCAACGTCTCTCACACACAACAAGAGTAACAGCAAAATAAACAGTTGGCACAATTGCTACGCGTTGTCACTTTCCGCCAGCCACCCACCCCCGCTCGACCCACCACCTCCCATGCAAACTTCTAAAGCATCTCGCTGACATGACAGTTGCGGCGACAAAAGCTTGTTTACAATGGCGCACTAGTAATAAAATTTAATTTCTGGCTGTTAGCAGCGCTTCAACTCGGAATCAGCTGCGCGGCTCCTGTGCTCCCGCGCTTGTGACGCCGCATCAATGGAAAGCCGCCACTTTGCTTGTTCTAAAAGCGCGAACATGTTTAATTTTTGCCCTCCACTTTGTATTTGCATTTAGTTTTCCCTTCTTGCACTTTGTTTTGTTTCGTTTTAACTGAAGTTGGTAGCACCCTTTTAACCTACTTTTTGTCACGGCTAATAAGGCTACTTACTGATGCCTTGCTGTGTTGTGCAGAAATAGCTGCGAGCTTAAATCGCACACTTCGAGTGCCAGAAAAAGTTATCGTAAGAGCTCGTTGGCATTTTCTATCCACTGCTTTCGTGGCTGCGGAAGTCAGTGGCGCTGAGGTGCGGCCGTTGTCCCAGTGAACCTTGAGAAGGGTATGTTTAATCCCTTGGCGCTTCACATTGTCTTGTGGAAAAGTGGCCAGTCTTAAAGCCATACGTATTACGTACCTGGATCGGCTGCTGGTCAGTTCGATCCGGCATAAGATACATAATTGAGACGAATTGGAATTCATCCGAGAAAAGTACTTTCGGAATAAGAAGAAAAGAGCAGGTCATGCTAAATTAGGCTGTCGGCCTTATGCTCTTGATAATATTGGAATTTATTTGTAGCACGAATTTAAAAATAACAATAATAATAACTGTCGAATTATAGAGGATTGCCATGTGATTTTTAAGTGACATATTTTCTTGTAAACAAAATAGATATCAATCTCGATAATCTTAGTGGATACATCTTTTTGCTTAGAGCTAAGATTTTTATTGAACTTTACAGCCATTATAAATATGTACTCGTATATGCCTGCTATTGTTCATTTAAAATTATTGTCACAAGCTAAAAATACAAAAGAGCATCTTTAAAAATAAGTTAAAATCACTTCTAAGTGAGTATGAACGATTTGTCCTAATGTGATGGCATTGCAATAAATATTCTGCCAATATTAGCTTGTACAATTTATTTAAAATGTAATAAATATAAGCATGCACTTATTGTGAAGACCTCTACTAAAATAGCAAACTAAAAATTTACGTAGGAAAAAGATATTCAAAAAATTTGTGTCGAATAGAGAAATCACGAATAGTAAAAACGCCTTCTAAATTTCAGTTAACTGAACTCGTTCTACTAAGCGTATTTTTTGGTGTTCGGTGGGTAGCATGATGCGCTCAGAATATGCAAATATAAACTGAAGACTGTTTTGCATTATATGCGTGAATTTCTTAGAAATTAGATGCACATCCGATACGAAATTTATGTACGTGTGCAGCTGAAAGTTGTTTAAACTCTTTGCGTGGAATGAACAGACTTCAGCACTTATAAAAGTTTCCCTATTGTTATTCGTTGTATACCATGAGGGAAACTTTCTTAGCCGACTTTTAGTTCAACTACTTAGCATGATTTTGTATTTTAGATAAGCTGTTTGGTTCTGCAATTTTAAAATCCGCATTTCAAAAAATTTAAGTGCCCAAATTTGTTTAAATTTAAATTTCAGATTGAACCTAAGTTACATAAGTAGCTTCGAACTTTCTAAATTCTCGTAAATTTAATTGCAGGAATTCGCGAAGTAAGCGGAAATACAAGCTAACAATTTCCAATAAGGAGAACACCAAGAAGTGACCTTCTAACTAAAAGATTATATTACCGTTAAGAAGATAATATGTTATATAAGTGATATCTATGCAGGCTGCTGTTCGGTACACATTGGTTCGGACCGCTTTCGTCCAGCTGGTTTTGATTGGATTCAGTCCATAAATCATCAGCACGCTGGCACGCTTGATTGGCCAGCACAACAGCGGCAGCAACAGGAGCAGCCAGGGCCGTATACAAGAGGGGTTTCTTTCGTTGAAGGCGTCTGCAGTGAAGTTAAAAAATTATCAGGAATAATAATAAAAAGCAAAAATACTATCAGCAAATAACCCGAAAAAATCTTTTAAAAGCCAACAAATTTTAGACTTTCTATATACAAAGGCCTAAGTAGATTTGTGGCTACGTAGCTGGCAGCAGCAATGTGCATCTTCCGAATTCGGGATTCAATTTAGATAAAAGCATTTCGTATAGCACGTTTTTCAGCACTGGCGCGCAGAAATATTACAGCAGCAATTTGCTCTGCGCTCACATTTTTAAGATACAATTCAATAAACACTTTCATTTCGAGCGTTTCCATGCCGATGCAAGCGGGAGGCCACATCAAATTCTCCATTCAGTCTGAAGCTGCTCGATGTGTACATACATATACGTGTAAATCTGTATGTACCAACGTTTGAGTGTGTGTGTGTGTGCACTCGTGAGAGTAGTGTTGTAATTTATTTCACGGCTTTTGATGTCTAAAGAGATTTTCGCAAGTGATTTTAAACGATTTTGCACACCACACAAACATTCGCCATGCCGCTTCTGCCATTTGCCACCAGTTCAAGTGCCGCGCCGCGCCGCGCTGTTGACGCTGTAGAAGTGTTACTGCTAGGCGCTTTATTCCGTAGGATGGTGCCGGGGCGATTGCTGCGCTTAACGCTGAGTGCTCTACAGCAAGCGGCATCCATGCCAGTCGCCGAGGAAATACTTTCCTATCAAGTAAATGAGCGGTTTTAGCAGAAACGCGTGCGAAAACTGAAATTGCCAAGTTAAGGCGTTGGAAACAGTTAGGAAAGGCAGACGGATTGCTTTCAAGGCAATGCTTTTGCTATTATCGTTTTTGTTGTTGGCGTTGTTCTGGGCCGTTCTTGTTTATGGCCGTGTAAATGCGGCTGGCATTCTTCGAAATGGGTTATTTGTTGTGTTTCCGCAGCGAAACAAGTTGGCTGTGCTCTAAATACCAAAGGAAAGGGCATTTCGTTGGTGGCTTTTCATTTAAAGCGTACTTTTGTTACATGGATACAAAGAGTGTTGTGGCTGCTTCGTGTGGTTAAGATTTGGAGTTGGCATCTATAAATGTGTTTTAAGGACAGCAATTGATTGAGTTGTGGCTGAGTCGCGTGAGATTAAAGCTGCAAATGATATCTGGCATGGTTTAGAGAATTATGGTCTTGAATGGAATGGTCAAGAAATGCGATGGCACTGACATCAATATTCGACTATAAATTGTTATGAGTGTTAAAATTTTTTACGAAATAAACGATCATATGGGCGAATGCGCGCCCGACTCATAGTTGAAGATGAATAAATTGTGATCAAGTGATTCGGAGCGGACGAAATGTTTGTAAGCATAGTTCAAATCATAAGACAGACAACGAATGGGGTCACTTTAAACATAGTTTGTTACACTAACATGCCGATTAGATGAGGTTAGGTTTGTTCAGCTATGATGCTACTGCAATCGTTCCCTGTAAGTGCTAGTATTAATTTTGTTATCTTGTCGTAGGATTACACCAAGGCTCTTGCAATGCTAAGAAATTCCATATAGCTGCTGCTGGTCTCTTCATCGTATTACAGTTATAGGTATTTTATTTGTATAATAACACTGAGCAACAAGAAATTTCATGGGATATAAAATCTCCCATTTTAATATGAATCTCGGCCATGATCATGTATCAGAAGTCCTTTTTGACGTGTCACCTCTTGTTTTGCTGCAATCGAAGGGTTAAGTTTGAACTAGTCGCTTTCAACGCTTTCATAGAAAATATTATGAATTCATTTGTAGTAAATTCCCTTACTATAATAATGCCCTAATAAATAATGTTGTGGGTTGTTTTTTACTTTTTGTAGATATGTATTACTAATTTTACATAAACCGTTGTGAAAACTATAATGCTCGATTTTGAAGAAATATTCCCCTTACAAAACTAGAAGCAGTTCTTAAGGGCGGGTTTCACAGTGGCTATTTAAATCTAATTTGCAGATTGAGTTTAAATCCTGTTTAACTTGTCTTGAGTTTCACAGTGCATTTATTTAAATACGGAATATTTGACATTTGAAGGTTGGCACAACTTGCCAAAAACATATGTTCAATTGTTCAATTATGGAGGCAGCGCGAACTAAAAATTTTTCATCGGCCGAAAGAAATGAATTATTGGATATTGCGCAAAGAATCCACAGTTTATATTTTTTATGATACTTACTACTGGTATATGTGCTATACCATGTAGTTTTATGTTTACTTTGATCTCTTACAAATTGCAATATTGTCCACGCAGCTTGCTTGCACATCCGAAATCAGCTGTTTTTTTGTTATCGATTGCAACTCTGTGTGGTACTTAAATATCCACAATCGGCTATTTAAATTGTATTTAACTTCCAAATGTAAACTGAAATTCCCTATTTAAACTGCAATCAGAGTTTAAATATCCACTGTGAAACTGGCCCTAAGCGTTGTAATCTTCTGAGGCCTAAAGTTTGAGGGGAATTATAATACAGTTTAGTAATCTAAAATATTTGGATGATATATTCATATCTGCTGTAGCAACGGTAACTAAATAGTTTAATTTGGTTTGAGCAAATAACAATATTTATTTAATTTCTGAAGCAGTTTAACACAGTTTTGCACAATATGAGCATAATTAGTAAAAAATACAAGTTACCAAAGCAACTGCTTTGAATTAAGACTTTGTTTGAAATTTATAAAAGCTTATATAGAAACAAAAGCGTTGAATATATCCATAGGAAAATATATCACGTAGCTTTAACAACGAACAAAGCGCACAGCGTATAGAAAAACGCCAAATAAGCACGATATGCTGGTATATACACATACATACATACATAGGTAATAAGCGAGCGGAATCCTGCAGGCAATCTAAATTGAAATGCTTCACAGGAGCTTGTTGCGAAGTGAACAGCTTGACTGCCGTACCACTGGAGGGAGGTGAACTGTAACATACAACTGTACATACTAACAAATATTACATACAATTGTACACGCTTATATGTATGTATGTGCGCAGGCAAAATAAATGTGAAATTTACAAAGAGTGGAACCACTGAAACGTTATCCGTTGATATTTTTCCAGTTTTAATTCGAAAA
Organism: Neria commutata; assembly: GCA_963457695.1. NCBI lineage: Eukaryota > Metazoa > Arthropoda > Insecta > Diptera > Micropezidae > Neria > Neria commutata. Next base: position 20,799,557 of record OY735248.1, on the reverse strand, counting down.
AAGTTTGCAATGTTTGGAAAAGCGTTGATGTTGGTTACGGTGAGAAAATTATAATGAGCTGTTGGCAACAGGAAATGTGAAAATTGGCAAACAACTACGTTTTTAACCCTGGTTCGGCTGACTAGTCACTCCGGTACCTCTGTGAATATGCTGATAAATGTTATGAATTCTGGATTATGAAGGGAATTTCATGATGATCCATAGAAAACTATCATTCTAAGTGAAGATATAAATATGTATGTATGTATAATAATAAATTTAATAAAACATAGGGCTCACATATGATTACATAATGACCTTTATGACTGCGTCAACTGAAATTAGAAAAGAAATAGATAAAAATTTTGACTCTTAATTTTAATATATCGAGGAATAGGGGCAACACAATAGGCTGGAAGCATGTTTTTGTGTGAAAATTCAAACAGTCGCCCGGGTGACTCATCAACCGAAGTATGGTTCAGAGATGTCCAAAAGCTTTGCGTCTAGGTTTTTATAAATTTTAGCTGGTCAAATTTGTTATCAAAACTTGCATTAATATCAAATGAATATTCACTCAAGTTTAAAGTTAAGAACCAAAAGGTAGCTTGGTTTAGTTCCTATACACACATACATATGTACATATGTATTTATATGTTAGTTTATTTAAAGGCGAACACTTAAACTTTGAAATTTCTCTATGTAAATCTACTGATTAGATGTGAGGAATTTAAATTTGTGCTCAATTCGAATCGGGTTTCAGTAAAGGAAATAGTGCTTCGTCTTACCTTTAATCCTTTAAAGCCCTAGCGACTCTATGGATCGTGTGTTTCGCCATAGAATCTAAGAATTGAGATCCAAGTTGGGATGTAATCTATTACTTTTTATTTAGATTGTAATCAATTTCAGCTATGATTTTGTAATTGCAACTACGATAAAATGTATCGAAAATTTCCGATTACATGCTATATTAATCATAGTAAAAAATTAAGATAATCAGTCAGAAGTTATATTAGCATTTGGCCTAATCAAAAGGTAACTGAATCGTTACCCTCCCAGCTCTGGTTGAGATCTTTAAGATTTAAGTAATCCTAATGCTATCTATAGGCAAATACTTCATAGATTTTTTAGAAAATCGCTCAAATAAACGCCTGTAGATTTATGTTAAGCTCCTGTGGTCGTTGGTCTGCAAAAAATGTACATACATAAATCTAAAAATTTTAATGCAATATGCTCATAGACTCCAGCCTTAAGCATATCATCAAGAGAACTCACAAAGCAGAATTCAAATGGTGAGTTTCATATTTAAGCAGCTTATCACTTATACATACAATCCGATATGACCTTGCGATTTCAGATCCTCTGTCTGCAGTTGTTTTTCTACAATACAAAAAAATAATTCCCCTCTTTCAAAGGTGCCCTTTATATTACCCAAAAAAATACACATTTGCATTAATCATTCACATTTATTGATTGAATTTGATAATTTCTCATTGTAAATTTGCATTAATTCTGCATAATATTTATTTAGTTTTCATTTTATGTCACATTTTTTGTATGTATGTAGCTTAATACTTTCAAGTAAAACACAATCTGTTGATTAATTTATCATTTTAGTTTCCGTTTCTGTTTGCATTGGTAATTTTTTGATTAAATCTGATGGTCTTTTTGTAGCATTTTGAAGTTGTGTGTGTGTGTGTGCTGTGGTGGTAATAGGTAGCAAATATTGCATTCTCTTGTATATATATGTATGTATATAAAAAAATCAAATGCATTTTTTGTTGCAGTTCGAAAAACGCACAACGAAACTGAAACGAATACTTAAAATTTTAATCAAGCAATCGAATATTTTGTTCAATTTTATTTGTAGGTGGAAAGGACTATTGATCCCTTTGGTGGTTTCATTTACATTTCCGCAATAGATCTGCATCTGTATATGTAAAGCCTTGTATATATATATTTGTAGCTAGGTGCTTTGTCTGTTGGCAATTACACATTTTTATACTGTATGTACATATATGTAAATATAAATATTTGCACACAAAAAATGCCAGCTAAATATATTTTACTAAGCATTTTCACAAAAATATTTCTCCAAAGTATATTTGAATAAAAATAAGAAAAAGTTTGAGTAGCACTGTATAAAGTTTCAGTAAGCGTGGGCATTGGCAATTGCTATCTATGTATAGCTTACGGTGTCTGATTTTGATGCTTCTTGCTTTGCTGCATCTTCGTTTTATTCTTCTTCTTGCTAGGATACCTGTTGCGACTGTAGTTACTTTTTTGTTTATCTGCAGGAGGGCTTGATTGTAAGCATATGCAATACTTATTGCTAGTAATTGAAGCTCATTCGCATCAGCACGTACGCACAGATACACACATACACAAACATGTAGGGCAGTGCATGTATATATGTGCGCGTGCATGTGTACGTTTTTGTATTTATATTTGTATTCAGCATCTATAAAGCAGTTTTGATTTTCAGTTTCAACTTTGGCCTATTCGTGTGATATTCATTTGGTGGTCTTATGTTTCTTTTGATATCTTGTTCCATGGTTTAATTTACATACATAAATACATGCACAGATATGTTCTTATGTGTGGCTGTAAAAGGACTCTGTACTTGTGGTTTTTTAGGTTTGTGACTTAGCGTATCATTATCATTAAATTTGATTGACTTTCTTGTGTTGTTCTTATGCATTTGTTTGTAAGTTTCTTATTTTTCATAAATATTTGAATGACATGAATATTTTTACCGTTGTATTTGTATGCTTAAAAAAATTCCCTCAATAGATTCTTTGCATGTTGGCATAGTGTGCGTGTTATCAAGAATTCGTTGGAGTATTGGAAATTTAATAGGAAATTGTTAAAATATTAACTATGTTATTATTAAAATGTATAGGTATTTAACATATCAGCGGCTACATTCTTCTACGCAAATAAAAAACAGTGCCTAGATGGCTTTAAGCTTTCAAAAAAATATAACAAAATGTTTTGTTGAGCGATTTTCTGATTTAAAACTAACAGGAAAGGTTTTTCAATTTCAATATCAATTCATTAGACTATAATGTTGGCAAATAAGGGTTATAACATCTTTTTAGAGCCCAAAGAAAGTACAAAATAAATAACAACTCGAATGATATGGACAGAAGAAAGAGAATGAAAGAGACTAGTTAGATATGGAAGAAGGGGAAGGAACAGGATAGCGAGACAGTTAAGAGATGAGATTATAGTTAGGAAAAGTATTTGAAAATTAGATGCTTAAAGGTTCTGTAGTTTGCCTTCGTCACTCCTACAAGCTCCAAATAACACACAGCTTATTCACGCTATGGACATGCTACCTAATGCCATTGGAATGCAGGTGCAAATGAAGAAATATACAATATATACTAGAACATACGGTACATCATGATCATGTTCATTTGTTGCTAGCAAGTACAGCGGTTTTAACATTTCAGTAAATGATTACGTTAATTGCTAATTCAATTGAACTTCGTGTGTGTGTGTGTAGACCGTTAAAAGAGCAGTGTTTTGATAGGTATAAAAAGGTTAATATTAAGTTAGACTAGGCTTTAAATACTCTCATATATGTATAGTACAAATTTACAATAGGGGGCGGGCGTTCACTGGAAAACTCCTAGAAATGAGAATAGAGTGGAGAGAGTGTATAGGCAGGCAGACGGCGTGTAAAAGGTGTCGAAAAGCGTCGTATGGAAGATAAAGGCGAGCGACTCATTGTTGTATGCACTACAACAGAAGGTGGGACAGGCTGGCGGCACGGTGCCTCGATAATGAGCAGTGAGATGAGCGAGTAAGCAGTTGTGCATTCGAGGAGTAAGCTATTTTCATATGTAATTTGTGAAATTTTCAAAGTAGAAAATACAATGGAGAAGCTCTGGTTTACGATTTCTGATTGATTTTGTGCACTCTGATGTTGCACTTGCACAACACTTGCTCGCAATAGCAATTAAATTCCTTTGGGATTTCTTTGTTGTTGATGTTGTTTTTTGCTAAAAATTCATAAATTCAAGCATGGCTGCATTTTTATAGTTAGGTTAGAATTCTGTTACTTAGATATACTTACATATGTATAATAGCATATTTGCGCATACTGCATATATGTGTGTGTGTAGGTTTGTTTGTATATGTATATACTCTCAATTGACAACAATTACTGAACATTAACTTCTCACATGCATATTCATATTGATATATATATATATGTATAGATATATAGTTTCTTTCTTTAATTGTTAAAAGTCTTTAGCATTTTGTTTCTCTTTTCCAATTAAATTTACGATGTGGTTTGGTATTTTACTATTACAAATATTTTATTTAGTATTGGTAAATTGTTTCTGCTTCAGCATTTCATTTGATCAGAAATGCATTAAATATCATCATTCACAAAGCAAATGAAAAAGTGTCAAAAGTTCCCTAAGAGTTTATGTTTTCTTCTCTTCTTCCTCATTTGAGTTCAACATATTTGCTTGTGCTTTTTTGGCTGCTCTATTTGCATTGCTGTAAATGTAAAAAAGTTGCTAAAAAAATAAGTAGATACATTTCACTATTTTCCTTTCGTGTTTCGATAAATTCCAAAAAATTCGTTTGAGAGAGGAAATTATTTAATTTTTGATTGCACCGTTATTAACTTGCGTCAATTTGCTGTGATATTGAATGAATGACTTTAAAGTGGTATGTGTATTTCGTTTGTTATGCTGCGGTCTTATGTAGCTCGGTATATGCCTTGCCTACAGCTGGCTGTCTCTGCAGTAACTCATTCCGTGTTAGTGTTTACAATAAAAATGTTCTTTATATTAATAGCCACATACAATATTTTCTGTACATACACAAATATAGTTTCAGTGCGATATGCACAATTTTCTAGATATAATGCCTGTAGGCTCTGCAGCTCACTTTGAGAACTCAACACGAGCCGCAGGTAGGAATCCACCACAATTTCGCCATATTTGCAGCCATCTACTCATGCTGACCCTAAATTCAAACAAAGGCTTCTCTTCAAATAATTTCAGACCAGCATACGCAAAATTTAAATTTAAAAAATCTAAGGTCATTTGTTGTGACATTTCGCAGGGTTCCAACTCGTCCACCGCCATTTTGCTAATAAGTCTCTAAAAAGTATTCTCTAAGGTTTTCTTATCCTCTATTTCATTTTAAATTTTTTGTTTCGTCTTTCTACATACACATTTGCACCATTTTGAATTTCATTCCTTAAGCATTTTCATTTACAAGATTAACTAATTAAAATTATGCATTTAGTAGATCTGCTTTTTGTTATAACGGAAATGTCACGCAGTTTTTTGTTTTTGCCAATGTGATAACACAATTTGATTGTGGTAATACCAAATTTTAGCTTGGCTTTGTAATTGTCATACCTTTTTCCCCCTTTAAGCGTACATTCCTCGCACTGCACCTTAGGTTATGAAGCGCGCCTTTTGCTTACGCACAAAGTCCTGTGCCTGTTTGTCAGTTAGTCTCAACTCCAGTATCTGCAATATGGGATTATCTGCAAAGCAAACAAAAAAAGAAGAACATCAATATGGAAGAAGGTAGGGACGAGTTAATTTTTCCACTTTTAGATAGCTTTACAGATACAGTCGATCTGTAATCGACTTATTGCATTAAATATGTAAAACGTTCGTATGCTCTTTTTTTGGCGAAAATATTTACTACCAAAACCAAAGAAGTCGTTCAAGCAATGCTTAATGTTGCTATACCAATACTGGAATACTTAAAATCTATTGACAATTCAATTTACAAAAAGGTAAAGTACATAAACTGAAGAGCGTCGAACTAAGAAGTCGATTTTAGACTATCAGTGATACGCAGACTTTAAAAAATGGAAAATTTTTAAAAAATAGGCGATCGAATTTTTCCGATTTCGACTACCTATTCTTTTAGAGAGGGAAAAAAATATACTGTATTTAGACATTTTAAATGAAAAACGCAGTGTTACCGTAAATCTCCCATAATTTCCTTACAAATTATAACTTTCGAAGAAAGTGCTCATGATATTCAGAAGAATAAAATTTTTCAGCTCTATTCTTACGAGAGCCACGCTTGACTTTTTTCTGTCAATTGATATTTTTTCCGATGAGAAAATATAGTTTCTCCATACGCAAGGTCATAAATTCTGACTAAAGGTCTAGAATAGGGCTTATACTCACTTTTGTCCCGTTGCTGCATTAATGGTAATTCGATTTGTTTTAATCCATGGAAATTGTCCACGCTTGTATTGTAATCGGCCACGCCGGGAATGTTGCCCAATGCCAAATACGCCTCCCCTCCGAAATCGTTCGCTGTTAAAACATCGTGATCCATGACGGTGAAGCATATCATGGCGCCATCTGTAGAGCATTGCTCGAGCGTAACCGAGAACTCAAAACACTCATCAAATACAGGATTCAGTGTTTTCTGCAATAACGTACAACGTGATAGATATATAAGTACATATATATTTATATATACAGGTTCTTAATAACAACTTTACATGAAATGGAACTGGAGAACCTTAAAACTGAACGCACTCACCTTATGTACATTGGTCTGCTGTTCCAGGCAGTTCATGAAGACCCGACGCGGCAAGAGCTCGATAATCACAAACGGATCACTGAAGCCATTCGGGTCCAGGGCCACGACATCTCTGGCGTGTAGCACCTCCACGCACAGCGAGTCGTGGTTGAAATAAGCGCGCACGGCGAGCGATCCGTAAGGCCCTGGCAGCACGCTGACCAATTGCTCGCGCAGCCGGTTCATGTAGAACATGTCGATGAGCCGCTCCGTTTCGGTCTTGTGGAACTGCAAGCGCTGCTCGATGCGCCAATAGTCCTCGGTGTGCAGGCACTCCAGCGACAGACCCTGGCCCTCGGCATGGAAAAAGTCGACCAGCAGCTGCAGCGCCTCGTACAGCCGTTTGTGGAAGTTCGACGGCTTGTCCGTCTCATCGCCGGTCTCCATTTGCCGTGTCATCTCACCGAGCACGGTCTTCCAGACGAAGCGCAACGCGCGATTGAAATTCTTTGTGAGCAGCGCGCTGTTCAGTGCCGCCAGATGGCAGTCCATGTACTCGAGCAGTGGCACAATGGCCTGATTGGCGGGCAACGAGTCCGGCGACCAGGCCAAATGGAAAACGGCCTTCTGCAGCGACATCTGCATCAGCGGGGCCAGCTTGGACAGAATGCGCTCACAGCGATTCTCCATGAGCGTGAGACTCGATTCGAGCAAATTGTCGGCGGCCTCCTCCAGTGGTTGCTCGTCCGAGCGGAAGTCGGCGAGCGTGCGGCGCACATACTCCAAATTGTTGACCGTCACGCACATGTCGTCCGAGCAGCGGAACGGCCCCTGCTGCTCGTAGTAGCCGCTGTCGGCCAGCGTCGTGTGTATGAGATCGCAATAGTGCATCGCCGCCGAGCAGACAACATCGACGAGCTGCGACTCGAGCATTATGCCCGTCTCCTCCTCCGGCCAGCCGATCACTTTCCAAAACTCCTTGACATTCAGCAGCGTGGAAGCGGTGTCCACCGACGAAGAGCTATACCGCACCACGCGCTCCCCCTCGCAGATGCCGTCCATGCGTATGGCGGCGCGTATGCGCTGCAGTGCCTTCGCCTTGCTCACCATCATCCAGCGCTCGAAGGTTGGTATGAACCACTCGTGGCAGTTGGCCAGCACCAGGGGCTTCTCCGGCGGCTGCGGCTGCACCGACAGATGGCGCTTCAGCTGGCAGAACTCCTGCAGCGCCAGAAACAGCTCGAAGGGCTTGATGTCAGTCGGCTCGGTGTCGCCTTCGAGTACGGCGTACTGAGCCAGATTAATGCGCACGCCCGGCACCTGGCCCGACGCCATGCGCGAATACACCTCCTCACCAATCATGGTGTCGAACTGTTTGTAAACAATGCTGAAGTACTGAATGCCGTTTGTGCTGTGGAAGAAGGGTACATTCCAAAATGAAGGGGGAACGTTAACGCTAAGCCAGCGAGATTTATGCGCTTTCACCCAAGCTTCTGCACATTTAACAAATTGCTGACTGCTACAAGTGTCCTTATACACACACAAACACACACAATGTAAACCAAACCCTCGGAAGCCTGCTCCATTGCAATGAATCCATTGACCTAAGAGCTGTCAACAAGATTCCTATTGAAGCGAAGGGATTTGCCTACTCAAATGGGATTACACTATTACGCCATTTTGATTTTGAGCCACTGGCAACTCAAAACTCGCCAAGTGAATGCTTATAAAGCTGCTTACTTGTATTGGCACAAGCTCAGAGAGCGACGACAGCAGGCAGGCAGCAACAAAGTGTACTCTGCATACTGCGAAAACTGTGGCAAACACTGTCAAAAATCAATAGCACCAAACCCCCGAGCCGATGAGGAGCGCAGCACAGCGCGAAATTTCGTTTTTACTTTGAAGGTCATTACTGACGGCTGTCTAGACTCCAGACGCACAAGCTGTCACAATTGTTGTCATTGTGTGAGGTGTATTGCGGCAAGGTGTATCGAAGGATTGCGAGAAGGTGTGCTACTGGAATTCTAAATCTGTATTTTATTTCAATTGAGCATCCCTTTCTAGACTCACATTGCTTATGAAGGCAACCAGCAAGTTATGCCGGTTTTCCTAAGAATGCTTTCTTTGATTTCTTTGACACAATATTCTGTATAATTGGCATATCTTGAATTTTAATTTTATGTTAAAGTTTTATCCCATTAAGGGAGTCGCTCTAGGATTAGACATAAGTGTAGTGGATTGATCAGAATTACTTTCTGTCTTGATTTCCGGTTGTCTATCTGTCTGTCTGTGGTCGCAAGAGAGAAAAATGCCGTTGTTTGATTTTAACTAAATTTGGTGCCCGGTCACAGTGACTATGCTTAAGTTCCGAGATAAGCGGCAGAAGGACACGCCCACAATGGCCGAATGCGCGTTCACAACATTTTCATATTTGCATTCCCATTTTGTACGTGGATTTTAATGCCACTAGTAGTAGAAAAAAGTAGTCCAGATTTAGGTATATTCAACCACACATGAATTTAGCGTAAAATTTAAATTGTGCTTTAGTAAAAGATTCAAGCTCATAAATGAGCGAAAACATATGTATGTAAGTGTAGTAGCCTTCTGCAAGAATACTAATAGAATGGAATACTCTTCATTTTGCTTTGCGATCCAGCTACTATAACATAATGCGGTTTGGCGCTTCTTATTAAATACGGCGGACAAACAAAACTTTTAATGACAGGCACTCCAACTAATAGACATGAAACGAACACTACCAAATTCCAGGTTGCTACTATACAGTGAGGGGCTTAAATAAGTACAAATACAGCTACACACATTGTCGCTCCGGCAAATACACATTTGTCACAGGATGAAATGGCACAATTCGCTGCGACTCCTAATGACAACCACGTCGTTCGCTGAAGGTGTCGTAAAAACTTCAACACGCGAAATAAAATACGTGCGGCAATGTTTATGGCACGGCAATTAATTTAGAGCAGATCATGTCGGGTCACTGCCACGACACGGCACAACTCACATTGTTGGCTGATGTCAATGTTGCCATAGAGTGACCACGTTTTGAGTTTGACCCTGCATATCAGATTGCGGGCATAAAATCACCGCACCATGGTATTTACAGTATATATTATAGTTTACAATTTCTTTTAACAGAAATTAATGGTAATGAAAAGAAGATTCAATCGGTCTTAAAAATTTACGTTTACGTTCAGGCGAATCTAATAAAACTACAGTTGTAAATCTAAACCACAATTTGTCTCAAAATGGTTGGAAAAGGCCTCTTTGCTGTTTTTTTTTCTTTCAAAAAACAGCATAGTTATAAAGGCAATATATGCAATATTTGAAAATTCTTGATATTTAGTGTGCTTTCCAAAAATATCAATCTATATTGTTATGCTGTAAAACTAAGGGTTACAAACCAATGAAAGATGGTCACCTTAGGTGTGCCTGTGTTGGCAGTGCAAGCAACAAGGGTTACGAGGTTGTGCAAGAAGGTCTTGCAAGAAGCTTAGTTGCACATAAATTAAAGCCTTTCCGGAACTGTCAGCGAGAATGAGCGTGAATTGTGGCACAATGTGGCAGGTGGCACGGTAAAGGGGTAAGGCTCATATTTCAGTGAGTCGCCGCATTGATTTATAACAAAATTCAAATTTGCAAAGAGTTGTACTCCCTGCGCCACTCTGCTGCAGCACTCACAAGCGACAAATTGCAACATCATCACGGCAGCACGGCTGAACGGGTGTACGCATGTCATGTCGCAGCACGGCTAACCCACGGTGCAAATGGCCACAGCTGGTTTCCCTTCTAATGGCTTTTATGGCTGACACGTGCTTGACATATTCAATTTAATTTTTCACTTGGCCAAAGCACTCGCTCACACACACAACAGCAAACGTTGATATAACCCGCAACGCCAATGCAGACACGCACACACGCAGAGGCACACACTCATACTCACTTGTCGAACAAGGCGTGATAGTAGGCCTGTCCCAGCTGTATGTCCGCCGTGAGGGTTGTCACGAAAATGGCCAACGGGTTGGGCAGGCACTGCGACTCGCTGAGTATGCTCTGGCCCCACATGACCGAGCCCTTGCGCAGCGCGTTGACCACCTCGCCGCGCACACCCTTGTTGAAGGGGCAGACGGCGCGGAAGGCGCGCATCGAGCCCAGCAGGCCTAGGCAACGCAACAGAAACTCCAGCCGTATCAGCGATGGCGGATTGAGCGCCGGAAATATGTCGCGGTGCCGGCGAATCTGGTTGAGCGAGCGCTCCACGAAGCCGTTCATCGCCTCAGCCAGCTCTTGCTCGAGCTCGCGTGTGAGCGCCTCCTGGTTGGGCTGGTTCCACTGCTTCTCCACGTCCGACAGCAGGCGGTGTATGAATTTGGGGTCCAGCGGCGTGGTGCGGTTCAGCTTAACCGCGGCCACAAATCTGCAAGCGCATTACAGAGAAATGTGAATAAGGAGCCATTTGCACATGAAGCCTGGCAATGCGTGCAGGCGGCGCTGCTCTGCCACACTCACCTGGCCATGGCGCAGTGCAGGTCGGAGAGGTCCGCTTGCACGGCCAACTGATGCAGAATGGTGAGCGCCGGGCCAGGCAGCTCGCCGTTCCACGTCCACGAGGGCTCGTGCGTGGCCACCTCGTGTTGCATAAACACCATTTGCAGCTTTTCAACTTTGCTCATTTCGACTTCGCTGTCCTCCTCCGAGGTGCCGTGGTCCTCGCGCGTCGACAGCCACAGCTTGAGCCGTATGCGCCCCTGCACCGTGCTGCGGTGGCTGCGCGCCTCTAGCTTAAACCAGCCCTCCATGCCGGTGGATGGTATGTCGACGATGGGTATGTTCACGCTGCCGAGGAAGTCGTCCTGGGAGCCTTGGCGCGCCGACTGGCAGACCTGCTTGAAGAACCGTCCCAGTCCGCGCACGCCGCGCACCTCGTTCAGCCGCGACACGGCGTCCATGACGCAGCTCTCGTCATCGTGGTCCCAGATGTCCAAATGAAAGGTGTCCGTGTTGATGTCATCGATGTCGCTGCGAAAGGAAGTGAAAGGTAATACCCGCTCAACAAATGTAAGTTAAGGTTTCGTTAGCATCAAGGGACACGGCAAAGGAGCGTGTAAATTCCTGCGAATGTGCATGTGTGTGTGATTTTATGCTTGCCATTTGTATTTGTTTGTGTGTGTGTTGTTGTTGTTGTGTCGTTAGTGTTATTGTTTTGTGCGTTTTATTTCCGGCATAAAAGGGGCGAAATGAAATTGAGTGCTGTCATTGTGTGGATGTGTGTGTGCACAGAAGGACATTGAGCCTTCTGGCACACATTCGCCTGTTGTTTGTGTGTTGTGTGTGTGTATTTACCACGCATGAAGTCAGCTTGCGGTGCAATGCCTTCATTTATTTCGATTCACATTTAAATTTGTGTTACCGCGAAAAACACTTATAATTTATATGTTAATTTAATGGCGCGTCTGTGTGCGTGTGGAGCAGATTCGAACTGGAAATTGTGACTTTGTCATTTGTCACGAGAGTGAAACAAAGACTTATACCAAAAGAGGACCAATTATATTAGAGAAATTCGGTCGTACTCTTTTAGTGAGCTTAGTTGCCCGCGATAAACATTTCTGCTACTTATTTCTATTGTCTGAACCATTTGTCCTTAAACTTACCACTATCGCAAGGAACAAAGGATTGTCTCGATAGTTAATAAAGAACTTTTTGTTGATTACAGCATAGAGAAGTCAAAATTTATGCAATTAATTCCAGCTTAAACTCTTATGTTAAGACTTTTCAATTAATACTCGAAGCCTTAAAAGCAACATTTCATCTATGTAATAAAAGTCCTTGTCACTGACTCACTGACTGACTCACTAACGCGAACGGCTTCTATAAGAGTTTAGAACATAGGGAAGCAAGAGTGGTGGTAGCGCAGCGAGTAAGGCGCTGGCGCAGAAACCGAAAGTCTATGAGTTTGATACCGGTATTATTTAAGTACTGGAAGGGCCACAGTAGTTTTTGGTTTCCGAGTTGACCACAAGATGGCGCCACTCGCATATTGCAGCTGGAGTTTCGGTCATTCGATTTAAAAGCGTTATTCAGTGAGCGCCACGAACGCCTTTCAAAAACTAGTTATAGTATAAATATTCTATATCTATAAGATGCATTCGATGAATAAAATTCCGAAGAATTTCGATGCATACCTAAAACGAAAGTCTGTACTCCATTTTATACTCAAGCCGAAAATGAGAACCGAAAAATTGCTAGCGTAGAGCTTTGCAATGAAGTTTTCATAACAACAGAAGAAATTCCACATCCCTGGAATGGATTGTAAGTGCCGATGTTACATATAAATTCAAGAGTCCTCAAACAAGGGATGGGTAGTGGAGGCGGAAACTATTCGATTAACCGACTGTTTGACAAATAAATAGTTCTGATTTTTTAAACTTGACTGTTGCATACCGCTGACAGTTGAAAGTCGCTGCTTTAAGATGTTTTATTACTTTATTTTTGACTGTGCATATTTCCGCAATCGAACCTACATACAGATGTACGTTCAACATGCTTAATTTGACGATAATATATATATTACTTTACCTACCCATCCCTACATCAAGCCAGTAATTCATACAAAAGGCAGCTGTCTGTGGGATACTTTAGTTAAATTAAATTAAATCAACTACAAGTTAGTGGAGTTAGAAATATTAATTGCTGTTTTTCAGCACTTAGCCACTGAAAATACATACACATACATATACACTAACACGGCGACAAATGGTTATAATTTGTATATTTTTTAGATTATATACATATACATACATATGTACCAGATACTCGTAGGAAAACTAATATGTTAGTGTGCGAAAAAGGTTGAACGTTTATTATACGCTTTACGCATATGTGCCATATATTTTTCTGTGTATGTATGCAATTTGCATACGCACCGTGCTGTGCTTATACGTGTGTGTGCCTCTGTTCGTGTGAGAATGTGTCGCTATCCTGTAATCAAAACATGATTAATGGTAATAAATGGAACATGCCCGAATATTGCTATAAATTTGTTCATACACGTCGCCATTGGAAAACATATTATATTTTGTGTCGTACGAATACATTAGTGTATATGTGCTTGTGTGGGTGTGCGCGTTAGTGTGCATATGTGAGCTGACAATGGGTTTTTATGGGCTGCATGAGTTGTCAATAAACAGCAACATGTTCTTTTTATTGCGATTTTAATGGGATTTACGAGTGCATGTGGCTGTGCGTGTACGGGTTGGTGTCTTCGTCCTTTTGCTTGCATTGCCTGAGCCAGACACACATACAAATATGAGCATATGCCATGGCGTCCGAACTTTAAGCTTTCTCAATTTAAATTTCGAATTTGCAAAGCAGCTTCGTGATTTATGTGTATCAGCCAGAGCCAAAGAGGGACCGTGTAAATGAAGAAGTGGGGAAATTCTGCTGTTCAGGAAGGCAGAGATAGCAAAGTGCCTAATTAATTGCTGGCTCTTGGCCATTCATGGTGCTCTGCTGATTAATGGTACATAATATTTCAGCAGCGCTTGGTCAGCTATATTTACATATGACCATGACTGTCACTCATCAGAAAGTTATTAAGTAATTTAATGTATTGAAATTGAATGAACTCAAACCAGTAGAATAAGACACATACATACACACACACACACTGTGGCCCATTAAGCGGCATGTGTGTTTCGATATATGCCATTAGTCGTTGCTATAATTTCAATTTGCTTGCCGTCATAATTCAATATAAACAAACAAATAAATCGCCATCAGCAAGAAATTCGTCGTGAAAGCAAAATTTATCAATTCAATGCCTGCCGGCAATGGACAAAGTCGACTGGCCACAGTTTGTAAGTTGGGCAACAGTATATACAATTTTATATACTACCCACAAGCATGGGCGCAACTAAGGCAAATACTTTGGGGTTGAACTCGAGTCATAAAATCCATTATTTAACATTATATAACAATCGATCTTTTTTAAGGAGCAATCAGCTGAGGCTTGTTCTCCAGAATAGGCCTGTTAGTGTGCAATAATACAGACAGATTGCTACATAGCACATACATATATATTTCTGTTTTTAGCAAGAAATCTAACTTTTCAATGTGAATGCAATTTGTACTCATCGAAAAATTTGCATAGAGTTGAAAGTAAAAGTCATAAAGTTTAATAACGTACTCAGTTCTTTCCGATCTCTTTGATTTTTTCTGCAGTTCTTTAAAGTTTTACAACAAGAACATTTTTCAATAGGGGTATTCCCGATCCAGAGCGAATGCAAAATTTTGCATTTGCATGTTTGTGATCGGGAACGAGCGATTGCGAAATCTCTGCAAATGCTTTTGTCAAACAGCTGTTTTATTTGAGAGTATAACAAAATGCCACGAAACAGCGGAAAACAACAATTTTGCGACTTCTTTATCGAAAACGCAGCAAATGAAATCACGGGTAAATTATTTAAGACACCATTTAAAAAAAATCAAAATAAAAATGATCAGCTGGTCGCTGTTTATACTCGTTGTTGCCAGCTAAGTTCACCGATAAGTGCGACTTTGAAAGCTGTCAACTATGCTCATATTTTGCATCAAATATTTTACACTAAACGCAATGGATTTTGGTCTACGAAACTTGTGAATTTAATGCAAAAGCAAACCAGTGTGTGTTGTTGTTGTGTATGCAAAAGGTGGACAAATATTTTGCATTTGCTCTTTTGCATGACCAATTACACCGGATCGGGAATACCCCTATTGTGTTCAACCAAGAAATAATTTTTGTAGCACGCTTATTTAAAAATTTGCACTTATTAAAAATTTTTTAAGTTCAAACTCGACGAAATATGTGCCCTTCTGAGAAATTCACAAGCTGCGCTACTGCAGGCTGGTGTGTTTTTTGTGTGTGTGTGTGAGTGCAGTGTCTGTGTGTCCATCCTGCGCTAAATTACTTTATAAATTGTTTATTTAAATGGCGCAGCAGCTGTTGCTGCCATTTTCACTGTTGGTGTTGCTCTTGCTGTTTTTATTGTTGTAGTGGTAGTTATTGCTGCTGCTGCTGACGATTTTGTTGTTGTTATCATTGTCGTGCAGTTGTAATTGAATCAAATGAGGTTCAAATGAATTTTCCACTAAATAAGCAAAGCTATTTCTCTTACACTTCCTCCTCCCTTTGCGCACCATACCACTTTGCGCGGCTGCCCATCTCTGCGCCTATTTAGCATATGTTTCTGCAGCTGCTGGCAGTCTTAAATTCCAATCTATTTATTTATTGCAAATAATTTAGCAACTTTAGCATCGTCACAGCGAATTGCGACTTTAAATGTCAATCGATTGTGCTGCCATTAACAACAGTTGGCAATTTGATATGGCAGTGTCCGTGTAGCTTTGTGTGCGTGTGTGGGTTGCTTGTTTGGCTGGAATTTGTGCCAGATTAACTTTTCACGCTCGAATATATTTAATTAGAATTAATAGAGTTGCAGTTAGAATGATCGATACGAAAGAGGAAATGCCGTAATTGACAAATAGCTTTTGCCACATTTGCTTTGAGGGAGTAGAGAGAGGTGTGGGATCAATAGTACCATTGTAGTTTTATTAAATATATGAGAAAAGTCACGTCAGAAATCGCTTAGCAGTATTTCTTGATTTCGAAACCATTTTGGTACACAAAATCAATGGATTTTGTGATCAAATCAAAAACTGATTTCGTTCAGACACTTTGAGTTTAGTTTGCATATTTTTTAATTCATAGGAATTACGTAAACGGCTCAAATTTTTTGAATTTCATACAACAATAGTGAATATTCAGAACACTAAATATTATGGCGTTGTAGTTTACTTTCAAACTTGGAAGAAGTCGACTCTAAGACTGGTATTTCGAAATTTTTTGAAGGCTATAATTTTGCTGGCATCGAATCGCTGGTTTGAATTAAAAATACATCATCATCTTATTAAGATGAAACAAAAATTGTTTTCCAAAAATTTAGCACACTTGTTGATACTGTTACAGTAGCAACATAATTGAGTTATGCTGATATAATATTATCAGGAATTAAAAAATTCTTCAAATTGCACCGCTGGCATGGAAATAAAATAGTTTTCAAATATCAGCAGCTTCCAAGCTAAAACGATTCCATCTCCGTCGGTTAGGAAGAAAGCTTAGAAATTTCTAAAAGAAAGTTTTTTTCTTCTTTCAAGCGATTGGAATGAAACTTTAAAACATTATGATTCATAAACTTCGAGAGTATTCGTAATTGATAGATCTGAAAAATCATCAGGAAAAATGTATAAAGGTAAAAGGTGAAGGTGCCAAAACTTAAAAAACTCTTATTCCATTTAAAAATGTTTCTTCACCCATAAAGTTTGATGCATCTCTGCACTTATTGGCTTAAAATTTCATTCCTTCTCAAAGTAAGAGACTCACGATAGAACCTCAAATAATTATATCTCATAAAGAGTAATGTCCATCAAATAAATGTTGAAGGTTTTGGCCACTTTATGTGGAAAAATTCCTTAGACTCTAAGAGAAAAGGTTTGAGACTTGACACTGATAATAAAAAATCGTTATATTCTCTCGAGTATAGGTTTTGAGTACTTAGTGTTGGAAAAGGATGACATGGAAATAGAACTACTCAATCCCACATTAAATTTGTGAATATTTTCCATATTATTGCATTGCTACCTGCAGGCGACAAGGCGAAATTTAATAACATTTTAATGAAATTTGCATGTCAGCGCTTTATTTGCAATTTACTCGCCAAAGGCGCACCACCCCGCACCACAGGCAAAGCGGCTAGAATTCAATTTCATTTCAATTACACTTTATTAAGAAAATGGCATGAATAATTTTTTCTGCAATTTGTCTTTTGCATATTCGCCGCAT
Organism: Neria commutata; assembly: GCA_963457695.1. Taxonomy (NCBI): domain Eukaryota; kingdom Metazoa; phylum Arthropoda; class Insecta; order Diptera; family Micropezidae; genus Neria; species Neria commutata. The sequence goes on along the minus strand of OY735248.1, from coordinate 20,782,159 downwards.
AATGCCACGCATTAAGCTAAGACCGAGTCATCAGCCAACCCCAGAGCGGCGCCGGAGAGGGCGCGGGTAGAAGGAGCAGCCGCAACTATTAGAAGGAGGGAGTAGGAGCAGAAGCAGAAGGAGGAGTAGGAGCAGGCAGAAGAGTATACTTACAATTTGAATTTCTCATTCCATTTGGGGCTTAGTGTGTGCGGCTTAATTGAAGTGGCGCGTATGAATTTCGCCGGCACCGGACCGCCCAGCGAGTCGCGCTGCTCGCGCCGTCCAGCCTCGCGTCGCTTGAAGCTCAGGCGGAAGCTGTGCTTGCGATGCGGCGACGTATCGCTGGGCGCATTGTCGAAACCACTCATGTCGGCGGAGAGAGCACGCGGCGTCGGCGGCAATGGCAGCGGAGAGACGGGCGGCCCACCATCTGGCTGTATTCCCAGCATGCAGTACGGATCCGAGAAGCCTGCAAAACGAATTGAGCATACATACATATATACCAAATATATTAACAAAATGGAAACAAAGGCAGCAGGACTGCAAAATGATTCATCTCAGAATACTTGGTGAAATGCAAAAATCAATGGCGAAAGGAATGAGGCAAAGGGAAGTTGCCAAATTTGATGAAAGCGATGCCAACGGAAGCCATCGATGAGCGAAGCAAAACAATGAGTTCAATCAAATACAAAGGACTAAATTGTGACGCAGGCGGAAATCGTTTGTGTAAACGCGTGGAAGGAGTTGGAATATTTAATGTAGGTCTTCCTCTTTTGATAGAAAAATATGCTTCTTTTTAATGTCAATAAATAAGTATGAATACATTATTTAAAAAAGTTCAGGAGGCTTGTTATTTTAAGATAGTATCATAACAAAGATTGAGAGTATGGTTTTAAGACCTAAAAATGCTGACTTACAAAAACCGTATCAAAAGTTAATGCTGTGAGTTCTTGAAGCTAGAAACAAACTCTTTTAACAGCCTATTTACTAATTTACTAACTGGTTTTAAACATATTCCAAACATATCCTGCACATATCCTGCACATATCCTTTTCATGTCCCAAACATTAACTTATTTGGACATTCATTCACATTTGCCTTAATTAAATTTTATATTTACGCCTTGATTTCCTATCAGTCATGAAAAATCCGCCCATTTTGTGGATTTCCCGTCAAAATGTTAATGTATTTACATAATTTTACGCCCAACACGTAAATTCGATCAAATCAACAAAAGCACTCAAATGCGCCACAGCATTTGGAATGAAAGCGGGGCATGCCGAAGCACGACACTTTCGCGAAATTAACGTAATTAGCCTTCGCTGAGCATGTAGCGTTTGAAATTTTACACTTTCTATACAACACTGGCACGCAAACGTACCCACCCAGCAGAAAACGCGATTTATTAAGTTCTTTAAACAAGTTTTGGGTATTGCTTTAAAAAATTCGTATGAAAAAAATTCGACTCGTCTTCGAAAGCAAAGATTTCAAATGGTTTTTCTTTTTGTTGTTTTTTAAACTTAAATTACAATCCAACGATTTTGAGTATCGGCATTTTCTAGTTATAAAATTGGTTTGAAATTAACAAAGACCTGCATATTTACTTTCAGCTATGCTACTTCTCGAAACAATCCAGACCATCTTGCATTGAATATCGGAATATCGGAGAATATCGGATTGAAGATTGGCTAAACTAGTCCCAAAATATTAGGGTTTCAAATAAGTTTATTATACATATATTAAGTGCAGTATAATAAATAATTTCTGAACCTACATTCACGCTAAAAAAAAGGTTTTTTCTTATTTAAATTTACTTAAAGCTTTCACAGAGTTTTTTAATTTATTTTTTTCAGTTATTGTTTACTGCAAAATTTTGCGATATTTAAGATTGAAATCTCCTCAAAATCCATTGGAATTCAGTTTAGAACCTATTTATTTCTAATGAGCTGAAAAATATGTTATGGAAAGCTTGTTCATTTTTATGTTTTGGAGAGAATTCAATCTAAACAATTTCCTACTGGGCATGTATGTGCATATATATATATATATGTTTCATGCGCACAAAGATATTCCACATTCCACATACACATTCCTATTCCACACCTACGCAATCCAATTACAAAATATATCTAAAATAACAAAAGTGCACGTGAACCTCACATGTATGCAAATCTATAAGTATGCGTGCGTGTGTGTGTGTGTAAAATTTTCATTTTAGAAATCACCATATTCCACATACACACGCATACATACATGCATGCATAGAACGGAAAACCACCAAACAATATAAGCCCGAATTTAATTGGCAAATATCCTGACAGGAAGTCATTTGAATTTGGCGTTAAATGCCAGCGAGCATTATTAATTTTCGTATGTGTGTTAGTTTGTTGGAACACAAAAACCTCACTTGCATATGTGCCAGTGTATGTGTGTGTGTATGCGTATTGTTTGATGCATTCCACCGAAATTCCGCCAGTAATCAATTATGCAGTAATAAAGCAGCAACGCGCCCGAACGGAAGCGGAAACGCCCACATCTGCATGCACGCAGCCACCAATACACCCAGCCGTACACGCCCTCAGCATGTGTAAACACAATTGCAGGTTAAAAACTGTGTGTGCGTGTGCGTGTATGAGTATTTTATAGTCAATTCTGGCCCACATTAGCTCATGCGTAGGCGAAAAGCCAACAGAATTTGCTGCTGGCTTTTTAACGGCCCCGCTTTTATAGAGGGATCTGATAAAAAAAAAAGAAAAACAGAACCACACACTTGAAGCACGCCAATTGGGCATGTAATTTATTTACGGTAATTCACTTTTATTACAAATGCGTGAATTGTCGGTGAGAACGAAGTTATATAATTTGGCGGAAAAGTTTTGCCCTTCAGAAGGTTTTTATTCTTGATAAGAATACCTTTTTGCTTGAAATAATTGCTGCTGCTGGTATTCTTAATATAGAGATTTTTTTACTATAATGTTGTTAGTGAGTCAGTAAACCGTGTGAAATGTGAACATCATTTCCACCCAAAATTCATTAAAAATTCATATTCTTTTAATATGTCATTTTTGCATATCTGCGTTTCAAAAGATTGAATATTCAATCAAATCGCGAACGTTTCGATTTTTAGGGAACTCTAATATGGATCTTATGATTTGGAAATTGCCAGAACCTACTATAAAACCCTTAAACATACATAAATCTTAATATAATAAATATTAATAATAATAAAATATTATTTTGAAAAATTCTCTGCTCCAAATCCATATTAGTAAAATCCATTTCAGAAATGGTTTTATTGAATTCAGAATAGTCAAACTTATTTTAAAGATGTGCAAATTTATTTAAGAATAGATAAATTTATGAAAATATAATTGATAAAAATATAAACCAACAAATTATATTCAAACTAGTCAAATTGATTTCAGAAATACTCAATTCTATTAAAGAAACGGTCAAATTGAATTCAGATTAGTCAATTTTATTTCAGAAACAGGCAATGAAATCGGGTTTCTTTTTAAACTGCCTAATAATTCAAAATATTAAATCTGAAGCGAAAGAAATATTTTGTGACAGATCTTATATGTATGCATGTGTATGTGTATGTGTGACTGACGTGTATAGCTTCGATTGAACCATTCCACTTTTTGAACTACATAACCTTTTATACATTTTTATCAGCATGCCGGACAGGAACGTCATTTTGGTTAATTTATCTAATTATTTGGAGAAGCTACTATACTAGGAATTTATTTCCATGAGAAGTACTCGAATTTACAACCCATTTTATTTACTAATATAAAAAACCATGAATTTGTTCATCCGAAAAGTTCCCATTTCCTATATTCAAATCTTATAGTTGATTTCAATGCCAACGATTTTCAGCAGGTTTATATTTAATACCGGCCACGCTAACGTATGAGTGATATGCAATTCCTTGCGTTGAATAAACTTTCGCCGTTTCTTTTATCGATTGAGCAGCTTAATGTATAGAACATTGGCAAATAAAAGCCTGTAGTATGGAATGTTCTTCGCCATGTTCTTTTATTAATATTTAAACAAGAGCGCAGGTGAGGCGGTGAAGTGCTGCTCGGCACTTACGATGCAAGTATCGACTGAATATTTAAAGTGCTGTCGCCAATGCAAGGTCCCTCGCGATTGGTGCACACACACAAAGGCAAACATACATATGTCTATGCCAATAACCTACAATTATTGTGCTGAGTTCAGAGTTCAGAGCTTGCTAAAGAAACTGTGCAGGTAGGTACTTATTGAAATTGCCAACTCATCGGAAATGAAAATTGGCAAGTGCTGTCAATGCGACGGTCGCCTTGGAAGACGGCAGACATCGCAAGCAACTTGAGAAAGAAAACCTTGAGATTTTATATAGCAAATCACACTTTCAAATTGAAGTGCCGTGCTAAGAAGAATGTCACATACACCCACACACATGATGATACCAAAATAACTCGATTGTATTGAAATCGTAAAATTGCGCTGCTGAGCGGAAAAGGAATGTTGAAGGAAATAAATGCAAAATTATGAAACGAGTGTAGAACGTTGTTCCCACACAAATAAACATCAAGACACGCATACAACGAAGTCTGTAGTAAGACAGGGCACAGCCTTTTTGTATAACTTGCATTACGCCAAATCATCACGTCTGCATTTTATATAGCATAGGAGGAGTTTCGCCAACAATGGGAGTACGAAAATAGCTCCTAGAATGAGGCTTAAGTCTACCTTCTCTCATTAACTATCTAAATTTAGCCGTGTTCAATAATTAAATAATTGGCGCAATAGCTGGTAGGACGAAGGATATTCCTAGCTTTATAAAGATTTTTTGGGAGTAACTTTTTATCATGGCACTGCTCGCAAAGAAACGAAGTATATTTTTCTGGATGGTATAAGTGTAAATAATAGTAAAATCTGTTCATCAAATCTGAAGACTTATGTCGATCCTGAAATTTCGGGATCACAAAACTTTTTTATAAGACAAAAATAAATTAAACTTAGACTTTTAAGAATCAACATAGTAAATAGGCGAAATAAAAAAGGCTTCCAAATCAAAAGAGAGTTTCTGAAAGGATATTTTGTAGTTAGATGTTTTGGAAGTCAGCCATGATTTCAATTTGTATTCTGTTGGAAACGGTGTCAAATTTGAAATACATTTTAGATATAAATGTAGCTGTGTATAATATACACTGTGTATGAGCAACACATACATACTTATCAGCATAGTACCTGCTGAAAACGGAATTTACAATTAATTCCAAAGTATAAATCTGTGCGACAGTTTACTCCAAAAATCTTTCTCGCTACAAAACGGTTCCCAAAAAACCTACAAAAGTAGCTGTTCAAAAAAAATCGATTTTGCAAAATTTCTTCCTTTTGTCGATTTTATTTCTAAGAGTCGCTTCAGTCTTCTAACAAATATCCTAGTTGTGCTAACCGCAATATCAATTTTTCTTCAATAAAACGCCATTGTTCTAATCAACAAGAGGTTCGATTTGAACGTTCGTCGGGATATGCATTCGGGTTTCCATATTACGAATTTCACATTCCGCTTTGCACATTCTACTTGCAATGATGATGACCTACGCTTCAACACCTCATACATGCAGACACTCACCATTGGCATCCTTGGCCTCCAGACCATCTGCCTCGATCACCACTATTGAAAGGACTATTATTTTCGATTTATCCTCGGCGGCAGCATGCAGCAGACGATAATGACGATCCGGGTTGACGCCAAAGGCGCGTTGTGCATGCAAATACATCTCGTCCTTGTAGTGAGCGAACTGTAATGAATGTTAATGCATAAATATGATTATTGGCATGCATTTTAGATGTGAAAATATCCCAATGTAAAATTTATTTTAGCAGCCCAGACGGATACAAAAGTGAAAAGTAGCGACAAAAGCTTTAATGTAACAATTTTACAATTACTTTTAAAATTAAAAGCATTATAAAAAATTAAGAATCTTTGTTTTTGTCTTTTCTCTGAACGCTTAGGTTGTAGAAAATACCTATGTATACATATATAGGGAAAAATTACAATATATAGTTTGCTGAAATCGGTTACCAAGAGGAACCAGAACTGAAAACGAATCAAAATTCTCTGCCTTTGCAATTCGCTAAATTCGAAAAAATAAATAATGAAATCGGAATGAAAATTGGAATTTCCTTCTTATTTAGGATTGTTCTACACTATATATACTTCTAAAATCTGTCTTGCCATTTATTTCTTTATTATTGAATTTTAAACATGAAAATGAATGTAATATTTTCTCTTTTTCTCGTTTATCGAGCAGTATTAAATATATTTTTGTTTAATGTCAAATTCTCTATAAATTCGTCCAAAACATTTAATTTGCGTAAGTCGTGACATGGATTTCATGCAAATTGCAGCCACTGAACATGCATTAAAATGGCTGCATCTTTAAAATCAGTTCAGGGATCAGATTCAATGAAACCCCCTCTTAAATTGGCTTCACATTTGTGTTAAACTCCTACACTCAGCCAGTAACTTGTGGCAGCTAGTTGGACTAACGGACTATTGAGAGATATATGTATATGTACATACACTTCAATCCGCTATAAATTGTTGCAATTAAATTTAAAACTTTCGAGACAATTTATAAAGCAATACTGGGAAAACTTTTTGGTATCGAACCATCTCGCTGCTCTTATCTGCCTATTGAACATTCCAAGGGACCGCATGCACTCGATTTCGAATGTGAATCCGTTTTCATGTGTGCTTTGTGTCATGCTTCAGCGCAGCTATTTAAGGGTATCCTAATTATTGAACTGTAAAGTTAGTTTCCATTGTAAATGTCAAATTAAGCATACAACATTTTTCAACGTTAACTGCCGAAGAGAAAGGAAACAGGAAATTAGCACAGTTATTTCCTATAAGCACAATAATGAGAGAGATGAAAAGGGTAAGATCCCTTTCAAAATTACGCACTGCTTGAATTCACACAATCTTTTGGGATTACTGAAATTGAAGAATAATTTAATAAGAAGCTCTGGGAAACATATAAACTTTTAATTCGATATGGTTGTCATACGTAAAGGCATGATTTTGGATTTCTTTTTTTAATGTTGCGTTCTTTAATAGCTTTTTCATTTAAATTTAATTTCGTTTGTGGCGATAAAATACGGTCATTAAATACGGCTTCCATATTCTTTGTTTAGAAATTTGTATTCATGCCTTTTTCGGTTTACAATTTTGCTGAATATCAAATTACAAAGATTTTGTGTTTTATTATTTAAATCCAATTGCACGCTTGAGGAGCTGAATACTTTATAATGTAGCCTCTAGGGCCTTTTGACATCGCCTTATTTGCTGTATTTCTCACTGAGTTCCTTTGGTTTATTTGTTTGAGAAAAAAATTTCACTTCATTCTCTTTTTGGCTAAATAAACTTGCTTGTAAAAGGAAGTAATTCTCAGGTTGCTTAAATTTTGGTGGAACAAGCTGAAACTCTGCTACTGCAAGCTGTACCTACATATTACTCTTTAATTTCGTTTCTTTGTGGTTGCTACATAAAAAGGTTTTTATTTAAATCAGTTTGAAGGTCAGCAACTTCAAACAAGTAAATGTCCATTTAATTGAATTTGACAAACATACATATACCTACATATGTATGTATCTTAGCCATTCGTTGATATTTGCTGTTGTTAAAAATTGCTCTTTTAAAATAGCACTGAGAATCTTTTGTTGGAATTGCAAAAATATATGGTGGCAGCTGTCAAAAGATGCTCACTTTTTTCGATTATGCATATTAATCAATTTGGTGACCGTTTTAATGCTGCTGTTGACCTTTCGACAGAAGAGAATTCAATTTCATACAGCCACTAACAAGCGAAAAGTTTTTTGTCTGATTCCGTTTACATTTCGCGGCGGTCGTTTCGCCACAATTCGTCAGATACACGCTGCATGTGAATGCAGAGAATTCAAAGCAGACGCTTTTATGACGCCTTGATGCCATTCTATCGTGCTTGCATATTCTATTTATGTTCCTTAGTAAATGCGCGCAGTCTTTTTTATTCCTTGCAGACAAAGTCAAATCGATGGAAACAATTCAGCAAAAGGCAGATAAACTCAAACGAACTAAGCAAGGGAAGGAGATGTTTGCTAACGGCTATTCAACCAGACTGACTTTATTGTTGCCATCGACTTTCTTTGCTATTCATTAGGCATACAATTTGATGGCTTTTTAAATGCACTTTGACCTTAGAATAGATCATCGACAACAACAATGCCTGGGTACATTACCCCTATATATCGCATTATAATAATGAAAAATTGAAGCTATAAACACCTGCATTATTATATGCATTAATAAAAGAAGTAACTCACTCAAACAAAAACCCTTTGCTTGGGTAAGATTATAGCGGTAGGCAAAAAAGGCCATTGATAAACCGGGTCACCTGATGAAGTTTAAAGTGAAGCCAGATGATATCAATGAAATATTTTACATTGCTTTTTGATCACTCAGCCTGGTAAAATGCCCAAATAAATTTAATTAATCTTCTTGGTTTAGTAAGCACTCTGTTAAAGAATTCCGTCCCATTAATCATATTACTAAACTGACCACAGTCCTGTGCTATTGTTTTTTAATGAAACAAACTAATGTAGACTTTAAACTAATTTATGATTGCGTCCATTGTCGATTCTTGTCTCGCATTGAATGAGTAGGTACTACACCTGGATGGCATCGAAAAAATTCATAATAAAAACAGAATCGTAAATTCCCAACTACTCTCTCTATGCCACTATTCAGAGCTTAGAATAATATCTGATTTGAACTTGCTGTGAGGAAAAAGAATATTAAAATTTTAGAACCAATTGCTTTCCATAGTTTCGTTAACATCATTGAGGTTCTGCAAATGCTGTAAAGTGTTTTCACTTTTCAATGGCCAAGAACTTTCTTAGAGCTTATCAGGCGGCAACCCAATCTAAACTGTTCTATGCATATACCGGCTTTCCCTTACCTGTCCACCCGGCGCTGGAGCGCCGACCGTATTAGTAATGGTATGCAGCACCTCCACATAGAGTGTCTCCTTCTCGTCCTGCCGATTCAGTAGCGACTCCTCGGGCGGTGGGGGATCACGTTCATTTTCCGGATTCGCTTCGGCACGTGCCTCGGCGGCACGCGTTGCCGACATACGGCGATTTTCGCGCTTCCATCCTAACGAGGTGAAATTCTCAAAGTACGAGCCATCAGTCTCCTGCACACTGCAAAAGTAGAAAACAGAAAGACGAGGGAGACTTTAATTTCTTTGTTGACATTTTACGGCACTTTTTTCAAAGAGGGAGGGGCAAGTTAAATGTGCGGAAAAGATTTTTGCCTGAAATATTTTGCACACACTTACAGATTCTCACTGTATTTCAGTGTATTAGGCCCATCCTTACACACACACGCACACATTCACTCACTCAACGTGTTTTTAGGTACTTGTGTGGCGCTTTTGATAATATTTGCTGTCAATATGCGCATAACATATGCCAGCGCTCAAACTGCCAAAGCGGAAAGTGCCTAAGACAAGTGGAGGAGCCGACAAGCTGCCAGGCAGTCATGCGAAAGAACAGAGACAATAGCCTGACACACTGTCTGGCAGCCTGCATTTCTGGCATCTTATCGGTGTCGTACCTATTTCAACATTGAGAAGGGTTAATAACATCCACTTCCTTGGATGCTATGCTTCAAGACGCACAGTTGGCAACACTGGCGAGCTGCACGAGCTTGATACCCGGCGTTATTTGTTAAATTTTCTGTGAAAGTGTGACCTACCAACGTTCCATGTTTTGCTAATTGGGTGCAGTTATTTAATAACATTGATGTATTTCCGTAAACCTTTTTTCTGTGAAACTAGCTCGATTTTGGTATATTTGTAAGCGTTATTATGCCTTTTGGTTGTGTTTTGTGTGCGAAAATTGTAACGCATTAAAGGAGCCGTCCTAGGTATAGACATAAGTATATGGAAATGCTTAGAATCACTTTCTGTCTTGATTTCCGGTTGTCCGTCTGTCCGTCTGTCTGTCTGTCTTGGTGTCCGTGCGCACAGGAGAGAAAGAAAGAGTTGTCCGATATAAACCAAATTTGGCACACAGTCGCATTGAACCTTCCACTACTTCAAGTTCCAAGATTAGCAAAATCGGCCGAAGGACACGCCCACAACGGGTCCCACTACCCCGGAATATTTTCAGTAAAATCGCTTTAAATTGTATAATTACTCGTTAAAAGGAATGGTATTTGGTATTTAAAGTAAGGTGTGGACCCTCTCCGTAAAAAAATGGGCGTGGTCCGCCCACTATATAGACAGTAAGCGGAAAATACTTATAACTTCCATAATATGTACACCAGTCAGTCCATATTTGGTCACTTCAAAGCTGGTAATAATACCTTTAAACGCTCCCAAAATGGACGTGGTCCGCCCACTCAGTTACTTGGTGTAGGGTATTACTCTGTCGGTGAAACCCGACTGATGCTTCCTTACTTGTTTTTAATGAATACTTTTGGTAGCTTAGACAGGCGATTCGGAAAGAACAGCTGCTACACATATGAGAACACTTTCTTAAAGTTTCTGGCGGCGATACGAATAAAGCGTTTTCAGCAGACGGTTGAATTCAGAAAGTAAAAAATTCACGTGGGATCACCAGAAAAGTAAGACTTGCATATTCGTCTTTTCCAGTAACAAATAAATTTCGGAAAGTACTTTCGATTTGCTGATGCTGCACTAGCAAGTTGTTCGTTTCCTTCAAAGTGCTGAGCAAGCATCATGCGTTGATTGTGAGCGCATGCCTGCCAAATTAATTCGTGTTGATAGACAGTTTTTGCTTTGTCCCAAATTTTGAGAAGGTAATTTAAGTCTAAATTTTCCAATTTATCTAATATACCATTCATCTATTTATCGAATTCAATATTGTTTAGTTTCTCAGATGGCAACTATTGATTCATTTCCCTTTGCTCCAACTTATAAACAGAAATTTTTCGAATGCACTTGCCTTACTTCTGTTGTGCTCTTTCCGTACGCGTTTACCTCACGAATAGAAAATAGTTTCATGAAAGCTCGAAAGCGAAGCTGTAATATGGGCTAGCCCTATGTACGTTCCAAATTACACATGATGATTTTACGGCGATATTTCATACCGATTTTTTATTTGCCGGCAAGGAAGGGAAAACGCTAACAAGGGAACCGAAATCGTAAATATCACTGCTACATATTACAATTATAAATTGAACTTCATATGACACCTTTTAATTTAGGTTTATAAAAATCAAGGAATGCAATCAAAAATTTAGTATACTTTTTAGAATGCATTACAATATACATTCAAACTTAATATAAGTATATATAATAAAATTAGGTTTTCATTAAAGTTTCCAAACCTGTTTTAATTAAAAAACTTTTAAATTCGTGCGAAAATTCAAATATGCCTTTTACTCATTTTCATTACAAATCATGTACATACTAGCTTTACTTCCTTCTCTTCTACGAAATAAAGTTAGCTTGTCACTCTTATTACGCGTAATTTCTGGAAAAACCAAATCTCAGAAAGTTGTTACTCCACAAGATTTCACTTGACACTTGGCATACTTGCATAACGGTAAAAACTTTTGCAGCAGAGAGTGAAAATAAAATAGTACAAAGAAAGTTATTGACGATGTTGTGAATAGTGCATTGAAAGAGAAAGTAAGAGATAAAGCGAAAATGCATCAAATAAGTGTAAGTTTGCTTAAAATGCAAAATTTACAAAACTGCAAAATATGAAAGGAACTGCATTGCCGACAATTTCCAGGGGAATGCCTATTCAAGCGTATGAACGCTGACAGAAAAGCTGCCCAAATTGCTGCACAATGCTTCTAATAAAATTGTCCAACCCCACTCGACTGCGCAGCGAACTGACTCACTTCGAATAGGCGGCAATAAAGGCAGCGGGCGAAAGTACTTTCCACTTCAACAATTTTTTAGGTTCCCTACTTGCTCTTGAAGCCCGCCTGAATGCCTGCCGCTGCTATTCTCAAGCCTGTCTGCAGAATGTCAGCCAGCTTCGCACTTAATCGGCTTAGATAAGTTCGCTGAGTGCGCACAACTGTCTCGTAGTGCTCCTCCTCGCCTTCCAGCTAGGCTCAACCGCACGCCCAGCGAAAACGCAGGTCGTGCCTGAAAGCGCTGCCTACGTCTCGCTCATCGTGGCATAACCAAATGATGGGAAGTGGTGGTGGCAGTAGGAGTGGCAATGCCAATGGCATCGCTACAGTTGCTAACGCTAGGTTAGGCCGTGTTTGGAGAGGCCGAGCAGGCGGAAAGTTCAAATTTGTTTATTGTTGACGCCGGTGCCATTTCCGACACCACTCCATTTGCCAGCAAAGAAAAAAGAACGTAGAATGAAATGGAAGGGAGCAGAACCGCACAAGAAGTGTGTCTTTAGGATTTTCATCTGTGCTCTGTGCGCCTCTGACTGTATTGTGTGTACGTGTATGTGTATGTGAACCTCTTGCCCACTTGCCTGCCTTCTTCCTCAAGGAGCGTGTGTGCGTGTGCGTGGCTAGAGCGAGTAAAAGAAAAGCTGTTTCCGCTTTAATAACATTTTCCCAAATCTCTCTCGGCTTAATCGAGTATCATATTTCTTTGCTGGCTTTTTGTCGCATTAACTGGCAATTGTTGACGTTCAATTTGTTCGGCTTGTTAAATTGGAGGAAGGCCCTTTTGGCTAGACCATAATCCTTGAGCGGATTTTGCCACTTTCATGGACACGCCACCGATGTGTGCCAACCAAAAAATTCAACAAATTGGTCAATTAAAGGAATATATATTCTTTTTCATACTTTTTCCATTTTCAAACCAGGGAAAATATTAATATTTATAAATTGCGCCGTTGCCATAGCTGCCGTCCTTCACCTGCCACTCTTTTACATATTTTAATTCACGACGCTGAATTAAGCGAAATGCTAAAGTATTAACACAATATTTTCATACACAAAATATCCCATGCAATTATAATAAATGAACGTGCTGTGCAGTTCAGCGGTAATGTACTAAATTGTTTGCTGTTTCATATTAAATTGCGTTTACACGGAATTGATTTCCATGTGGTTAGCAGCAGGTGAGAATACTCGCATGCATAATGAATGTCTTGTTTGCAGCACTCAATTGAATACCGCATAAATTGTAGCAACAGCCTTGATGTGCTTCCTTTTCCCGGAAGAACAGAAGGCGAAAGCACAACAGAGTGTCCCGTGAGTTTATAAAAGAAGCTTTGCATTTCCCGGGCAAAGAAAAAATTAACTCTTTAAAATGTATTGCAAAGCAACAGTTCTCATTCGGATAGAAATCGGTTGAATAGCAGAATTGCACTTCATTTAGAACTATGTATCATAATCTAGAGAGATTTGAAATTTTATTTGTATATATAAAGAAAAGGCGCTCAATGGACATGTGCTCCTTCTATAATGCTAGAGGTCCCATATTTGACTCTTGCCAGACTAATATATATATATTATTGTATCAAGATAAGCAATCAGACAAGAAATAGAGTAAATATATAATTGGCGATACAGCGCGTGAAACCGAGACTTAAGGCTCAGTTAGTGATGACGTATCGTATTTATTCGTATCGCAGACAAAACCTGTTTTACCCGAGCTCTATACATGCGTTCGCTCTTGACGTATTTATTCGGATCGTAACGCAGAAATTCTCATAGAAATAGGTCTCTCTCAGACATTTACGATACGAATAAATACGATACGTCATCACTAACTGAGCCTTTAAGCCTATCTCTCTCGCATCAACTTGTGAGTACTCGTTATAGTTTGAGTAGAAGTTTTCGGCACCTACAAATGTGTTTTATATTAGAGCTGTCCAAAGGCCAGCATGAGTTTTAAGAGCACTCCCATTGTTACACGAACATACGCACATGTACACGAAGAGAGTTCTCAGTCGAAGAAGAGCGTACTGCAAAAGTACAGAAACTATACTCATTCAACATTTAATTGTGTGTGTTTTGCGCAGCACTTTTCTCTTCCCATGTCCGAACGGGATTAACGATAGTTATTTTTATGAATTACCCTCAGAGGGTTGCCAATTTTGCGAGAGATGGCGCCGCCCAAAAGAAATAATTTGAAAATAAATTCTCTATCTAAGATGTTGTGATATGTTACGTCTGCCAGGGCTCGAACCAGCGTCCTCTCTCAGAGACCGAGCGCTTATTCCCTGAGCCGATGCGATGCACATAAAAACTATAAACACATCAAGAATATCTAGCAGTGCTTTAACAATGCTTTCCAATATATTGTATTTCGTATAGCTCAATTAGGCCTTGTAGCTCATACTTAACGGCAGCTAAGGAATTTATTTCCGCTATTATTTTATCACATTTCCTTATCGATTTATTTTACTAGGAAAAGGCTGTAGCTGATCTCCTTGCTGAAACAAATCATACCATACAAAATCAATACAAGTAATACCATAGCATGCACTTAGGCGCTTTTGGCGTAAACAATAATTTTTTTTCGCTTTTGCAATGTCTTATCTTATCTCAACATAAACAAATCGTGTGTCATTTTAGCTTTCAATAAATATCAACAAAAATGTTAACACAAAAACAACGCACAACAAAAGTAAATTGAATGCGTACTTTATCAATGTGGCAAATGCGCCAAAAAACAGGCTTAATTTTTTTTACGGTGCGCATTACCGTTCGCTTAGCACGATTGCAGAGGCGGAATCTTATCGCCGGCATTGCCGTTGATTGAATGCGTATATTTATATCTTTTTCAGTTTTCCTCAAGTGGTTGCAATTAACGGTCCCAAGGGCGAAGTCATTCATCTGGCATGTCATTAGGATATCGCATATTCACCTGAAATGTGGTCTTGATGTGGGATTACAGCACTGTTGGCTTCCTTTGAAGTGGTTGCGCGTAATTAACTTATTAGTCACATGCAAGGGAATTTTTCATTCATACGTGTAAGAGTAAATAATGTTATTGTATGGGAAGACAAATTCAGAGATATTTAAAGCACATGCACTCATTCTCACACGTCTCAAAAGTAACGGGCTTACATATTCACGCCAAGGAATGGATTGTTTACTCTGACAATGTCAGAGACGCAATTATAAGTGAATTTACATAAGCGCCTTACTGGAATACATATGAGCACAGAATAACGCACGTGGAAGGAAATGATTTCGCACAAAGGCACTTGAATAGAATGTGCCCGGAAATGTGTACGCGTTTCCATGAGATATGCCCTCTAGTCAATTTCAAACGAATTCAAAAAGCGTCATGACCAGTATTTGGACTTTTACTAAATCGGTTTGCTAGGTAATACAAATGGAACAACTACCACAACAGTAGTTTTAAACATCTTATTTTGTATATACGAGCGATTTTGAAATTAGCTAAATTTTTCTCGTTTATTCCATATAGTCCAGTATTTATATACATGCTGTGTATGTAATCAGTTACTAGTTTGATAAGGATTACTTTTAGCCATGCGTAATGATTATGTAGAAATCAAAAAGCCATTTCATTGTATACATTAGTAATCATTCAAAGTAATTGAAGGAATAAAAAATCAGAAGTAGGTATACTAGGAAATATTAATTTTTGACTATAATGTAAGCTAATTTTTCAGCGCTAATTTAATTTCAATTCGATTTAAGTGTAAAATCAATACAACACTGGGTCTCATTGAAATGTACAACATTGGGTGTTTAAATATAATCTAACTTTAAGTTGTGAAAATGAAATCTTTTAATTAAACAACCACTATAACTTGAAAAAGCACTGTGAAATCCATCAAAAGAGAAAATTATCATGCTTAAATATGAACTATTTAAAGTAAAATTTAGAGTAAAGTGTAGTAACATGAGACTCTCCTTACAAGCTCCTTAAAATGCAAAAGTTTTGAACAAGTACTCAGCTCATGAAACTCCTTACAAATTCCGCGGGCGGAAGAAAGTTCATTGTTCCTCTGTCAGATTACCTAAGCTGAGGTAAAACTTTGCCCAAGTGAAACTTAAACTGCCTTTTACTAGTAGTCCACTCCCTTCTTTTGTAGTTGAGCTTGAGTTATCGTTACAGAATCACTTTGCGCCAATAATTCAATAAAGCGCAAAGTTAAAAGTTTTCATTTCATTAATAATACAGACAAAACTTTGTAAAGTTCTACTGCTCCTCTAAGGATTCGAAAGGAGTTGTGAAAATACTTTGCTATAAATCCACAGTTTTTGCCAATGCTTTTTTCATTAATTCAAAGCTCTGTTTAAGAAAAAAATGCTTACGCCATTCCCCTTTGTAGTTCCCAAACTACTTATCCACTAGTAAACTTTACTGACAATTTCTGCTGTTTCAATAAGTCAGTGTAATTACTTCGAACCGTAAACAAAATCGAACTATTTATATACGAATTTTGCCAAACAAAGATTTGTACATAAATTCCACTTCAAATATGAACTAGGTAAGGATTTCTGTTAATTGCCATAAAATCATAGATTTTGCTTGTGTTTTTGCCATATTTAGTTGACCAAATGAATTCCATTGAAAAGTTTTTAACTATGTATATAAAAAATTCGGAAGAAAACATTGTACTTCGAGATTTTCTAGTTTCCAGATTTTTCAGTTTTGGTATTCTTTTAGAGCACAGTTAAATGGGAAGTCATATATTATTTCAAGGCTTAAAATGCACACACACAGTCTTAGTCTCACGCATCGATTTTCGCTCAAGAGAAATGCAGCTGTGCAAATGCAAGCACGTTTGCATGCAGAAATGAGGACATAAATGCGTAAAATTGCGGGGCGTAAAAATTTTATGTGAACATGAAAATTATAAATGGAAAATCGAAAGTCACACACTTGCGCACATACACAGTTGAAAGAGTTCACATGAGGAGCCGACTTATAACCGCATTACCATATACATATATTGACTTCGCAGCGCTCTTGCCTGCGCATACATATGCGTATATAGACCAACATTCAAGCATAAAATCAATCTGCGAGCAACTGCAATGTGGTGATAAATGTGAATGTGTCAGCTGTTGTCTGCATTAAAGTCTGCGGCATTCGAATTAATGCGCTGCAGCTGGGGAATTTACTTCACTGCTGTGCCCGATACCGCAGATGAGGGATATGAAGTATGTAGCTCCGCTTAAAACCTGTTTAAATCCCTTAATCGGATATTAAAGGGAAATGATTTTCTGTGTGCTTGTCACTTCGAATATTAAAAATCGTATTTATTCAATTGCGATGCATTCAAATTTCAAAAAGCTGTTAAAGCAACATTGACATAAAGTAATTCAGAAGCGCAGAGTGCAATGTAAAAAAGTAAAATAAACTATAAATACTTCCTTCATTACAAAAACCCCAATTACAGACAAAATTTAAACTTTCGTACATAATTTACCCTGATTTAAACTTAATTGATTTATACAGTACTGACCGCACTTATTTCAGGCGATGACAAGCTAATTGAAACCCAAATTAATCACACAGAAAAGTTTTCACGGATTTGCAATTACGTGTATTCAAAAGTCGCACATACCAAGCAGAGCCACGTTTAATTTGCGAACCCTACACCTATTGCAAAAAGGTCTATTAACCTTGTACGTAAAATGCAGCAACTTTAATAAATCGTCCTAAGTATAACCATAAGTATACAGAAATGACTTTCTCGGTCAATTTCCAGCTGTCTGTCTATCTATTCGGTGCGGCAGCATTGAAAAAAAATAGTCATCCGATTTGGACCAACTTTGGTTAACAGTAACATTTAGCACTTCTCCTAGACAAGATTGTCAAAATTGGAACTAGTTATTGGATGGGTAGAAAGACTCTAATTATACCCTTCACCTATTAATAGGGTATGATAACTTTGTGCGAAAATTGTAACGCATTAAAGGAGACTTCCTAGGTATAGACAAAAGTACATATATAGAAATGATCAGAATCACTTTCTGTCTTGATTTCCGGTTGTCCGTCTGTCTGTGTGTCAGTCTGTCTGGCTGGCTGGCTATCTGTCAGCACAGGATAGAAAGAAGGAGTTGTCCGATTTGAACCAAATTTGATACACAGTTACAGTGAACCTAAACTTACATTATATTCTAAGATGAGTCGAATCGGCCGAAGGAAACGCCCACGCCGTGTTCCGCCCACTCAGTTACTTGATGTTGGGTATTACTCTGTCGGTGAAACCCCACGGATGCTTCCTTACTAGTTTTCTTGCAAATTTCTCTTGTAAAATGGGCCTGGTTCAGCCTGCCGAAATAATATTTCTACTAATGAGTCGGGAATTAATTGTAGTGTATAACTCTGTCGAGGAAGCCCAGCTGATGCTTTCCCAATTGCTATATTTACAAATGCTTTACGGCATTGCCATCGGTGATGGCTTAACGGTAAAATGTGAGTATTCACAACTAAAAAAAACCAACAGTGATACAAAAATAGATTAATAATGCATGACTGAGACATAGCAATTAACTTACCCGGAATTTGAGCGTGGATCCACTTCTGGCCAGGACAGACGTCGTTTGCAGAAAGCCAACGGAGGTCGTGGTGGCGGATCCGGTTGGTGCAACGGTGAGTTGCGCTGACGGAACGAGCCCGTGCGTGGCGGCGCCAAACATTCCAGTGCGCGCGATTGACGGCGGGATCCCAAGGGCGTGTTGTTTGCGGAGGCTGTGCCGGGCGCAGGCACCACCTTGGGATAACCTGAAAAGAACAGAGATTTTGTGTGAAATAAATTCCTAAGAAGTCAATGTTCAAACAATGTTCACCTATGCATGATTTATAGATATGAAATTTTGTCTACTTTTTCTACATATTAAATTATTTGAGGTGAGAGTGATTAATTCTGCTCTGTAACAAATAAGAAAATACTACTTTAAAAAGCTTTTAACTGAAAAAGTTGGCATTTTGTATACATTATAAGTCTTTTTTATGCGTTGCACAAAATGTCGATTTTTTCAAATTTTTACACAAGATCGAAATTAGTATTATTGAAGAGCAAAGAGATGTACAATGTACATATATAAAAGAATTTGAAATTTCAGTTGGAAATAATATAATGAAGATCGAAGGAATTAAGGTCTCTAAAAATTTTGTGTTGAATGCCGATTGAAGAAAGAGGTAAAAAAGTGTTATTAAATAATGATTACATAGTTTCTGGTACTTAAGAATGCAGTTTGAAGCTCTGTATAATAACTTCAAAATAATTTTCTTTCACTGAAAACCCAGTTATTTTTATTATTCTGTGTTCAAACTGCATTTTTGTTGTACATAATAACATTCTTGAGTAGAAGTTTAATCATATTTTAAATAATATTATAAAAAAATTTGTTATTGCCTCAAAAATGGGGCACTGAGTTTCTACATATGTGTTTGGAAAGGTAAAACCGCCAACAATATGTGTAAAAATGCCACAAAAAGCAATGAATTCGGAAGTGGCCATAAATTCTGTTGCCAGAATGTACAAAATAATACAGCCGACAACAATACCACAAAAAACCCGTTCATATGCAAAATGTTTTACGAAGCTGGCCTCGATGGCAATCTAACCACATTTCCACATTTCCACAACACATACCAATGCAACCCGCCACCCTTTGCCATCAACAATGAAATGTATTTACATGGACTTTGGCCATTTGGAAAATATGCAAAATGCATTTGCAAAAGCTCTCTTTAAATTAAGGCACATTCTTCTACTAACACATTCACGCAGATGCACAACTACACGCATACAATGCACAGCACAGGAAGCCAGGCATGTCGGCCAAAAAACCACTCGTTTATGGCTTCAGCAACAAAAAGCGACATGAGCTCGAGCCGAGTTTAGTTCAAATTTATACCGCAACGTATGTGAAATTTGCCAAACAAAATGCCAAACAAAATGCCAAACTATTAGCAGCCGATCTAGCTTGAAGGACACTGACTGCACTGGATGCGATACAGCAGCAAGTACCATGCATGCAACTCGCTGGCAGATGTGTCGTCTTACAGTTTCCGGTTGAAACTTTTCTTGTGAAGCTGCTCTGGCTTTGCTGCTGCTCACTGCTTTCAGTGCTACTTCCACTTTTTATTTGTTACATGCTTTTTGTGGTAGCTCCAAATTTGCATACGGCTTTGGGAAGGGGATTTAGTATTCGGGTAGCCGCCAGCATCATGCATTTATGCACAACATTAGATAAGAGCGGAAATTGCTCTACATATGTATGTATATATGGCTCTTAGTTTGCATGTTTGTGCAGCGTGTAGCGACTGTCTCATACCATTCCAATATGGTGGCTTCCATTTGAGCATTCTGCAATATGTGAGCATGGGCAGATTTTCATTACGATTGTGCAATCGCTGTTAACTTGGAGTTATGTACTTGCAACAAAACCTGCATAATTCTTGAATAGAAACGATGTGAACTTGTTGACTACAAAGTCGGTTGGTTCACATGTTTGCTGGGATCGAGAGGGTTTACTCTGATGTCGCCTTCTGCATTAATGATTGATGCCGATGTTACGATTAACAATATGTTATTAAATATATAAACAGGTTCTTTTATTAGTACTTTTGAGCTCCTTTTCAAGAATCCATAAATCTTTATACTGTGCTATGCTAACCCATCAAATTATATCCTATTCGATTCGATCTGACCTGATCGTTTACTATCCTCGCCAATTCAATCCTATCTCTTCGAACCCCACGAAATCTTCTATTCTTATGCAAATTTACATAAGCGATTCTAATTTACCAAATCTGATGGAAGCCTATTTAAACCTTTCGAACTTATCCTATCTTCATACATTCTTACCCATCGCAGTTTTTTCCATCTGCCCTAACAAATTCGAATCTTTTCAATATTTAAGATTTTAACCTTTTGAACTTCTTACCCATAAATCATTTTGCTGTCTGTCGATCCGAACATACACTTTATAATTTGTCGTTTAGTAATCATATACATAGTATCCCATACCTTTCTATCACCTAAAAATCAAATGAAATTCAACCTCTCCCAAAATGCTTGGAACTCTTTAAACGGCGTAGGTTCGGTCTTTCCGTAAAGCAATCATAAATTATTTAACTTAAAACTTTACAAATATGTCCCTTTCTCAAAAATACGCGCTGTATTCGCTGACAACTCCTCTAAAGGGCAAATTTGAAATACAGAGTAGCCCAAACTGCCGAAAACAAAAATTGAAAATCACAAAGCAAAGTGCCCTCTAAGGCGGCCATTTGTAAAGCAGCCCACGAGCCAGTTCGGCCGCCTACACCGGAGGGCCAGACGAACAATGGGCCAACTGACGAAAAGTTGAAACTTTTTCAATTAAAATTTCATCAACACTTTTACCACCAATATCACGTCCACCACCAGTAACAACAAAACAAAAGCAACAACTACATTCAGCCGGAAAAATACCAACAACAATAACAACGTTAACGAGATCATTGAAATGTAAACGAAATTAAAATCAACAAATTCGGCAAACAAAAAATAAATATTTTATAACGGTAGAAGGGAAAATTCACAGAACAGCAAACAAAAAACGCATGTGAGAAAATCGAACTTACCCAGGAGCGGATTAGTGGCATTGGGATTGCCAATCACGACGCCGCCTGGTGGATAATTGGCGTTGGCTGTGGCAGCGCCAGGGGTGGCGCCTCCGAAAATGCTACCTACGCCACCGACGCCGCCCGGCGTCGCAATGCCAGTATTTGCAACACCGCCACTTGCCGCACCACCCGCTGCTCCGGCGGAGGGAGGCGCTGCTGCATTGCCGCCGGCTGGCTGTTCGTTCGACTCCTGGCGGGACAGCGAGAAGCGGCGATTGCCCAAACCGAGACTCGAGATACCACTGGTGACATAATGCTGCATGGAACTGAGGAAACTCATGTTGCCGGCATTTGTTGTGGCCCAAGCTGATGGCAATTGCTGTTATACTTTCGGGCTGGCTCAGCAATGTTTGTGTGTCCTGTAGCTGTACTTTGAACTTTCACTTTGCCGGTATTAAACCGTCGTACTGGGAACTTTGGTTTCTTTTCGTCTCTCTACGTGCTTAATTTTTAAATTGTCTTCTAATTAAAAGTCCTGTATTTATCCTTTAACGTTGGTTCTTTTTCAACTAAAACGAAAACTGAAATTGGCTACTTTTGCGGCTGTTGCTGTCGCTGCTGCTGTTATGGTGGCTTGTGTGAGCAATAAACTCATTTGGGATTTTCGTTCGTCTGATGAGTTCACATATCCTGCGGCCAGGACTATATCGTACAGCACTTCGGGGTGTGAAGCGTATTAATCCTTGTCAAACATTCCCGTGCTACGTGTTGATGTTATTTCTGATGTTGCTGCTGCTGTTGTTGTTGTTTTTGTGCCGTCGGGTTGGCAAATAGTCCTCGAAATCGATGGCACAAAAATTAATACAGCCCCAGCTTTATGTTTTCACAAGCCGTAGTCGCTTTGATGCTGTGTCTGTAGTTGTGTTTGTGTTGGTAGTAGAGCTGCTGCTGTTGTTGATGCTGCTGCTGCTGGCATTGGCAATAGACGCACGCACATAAACGGCAGCTGTAAATATACAAAGAGCAAACATGAACACATTAACATTTCAGGTGCATATATGTACGTACACTCATAAAAATTTCGGCTTAACCGAATTATTTAAGATCATAATTTCAGCACGATTTGTATTGAATTGGCAAACACTTAAAATTTGATATATGTATGTATGTACATATGTATGTATTAGATATCTGAGTTCGCATATATGTCTGATTTATTTTAAAATTTTAAATGGTGTGTTTTAAAAATTTAAGTGAAATGATCAGAAAGAAGAATCAATCAATTATAGAAAACAGCGAAATAAAGTGAATTTGTAGAAACTGAAGAAAACCGAAATGTAGATAAACACTTTGTCATGATAATAGAAATTCCAAAACTGTCTCTCTCTTTCTCTAACTAAGCTAATAACTTGTTTCTTTAACGTTTCATAGAAACTAGAATTTTTTAAAAATTTCCTCGGTGTGTGAAACGCTAAGAATGCATAATAGGACAAGCAAATAGGTACAAGACTTCAATCCATTTAAAATCTTGAAGATGGGTTCTCGAATACATGAGAAAGCAAATATCATGTCCCCATTTAGAACCAGTGAATTCTTACGGTATTCGTAAATTATGTTCGTTTTAATATAACTTCTTAATTATAATTACGTATTTCCTTTTAACTATTAACTTAATTACATTTTCATTGTAAGTTTATTATAAGAAAATTTGCCAGAACAACTAGGCTTACTTTTTACAAGTATTTTTTTGTCCGCATTTCAAACTTTTTTCCACGAGTGTATGTGTGTATATTGGAGATTGCAATTGAGTGTAGTCACTTGCAGACAAATAAAACATTCCCTCTCCCCATCGCTGCTATCCGCTTTACGCGTTTGCGTTGTGCGAAATTGTGCGATAAGAAGGTAAGGGTTGGCTTAACTTTGTGCTAGGATCACGGCATCCTGGCGTGCGGCTGCGGGGCACAGTGCGAAATTACTATTTGCTCGTTGAGATTTGAAACAATTACACTAGCACAGGCAAGCAAGCAAGTAGTCAAGCATGCCGGCCTCCGCAGCTCCCAAATACTATCACGCACACACGAGCGCAAATACTAACACCGGCACACAATCACACACACAAACACATAAGTGCACTTCTGGCACTTTTGAGTGTTCTCCAAATGTCGGAGCTGCGGTTAACTTCAATGGCAGGCCGCTCCTGTGCTGCCCCTTTTCTCCACAACTATCGTTTAACCCCATACTCCCCCTTGACCCGCTCAACAACCCGCCCAAAATTTGTTGGTAGCTCCGCAGAAGCACAACACAAATTAATTGAGTGCTCTTGTTTTTGACCGGGCCTGCCCGCATCCATTCCTAACCAAAGCCCGGGCCATGGTAAAATATATTATGGTATTGCTGTATACCTGCTTTGATTGACTGTTTGCTTATGCCCATGTTTTCTGTTTTTGTTTTTATTCGTGTTGTTGCTGGCGTATGAGTAAAAGATGTCGGGCATTGCCCGTGGGATTTTGAGGATTTTTGTATTTGCCGACTTTCTCGATTGACTTTCAATGCAGTTAATTAACTACGATATTATTAGCGAGCTACTGACGAACGGACTCACTGACTGACTGACTGACAGTTGCTTTTATACGCTGGCATGGAAATGTATTTTTGGCACAGATTTTTGCTAATGGACCAAAGTCCATCTAATGCTGCCAAATCTGGTTAGAAGAGAAAAACTGACACTTTGCATGTCAGCCTGTCAGAGCGAGATTAGCTTTTTCTTAATGGAATTTACCAACAAAGCGAAATGTCAACTCGAAATGTTTCTGTGCCTGATGAACTAAGGGACAAAAGTGCTTCGAAAATAACGTGGGTAATGATGAGAAGAGAAATTGTTACTTGATTGATTTGATTATATTCGAAACGAATGCATTTGTTATTGGCTCGAAGAAGAAGTAGGCAGTTGAGTGCAAAACGATTGCGATTGAATTGAAAATAGTAGTAATTGATATGGATTTAATTTCTGGCCATAGTTCATCAAAGCAGACATCGTAAATGCGTACCTAATTGCAGGTAGCGATACCACTGCCTTGTTAGGACAAATGCCAATAAGGTTAGAAAAACAAGAGACAAAAATTTTGGCCAAAATGGCATCTTTTTATCTTCGTTGAATTTATATGTGGAATATTTTTCAAAGACAAACTCTAAGCTAGCTCGATTATATTTATGACAATCGAAGATAATGCGTGTGTGCGTGAGGACAACTATAATCTACCCTCTAGCCTGCATTCCTGTACGTTCCGATAAGCTTTTTCCTTACTACTACTCACCTTTCCTTTATTGGTGCTTAAAGGCGGCTTTGCGTATCGCAAAATAACATGCCATCAATGGTCCTGCATTGACATTAAACTGTGGCATATCGGCTTTTTCAATCTGTTCCAAAACAGTAAAATATTTGATATGCGTGCCATGAAAGAAATACCCTCGTTTCCTTGCTGCAACTGCCAGCATTGTATCCTAATCTCTCAATTGGTTCACCCTTCCTGCCAGCGGTGTAGCCGTGGAATAAGTTTGTAGGGCTTGAACTCCGCAACCAAAATGAACAGATATTTAAATATTATGCTTTATAAGCCTTACGTATGAATTTTCATTTATTATTTGTTGATATCTGAATTTGAATTGGTTTAAGTACTTTGGCAACTAAAAATAGCGAAGAAATACTTTTGGCAGTAGTTGCTACTTTAGGTTAAATAGGCAAAACGCTTAAGTTACACTAAGCTCATTCTGCTTGCGCTTCTGCAAGGCGCCGAAGAGTGTACACTGATACAAGTCGATGAAGCAGCTCTTCTCTTTGGCGACGACAACTATCGTATCGGAATGAAGAACGAGCTGTATGCGCTGTACGCCAACATGAACGTTGCCTGCGGGTAGTCATCCAGCTACTTCACTGGCTCGTACACGTTGAACAAATGAACAACAAAGACCTTGCAAAAATTGTTTTCGATGCGAAAGTTCAGGGACAAAGTGAAAGAAGCTAAGCTTGGAAAATGGGACTGAAGACACACGCGCACAAAGCAGAGGCGTCTGGAGAGATCTGGATCGTGAGGTCGAAACCTGCCAATGATTGTAATACCCACATAAGTAAGTAAGTATGTAAGTAAAATAGTGTTGCTCAATCCGCGAATATACTAGTGTAAACAATATTTACTCCCTAAAAATAACTTGACTATGTTCTTTTATTTGCTTTTTTGCAAAATTCAAAATTTGTCCGAATTAGAAAGTGTTTCTTATAATTTCAAGATTGTTCAAAAGTTATTTCAAGGGTTTACTAGATGGAGATTTAGTAATGGACTGCTAAGCCTGTACCTTATTGCAGTGCTCTCCCGCTCACTGAAACAATCGCTGGCTACGTCCTTGCCTTACACGACGAAACACATTACCCAAACATAGTACAACAACACAACTCAACAATTGCCAAAAAACACAAAAAAAGGGTCGAAAAATAAATATCAACGACTAAAAATAAAATAAAAAATCCAAAGTAATTTCGAAGCAAATTATTATTTTACATGGCAACACTTTTTGCATATCGCCGTCAATGGTAAATGCAAAATGTAAAATGTTAAATTCAAAAAATGTCTGCTGCCTCCCTTTCAGCCGTAATGCGGCGCAACAAATTGAGTATAAAAGCACAAAATCCCGCAGGAGCGCAAGGAGCCAGACGAGCATAAGGCGACATTACTTGTTGTTTTTGTAGGTGGTGGTGCCGCTGCTGTTGGTGCTGTTGCAAGCAACAAGGCAACGCACTGGCAGCGGAAGAATACGGAATTTATGGCGCTTGGAATAATGTCGTTTTGAGCAACACACTTTGAATGATGTGCTTCAAATTGGCATTCACGAAAATAAACAAGATGCAAGGCAAATTTTATGGCAGCATCTTTCGTATGTTTCCTTCAACTTCTCAATTCTGTGCGTACTCTTAGGGTGCAGCAAATTCGCGGCTGATGGCGGCATCACTCGAATTTCTCATTTGACGTGAAGAGACATGCATCATTCTATCATATTTCAATATTTCGGGTACCAGCAATACACACTGACATGCACGCAAATATGTATAAACATAAAACCTATACACACATACATACATCCATCTTACATATGCATGTGTGTACATTTGAATATGAATTGAATTTATGGGAGCAATAATTCGACGAAGAAATAGGACTAGTGGAAAAAAGCATCACATAAAAATTCAAAATTGAACACTCTCACCTCTCGTTGGATACCAGAGATGACGTAAAAAACTTAAACTTGAATATGAATATGAAACCGCACGCGTTTATTTGCGCGGCGACACTTCTCGCGATGAATTGGCAATTTTACGAGAATATTCTTTTGCATGAAAAGCTTCTCGATCCCGTCCCGTTCATTTGTGCTAAAATATATGAAGCCCACTCAAGTTAATACGAGAAAGCTATGCCCAAGCCCACATGGTCTGTTACGCCAATTATTTATTATTTAACTCAGGTGCGGCTTAAAATTGTTATAATAAAAAATGCCGTCAATATGCTTTATAATATTATTATTTTACGCCATGTTCACTGCTAAAGATTTCTTTTTAGGTTAATTGTTGGAACAGAAAAATGTTAGTTTTTTCATTCTTCGTTTTCTTTCTAGGTAAAGAAACTTTGTGATGAGCAAATGAAAATGAAAACTGTTCCTCGGAAAAAAATTTTTCAAAATGTCCGTAAGTCTGATTTATCGTCTCATATATTATGGTTGTTGTGATGTGATGAGTGGAGAATGGCTCTACTAATAAGGAGATTTTATTTTGAAGCAAGGCAACAAGCAATTATGTATAAAAAAAACACCCACCAAGGCTGCCTCTTGGTCAAGAACATTGTATTCTTATTTATTCCGCAACCACTGAAATGACGCTTCAATGATTTTGTTTACTTTTGCGGACAACATCACGTTGCGCACAAAATTAATAACCGACAATATTGTTGAAGAACAGTGCAGTTTTGTCCTTGCAATGACCTTTTACTTGTTGCTTGCCGCCAGCCAGTGCAGCCACACAGGCACATATGCAATTTACACGCACACAGAGGCAACCAAACCAATAAAACTCATACTGCGGATGCCATAAACAAGTGAACAATAGCATAAATCGCACAGGACACGTGTGCAATTACACACAACCGTACATTCGCGGAAACTGAATATATGAAATGCACTCATCGCACCCACACACCAAGAGAAAGCTGCAACTAGTACTACTTCCGCTGAGTATTTTCAGCAAGTGCGCCTTCATCTTTACAACCGTGCAGACATAGAATGGTTGTGAACGAATGAGAATTCCTTTGACTGCGGCATGCTTATTGCTTTATTGCTTGCTTACGCAATTCCGGGCACATCCCATCCGCCGGACTACGAGCATAAATAATGATTTGTAAGCATGCGAAGCGAAAGGCATCAACAACAACAACAGCAACAAATGAGCGCAGAAAGCTTATCGACAAGGAGAACAACAGCAATGGACAACAACACTGTCCGCACGCAGGCCACAGCAGCAACAGGAGCAGCTGCTCGACGTCGGCGCGGCATGATAAATGTTTAGCTAGCTCCACCCTGAGGTGGAGTGCTGCCTCAAAGTGAACCCTTCCACGAGCTGTGCGCTTTGGCCATACGCTGCCACTTTCATTCAATTCGAGTCGATTCACAGCAACATGAAGCAAAGTAAGGTGAGGTGCGGGAGGAGAGGCGAGGCGAGTCATGGTGGTTACTGCTGACACAAATACATATTTCTTCTGATTGCCCCTGTGCAATGTAGCGTATGAGTAATTTTGCTGTTGCTGCGCCATACTGGAAATATTCCTCCTACAGAGTTTACGCTTTTCGTTTCGTTGATTTTAACATCTGCTTTTTCTTTTGCCAAATTAGTAAAGTGCACTCGCAGCAAAAAGGAAAAGCGGAACTTGCATTTCCTACTACTGTTCTAACTAGGAGAAGCGCAGGAAAGGAAAGTCTAGTGCAAGCGAAAACGGAAAAAGAGCATATAAACTTTAAATTTAAATAAGTTAAAAAGTGCATGAGGGGTGATTTATGGCAAAGCAATAATTTACACACAAAAGGAAAAAACAATCAAATCCGAATTTCTAAAAAAGCAGTCACGTGCGAGTCGGACACGCTCAATGAGGGTTCCGTACCAGAAATTCCTCTTTTAGCGTTCAAATTAAGTTCCTTTTTGCCCGTCTGTCCTTTGCTTGTTTTCTGTTTATCAGCAGCGCTTCCCCTTGCCCGTCCAGCCATAAAATTTTCGACATTTTGACCTACATCTTCGAAACCAATTCACCTAAAATTAAAAAAAAACATTTTTGGAATTCACGGACGTAGCCCTGTCTAACAATACCCTGCAAGATATAAACAAAGAAAAATTTTGCTGAGGAAATTTTTTGCTAAATAAAACTATACAAAATTAAAAAAATAGAAAAACATATGTGTCGAAAAAGGTTGCAGTTTTCCAGTAATCTATGACTAAAGACCTACTAACCCCGATTTTATCAAAATTTTAGCTTGAGAAATGTAGAAAGGCA
The DNA here is from genome assembly GCA_963457695.1 of Neria commutata. Taxonomy (NCBI): domain Eukaryota; kingdom Metazoa; phylum Arthropoda; class Insecta; order Diptera; family Micropezidae; genus Neria; species Neria commutata. Next base: position 20,753,046 of record OY735248.1, on the reverse strand, counting down.
AGTAGATATGGTCATTTTTTCGACATTTTGTGCTATATCTTCGAAACCACTTCACCGAAAATTATTGTATACAAAAAAATGTTTGGAATCCAGGAACATAGACCTTTCAAATCATACCCCACTCGACATAAACAACAACAAATTTTTTCTGAGGGGGGCATCTTAAATTTTTAAAAATAGAAAAAAAAATCGAAAAAAGCTGCACCCTCACGGTAATGCGTGATAAAATACCTAGTAACTACGATTTTATCAATATTTTGAGTTGAGAAATGTGCTGTGCATATTGGATCATGTGGGGACAGGTCTGTTTTTCCACATTTTTAACTATGTATATTTAACCCGTTTACATAAAATTAAAAAAAATCCATTTTGTAATCTATGGACGTAGCCCTTTCTAACGATACTCTACACGATACGTTTTAAAAATATTTTTATTTTTTCTTGTCCGACCCGAAAACCTTTAAAAATTATAACAAAATATTTCTAAATATATATCTTAACTTTTTACAGTGAAAATATGTTTACGTTATTAAGACCTAACATCGTGCCAAATTTCAGGTTTCTATGATGAAAAAGGTCGTTTTATATACACACTCCGAAAACAAAAGTGTTCCCGTTTTTTCCCTTTTAGGGGAATGGAACCCTAAAAAGTAATGCTTTTCCTAAAAAAAAAAAACTTAAGCGTACCCAACTCTCTTTTTAAAGAAACTATTATATTTTTAAGTAAAATTCTGTCCATATTCCAAATTCTTATAGCTAATTTCCACATCCTTCTTATTGCTAAATCAAAAAATTTCTTATGACTTAGAACTAATTTTTCAATTGATCAGAAAACTTCCAAAAGCTATCTGCGAAATTCAAATATCCGAATTCTTCTATAAAATTATACAACTTTTTCGATTGAAAGGTCTTCAATTTCTGAAAATAACCTGGCCTTGGAAAAGTATTCATTTATCGCTTTCTATAATAAAACATATTCGAACCAATTTAGAAATATTTCCATGTATAAGAAATTATTTTATTAAATCAATATAAAGGTTTTCATTCATATTTTGCTTTCAATCAAACAAAATTAAACGAGTTATCAAATCGCATAGTTCCAATGCAAAATAACAAAAAATTCCAAAAATTCAAGAACTTCTGTCTTTAATTATAAAGTTTTTAAATTTTATATAAGTCTAAAGAAAGAGTTTAATATTACAGAAAATATACCGATAGCCTGTATAAAAGCTTGGCCTTGCTTCTTTCTTTAATACTTTCAGGAACAAAACCGATAATGCGCTTTTATTGGATTTCTCATAGATACGCTTTCAACCTTCCAACTAGTTTAATATAAAGTATTACTTTGTCGTTAAAACCCGATAACAACTTTCTAACTTAGTGTTTACCTCTGCAGACTCAACGCCTGCAGCCCGCAGCCCACATGTCGTAAGCGTGATCCTATTAATAAAAATTAAATAAGTTGCGCGCAGACGCTCTGATCTGCCCCTTTTCCTTGGCCGTCCGTCACTCATTATCAGTCACTGTCCATTTTTAGTCTAGTTTATTTTTATTAGTATCAAACGACCACGCCGTCCTCCGTTCTGCTCCCCTCCCTTTCCCTTTCCACTCTGCTCGACTCAATTTTTTGCCATTCGGTTTTTCCGTTTTTGCCTCGCTTAGTTGCTGTGTGTCGGCTTTGCCTTAATTAATCTAAATTAACGTCCCTTTCACCGCAGGCGCTGTGCCTAGGCAAACACGCACAGCTGTTGCTGCAAGGCATAGCCGTTACTTCGTCCGTGGGTGGAGCGAAAATACCGAGGCTGGCAACACGCGCAAAAACAAAGCAGCTATCTTTACGCCACTCACAATCAGTCCTGGCTTATTTTAATTATGCCGAGTAGTTTCGCTTTTTGTGGGCGAGAAAACTGACTTTTGTTTGAAGCAAACCAGGTTCGAATTCCGCTACTTAGCACAGATTGGTATCGCTCTATATACCCGAAGACGGTAGCAAGTGACATTGGCGGTGCGTGATTTTAACTTTAGTCGTGAGATGCAATGTGAAAGTAAGTGGGAATTGATACGAACAAAGTCATTGCAATGTACATCTCTCTGAGCAAGTAGGTAAAATTTACAAGGAATCGAAGGCAACGTAGCTCAAACTCCAATCTGTGCCGGGACCCAATTCATTTTTCCTAGCGACACCGTCAAAAACGAAATCAGAAAATATATTTGAATGAAATGGGCGAACCGAATTGAGATAAGAAGCATTGTTCCTAGAGCCCGACCGAACGTTCGGTCTCGGTCTCGGTTACCGAAAAGTTCGGCCAAAAGGTTCGGGTTCGGTCTCGGCTACAAAAGGCCGAGTATTTAGCCGAACAGTTGAAGAACAAATTGTATAGTTTTAAACAAAATTTAAATATTTTAATAATACTTTTTATTGATTTTTCATACATCAGATGCTTAATGTAGGTATTTATACCTCAAAAGAATTGTTTTTTATAATAAAATGTATTTTTTCCTAAAAATGTATAAATTTTTTTTCATTAAAATTCTTCTTCCTTTTTTTGCATATGTATTCGAAAGGTTCGGTCTCGGTCTCGTTCTCGGCCGAACATTAAAAAAAGGCCGAACGCTCGGTCTCGGTGTCTGTCTCGGCCAAAATTTCGGGTTCGGTCGGGCTCTAATTGTTCCGCATATTTATGACATGGAATCGGATCCGAGTTTTTTCGACGCGCATAATGCTTAAACTAATATTTATTACTAAGACCTTTTTTAATCAGGCATACTGATTCACAAAGCTTTCTTACTTCGTCTTACTGTTTATCAAAATAGTGATAGAAAACGAAGTTAAAACGGAGAACGTTCAAATATCTTTAGTGATTTCGAAACCAAGAAATCGTCTAGGAGCCTTTCGTTTGAACTTGCTAACAAACAGCGCAAAAATATTTCTGCAGACTATATTAAATAACAGTATGAAAGCAAAATTTTATTAAGCATAACAGTAGAGAAATCTCACCACATTAACGATACGGTAGCATTGATTCCTTAAAGTGGCAGTTCCTATTATATATAAAGTTCACACAAAGTTTGTTTAACGAATATTTCAAACAAATAATAATATGGAAATGTAAAGAAATAATTTCTGATTCCAATAGTTGAAAGGAATATGGAATAGTTTAGAATTATAAGTGAATTTAATCAACTGCTTTTTTAGAATTCAATTATATTACCAATAAAATCTGCATTAATATTTTCAAGAAATGATTCAAATCATTTGAAATCATGAATAAAAACTATTAAATTGATTCATGTGAATTAATGTGTAACTAAATGGAAATAGAGCTCGATAAGCTTAAATTGAATAATGAAGAGATTGTTACATAAAATAAATAACATATGAATTTTACTTTTCTTTCTCCTTTTAGCTGAATGTCTCTTGCTTTTAAGTTTGCTGAGCTTTAATATGTAATTTTATTTAATCGATTTATTTGTAATCTTTCTCACATTATGCATTAAATGCAATAACACATTAATATCGAACCTGCACCTTGGCATATTCCAAACACATTTTTTTGAGAATTTCTACTCTACAAGGTTAAAAATCCTTGGAAATTGTAGGTGCAAAAAATATATTTATATATAAAACGAAATAAGAAACTGTATTTTATCAAAGCTTCTTTTGAAATATTGGTTTCCACTTCGAGTAAAAAATCAAATGTAACGGCAAACGCCCAGCCCATTTTAGCTTACATACTCTCTACACACGCCAGGTTAATCGAAGAACTTTCTGCCTTTGAACGCAAGTAATTGCATTGAAGTTTATTGAAGGGAATAAATTCAAAGGAAGACATGATAATTAAAAGAAAACACAATCTTGCAATCACGAGTCCGAAATGCTCACAGCACGCTTGCATCTTGCATAAAACCATCGCCTGGATACTGAGGCGAATGAGTAATTGCGTGTCTTGCCCTGCATTGTCCCCTGACCCTTACACTTACGTCACAACTTTCGCCATAGTTTAAAGACAAACTATTGTCACTAAAGGAAGGAGCAACTGTGGGAACATGCAGAAGAGGAGCGATAGTGCATTACATATAAAAATGTCATTGCCGCACATTTTTTTAAACCTGTTTGTATTTCATTCGCGCCATTGCAAAGGAGGCAAGACATATCAAGAGCAACTTGAGCGAATTCCTTGCCAGATGCAAGAACAATGTGAAATGAGTACCCGTTCATGTGGCACAACAAATGAGCAAGTGTAGAATGGCGCATAAAATATGGCCACTTGACACTTGTGCATTGTTTGATGACTAAGCAGAGTTCCATTATCTTTACGCGCTATTCACACACACACAAACACTCACAGACAGCTTTTATCAACTACTCAGAGCGGCGCCTACAAGCAGGCACTCAAACGAGCAGCCACGTCGTATGCGCACTTAAACCCCCTCCAAGTAGCGCAATAATGCCAACTGCGATGCCTGTCATATTTATGGTCTTTTAATTACGGCGTGATTAAGCGCAAATGTATGAGAAAGATCTGCCATATGTATGGTGAGTGTGAGTGTAGTGTGAGTGTAGTGTGAGCTGTGAAGGAAGCTATGTAGGTATTTTATACCAGAATGGAATTAAGAAGGCAGGCTTCAAAATTCTTTATTGACAATTTACGATTTGATAGATTTGTATGAAAAGACTAAATTACGATTACATAAAGCGAAAGCATATTTGGTTGAATTGCTCGCCGAGTCTAATTTTCTACTACGGCTGAAAAAGAGAGGGATTCAGCCTTCTAGTTACTGCGGCCCAAAAGACCTATTATGGCAGTTCTACATGTTTTTACAGATGCTCATGAATGCGTAGCCTCCAAAGGCATGAGGCTATTTTCTTAGCTACTGCTTCACAATACCATGCTTGACCGATCTTCAATATTCAACTTTTGTGCGAGGATTCACGTCAAAACCTTTAAAATAGTGTATATCTCAATATTGTGCAATTCTTAAATCGTTTGGAATAAGCGCCACTCTTAAGTATAATAGTACCAGAAAGACAGCCCGGTCGTGTGTGCCTGTATACACGACAGCTAGTCAAAATTACGGTAAAAAAAGGGTATGAGAAATCATGACGGTATTACTAATAACAAGTAAGGAAGTATCAGTCGGGTTTCACCGACAGAGTAATACCCTACACCATGTTCCCAAGTGGGGTGATAATTCACTGAAATTGTGGGTGCATTTGATTTACAACCTACATAGTGGGCGGACCACGCCCATTTTTGGCAAACTACAAGATATACCTAATAGGACTATACATGCCAAATATTGATGCTCTGGCGAGTGTACAACAGATGTTATCGGCATATTTATTTTACTGCCCCCATGGTGGGCGGACCACGCCCATTTCTGGAGAATTAAAACATATTCCTACCAGGAACGAAGTAACCAAATCTGGACTCTCTGGTGTATATATTATGGAAGTTAAGAAGATTTTTTGTTTATCGCCTATATAGTGGGCGGACCACGCCCATTTTCTTGTATGGCATCTAAGACCTATATATCAACTTGGGAACCGAATTTCATTCATTTATATTCGTAACTAGTCAATTGGTAACCATTTTACCGAAAAAATTTTGCCGGCTATATAGTGGGCGGACCACGCCCATTTTTTCCTGAGATATAGAAGATCTACCTCTTAACTTGAATACCAAGTATTAATCTTTTCCATGAGTAATTACACAAATTATAGCCATTTTACCGAAAAAAATCCGAGGTAGTGGGACTTACAGACCCGTTGTGGGCGTGTCCTTTGGGTAATTTGAATAATTTTAACATTTTACCTAACCCGAGGTTCACTGTGACTGAGTACCAAATTTGGTCCAAATCGGACAACTCCTTCTTTCTCTTTTTTGCGTACACGCAGACAGACAGACAGACGGACGGACAGACGGACAGACGGACAGACGGACAACCGGAAATGAAAAGAGAAAGTGTTTCTGATCATTTCTATATACTTATGTCTATACCTAGGACCGCTCCTTTAATGCGTTACAATTTTCGCACAAAGTTATTATACCCTACTACCATAGGTGTAGGGTATAAAAAGCCAGTAATTAATTAATACCGAAAAAAAAGTGGAAGACCCTGCCCACAGCAGGGATCGAACTCATGTACTTTCGGTTTCTGCGCCAGCGCCTTACTCATTGCTCTATCACCACTCTTGCTACCTTATGTTCTAAACTCTTATAAGAAGCCCTTCGCTGCCTCTGCCGCCGCGCTGCCTATGGAAAACGCTTTCTAGTCAGTCCGCAGATTATTTATAAGATAGATTTCAGATTTGGTATCGGATTCAACGCCTTCAAACCAGTAAAATCACACACCTTAGAGGCTATACCAATTAAAATAAATGTATTCCATTCACAGAAAATATTGCATATTATGACTTTTGTGACTGTCAACTAATGTTATATATGCAATAAATTGGCAACGTCGGATACAGTTTATAGGAGCAAAGAGCCTCGCCGCTGTTTAGAGCCAGTATAGAAATTACTTTGCATATGCTCACTAAAGCCAATATCAGAGTATCTACCGAAGCAGAAAAGAACCTACAGACGCACATACCACAACATGCTTGTGTGCGTTTATGGAGCTAAGTAATGAGCACTGTTTATTTTGGAACGAGGAACATGTGCTCCATGGCATGAAGAAGCACCGCAAAGTATAAGCTTCCCACTCAAAGCGAGAGGCGGAGACACCAACAAATAAGCCCGCTCGCAGATCGGCAGCCTAAGTCACCCTTCATTTGCCATTGGCAGTGACGCCCACAAATGCCGAAAGCCACAAGTTATCCAGCAAGCGCTCGTAATGGCAAGCATATCCTTGCGGTCGCCATAACGAATGCGTATATTCGCCAATTAGTTTTATGCGCTCCGCCGTCAAGTAACAACAAGTTGCCACTGCTGCTCAACAAGACTTGGAGAGGAATGGGACGTGTTTTGTAGCGTTGGAGTGTCTCGAATTTTATGTAAGCGTGTTTGTGTGCTTGCTTTGGTTTGTTGTAAGTTGTAAGTTCCAGCAAATAAATTCCAAAGGAAGGGACATTTTTGCATGGCTTCACATGAAACTCAGCGGGCTCTACTTTGATGGGGCTTCGTTGACGCGTGTGCACGCGTATTTGTTTAGTAATTGTTGGCCTAATTAGCAACTGAAGAAAGCCTTTTATGTGTGTGGGCGTTCGACTGTTGGCTGCCAGCCAATTGGACATGATATTTTAATTGCGTTTCTAATAAGAGTCGTAAATTAAAATGGCAACGCAATTCCATTCAGATTTCTTTACATTTCTAGCATGCATGGATAATCTTGACTAATTAAAGTTTGCCAAAGAGATGGAGCCTGCGCAAATTTTGCAGAATTCACATTATACTTTTGGCTATAAATATCGTATTCCGAAAAGCACAGCAACACTTTGAGTCTAGTGGATTCCCAAGAGAAACAAGAAAACTGCGTGAGGAGAAGTATATTTACATTCCCTAAAATTATATGTCCAAAAAATTCTTCCTTTTATGCTACAGAAACCAAATCTTCATTAACTTTTTTGAGAATTGACATACAAATCTAATTTTGGCACAACAATTCTTAAAGTAACCAGCTGAAGCACAGTAGCCAATCTGTATCAATGCGTTCAATTTTAGCATAAGCTAACATAGTTTCTGCCTTCACTATCCACAGCATTTCAGCAACTTATTCAAAACGAATATTAATAATTTTAGAATAGGAGGAATGGACAAATTGCATATCACTGATAATACAGCGACCCAAAATTTAATGCGATTCGTCTTTCGATTCTTAGACGGGAAGTTTCAAAAAGCGATAGAAAAAAAATAAATTTAAAAAAAATTTTAAACTTCAAATCTTAAATTTAGATCTAAGTTGTAGATCTTATTTTGAAATACTCTACTTTGTATTTAAATTACTTTCTCATGTTAAGATTGAAGGAAAGTCAAAAAAATAAGGAAATTCTTAATTAAGTAAGCATAAGAAATTGTAATTGAGAATGTACGCATGTACCTCTATGAATAAGCCTTGCCATTTTCAAGAAGGACTTGACTGTTTTATTGAACGGGACATCTGAAAATTAATCATATTTGACTATTGCAAATAAAATTCAAAATTGACAAGCACTTAAAAGAATGATCTGACTGATCACGACAGATCAGAATTATTGTGGAAGAAATCGTTCGTAGTGTGATAACCCCTAAGGTACAGGATTTCCGACCATTTTTTGTGCAGAGTTCAGTTTATTCAAGCGGAAATGATATTCTTGTAATTTTCAAAACATATTGTGTGGTCTTTGTCACTATCTTGAGCCACAACTGCAACGCCATAAGTCAATTCAACATTTTATAAAGGAATCCAAGTGGAAAACTTTTTTTACATATATGTTTAAGAATAGCAGATGTAAGAACAGAAAGAAAAGGTTTTGGCGTAAAGCAGCAGCAGTTCACCAGCAGATCTTTTTTAAACACGAAATAATATCGCCCTTAGCAAAGCTCATCTGCGGAAATTAACGAATGAATTGCTTAAGCATTGAAATCAGTGTTAAATAGAGAATTCTTAGACTGAACCGAAGTTTCCAATAACTGGGAAAAACGCTCGACATGCAACGAAGGAATCGAAATATGGGATGTTACTAATAACTACAGTCTTGGCCTGAATAATGGCAAAACATATGTGAAATATAAGTATATTTTTATTGAGTAATTTATGTATCGGCACATTTATTTTCACATACGAGTATATTTAAAAGTTGAATAAAAGAAGAAAATTTTGAATAAACATCCTTATTTATTTCCGTTCATTCCTTTCCCGAAACACAAGTATTAAGCAATCTTAAATCAAGATTTTACGAATAAGCCATGTCAAGAATATAGAATATGTGTCCTTAATATTTCGACGTAACAACAATTATTTTCAGCTTATTTAAGTTCAACTACAGAATATTTTCTCATCTTCGGAAATGCTGCAAGGATCAGCAGCTTTCAGAGAACCGCCTGGTGACATGGCAATAAAATACTCACGAGCGAGTTGAAAGTCATATGGAGGATCGAAATTTCAAGTGCGTATATATTTTTATACCCCTGTATTTTAATCTCCCACCTTTTTCTACTTCATCCCTCTGCTTGCTGGCAACCAAATATTATTCGATTATTCTAAAAATATACAAGTCCCAATTAAAACTAAAAATTCTCATTGGGAATGAAAACTTCCGCTGAAGAAAATCAACAGAAGAAGAGCCACAAAGAACACGAAAAAACTTTTCTCAGGAAATTTAAATGTTGACGGAGCTTTAACGAACATTTCCTTCTTCACACAAAAGAAAACTGTATAGAATTTGCGAAGTGCCCACCCCCGTCACGCAGCTGCTCAGGCCGCCAGTTGCGTGCTACACGCCTCCGCAGCCTTGGGGAACGAGGCGGATCAACATGGCAGCGAGACGAGTGGCAAACAGGTGTTTTTGACAATTACCTTGCGCTCCAAGTAATCCATAACGAATTTCACTTGTGCGACGGTCGCGGGGGTGGAGTAGATAGAAGAAAATTTACTTAAAACTTTTATCAGCTTGCAAGTTTTATCAGGTGGAGACCTTTAATACGCTGAGAAGAATTATGCCGATTGTGCGCAAAGTTTTAATGTCCTTGCTTTATCCGAAGGCAGCGACATCTGCTCTGATGAACTGAGTTTGCTCGGATTTGCAAGGATAAGTTTGTTTCTGGTTTATTTCTTTATAAGTTTTGAGAATATCCTGAAATGCCATTTCCTTAATTCTGAATATTATTCTGCTTATTTGCCAAACATGTAATTTATAAAGGCACCTACGCCTAAATAATTAGGTTTAAAAAAAATTATGTCGGTGATGGCAAGCACGAACAGTAAGTCCTTAAATCAAAGTCGCTGTGAATTGCAGACGTCAAGTCAAGAATGAAACTGGCATACTTTTCAGAGATATAATATAAGCCAACCATAGAATAAAATTGCAATAGAATAACATTGTTTGTCCCATTAACTTGGGCTTAAATATTAAGTAAAGAGGTAATGCGAGAAAGCAAGACGTAAGCGTCGCTCACGGGCTGCTGCGCCAATTATTTATCTTTAATTCCTAGTTCTGAAAATTTTCAGGCAATTGCTTAAATTTGCATCAATAATAACTAGAAATTGCCTTTTCAAGAAGTTCTTGTTATTTTTGTCAACAACTGTTATTTGAAAAAGGTTTTGCCTATTTTTTCAAGCTGCTTTATAAAAGCGATTCAATAAACAAACCAATTGCTGTTGCTAGGTAAGCATTTGCTTACGAGCTTTTAGAGCAAAAACAAAGTTTTCAATACACACTCTTTATATGAAATTGGTGCCCCTGAGAAAGACAAAAATATATTTATTTTAAGAGCAATTTACCCTTGAACTCCATTGTTAGTCGAGTCGATATACATATTACTAAAATGAATTTGTCAGTAAAAAGAAAAAAAAATTCCGAATTTACATTTCAAATATGTACATAAAAATACCTATTATAATTTTAGTAGTCGATTCTACAAACGAATAGTGTAACATATAGTGGCATATAAAAAAGGTTTTCCTTGCGAGGGTTAAGTTATACCAAGGGTCTCGCAAATCTTTTAAAATAATTAAATTTTTAACACCTTTTGAAGTCTTCTGAGAACGATTTGGGATTTTTATTAAGGGTGTTCATATTATTATATTTCTATTTTGGTCCCAGCAGTTAGCATACTTTTCTCTCACGAAGATCTGGCAACACTCCGAGAATAGTCTTTGTCATGAAGATGAATCATCTCGCTTATAGAATACTTATGGAGGCATTATCTTTAATACTTGAACACAATCCCAAAAACAATAATTTTCAAAGTCACAAAACGAGTCAATTTAAGAGAAGCAAATTTTATAGACCCCAAAATATTTCCAAGGCGTGCTCCATTTATGCTCTTAATGATGTTTCGCACTTGACACTGCCACAAATTGCTGCCAGAATTTGTCACACTAGGCTGTGTAGGTGTGCATGAGTGTGCACGTGAGCTTGTGTTTATGTAAGCTCATGTAGGCCACGAGTTATGAACTTGAAACTTCCGTAAAGGCAGGTGTTTTTCTTCAACAGCCGCTGTAAGGCCTCTCAAAGGCGCTGACACTTCCCCGACTCCGGTTGCCATTACTTTTGTCTTTGTCGCTCATTATGTTTATGCTCGACTTTGGTTGCTGTCGCGCATTTATTGCTCGACTCTTTTAATTAAAAACTTTTCAAGTGACATTCGCTCGCTCACTTTACGCGCTTGCAGCGCGTTAAAAATATTCTGAGCAAATTTTCTTTGGACAAATATTTTGCGCTTTTCTCCGACCCTTTTGTTTACTTATTTCACATTTTTAGAGCAAAGTTAGCAGAAGCAGGATGTGTGTGCGTGTGCTTTGGTTTGTATATACGAGTATGTGTCTTCTAATGCCAATGAAACACTCGCAAACTCACATGCAAGCACTCTTATACAAACAACACACACACATACTCACAATTTGCTAGGCACAGTCGCACGTATGCACATACATACAAGACGCTTGAAACACTGCCACAAGAAGGTAAGGCCTAAAAGTATGCTACACACTTTATGCTCTTTTGTGTAAGGCTTTGCGTATTTTAAAGGGATTAACGTCGGGATTTTCGAACCTGAAAAATATTTGCGCACTCTTCGTAGAAAATGTTTGTGTGTGTTGGAATTTGTTGATATAAAAGCCAAATATGTGTGTGTTGCTATTGTTGCTGTAAGAGTGACTAGACTCGGTGTATGCTTGTGTGATTGTGAGTGCATATATATTATTTTATAGGCTTTATATTTTTTACTATGTGCCACAAAAGAGCCAGAGGAATAAAACAAAGCAATTCCAGGCGTTTCTTTTTGTTTATTATTCCTTTTAGAGTAATCCAGCTTTACGCATTGTTGACACAACAATTTGCATTAACCATGATGTGCAAATCCTGCGTCGACTTGACTGGCATACCACCTGTCAACGTGGCTTATTGGACCATCATAGTTTTAACATATCATTTATCTTGGCGCTTGAGCTTTTTGCAATAAATTACTTGTTTAGAATACTTGAAAATAATTGTATGACTAGGATCAACGCGGGGCGTAATGCTTAATGTGTTGTGAAACTTTGTGATATACATACATACATACATATGTGTGAACAAAACATATTGGTTACAAAATCTTTAATAAAGCCATTTTAACAACCTTCGGAAAATGTGGGTTCAACTAAACCGCAGGAACCAAATATATCACTCGCTTAAGAACTTTGTATTATTGAAAACTGAGGTATTTCGAAAAGGAATGACAACATAACTCTAAGTATGCTAATTATATATCATATAAATATCATATTAGCATGCCTTACTTATTCTAGATACAGATACGTACACTTAAGAATTGTTAGTTGCGTTTTTACAAAAACAAGTACATATTTGGTTTTAACATGCTAAAGTAAATTCTCAACTTAGAAGGTAAATACCACAAACATGTTAGTACATATTTGTATTTAAACTAATAATTAAGCTTGTAATACTTCATTAAATAATAATAATAATAATTGCTTGGCTTGAGTTAAATTATTTTGATCACAAGTTAACGGGACATACACCTAAATTCTATAGCCGTATCTGAACGGGAAGTTTTATCATGGGAAAGTATACCCACGGAGAATTGCCAACTAGCTTACGGGAAACAAAGCTTTCTTCTAGATTTTATCGCATAAGTCTGCTGGGATTCGACGACCTAGCGAGTCCAAGCATCAGGGGCCGAGAACTTATTCACTGATCCAAGCTTTTATTCTGCAGTTCAAAGTAATAAAGGAACCTATGTGGAGAATATATTACTGCAAATTTATAACACCGAAATCAGTTATAGATCGTAGATAAAACGTGACAATTGGGATTATTGAGATCTAATTAAATAGCTTTAAAAATGCTGAGCTGTTTCAAGGATTTAAAGTAGATTCTCAGCAGATAGTTTACAAATACTTCGGAATCTTAAAATTATTCAGTCTATGGTAGAGACCTTACAGACTAGTCTAACACAGTGTAGAAATACTTAGAAAAGCTAATAACAAAGGCTGAATTATTTGATTAAATATAATATAAGTTTAACAATTTTTTAAGGCAAAGCTCGAGATGGAAAGATCCAAATCACGAACGGCTGAGATTTTGTTGAATTCAATATTACGAATGAATTTAATATTACGAATATTAATTATGCAACTTAATACAACATTTGACATTCGATATCAAGTTTTTTAATTTAACGGTAGTCGAGTATAAAAAATACATACATACATACATGCACATTCTACTTACGCATGCAATAAATGGTATATCCTTCTAAATTGCGCCCCCGCAATTACAAAGACCCAACAAATTCTGCTACATAAGCTACATCAGAGTAGCTTGCTGAAACTTTCGAAACAAACAATGTCAAAAGTTCGACAAACTTGGCTAACAAGCATTATAAAATGCACAGCGAGAGAATCTTATCAAACTCTTATTTGCAGCACGCCTGGAGGATGCAAGGATGACAGTGCTTCAATTAATTGTAGCTTGCCTGCAGACACGTAGACAGACAACATGAGGCAGCACTGGCAGACGCACTTGCTGACGCTTGCTTAGATTAATTCCCCGACTCATATGTTGCAGCGATCTTTTACATCACCTACCATCCCTTCAGCCTGCTCTAGTCGCTCCCATAACAGTGTTGCTATGAAGCATGTGACACTTGGTATCTGCTCTGCTTGAGTCCTAAGCCTTGAGTTTCAAGCGTGAATCGTAAAATCCTGTCAACACTTTCAATTTTATTCTCCCTCGCCCTGTCTCTTCCGGTCTCCAATAGCTTCCACTTTGTAACGCTCAACACGCCCAACAGCAGTAGCAAACACCTGCCACAGAATCTGCAGCGTTCTCCTCATTCACGCTGCTCCTTCCTGTCCCTCGTGAAAGAGACAAGCATTCATGAGCTTTATCAGCGCTGCTCGGAGTGCAGCTCACACTGCAGACTGTCGCCCCGATGCATGCACGCTCGCTCGTATATTCTCCATGCTCCGGTGCGTTTTACGGGTGTCGTTTATTTCCCTCAAGCAAATTGAAGTTTTTTTCGTCAGAATAATTTCTTTTTCCCACAATTTACACAATTAATATGCTGCTCTGGAACAGCAACAGCAGCAGCTGACAGTTGCCATTCCAGGTAGTGATGCATTGCTGCAATGCTTTTGTTGGCTGCTGCGAAGAGCATGAGATACAGTCATATTCACTTGCAGCGTAACAAATTGCATTAGCACGCCTAATTTAATCCTTTTGTATGGAATTAGTTGGAATTAGTTCTGCAACTGCAATTCGAGGTGGTGCTGCTGTCTTTCTGGGTTTTACTTGGTGCACTAAATGTTTCATTTTATATTTTAGCTGCAATTAGATTAGACGGAGGAGGCTCATCCTGTTTTAAACAGGTATTACAAGTACAATGAGCAAAATGGCCTCCGAGTGTTTTTGCCCTGCGCAAGTAGACTGATTTAATGTTGCTCTACTCAATTACAAGCTCCAGAATTCCTTTCACTTTTATCACTATCTTCAGGATCAACTCTTTTCATTTTATATCCATAATCGAAGAGCCCATTGTATATATAACTCAACGGGTTTCTTTCAACAAAAGAGCCATGTCTGATTGCCTTTCTGTCTGTTTGTTTGTTTGTTTGATCCGAGCAATGGGAGAAAAAAAGTGAATAATGTGAACAAACTGGAAAACCCTTATATTTGATTGAATTTGTTCAAGAGTAAGCTAAGTCGATTTAGAATAATTTCAAGTTTTCAGCAATGTTGATTTCGACTTATAAAATCCATATTCATTTTAAATGAAATGCTGATTTATTTTTCTTCGAATCCAAAGTTAAGAATGTACTTTACTTAAGGATCAATTTGTATGGAAATAAAAAAATTCCCCTTCAAATTTAAACTGTCAGTTCAAGCGTTGATGTGATAACTGTGACCGAGGCCTGCCGTCATTATATTTGCAAAACA
The DNA here is from genome assembly GCA_963457695.1 of Neria commutata. Classification (NCBI taxonomy): domain Eukaryota; kingdom Metazoa; phylum Arthropoda; class Insecta; order Diptera; family Micropezidae; genus Neria; species Neria commutata. The sequence continues at coordinate 20,737,958 of OY735248.1, read as the reverse complement.
ATTTGTTCAGTTAGTTTTGGCAAATTTTCTTTAATTTCTGGATTTTTAAATTGTTGGCTGCAACGGCATCGCTATATAGGTACTACCTCACGTTAAAAAGTGACTGACACTTTTTAGTTGGTTCCACTCTAGTCCTTTATACAACACAACAGCAATATAAAGCGGTAGGAATATTATTCTACAGCGCCTGAAACAGTTTTTTCACTTCTCAACCAAAACCTGACGTCACTAGCAATTGTTGCATAAATCATTGCTAAGCCCTTCCTTTTGTTAAAGCATGCGAACGTCATTGTTAATTATTTACGTAGCTCACAGTTCACGGTTCTTTGTTGCTTTTGCGCGCACTCCTTCTCTGTGACTGTCACAAGCCTGTCAGGACCGTAATATATTCAAACAGCTCTAGTACAATATTCGGGCATGGGCAGAACTGTGTCAATGCACCATTTCCGAGCGTCACAGCGCTGAAAGGAGGAAGTTAACGATTTTCGCTGTCCCAGCTTGTAACTGACGTCTACCAACACACAAACTAATTTATGTATTTATATACATATACATACATATATGTTGAATATAGGAATGTGTCTCTATGTTGATAGTATAATATTGCCGTAAAATTTTGCCGTCTATAAATAACATCAGATGTGAAAGCAATGTCTACGCAATTTGCGTGAGCATGTGACGACATTGCGTAGAATATAATTGATTGAAGCATTCCAATGAATGTTGTTAAAAATTAAATTAACTTTTCAAGCTTTTTATTGAAGAATTCTTCTTTTGTGCTTATATTATATGGTTTTCAAGTCAAAGAAAAACTTTGCTTTAAATTTTTCAATGAATTGAATTTCTCAACAAAATTGAGAATTCTTTTACTAAAGATTTTAAAAAAGTGTACGGAATATAACTTCAATTGTGGCACACAGACTAGAGAGGTACACTCTGGAAAAATCTGGAGGTCTAAAAAGCGAAGGAGAATAAACGAGTAGTTAGTTGGTCGTTGTCTGCCGAACAAGGCGTTTGTGTGTCATAGACTTGAAATGTATTAATCTTTTATTCCTTTATTAAAATCAAATATATTCTATAATAATCTTATACTAGTTGTAAGTTATAATGAAAACGAATTTTTGATGAAGAGTGGGCCAACCTATCCTATGTTTTCTGAATTCAAGTTTTTATCAAGTACCAAATTGCCAAAAGAGGTGAAATAATTATGATGATAACAAGATGTTTCTTTAAAAAAAAAAATTCAATGAAATTTGCTCAAAACATGTTTTGATTTTTCCTGCAAAAATGTCCTACATAGGTAGAGAAGCCATTGCGATTTTGCCAATGCCATGAGTAAGCTTGAATTTATTAAAGATTATTAACCTTTGCAGATTTAGGAATTGCAGAAAGCTTGGTATAAACGTGCTGGAATGCTAAAAGGAGACCTTAGGCCTTAAATCTGGTTTTCTTTAAACCCGGACATTTGCATGGAGCGTGCTCAAGGCTACTTTCTTCATCGTAATCTACACAACTTTACGAAAGGTATCCCAGAAAGTGCCCCTAATTAATCAGAGTGATTCTGATAATATCTTTGCGGTTTGTTTTGCATAAATCTAACTAAAAATGTGGCTTAATGGAAAAATGTTAGGAAAGGTCGCAAATGTCCTTATATTTATGTAGAAAATCTAAATATTATATTGTGTTTAGTGAAAAATTATTAACAATCTACAAGAATGATTTCCAAATGGCTAATGATAGGTATTATAGAGATATCACTTAAGATTTTAGTATAAACTTTTACAGCAAAAAATAGCAGAACTGAATTCCGAATAAGTGGAAGAGATGAGAACTTGACTCACTCACTTATGTTCCAGGAAAATTTTTTTACTTTGTCCAAATCATGCAAAAACCTTAAAGGTTTTCGCAAGAGTTGAGCAAAGACCGCAGATTGATTGATGGCCCAGTGTCAAAATGTTTAAATTTAAGCTGAAAATATGCAGACACACAAATGCCAGGCATTTTATCGAAATTTGCATGTGGGACAGACGAAGAAAACTGCACTACTTTAGAGCTTAAGGATATAGCAAGGACGGGCCGTTAACATACAAACAAGTGGGCCCATATCATGTTTACAAATATTTTATTAATGTACTGACTTTTAAAAGGGCCTACTTTGTATTTTGCCCAAAAGCTAAAGTTGCAAAAGCGGGGCTAGGCCCGTGGGGGTGACTTCAGGGAAATTAGCTGAAATACGCACTCGAGTGTAATAGGGATGTGCATTGTCGAAAAAGGAGAACGGGAAGGGAAGTAAACTTTGTCAAAATGATTAATATTCCTGATTTAAAATTATGCACAATTTGTGTCAGAAACATTTGCCTCATGCTCGCACGTACACGCATAGACACACACACACACACAAACCACATACCCAGGCTTTTGACGAAAAGTGTCACGAGCAGTTAAGCTAGTTTCTTGTTTGACACTTCTGTTTAATGACGCATAAATTTGCCTACTCTCATATGCATGAGAGTGTGTGTGTGTCATAGTTTATGGGCGTGTTTGTGACACTTGATAAGCTCTCATAATTATGCCCAATTATATTCCAAATTAAGAACTAAAATGCGTTGCACTCATTTTGCTTTCTACTCATTTTATTTGCTGGACTTTTTTCTTGAAAAGGTAATTTCAGTGCCAAGTTCTGCCTTCGATGTCAAACTTACCACAAGATATTCAGCTCTATGAAACGCTGCCAAGTTACGCCTGCTCATGCTTAATCTGCAAAAAGAAGAAAAGCAATGCATTATTAAAAAGAAACTGTAAATGTTAATACTTCTAAGGCACTATTTCATATGCCATCTTCTAAGACGCCAGCAAGTTGCTTGCACCCTTGCTACCTTTTGCTCAATTTCATTACCTTAATGCTTCGCCGATCTCAATACATTTTCACCTACTCCACCACTTTGCATTTCCGCTAATGTTCTGCCCATTCCAAATAAACTTCCGGCTTGCGGCAATTCCGCTAATGGTGCTTGCTACACTTCCGCAGTAAATTTCACGCTTTACGAGTGCGCTCTTGCATTTATGAACGTTTTCGAAACAAGCGGCAAACTAAAAAAACTTTATGACTCACTTTCCTCAATTACTTGTAATAAAGTGCGGGCGAATAAATCTGTCATTGCATATGAGCTTATTTGCTTACTTGATTGCTTGCGAAAATAATAACATCACAGGAAGGACTCCAGTGGAAGCATCTCGTTCGAATTTCTGAGCAAAACTGCATTTCGTTCGCAGCTGGGGTTTCCACCAAGGGTCGTACAAATGAAAGTATTGCTCAACAGTTTTCAAAGTATTAAGCACAATATTCCACTTGAACTTATTTCGTAACTTGAAACTGTGCTGTAAAGGCTTACTGGTAAGTTTTTTTTCTCAACACTTGCTCCCGTGAGCTTTCGAATTTACTCTTTAATCGCAATACTAATTTTTTGCCCTGAATTGAATGAAAACGCAATCGAAATTGTTTTATAAAAGAAAGTAATTGCCACCAAAACATCATTCAAACCTGATTAGAAACGGAAAATTTACAGAAAAAATCTGATATATAAAGCAAACCCGCTAATGATGCTAAGTTCCCAACACTTGCTCCCAAATCTTGTTGCAGTGAGCATTCGGATTTACTCCTTAATCGCAATACTAATTTTTTGCCCTGTATTGAATAAAAACGCAATCGAAATTGTTTTATAAAAGAAAGTAATTGCCACCAAAACATCATTCAAACTTGATTAGAAACGGAAAATTTACAGAAAAAATCGGATATATAAAGCAAACCCGCTAATGATGCTAAGTTCCCAACACTTGCTCCCAAATCTTGTTGCAGTGAGCATTCGGATTTACTCCTTAATCGCAATACTAATTTTTTGCCCTGTATTGAATAAAAACGCAATCGAAATTGTTTTATAAAAGAAAGTAATTGCCACCAAAACATCATTCAAACTTGATTAGAAACGGAAAATTTACAGAAAAAATCTGATATATAAAGCAAACCCGCTAATGATGCTAAGTTCCCAACACTTGCTCCCAAATCTTGTTGCAGTGAGCATTCGGATTTACTCCTTAATCGCAATACTAATTTTTTGCCCTGTATTGAATAAAAACGCAATCGAAATTGTTTTATAAAAGAAAGTAATTGCCACCAAAACATCATTCAAACTTGATTAGAAACGGAAAATTTACAGAAAAAATCTGATATATAAAGCAAACCCGCTAATGATGCTAAGTTCCCAACACTTGCTCCCAAATCTTGTTGCAGTGAGCATTCGGATTTACTCCTTAATCGCAATACTAATTTTTTGCCCTGTATTGAATAAAAACGCAATCGAAATTGTTTTATAAAAGAAAGTAATTGCCACCAAAACATCATTCAAACTTGATTAGAAACGGAAAATTTACAGAAAAAATCTGATATATAAAGCAAACCCGCTAATGATGCTAAGTTCCCAACACTTGCTCCCAAATCTTGTTGCAGTGAGCATTCGGATTTACTCCTTAATCGCAATACTAATTTTTTGCCCTGTATTGAATAAAAACGCAATCGAAATTGTTTTATAAAAGAAAGTAATTGCCACCAAAACATCATTCAAACTTGATTAGAAACGGAAAATTTACAGAAAAAATCTGATATATAAAGCAAACCCGCTAATGATGCTAAGTTCCCAACACTTGCTCCCAAATCTTGTTGCAGTGAGCATTCGGATTTACTCCTTAATCGCAATACTAATTTTTTGCCCTGTATTGAATAAAAACGCAATCGAAATTGTTTTATAAAAGAAAGTAATTGCCACCAAAACATCATTCAAACTTGATTAGAAACGGAAAATTTACAGAAAAAATCTGATATATAAAGCAAACCCGCTAATGATGCTAAGTTCCCAACACTTGCTCCCAAATCTTGTTGCAGTGAGCATTCGGATTTACTCCTTAATCGCAATACTAATTTTTTGCCCTGTATTGAATAAAAACGCAATCGAAATTGTTTTATAAAAGAAAGTAATTGCCACCAAAACATCATTCAAACTTGATTAGAAACGGAAAATTTACAGAAAAAATCTGATATATAAAGCAAACCCGCTAATGATGCTAAGTTCCCAACACTTGCTCCCAAATCTTGTTGCAGTGAGCTTTCGGATTTACTCTTTAATCGCAATACTAATTTTTTGCCCTGTATTGAATGAAAACGCAATCGAAATTGTTTTATAAAAGAAAGTAATTGCCACCAAAACATCATTCAAACTTGATTAGAAACGGAAAAGTCACAGAAAAGAGTCTGATATATAAAGCAAACCCGCTAATGATGCTAAGTTCCCAACACTTGCTCCCAAATCTTGTTGCAGTGAGCATTCGGATTTACTCCTTAATCGCAATACTAATTTTTTGCCCTGTATTGAATAAAAACGCAATCGAAATTGTTTTATAAAAGAAAGTAATTGCCACCAAAACATCATTCAAACTTGATTAGAAACGGAAAATTTACAGAAAAAATCTGATATATAAAGCAAACCCGCTAATGATGCTAAGTTCCCAACACTTGCTCCCAAATCTTGTTGCAGTGAGCATTCGGATTTACTCCTTAATCGCAATACTAATTTTTTGCCCTGTATTGAATAAAAACGCAATCGAAATTGTTTTATAAAAGAAAGTAATTGCCACCAAAACATCATTCAAACTTGATTAGAAACGGAAAATTTACAGAAAAAATCTGATATATAAAGCAAACCCGCTAATGATGCTAAGTTCCCAACACTTGCTCCCAAATCTTGTTGCAGTGAGCTTTCGGATTTACTCTTTAATCGCAATACTAATTTTTTGCCCTGTATTGAATGAAAACGCAATCGAAATTGTTTTATAAAAGAAAGTAATTGCCACCAAAACATCATTCAAACTTGATTAGAAACGGAAAAGTCACAGAAAAGAGTCTGATATATAAAGCAAACCCGCTAATGATGCTAAGTTCCCAACACTTGCTCCCAAATCTTGTTGCAGTGAGCATTCGGATTTACTCCTTAATCGCAATACTAATTTTTTGCCCTGTATTGAATAAAAACGCAATCGAAATTGTTTTATAAAAGAAAGTAATTGCCACCAAAACATCATTCAAACTTGATTAGAAACGGAAAATTTACAGAAAAAATCTGATATATAAAGCAAACCCGCTAATGATGCTAAGTTCCCAACACTTGCTCCCAAATCTTGTTGCAGTGAGCTTTCGGATTTACTCTTTAATCGCAATACTAATTTTTTGCCCTGTATTGAATGAAAACGCAATCGAAATTGTTTTATAAAAGAAAGTAATTGCCACCAAAACATCATTCAAACTTGATTAGAAACGGAAAAGTCACAGAAAAGAGTCTGATATATAAAGAAAACCCACTAATGATGCATACCCCAACCCTTGGATATATTCTGAAGTAATTAAGATCAACTGCAAATGTCGTGGAAATAATTTCGCAAATAAGTTACAAGCTGCGAAATGTCGACAAGTGCGAAATGTCGAAATGTTTTTTCGTAATTTATGTGTCCCATTTGGAGCTAATTTCTAGTTCATGCCGATTCGGAAGCTTGTAATTCAAAATAATTGCAATATATGCAATACACACAGAACATACCCCGGCAGCTACGCCGTGCACCCAGCAAAGCAAAACTTACGCACTTTTGTAGAAAAGGGGCTACAGGCAACTCTTACACGACCACAAAAAGGCAATCAGCAAAATGCTGACCCGAATATGAAGCAAAACCAAGACATAAAACAGCACAACTCATGCACACCCACATGCGCACACGCGTACACGCACATACAAAGACGCACTGCGGGGCATCAAAAAGCGCACATACTCGTATCCGTATGAACAAAACAATCACACAAATGCTTGAGCAACAGCTGTTGGCCGTTGGCTGCTTCGAGTGTATGCGCAAGTAGGTGCCGCTGGGAAGCTTGCATGGGTATGGGTAAGGTCAATGGGTACCCGCGTGTTCCTTCCTTCCTTCCGGCCTTTCGTGCTGCCTTTTCTTGCGCTCTAAGTGCTTCTGCATTTTAATGAGTTTATTATAGCAATGAAATTAGTGAACGACATTTCCCACTGGTGCGATAAAGTGATAACAACAACAACTCGAACAACAACGAAAGCAAATACTCATATACACATTAGAAGAGTCTGGCATGGTTGACAAAGCGAAGGCAGCGGCCGGAGCTGAAAGGCAATGGGCACAACAGCAACACAATACAATTTACCCTAATGATGTACTGCAAAGGGAAGCACAAGTGGCACGAGAGGGAGGCAATAGGCGGGCGGAGTGTAGGCAGAATGGAATAGAAAGCAAAAATAACGAGGGAAAAAGTTTGACGTCGAAAAGTTTTTAATAAACACAAAACACGCCATATGCCAATATGGGAAATTATGAACGTACATACATATATACACACAGACATAAATATAGGGGCGCACACAGACGACACTCACCCACTCACCCACTCTCACAGTCATTGTAAGTATGTAGGTATATGTTTATGTGATTACTGGCAACTTTCATGCCAAACATAATAAAATTTATGAAAGGCAAAATTTTGGCCCCCCAAACGCACTCACACACAATGTGCGCCCCTAGACTCACACATACATGCATACATTGGCATAGGCATAGGCATAGGCATATGCACACACAATATAACAAAAGCACCTAAAGTAAACTTTTCGAAAGTGTGTTTATTGCATTAGAGCTCATACAAAAAGCAACCAAATTGTATTATTCACTACGTCCGTACAAATAGACGCGTGCTCGAGGGTAGCCATTCTTTCTCAGTTCAAAGACAGGGTGTGCATCTTTTTAAAATTTTCCATAAAATTGTTGAACTTCGATATTGTGAGCGCGAGTGTAGTTGATTTGTTATAGCTAGCGTATCAGGTACCTCCATTCCAATCGTAATTTTCTGGTCTTGCCATTGGACCATCGGCGAAACTTCAAAACACTTGGTATCTTAACAGCATATAGTATATAACGTTTACTTTGCGAAATCTTAAATCCTGAAGAGGAGTGCATTTTAACGCGAGAGGAAAATTTCTGGAGTTTTTTTTTAAATAGTTCACGCGATTTGGTTTTTATTAGCAACTGTAGGGGAGAGGGGAGTACCTTCGTCCTTGGGGCACATTCGTCAAAGGCGATTTCGGTATGAAGGAGTCATCGGACATAACTGTTTATTAGTAAAAACTAACCCATAACTAGCATAAATATCCCTCACAAAGTTTGCCATCTCTATCTGAACAGTTGATAAAGTTACATTTGATTTTGTGTTTTCGCGCTTCGTTGCCGAATATTCAGGTCGGTAACGTAAGAAGTTTGTGCTGTATTTATACCATTATTTCGAACAAAATTGTATTAGTATTACTTTAATACTAATATTTTGTAAATAAAAGTGTATTAAGTGAAAATAAAGCACTGAAATTAGAAGTAAAAAAATAAAAAGAAAAAAAGTGACACCATCTTTTCTTCATGGGGCACATCTATATATATAAAATACAATAGTATGTTTGTCCTCTATAGACTCTAAAACTACTGGACCAATTTTGACCAAACTTTATATACATGCTCTATGGGGCGTGAGGAGTGTTTCTGTGTAGTTTGAAGTTCGTCCGACAGATGGCGCAATATTTAGTATTTTTGTGTTTTTGCACCGTAACTCAAGAACTACTGGACCAATTTTGACCAAACTTTATATACATGCTCTATGGGGCGTGAGGAGTGTTTCTGTGTAGTTTGAAGTTCGTCCGACAGATGGCGCAATATTTAGTATTTTTGTGTTTTTGCACCGTAACTCAAGAACTACTGGACCAATTTTGACCAAACTTTATATACATGCTCTATGGGGCGTGAGGAGTGTTTCTGTGTAGTTTGAAGTTTGTCCGACAGATGGCGCAATATTTAGTATTTTTGTGTTTTTGCACCGTAACTCAAGAACTACGATTGTTTACATCGAATAGCTTTGGAACTAAAAGTCGTGTAGCATTGAAATTCCGTATACAGTCGCCTCTTGGATGTGTCATCCCACTGGTAAAATTTTATGGGCGTAGCATAAGGGGGCGTGGCACCCCCCATACAAACAAAATTTTTGATCTCGATTAGCTTTGGAACTAAAGGTCGTGCAGCATTGAAATTTCGTATGCAGTCGCCTCTTGGATGCGTCGTCCCACTGGTAAAATTTTATGGGCGTAGGATAGGGGGCATGGGACCCCCCATACAAACAAAATTTTTGATCTCGATTAGCTTTGGAACTAAAGGTCGTGCAGCATTGAAATTTCGTATGCAGTCGCCTCTTGGATGTGTCGCCCCACTGGTAAAATTTTATGGGCGTAGGATAAGGGGGCGTGGCACTCCCATACAAACAAAATTTTTGATCTCGATTAGCTTTGGAACTAAAGGTCGTGCAGCATTGAAATTTCGTATGCAGTCGCCTCTTGGATGTGTCGTCCCACTGGTAAAATTTTATGGGCGTAGGATAGGGGGCATGGGACCCCCATACAAACAAAATGTTTGATCTCGATTAGCTTTGGAACTAAAGGTCGTGCAGCATTGAAATTTCGTATGCAGTCGCCTCTTGGATGCGTCGTCCCACTGGTAAAATTTTATGGGCGTAGGATAGGGGGCATGGGACCCCCCATACAAACAAAATTTTTGATCTCGATTAGCTTTGGAACTAAAGGTCGTGCAGCATTGAAATTTCGTATGCAGTCGCCTCTTGGATGCGTCGTCCCACTGGTAAAATTTTATGGGCGTAGGATAAGGGGCGTGGCTATTTTTTAACAACTCCACATTTGTGTATAACTTTAGAACTACACATCACACATCAATGAAACTCGATAGGGACTTACTACATATCCATATCCTTCTACTGAGAAAATAAGGGGGCACTGGATAAGGGGCGTGGCACCCCTCATTCAACTTAAACATTTGATTTGGTATATCTTTAAAACTACAAGCCATGCAACATTAAAATTTTGTATTCTGTTAGTATTTAGTCATACATACATGTAAACATTTTTACATAATATGGGTTTTATCTATCTTCTATCTTATCTTCTTCTTCTTCTATCTTCTATCTTCTTCTTCTATTATATATGTATATAAAAATGAATCGTGGTTTGTTCCGATGCTTTAAACTCCAGAACGGCTGGACCAAATTAGAAACTTCTTTCTGCGGGTTTGTTCGTAATTGGCACGCGATGGTCTACGACAAATAAAGTTCTAATAATCCTCAACAGGTGCCGCTGTGGGCGAAAACTCTTTTAATAGGCTTTAGGCCAGCGACGCCCAAAGCTTCCTTATGGAAGGGCAAACACCAATACAAACAAACTTTGTTATGATGAAAAAGGAAAAAAAATTTTGTTCAATATGTACACTGTAAAAAAAATGAATTTCATATTCTTCTTTGTTATATGTAATGAAAAACAAACCAACTTAATAACACAAAAATCATAAAAATCTCCCATGATCCTTTCAATAAATGATCCAAATCAATTTCCCAATCAAAAAGACTTATTTCACACTTCTCTTGAAGATAATTCTTCATTTTGCAAAGTTTCCATAATTAATTTCGTATAAATATTGAGTTCCATTCAACCCGCAAAATGTTTCATTCAATTAATATTAAAATGAAAATGTACAAATTAAAATATAATTAAAATATAAATAAGGTATAGAAATTTTTAACCATATAAGGCCTTTTTAGGTTCGGTTATGGAAATATGTTGAAATAAATAAATGATGTCACTGAGCCATCTGTTACATAAAGGTAATTTTTTCGATCAAAAACAAATTTCGAGTTGAATCGTCATTCCTCAAACTTTAAATCAATCAAAACCAAGGTTTGCCGGGTCACCTATAATATCTTAATATTTAACAAGTAAGGAAGTATCAGTCGGGTTTCACCGACAGAGTAATACCCTACACCATGTTCCCAAGTGGGGTGATAATTCACTGAAATTGTGGGTGCATTTGATTTACAACCTACATAGTGGGCGGACCACGCCCATTTTTGGCAGACTACAAGATATACCTAATAGGACTATACATGCCAAATATTGATGCTCTGGCGGGTGTACAACAGATGTTATCGGCATATTTATTTTACTGCCCCCATGGTGGGCGGACCACGCCCATTTCTGGAGAATTAAAAGATATTCCTACCAGGAACGAAGTAACCAAATCTGGACTCTCTGGTGTATATATTATGGAAGTTAAGAAGATTTTTTGTTTATCGCCTATATAGTGGGCGGACCACGCCCATTTTCTTGTATGGCATCTAAGACCTATATATCAACTTGGGAACCGAATTTCATTCATTTATATTCGTAACTAGTCAATTGGGAACCATTTTACCGAAAAAATTTTGCCGGCTATATAGTGGGCGGATCACGCCCATTTTTTCCTGAGATATAGAAGACCTACCTCTTAACTTGAATACCAAGTATTAATCTTTTCCATGAGTAATTACACAAATTATAGCCATTTTACCGAAAAAAATCCGAGGTAGTGGGACTTACAGACCCGTTGTGGGCGTGACCTTCGGGTAATTTGAATAATTTTAACACTTTACCTAACCCGAGGTTCACTGTAACTGTATACCAAATTTGGTCCAAATCGAGCAACTCCTTCTTTCTTTTTTTTGCATACACGCAGACAGACAGACAGACAGACAGACAGACAGACGGACAGACGGACAGACGGACAACCGGAAATTAAAAGAGAAAGTGTTTCTGATCATTTCTATATACTTATGTCTATACCTAGGACGGCTCCTTTAATGCGTTACAATTTTGGCACAAAGTTATTATACCCTATTACCATAGGTGTAGGGTATAAAAACGTTCGTGCGTTTAAGAGCTATCGAGCAGAAATTTAGACAATAGATTCAGTTAAGGTTGTATTGTGTTTTTTTTTTAAGTTTAGACTCGCTAGGTCACTCGGTGGTCAAGAAATTGCAAAAAAATATTTACTATCCAAAATGGCTCAAACTCCTGGTTTATATTAAGTAATACTTTTGTAGGCAGAACGAAGTTTGCCGGGTCAGCTAGTTCGTCAATATAACTTCACAGGTACTTAAAATCGAATTCGAGTTGAAGCTTCCAAGACCCTCGAACCTGGCTTAAACCTCCCGTAACCACACAAAATTAATATTAGGGTCGATCTCAGCACTTTAAACATTATATATAACAAATAATTTATAAAAAAAATTTGACAATAAGTACATTTTTTTAAGCTCTTAAATATGATTTTTTTTTTAATTTTTGAGTGCAAAATATAATAAATACGTGTTGTGTAACCAAAAACATGTCTTCTTTAGTCTAAACAAGATTTTGTATCACCTTATGGTTCTTTAAAGTGTGAATGCCGAAAGTGCCCCGCCAAATGCCGAAGCTACCCTGGCATGGGGGCACATTCAGCGAAATGACTTTTTTTACTAATCATGAAAAAAATAATACAAACGGAACTTTTTAAAGAAATTTTAGTATAACATTTTATTATTAAATAATGAGGTATTGTAACAGTCTAATGGGTTTTTAAATATATTGATTACCTTCTGAAATATAGGCCTTCAAAAAAAAAGAGACGAAGGTACCCCCCTCTCCCCTATATATTTTTATATTCGAAGAAAGTACATTTATTAATTAACAAATTCACAGCTTTACCATAAATGGCATTGCTCTTGGCATTGTCATGAGATTCCCAGAAAGTTATAAATAATATATTGCTTTATAGCCTGAACCAACTTGCTCGATTGGTTTTGTTTGGTTTATTAAATTTTTTCTACGTCTTCTTTTTGGCATTTTTAAATATGGGCACCCTAAAGCATACGTATACATTTATGAGTATGTGCACACACATATATAACAAACTTATATATAAACGCAAAGTTAGCAAAACAAAGCAAAAACAACGGGAGGGAATATAATAAACTTTTTCAATTTCCTGCCAAAGGACATGCTCCCCTGTACATGCTCATGTGTGCTTCACTCTGCGTACACATGCATATGGCTAAGGATATGGGCGCGCAAGCGTGTATGTATTAGTGAGTAAGTGTACATTTACGTGTCTAACGTTGCTTTACGTTGTTAGCTGCACTGGCTATCTTTGAAAAAGTTTTCCTCAAACTGTACACATACTTCAAGCGGCTCACTCCACGCCGCCCATTCTGCGTTCATCCTTCCCCAGCCAATACAAACAAGCGCGCATTTCTAACAACAATGTACTGCGCCCAGTGTCTAGGCAGGCTCCTGTGTTTATGTCAGGTTTTCTAGGTCAACGCTGGCGTGCAGCGATAAGCGCCAGTTCTCTACCTATTTTTCGTATGTTCTCTGTTATCTGAACCACTAAACGTTCCCCAAATTCGATTCATTCAGTTATCTAATTTGCTTTTAATTTCTATGTTTATGTCTATTTTAGTATTTTGAATGGTGAGAAGTCGTAGCAAACTTAAGGAGAAGTTTAGTGATCATTATCAAGAAACAAAAAAATTGCATCAGAGCAGATAGTCGACACGAAACTCGCCAAGGTGGATCAGTAGACAAGTGCTTGGCCGTGCTGATGTGGAAGGATTAAAAATTAAATTTATTTTTTAAATTATTGCTTTGCGCGGCGCCACTTTTCGCGATGAATTGGCATTTCTCCGAGAGTAGTAGTTTTATTTTGCATATTATTTCATTACAATTTATATTGATTTACATACAGCAATGGCTTAAGCCGTCAGCCTTTTCCTTTTCTTTGCCTTGAAAAGCTTCTCAACCCGTTCGGATATGGTTATTTGTAGGTCCCGTTAATTAGTGCGTAATAAAGAAGCACACACACGTAAATGCGAGGAAACTAGGCCTAAGCGCACACGGGCCGTTTAGCCTATTATTTATTTATTTAAGATAGTCGAAAGTATATGTATATAGAAGACAATGTGTAGAAGGACAAGAAAATGTAAAAATATTTCAAAATCAATCAAAGGCAGTTTATATATTCAATAAATTAGAATCTGAAATTCCACAATAGGCCTTTCAGACCGCGGCGGGTAGGAGACAAGATTTGTACTGCAGATATAATCTTCAATCTAAAATCCGAATAAGTTTCAAAAGGATAAAGTCCACTCTGCCGGGTTTCTAACCCAAGTAATCAGGGGCAATTGCCAAAAGTGTTTGTTCTATACATATAAATTATAAACATTAAATCCATAAATGACATTTTTAAATACCAATAACTTATGAAAGCAAATGATAAATTATATTAAGTTATAAATATCTAAACTTTTTGTCATGAATTTGCCCATTGGAGCAAATATTAAATTGGTCGTAGTTAATTATCTTATCTTAATTCGTGGTTATTTAGTTGCAACAGCATTCCTAAAAAATGTGGGTAAAGCTTAACGCCTCTGGCCTTATTTAACTACAACGGTTGTTCAATTTTGCACAATTTAGAGGGTCCCAAGTATTTCTAACTGATTTGAAATAGTTTTGCAACCATATTAGTATGCATTTATATAATATATGTTAAGCATTTTGCCTTATGTTTTAATTTAGTTTACGTAAATTACTAGGAATTTGTTATAAAAGCACGAAAGAGCGACCTAAATGCAACTTATTCAACTTGTTATAACTACCACCCCCAAATATACGGCTTTGCAATTTAAAAGCGAAGAATGCTTGTCATATTTCTCACAAATTAACGGGACCTACTTTACCGAATCCGAACGGGTTTGAGAAGCTTTTCATGGAAAAATTATTCTCGGAGAGTTGCGAATTCACCGCGAACCAATTAAAAAGCTCTAAAATAATTGAATGCGAGCGAAATGTAGAATCTTTACTAAGGCGTAGTCCTGGCAAACTGAAGATTTATAAATTATTCATTTCGGTTAATTTTAATTGGCTTGGCCAGGTCTTCAACCTGGCAACAGATACCGAGCGCATATCAATTAACTCACGCGTTGCCAATAAAATTCAAAACATATTAGCATTTAAAACGAAAAGTGTTAAATTTATAGCACATATATTTGTGCTTATATACTTTATCTTTCGGCAATATGCAGCATTAATTCGCAGCCGCACTCAGTGAAGCGAGCGATCGTAATGGTTCTTAAAGCTGCACGCGCTCCATTGGCCTCGCCCCACCTCCCCGTCAAATACCTTACAGCCAATGAATATTACTACGTTGCGCTGGTAAAGGATACGACCTCGTGTGCTTACAGAAAGGATAAATGATGTCGAAATTGAAAGCACTACCCCAAGGACGTTAAGGATCAATGGCCGTCATAATATTTACGGCACACGAACCTAGCTGCCAGCTATAACTGCAAAAACAACATAAAGCACAAGCACTGCTCCTGGGTTTCGGGAACTTACACGCAGTGGCCACCGGCATTCCGCGCCTTTCGCTTATCACGTGCAGCTAAATGAGGATGGGTATCTACAGTGGGTGTGTATAGGTGCGCGAGCGAGAGTAACTGTGTGCGTTTTGTAGTATATGTAGTGAGCAACGGTTTATATTTTATTACATATTTGTGGTTTATCTGCGTGTGTGTGGGTGGTCGATTTATTTACGTGCCACACCCCTGAATTGATTATAACTTTATATTGAATTTAAGTAAAATTGACACAGCGCCGCATGGAAAATGTTACAACAGCAAAATTGAACAAAAGCAGTAAAATTTAATTTAATATCTGCAAATATTGTAGAATCGTTTTATAGTATATTCTATCATATGAAGGATCGTGCAAAAGTCAGTTGCTTCAGGCGTCACTAGGTAAATGTGTTAATTCTGTGTTTTAATGGAGGAAAGACTTTCCTTTAAACGTTCTCAAATTAATTTGCGGACGTAATTACGTTTAATTTTAAATTTTAAAATGTCGCTGCACGGTGGCGTCAAGATATTTTGCCCAGCTCAAATCTGCCAAATTTCTAATATATGTAACTTTGAAACGATGTGGAAAATGGAAAAGGGGATCCGACTTTAGAATGTCCTCCATTTCTTTTATACTCATGGCAGCGATTCAAATCGCAGCCCCGCTAGCAATCCCCCCACCCACTATAGGGGGCATCCCCTTAGTGTCGGTTTATGCTGAAAAAAGAAAGTCCGTAGGCCCACCGGCACCCCCGACAGGCATCCATTTGGCACCCCATTTACGCCACAATGCTTTCTGCATAAATATATATGGACGTGGGTAACCTCTAAAGAAAACGCGTGTTTCTTCAATTAAGGTTCGATCCAAAAAGAAAGTAGATCTTCTCTTTATTTAACACATAGGCAAAGAAGAACATTACGAAACAAAGTGTCAAAAATGAACAAGTAAACGTGAAACAGATGTTTGTGCACATGGTTGTATTTGATGGTAAAATTCCCCAAATAATTATTGTGGTGTCGCCACAAAGATATACATACAAACATACATATTGTTAATCGAACCCAAGCATTTTATTTAGAAAAATATATTCGTTTAAGCGTAATCTATTAAAATGGCACGGTTTTGGTTCGATTCGTCAGCATAATTATAAGATTATTAGCCTAAAAAGGAGCATACATCTAAATAAGACCCGCTTCATCGATCCTTTAATCCCACTGAACAGTCTATTAACCGATTGTGGACTCATCCACAGTTCCCAGTTGCATTATTCCGGTGCCTATCTTCCTTAATCATCCCTCTTACATGTGCGCCAAGCTGTGATATAATGAAGCACCTGAAGCGTTTTACGGCAATTCCCAAAACTGACAACAATTCCGCATCGAACAAAAGTGCAATTACGTGTGAGTGGCAGTCGGGCCAGTAGGCAGCACTTGTCCGAAAAACCCACCAAGCCGGACAATGTCATCGTAAATTGTGCGCACTTTGTTGGCTTTTGTTGGACAAAAGTGGCCAGCAGACGTGAGTGCCATGTTGAGTGGCTATGACCTAGACGGAGTGCAGCTCTGCCGAAGGGCAGCAAAAATGGCGAACATACAAAACCGCTGCACAGCACAGCGTGACTCTAGCAAAAAAGCGGGAATGGCTTTTTAACCTTTCCGAAGAATATTATTAAGAATGCATAAAAGAAAAAGCTCAAGTTTCCCCTCAGATAGTATAAAAAAAACACGTTGAAAATGCATTTCAATAAAATCACGAGGTACATAATGTTAAGAATTGAAATTAAGTACTTTGCATTAGTGTACTTCGAAAATAAGAACATGTTTTTTTTCTGGAGACGTAGTAGGCTGCGCCCGGCGAAATGAGTTTTTGTTCGGAAAAATAGTGCCTGTGGGCACGTTGTGTTGTGAATTG
Organism: Neria commutata; assembly: GCA_963457695.1. Classification (NCBI taxonomy): domain Eukaryota; kingdom Metazoa; phylum Arthropoda; class Insecta; order Diptera; family Micropezidae; genus Neria; species Neria commutata. Next base: position 20,720,646 of record OY735248.1, on the reverse strand, counting down.
TCATTTTTTCCAAGTGCATTATTATACACATAAGTATACAAAAAGAAGCGCAAATTGTGAAAAATTGTCGATTTACATATTACATATACGGATACGCTTCTAGTGATACATTATATTAAATAATTGCTAGGAAATTTAGAATTAAAGCAAATATTGGTAGAAATATAAAAAAAAATTTTTATTAAAATGGATACAACTCCAGAGATCGCTTGACAACTCACAATCCAAAACTACACAGTTATGGGTTTGATATTATATCGACTTATTTCGTACACCACATAATCTTGTAACTATATTCCATTCAGCTACTTTGTATATTCAAGCATTAAAATTGCATTTTTTGCTTATTTTTTTTTGGCTTATTAAGTTTCTACCGAATAAACTTAAAATTGAATCCCATCATCAATCGATATGACAAATGTCTAAAAACTCATTTTGTTATTTGTATCGCAGCTCATTTGAATGCATTTTCTGTATAATAAGTTAGCTTCTATTCTATTACTTGTACAGAAAACCACGCCAATTTAATTTAATTTATCATAAAGCTTATCTGAACTTAAATGCCAGCCGTTTTTGATAGTCAGAATTTGAGCCATTCCTGCCTTCAACCTAAAGGCATATTCACGAAATGCAGCTGGTAAAGTCTGCGAATGTCAATAATAATAAATATTTACTTCCTTCGCCAAGCTTTTTTCAATCAAAATCATCTGTAATTAATATTTATGACTAATTTGTTCTTCCTTTGAAGAAACTTGTATGGACACCACTCAAAATAATCACAACGAATATCATCACACCAAAATTTTCCCAACAAACTCAAAATACAAACAACCAAATTAAATAATAACCAAGTATGAAAATCTTTCAAATGTAGATTTCAATTTAAATATTTGTGCACACCCGTGTCAGGTGGAGGTGGAGGAGTCGAAGAATTCTTACAAATGTGCGCGCCTTTGCAAGCGTTTCGTGGTACAGCTGGGGAAAGGGGAAAAAGCGAGGGAAAGTGCCTGAAACCACGTAAATCTACTTATTGTACAATGACAAAAAGGAGCAGGAAGGAACCCTTTCGAGAATGTGTGCCGGCAGGACACACGCGCACACCCCGGCATGCCAAATCTAAGACCAATACGCTGACATGAATACAAACGAGGCGGCGGCATGTCATAAAAGAGGGCGTGTAGCGTAATTTATGCGCGACGCGGGCTTAGAAGGTTTGTTTTGTATGCGCTAAAATGTTCCTTTATCGTTTATTTTGTTGTTACATTTGAAAAATTCGCTTTTGGCGCCCGCTTAAAGGTAATCATATTTTTTCGGTGCTTTAAATATGCACAGCACGTAAGCCATCAATGGCAAAGGCAACAGCAAACATTTTGCTACCTTTAAGAAAAAGAATTAAGCGTGAACAAATAGAAAAAGAAAGCTTTCTGTTTCTTTTCACGATAACTGCGCAATAATATGCAAACGCCTTGAGGTATGCTGCAGAAAAGCATCACGCTTTGCATATCGCCCGGTAATTTGCAACGCTTGCAAAATTGCATTTCAGAAACAATTCACAGTTACAATTCTGTGCACATATGCAACAGGAATACGCGAAATGGCGAACATTTTTCGAAAGCTCGATGGCGTAATCGACAATTCGCTATGCGTGCGCCCCCACTTTGCTATCGCGCCCACCTACATACATAGTATTTATGGCTCATCCCAGCGGGCTTACTACCTGCCTTACTTATGCGCCGAATAAAAGACACGCTCCCACAACAACAAATGCGCATCGTCAGTTGCGCTGGCATTCGCAGCGTGTTTTATTCAATTTTTCCTTCTTTCTGCTTCGCTTTCTTTTTATTTTTAGCGAAATAAAATACTGTTACTGCAGCATAGCCTTCTCCTCAGCAGTGCCACAGGTGCAGGAGCGCATTCGCTCCGAACAAAGCCTTGGGGCGGTGCCACATAAAAACTTCCATTATCCATACGAACTTTTAAGAACTTCATGAAAAGTTTGATTGCGCAGAAAAAAACACATTTTCATTCATAAATTTATCGTTTGCCTGCATTTAGTGTGGTGACGTGCTAATTCTGGTTTCGGCTCATTTTCTCAAACCACAACCGCTCCTGTCCGTGTCGCAGCCATCCTAAATGAAATTTCAAAATTTACGATGTTGAACTTTTGTGCCTTGTTGTCCCTTTTTATCTGTCGGCTTTCGGCAAGCAGAAAAATCAATATTTTCATTCATTCATTCGTTCACTCGCCGCTCCCTCGCTCGTTTCTCACCTAAGCCACTCACATTTCGATGCGAAGTTTCGAGTCGTCTATAACGAGGCAATAGTATGGAAAATTACATACAGATTATATTTTACCAGAACGGCTGAATTTGTTCGCCATTTTATAAGTTCGGGACATATTTTTTCGAGCGTGGAAGTTGCCTTTAAGAGAATTTCACAATATTTTGCACAGATTCTACTGTTCAAAGATTGTGTATGGTTTTATAAATAGTAGTTCTGAGCTTAAAATGTATAGAGCTTATAATGTTTCATGATTTCTGCGTGCTTTAACAGTGCGAGCTCGTTCTTAAGAAGGCTAAATCGACAAAAACAAATTTAAATTTGTGTAATAAGGGTATGAGGGGGCTTCAAGATGTGTGCGACCTTTACTCAAAAAAATTACGGGTATTAGGAAACAACAATGTTACTCTAATCTCCATCAAAGTAGTACACTTAGGCTACCTTCACCCACGGTACTGCCAATGACGGAAACAGGAGTGTAGCGTCTTCTTTGAGTGGCCCGCAGCTAATCCGTCGCATTATGCCGCTTTCAGTGGCATTTGCTGTTTAAAGAGAAGAGCCAGCAGTCGTGAGTCCAAGGCGGCAAAGTAGCAACCCTGATGAAGCATAGGTGTGCTGTGTTTGGACAGGAAATTCTCTAAATATTGCGGAACTCAACTAAATTTAATTTTGCCGAAATTCATTTTGAATTTGATTTTCTTTATAAACACTGATCAGCTGGGCGAAAATTCAGGGTTTAATGAAGTTTCATGCTCGGCTGTTCTTTGGATTTTTGGAATTTTGCTGCCGATACTGGAAAGAAATGAAATGTCGATCCAAATTGCACTTTCAAAATTTGAATGGATCGAATCAAATAGTCAGATATGATTTCAGTTTGGGTTTTTCAACGTCGCTTAATGTAAGTACAGAGTTTATAAGCAAAAATTTAAAATTTACTTTCAATTGCTTTCTTCTTCATTGCGAGGAAAAAATCTGTCTTTTTCCGTTGGTCGCCGCAAATTAAAAAAAAATTAAAAAAAAACACATATTTACTCTGCCCTAAGCATCAGAAGGATTTAATTGCGATTGATATCGATAAACTTAGTAATTGTTATTCAGCTCATTTAAATTGATTTGAAAAAAATTTTCTCATATTACATTATGCTACAAGTATTTCATTTCCAACTAAGACATTCTAAAGAAATTAAATTAAATGAATATATTAGTTTTCAGCAAAGACCAGAAATTCCTCAGCCGGCAGCTGGATGCCCCGAGCTCTCAACAGTGGCAAAGCAATTAACTCGGATAAGTCAATCACCAAACATTTGTGTATGAAAACGTTTGTGCCAAATCCAATAACGACATTGTCGGGCTCAGTCCGTGCGTTGCTGTTATTCTTGTTGCTGCTGTCGGTTTTACAATGTGGTAATTCAATTTGGTAATGCAAAACACAGCAGCAACAATAACAAGAGCACAAATAGAAGTGCCATGGGCGGGCGCCATAATTTGAATTTGCTGTTGTTGTATTTAGGAGCAGCACCAAGGCAACAAGCACTACAATCGCTTACACACCGCTTAATCCACTGCCCTATGTTAGTTGTTCGCTGAGCAGGAGGCAGGCAGCAAATACCGGCGGCTATTTCGTCTGCGACTAATTTTTAGCTCACACCCAAAAGTGGGCACAGCATTTGCCCTCTGCATCGCCCATTCCGCCGCCGTGACACACCACCGCTGCGGTGAATTTATGTGACAGTTTGTTTGTGTATGCAAATGCGTGTGGTTGCGTGTGCTGTCATTTGCGGAAGCATGCGGGGCAGCGGGCGCAGCACGTACGTGCGAGCGATCTCGTCGCGTGTCCCTTCGCCATTGCTTGTGGGATTTATTAGCATTTTACGCTTGATTATAATATCTTTATATATTTTTAAGAGCGTTCTACTGTTACAGTTTAGCTCATAAAAATTTACGCAAATTCATAAACGAAATATTTGGGCAGTGGCTTTGCCGAGAGCGGCCAGAGAAAAGCGAGTAGCGGAAGACGTTGGCACGACAAAATGAATGCTTAGTGGAGTGTGAATGGGCACTAAAGGGAAATGTTTTTTTTTGGAAAAACAAAATTTTAAAATTTCAAAACTTTTTTTCTTTCTGCGCGTGTGTGCGAGTGTCAGCCGGTTGGCTTGTCAATGTGCTGTCGCCTTGATTTGCATACAAGGAATGTTCCGCTGGATGTATGTGCGTGCGTGTGTGCCCTGAGGAGGAGCGGGCCTTAAATAAATCATCTGCTGTGGCTTGTTCCGTCACTGCGCCGTTGCCTTTGCAAGCCTGCGCCGTAGTATGCCGGCATAAATCACAATAACGCCATTGATTGCCGTTGTTAAATTTTGCCAATAATGCGGGAATTAAACATCCTGCAAACAGCTTCAATCAACATTTTAAAGGAACACGTCGCAGGCAACAGCAACAACCTTCTAGCAAGAATACCACGCAGACACATTCTTTCGCCTTTCCTTTATGTTCTTCCACAAGGCATTTTTGTTCGTCTGTTGGCATGATGTTGTTGTTATTCTCATAATGTATGCCAAGAAGGGAAATATTCGATTTTGTTCTTGTCGCTGTGCCGCTGAAAGATTTACGCGCTCGAGTTGTGCTCCAATGACGGCAGCAGCGAATTTCGGCGAATTCAAATGAACGTCGCGATAGGCAGCAATATAACGAATTTATTTGCCGGGCATTGAGGAGGCTGAAAGGGGGTTACTTTTAAAACTTTGACAGCTGTGCCATATTGTTGTCATGCCGCTTGCAAGTTTACACAATAAAGAGATTTCCGTAAGCATTTTAATTAAATTTTGATATTTTCCCAGTCCCGCTGCTGCAAAATATATGTATATATTTCTGTCCGCTGCTTGTTATAATTCAATTTCAGGAATGGATTTTCTAACCTCTCATATGAGTGAAATTCGTTGCTGGTGATTGTTACTCATACGCCGTAGAGTTCATATTTCTTGCTAATTCCAAAACATGTAATCAAATTAGTGCTGTTTGGAACAGTAATGTAATAATTGCAATTTAATAAATGTTAGCGCGTTGAAGTTGTTTTTTTTTTGTTGTTATCACTAGGAATCGGATTGCCATAGTAATCACCATCTTACATTAATCCTAATCCTAGGCGTATAAGGAGAATTGTTCTTAGTTCTTCCGTTAATTATACGACTAAAAGACAAATGAGAAATTCTTATTCCAACGGTTCTAGCTAGAATAAGTCAGCAATAACTAAGCAAAAACAAGAAAGTGTTAGTTAGTAATCCATTTCTGATGAGTGGCTGACTCAAGGCAATACCAAAGCTAAAACTCTTAGAACTCACAAAATTAAAAACATATTTGTACAAAGTATAGAAGAATGTTATCTTATTTAACTAATTTGAAAAAATACACTGAAGGGCTAAAGGTATATTTATTGCATGCCTAAATTCTGAACCAGTTTATAGAAATGTTGGTAATTTTAAGTCCCAAAAACAAAACAAAAAATGTATTGAATCAAAATGGCCAAAAATGCTTCTTTCTGCTAAATATTGAAAATAATATTTTTAAGCTTGCATTGGTTACAAATAGTTTTAATATAATGTTTATAATAATGTATGTAGAGGCATCAACATAATATATAACAGAGTATTTTTCACAATTCGGTCATATAATTGTTACAATATGGACTTAATATTTGCCTAATCAAAGAAAATTTATTTTTGAATTTTTATTTGCAAGCTTTTCAGTCGATATTTTGTTTACTCATTTCAAAAAAACTTTCTTATATTTGCTTTAGAGTTTAAGGCAAGTTCCAGTCTTTACAAATACCAGCTAAAGAGAATAAGCACACATATTCTACTTTATTTATACAATAATAATTGTTGTACAACAACCTTATCAGTCATTCTATTGCATGTTCCGAAATTCCTCACATGTTAGCAAGTATAATAAGTAGTTTCACTCGGAACATGCAAAGATAAGGGCTACATGATAATACATGCACATATCTGACTACAAAAACGCACATATTTCACATTCCATGCGTTTACTTTCTTCCCCTACTCCTCTGTCGTATTTCTCAAAGCGGAAACTGCAAACTTTAATAAATTATGAGAACTCACAAACCAAACAAACCGAAAGCAAAGTAAATTTGAAATCAATTTGGCTGCCTGCAGGAGGAACCAGGCCAAAAGAGACTACCGAAAGCAAGTGCCTGAAATTGCAAAACACAAACAACTGTGCCAGGGATTGGCACAGAGCAGACCAACTTATTAGTGGAGAGTTCGTCGAGATTTCAGAGCATAAGGACAAGGCAAGCACGCAGGCACAAGACTGACAGTTCGTGTCAAAACTTATACAAATTCCGTAGAGAAAAAGCGGTAATATCATAAAATGTTTAACACTAAACAACAACGCATACAAGCACATACGCGCACACACACGCACATGCAGTAGAGCATCTTGAATGTGCACCTACGCAAATAGAAGGCGCCACCAAGTTCCAAAGCGTCAGATCGCCGGCAAGTACGAGTCCCAAGCGTTTGGTTGACAGCCCACAGCCCAAGAGAGTCATCATTAATGACAGCGCAACGAAATAACTGTATTTAATATTACCCGAAGGTGGCGCTTTTATGAGTGTTTGTGTGTGTGAGTACCCGCAAGTTCGAGTCCCGGCTGCGTAGTGCTTCTTCAGCATCTTGCTCTCTTGATATTTGCTTTCATGTTATTTGCTTATTGCTGCTACTCCACTTGCAGGGCCAATCTCGGTTCCGTCTTTTCGCCGCAGTAATTTAAAGCAATAAAACCGCCGAAGAAGAGTACGTCAAATTGTCGTAAGCTCGTTAAAACATATACACACAGAAATAAACGGATGAATGGATGAATGATCAGCGGGGGACAGACAAAGAAGAAAGGGATGAACAAACAAACGAACGAACGAACGGACAAGAGGAGAATCTATTCGAACTATTCAAACATGTTACAGGAAGTGCTCAAATGTAGAAATAAATACCAGCAGCCGCACTAAAACCAGTATTTCTACGCCTCTGCTGTATATCTGTTTAAGTAAGCGAGCATGTGTGTGTGTGTGTTTGTGTGTTTCTATGTGCGTAGCAGCTGCACGCTTCAACGATTCTCAAGAGAAATCAGTTTCGATTTCTTACTCTTGAACAGACAACTTCATTGATATTTCACTCATACAGGCGCAAATAGTATGCTTCTACACACACGCTTACACACAGATACAGAACAATGCTATGCCTTCTAAAGTATGGCTGCCTGCTGTTGCTGCTGCCTTTCTATTTGTATGCGTCTCTCCTTTTGCTGTCTGATATCGAGTGCGGATAAAGCTTAACTAATCCGAACTCAAACAAGTTTTTTATGAAAGGCTTGTGTGCGGGTGTGCGTTTGTGTATGGTAGCGCGTTTCACTGTGTGTGCTTTGATAAGTGCAGTTTAAAATTAGTTTGTCTACACGAGTCGGCCATTTGCAGTGCCGGTAGTTTCTAAAGCATTACCAAAACTTGGCAATTTCGAAATTTCAACAGGTCGCATGAGTAAGAATACAGCTGCCACTCACGCACATGAAATGTTTTCTGCTATGTATACATTCATTTTAAGCTATCAGGATAATGGAAAATACAATTACAACAAATACAACTAATACCTCTATATTCTTCTCATATTAATACTTTCTTCTCAGATATCGCAATGTATCAGTAGGCAAGTGTTCGGTCTCTGATCCGAGAAATCGAATTTGGTTCGAAAGCCAGCAGACTTATATCACAGAATAAATTTCTAGGTCCCATATAGAACAAGCACACACAAGTTAATGCGAGATTGCTAGGCCTAAGCCCACACGGGCTGTTGTGCCAGTCAATTAATTAATTAATTAAGATACAAGTGACTTGGAAACAATTTATTTTCTACTTTTTAGTACATTAAATAAATTAAAACTTATTTTTAAAAAGTTTTTTTTTATATAATTTTATTTATAATCTAAATTGTGAATTCTTTCGCGAACGGACCAATAATCATAATATACATAAATTGATCTATTTAAGTCATTTCTGATTATACTATTATACGAATAAAACTACAGAACCCTGATAACTCGAAAGTGGCTAATTCATAAGAGTTTAATTTTTCAATTCCGACTATGAAAATACTCATAAAAAACTGTGAATATTACTCTGTACTCGTTATTCGCAATTTTACTTTTATTCCTGTTCAAGGAGTCGTTATATTTAAGTCCACTGCACTGCGTAATTTCAGCAATTGCTTTCCTTCTTTTCCTGTTTGTCGAGAAAATAGCTCGCAGCAATTTTTGTACAGCGAATTAATATCTTTTGCGCACCGATGGGCTTCCTCACCGGTATGTGGCTCCGTGTTGGTATATCCGTATGCTGTGAATGGGAGCTATGCAAATATTGCATGTCTGGGCGTGTTGCAGTGCCATGGCACAAGTCATATCTGCAGCGGGCATTCTCAGTAAATACCGTAATGGGAAAATGCTCTGCTCACACTGCATAAAGGTCTGCGTGTGAGTGTGTATTTACACTTACACTTAATGAAATGCACACATTGGAATGTATAATTGACCATGCTTCGAATTCGTTATGAAATCAATTTAGTTTATTGGTTTTGGATAAATTTACGGTTATGTAAATTTAATTGATCATACGCTGTGTATGAGTCACAGTTTCATATTTACATATCAAATAAATTTTTAAACAAATATCCTCACCTAAGTTTCCAATTGAAAATGTGCCATCAAATCTGCCTTTGATATCGTTTTTAGATCGACTTTTGTATGCACACTTTCAGAGCGCACTCACAGGACCATTTTTTGACCACTAATTCCAAAGGATAATTTCAGCGTAGAATTGTAGTTCAAAATGTGTATTAACACCGAAGAGCTAAACGATTTGTCGTCCTTAAGCTTTTGCAATTTCATGTACATTTTCTTTCTTCAACTGACGACAAGTAAATTATAACCTTTTTTCCAGGCCATCGCGTTCGATAGCTTAGGAAATTCTTTAGATTTGATAAATTTGGACCATGTTAAAAAATAGGCTTTGGCAACACTTTAATATATGTAATTGAAAATGGTTCACCCATCAGGATAGATGCTTTACAGATACATTTTTTTGGTTTAGAGCCGTTTCATTTGTATTTTCCTTTTATTTGTATTTATAGTATCCTTTGAAGTGGATTTTGGATTAGAAAATACAAATTTAAAGAAATTCAAACACTCTCAATACATTGCATAGTATTAGCTTCAATGTCAGATACAATATAAACCAAAACTCTCACCGATAGTAATAACGTTTGTACGTATGTACATACATCGGAGTATATGTGCGCGTCCAATACTTTATTATCAAATTTAATTAGAGCGAAACGATGTACTTTAAAGTGCATGCTGATTATGGTTACTGGAAATAAAATAATTAAAATATATCTCAATAATTGGTCGATAACTTTTGAAAATATAATGAAAAAAGCATTTAATTTGTATTTTAGTCGGATTTGATTGCGTTTTCGTGGTCGATTTCTACCAAAAGTTTTTACTATTGCCTAATTCATAGGGTTTAAGAAGTTTTGACATGAAAAAAAAATTTTTTAAATGTAGTACAAAGAAGAATTTTGCTTAGAGCAACAACAACCAATTTCCCTTCTTATGCAGAAAGACCTGACAGCCACCACTTTATATAGTTTCCAAGCTATAATTTTCCTTATCGTATGAAAATAAACTTTCGATAAAAATAAGAATCATTTTATTTCTGCTTTATTGACCGACATGGCCAGGGTTTGAACCGTGGGCTCTCACTTCAAATACCAAGCATTCACATACATGCATACATATATAACGATGTATTCGAGTTATCGTATATGTTAAATTTAAACCGCATATTTTGAAGTTGTTGGAAAATAGGAATTTCAATTATTCCTGATTTAGTGCTGCTGTCCAAAAAGACTTCATACTTTAACTGAACTTTTAGCTACTCAAAAATGTCATGCCTCAAACATGTGCACATCTGTGCACACTCATACTAAAGCTAGCCATTAGTGTTGCCTGTTGGCATTTAATAAATTTAGCACTTAAGCTCTTCACTTTCGCAGCCAAATGAAGTTCTTAACTGCATCGCCTTCAACATTGCCGGCTCACATTGTTTGCTTTATCGCTCGCACAACTTGCAACCCTTTTCACAGCCACGTAAGTATGTGCCTGTGAAGCACAAACACACGCTCAGAAATTCACACACTAAACGACTTTAATTTATGATGAAGCCGTAAAGCTGTGTGAAACATCTGCATGACAGCAGCTGGCACTAAAGCGGCTTGGTGCCGCCCGTGCCACCGGACATCCCCTCGATCATCGCTCTGCTACTAATAAATAGACAGCCATGCGCGCATTAATGCGTGAGTGTGTGTGTGTAGTCACTTTTTAAATATCAAAATGGCCTCTATATGCAACACAACATAGAAAAAGATAATAAAAAATTTTAATGGCATTTCAACATTTCAGCGAGCATTTGTGGGCCAAAGGGAAATGCGCTCTCAAAGTAAGAATATTGACATGCCTACTCCGAGGCTGACTGAGGAAGTCTGTTGTACAAACTCCTTGCCAGTTGGAAATTTCTCTCCTTATGCAGAACCGTCACTAGGCCTGACGTACACTGAATATATATATTATATACATATTTTATAATGGGCGCAACAGCCCATGTAAGCGAGGCTTGGGCCTAACTTTCTCGCATTAATTTCTGAGTTCTAGTTCTAATTTAGCACAAGTTATCGGAACCTACAAATTATTCATGTAGCCGCATCCACACGGAATCGAAAAATTTTTTTTCATGCCAGGAAATAATCTCGCTTTTTCGGATGGTATGAGTCTGCTGGGCTTCGGGCCAGCGACCTTTCGCATTAGAGACCAATTTTGGTTTGTAGACATTCGAAGTCAGGTCTGTTAAAAAATAAGAGTTGAGAAAAAAACAATAATCATTTTCAATCGTGTTGCAGCGGCTCAGATGCGCGGTTTGAAAATGAACTGTTAGAATAAAATGGTTGAGGCATGCAGTTGTAAGCATTTTACATAAATCTAGTCTATACAAACTGCAGGAGCCCCTTATGGACACTTCAAAAGAGCTTAAAAATCATTTGTAATTTAAAAGAGTGCAGAACAAGTGCTTTTAAAGAATAAAGCAATCTGTAATTTTCCTAACTCGAAGCGTGTGTCCCGGTTGCACTCAGAAAATGTTAGAGTACAGTCTGAATTCCGTTCAGAAAATGTTAGAGAACAGTCTGAATTCCAATGCATTTAATAAGCTGGAACTAAACAGGCGTGAATGCAAGGGAGAGTTGATTGGATTTCTAAAATAACAGAATTACCAAAATATTAATTTTCGGGTTCGGCCAAAAAATTGTTAGTAATTCAAAATTTGGTTAAGATTTGATGACAAAAATGTTAATGATAATATATCATAAATATCATCTGTTAAGATTATAGCCCCGTAGTTTTAAGCTTTTTGATATTGCTTCTCTGTGAACGGGTTTCGCTTTAAGGACTAAGAATCATATAGCCTTAAGGTCTCAATTTTGCCATTTCATATGGCGTGTTACGATTTCCTTAAGCTTCTTAGCCTAAACCTTGCAAGTACGACACAATGGCGAAATAGCTTCCTCTATATCAGCATTCATAAAGTATCTGCATTATTTACCGTGGGCTAAAACTACAATAATTTGGTCCTGCTTTCGTAAATGCTTTATCCATCGTTCGAACAACATCAAAAGCTAATCCGCTATGTAACTTTGAATGTGAATAAAATGATTATTAAAATCCGACAGACTGGGAAGCGGCAAAATAGAGCCTCTTTGAAATACAAACTTTGACAAACATTTTCTCTGGTGTGTTGTGGCATTGGGAAAGCAAATAAAAAGTTTCGCTTTTCGCTGCACCGCCCGCGATAAGCAAAAACAAATAAGAGCAAGCTAAATGGCATAAAAAGGTAACACTTATCTCCTTTTTAATGCTGCGATACACAAAAGTACGAAATAATTGTGTATAGCTGTGTGCATGCGTTGCCATTAGCAGAGAAGGCCGCGAATACTGTGAGAGTGGCGATTTCAGCACCGAAGCGAATTAAAATGGAAAATACCGGAATCAGCAAAACTATATATCAATCTTAATTTATGCATGTGCGTATGTGAGACTGCCACGCGACGACGACTATGCCATCTGCACGTGTCGTTTCTGCTGCTGCTTATGTATGTATGTGCGTACGTGTGCGTCTGTGTGTGTGAGTGAAAAGGTGCTTCTGTATGGGAGGCCGACAAATTTACAGCAATAGAAAAAGTTTTGCCAGCGTAAATTAAGGCCGGCTGCTGAAAATAGCCACGCCACGCTACATGCAACCCTGCGGCTGAGCGTGGCCGCTATTTTTGGAATGAAATATTCTAAAATTTACGGCGAGCGTAATGCTGCCTCGGCGTTGGCAGCTTTTAATCGCTTGCTAAACTGTTTAAGCGCATGCACATTGTTGTTGTTATTGCTGCCCGGCGACACGTAGCAGGTGAGACTGCCTGAAGCGCACCCACAAGGCCACCGCAGGATATGCTTCTAATTTTGTTTGGTTTTCTAAAACAAAACCACAAAAGCTCAGACAGACAGGTAGACAGCGCCAAAAACACGCCTGAACTGACATTGACCCCCTGCTCAGCAAATCGCTGTCTACGTTCTGTTAATACACAGGTTCAGCTCAGCCCCTGCCCTTCACATATCCTTATGGATTTCAATTTTTAGCACGAGGGAAATTTCATTCATACTAGCAGCATACGGTTTGCTCTTCTCTGTTAAAACTAAGGATGTTAATCTCGTCCAAAATCCTTGGCAATTTTCTGCACCTAAACTGAATTTTTTTTATAAATTCAAGTATTTAAAAGCCAGTTTTAACGACAAACTAGCCGACAAATAAAGTCATTTACTTACTACCGAAAAACATATCTAATTATAATAATTGATTAGCGCATCAGCCCGTATGGGCTTAGGCCTAGCTTTCTCGCATTAACTTTTGTGTGCTTGTTATATTTTGCACGAATTAACGGAACCTATAAATAACAAAAAAACTTCCGTGTTATTTCAAAAATTAGATTTAATCATCAACCTCGTCATCTAGTTCAACGTTCACTTAAACACTGATTGGCCAATTTTGAAAACACTAGAATATATATTTAAATGCTGCTGTATTGCGGAACTGAAGTCCGACTTTCAGTGGAGGTAATTGATACGAAGAACTTATTCTCAATATTCTCAAAGCTCTACCTCTAGAGATAGTGAGGATAATATACTACTTCAAGAGTTCCGCTTCAAAATGAAGCCTTTCAAACATGATAAAAATTTTCGAAAAGGATCATCAGTAGTTTCTAGTGTAGTAATAACTTCTGAAAACCACTTTTCAAAAAGAATTAAAAACCGTTTCGTGGTCGCAAATGCTTCAACAGAATACAATAGACTTGTGGCTTAGCAGAATGTGTAGAAAAAGAGTGCTATAAAATTTTCCATACTACAAAAAAATGCCTATATATCATGCCGTTGTACCCGCTTGAGTACAGGCTCTAAAACCTACTAACAAAAATTTGTTTGGCAAATTTTCATATTTTTTATGTTTCTTATGTGTTTCTCAATACAATCAAACAAATAGAATTAATGATTTTGGATTTTAAATGCTCTTGGCTATTAATGGGTTAAATTCGAAATCAATGAATGAAAAACCAACTAATTTAAGGAAAGCTATTTTCTGCCATTTGTAAATCAGTGCTACCCAGGAAGTATTGTTTGAAATTTGCAATCCCTAAAATCAAGCGATTAAATTTTCATTTCCGGAATTCTCGGTATCGCAAAAACCTTTTGTCTTGTCCTAGTTAATATCCTCTGCTTTGACTTCCTATACATGTTACACCTTGATGCACAGCCCTTCTAACTGGCATTTTATAAGCTTTATATTAACTTCAAATCAGGTATGTATGTCGTCAAATCTAGTAATCAATTTTTCACCCACTTCCCGACTACTTAGAGATCTGAAACTTTGCATACATGCCTAATCTAGAGCCCAATACATGAATCAATAATTTTTATGGGCGTAGGATAAGGGGCGTGGCACTTTTTTATAAACTCCAGATTTGTGTATAACTTTAGAACTACACATCACACATCAATGAAACTAGGTAGGAACTTACTACATATCAATATCCTTCTACTGAGAAAATAAGGGGGACACTGGATAAGGGGGCGTGGCACCCCCCATACAAACAAAATTTTTGATCTCGATTAGCTTTGGAACTAAAGGTCGTGCAGCATTGAAATTTCGTACGCAGGGGCCTCTTGGATGTGTCGTCCCACTGGTAAAATTTTATGGGCGTAGGATAAGGGGCGTGGCACTTTTTTATCAACTCCAGATTTGTGTATAACTTTAGAACTACACATCACACATCAATGAAACTCGGTAGGAACTTACTACATATCCATATCCTTCTACTGAGAAAATAAGGCGTGCACTGGATAAGGGGGCGTGGCACCGCCCATACAAACCAAATTTTTGATCTCGATTAGCTTTGGAACTAAAGGTCGTGCAGCATTGAAATTTCGTATGCAGTCGCCTCTTGGATGTGTCGTCCCACTGGTAAAATTTTATGGGCGTAGGATAAGGGGCGTGGCACTTTTTTATCAACTCCAGATTTGTGTATAACTTTAGAACTACACATCACACATCAATGAAACTCGGTAGGAACTTACTACATATCCATATCCTTCTACTGAGAAAATAAGGCGTGCACTGGATAAGGGGGCGTGGCACCGCCCATACAAACCAAATTTTTGATCTCGATTAGCTTTGGAACTAAAGGTCGTGCAGCATTGAAATTTCGTATGCAGTCGCCTCTTGAATGTGTCGTCCCACTGGTAAAATTTTATGGGCGTAGGACAAGGGGCGTGGCACTTTTCAAGCAACTACACACTTGGGCTTCAGTTTATAATTATAGGTACACCACACATGAATGAAAAACGATAGGAACTTACTTGCCGCGCCCTGCTGGCAAAATAGCAACAACTCACCGCGTCACAAATATGCCACGAATATTAGGGTCGATCACTGCCGTATTATTTGTTAAATTGAGGATATGACATATGACGATAGGAAACACTGTGAATACCCTAAATATTGTGTACTGCTCTGCAAGTTTAAAATTCTTTTTGCGAAATATTTCAGAGCTCTAAAATTGAATTTATGGAAGACTAAAAAGTAGAAAATAAAATTATATAAAAAAAAACTTTTTAAAAATAAGCTTTAATGTACTAAAAAGTAGAAAATAAGTTGTTTCCAAGTCACCTGTATCTTACTATTAATAAAAGCTTGTGCGCTCAATATCCATATTCAAAATATCTTTCATTACTAGAATCTATTTGCAAAAAATTATTTAAATAAAATATTGTGGTAACTGTTTGACAAATATTGAACACATGAGCGCCCAAGCTTTTATGGATAGTAAGATACAGGTGACTTGGAAACAACTTATTTTCTACTTTTTAGTACATTAAAGCTTATTTTTAAAAAGTTTTTTTTTATATAATTTTATTTCTGTTCTTCTTTTTCAGACTTCTCTTGCGCTTTGTTTATCATGTGCTTGCGTTCTCATAAACATTCTTGGCATTCGTTTGCAAATCTCAATTCAGGTACACAACCACATTCCATATAACACACGCACATTTTATGTTTGAATGTATACATTGAATGTACGAGTATGCATATGTGTGTGTGTGTGTGCGTGTAATTGTTATGCTGTATAACGATGTGACGATGTGTGCGTATGTATGAATTTCACCGTTACTTGGCAATCAAAAGGACATTATGCCATTGTGCTGTGTCCTGCCAAAAGGACGTTTCGATACTTTTCCGTTGCTCTGGCATGGCCAAAAGCATTTTCCGGCAATGCGTACAGGAATGTTTGTAGTTTTTGTTTATTTGCTTTTATTAATGATTACCATGACATTCCTTTTTCTTTTTATGCATGTTGGCTATTTGTCATTCGAATCACTGAATTTCGTATAAATCACACGATGGATGAAATTGAATTCCTTCTGGCAAAGGAATTTATTGCGAAATCGACCATGAACTCGATTAAGTGGCATGCCGCACATTAACCGTCTGCACTTTTCATATTTTTTCCGACAATTCATGTAGAAAGTATGACAAATTACAAAAGTTAAGTATGGTTTATATAAAAAAATTACACTGTCATATTAACACGTGAAACTTTGCGGCCTTCTGATGTTTAAGTAGACTTCACAACAATCACAATGAAAGGCCAATACCATTGAGGATTCGTTACTCCTCAACATATTCAATTGAGTACTTGATTATTATTTGAAAATTATTTGAAACATAAAAATATTATGGGCTAAGGCCTACGGGACCTACATATAACCATTTCCGAGCGGATTTCATGACAAAAAAATCCTCTCGGAAAATTGCCAATTCTTCGGGAGAAGTGGAGCGGCATGCCTCCTCCACTTGATCTTTCCATCAGAGGCATCAGAGGCCTTCGGCGCCTTCTTCTTCCTATAACTGACACCTTTTTTCGGTAGGGTTCTTTCGACCATAAGCACGACATGACTTAGCCAGTGAAACCTCTGGATGGCGATGCGGCTAACTATGTCAATGTTGGCGGAGAGCTCACGAACGAGTTCATTCGCATGCAGTAGTCGGATGAGGCCGAAGATTATGTGGAGCACTTTTCTATCGAAAACCACTGAGAGCCTGTACCATTCTGCGAAATAACCCACACTTCATCCATACGTGGATGATCAGTGTCTTTTAGAGGGTAAGTTTTACTAAGTACGAGAGGATTCTACTTCTCAATTCCTTACCGAATCCGTAGTAGCACTTTTTGGCAAAAGTTATTCTCCACTTTATCTGCAAGCTGACATGGTTTGTGGTTTAATGGAGGCTCCAAAAGAGAGGTCCCCTTAGAGATACAAAAATCGATTCTCATTTATATGGCAATAAAACTTCAAAGAGAAGTCAAAAACTTTGCGTCGTTGAAATAAGTTTTTTTATGGACTTCTAAACATTTTTTTGGTAGACTTCTAGACACTTTATGGTTTTTTGATTGCACTCAACTTATATTACTTTAAGTCTACTCCACGCTTGTGTCCTTCACTTATTAAGTAGCGCATGAGCAAGAGGTAATTAGCAGCCTCTATTTAAACATTGCTCATACGCCACAACTTCCGTCATACAAGCACTTGCTCACTTATAATGCGCTTTGCATGTCGTTAGTTAGTTAATGGAAATACTAATTAGACGTTAAGCGAAATGAAAGAAAAGAGAAAACAATGAAGTAGACACAAAATGGGAAGTGAAGAAGGGGAAGTGCCACGCGTAATTCCAAAAGTGCACCAGCTGCATAAAGTAGCCGAGCTTGCAGCTATTGTGCAGCACTGCCTCAAGCGGCCGGAAGGAAATTGATTCAGGCTAAGCACAGCTACGGGCAATATACCTCTGAAACCTGCAAATGCTTGCATAATTGACGTGTGCATATATGTGGCATTTATTTTGGGCTTCTTACTTGCTGCGGACGCTTCTTCTCGGCATTGTTGAGAATCAGAATCCCTTCTAATTAAATGTCCGCTCAAATTAGGACACAATTTTGCTGAGGAGTTTAATGCAAAAGAATAAGATAAGCAAGCCCGAGCGAACAAGCTAACAAGCAAGCATATTTTCTGAACAAATTCAGCGGCCACAGAACCCAGAAAAGTGGTTCATTAAAATAGCCACGCTCAAATTACTGCCCCTCCCCATCTCTTTCCACACCCAACCGACTGCCACTGAGAGCTTAACCCTTTTGTGGGTTCACATGAAATGCTGTCGACCGACGCGGCTAATGCTTCGCTATGCCCTTGCGGTTAGCTGGCAAATGGATCGCCCAACGGACACCGAGCAGTGGACCAACAACCTCCCGGGCGTCCAGCAATAAAAACTGTTTACACAAAAAACAATGCCACTTTCGTGTAGGTGCTTATTAAAATACATTATATCAAGTTAAATGCTTCGTTTAAATTTCATTGGTGGAGCAGCGAGGCTGGAGCCCGGGGTTGTCCTTGTTGTGGCAGGCGACTGCGTTGGCAATTACTTTGCAGTGCTTTGTAGCAATTTGGTTGTGTGTATATTCTGCCATGTTTACCAAAACATCATGGAAACAATAAAGGACAACTAAGCTGCTCAAAAAGTATTTTCGCCATTTTAACTACTGTAAATTACGGATTTTATGAGCATTGCAGGTGGGTAATTAATGAAGGAAGGAAGGAAGGATGGAAGCCGAAAGTGAAAGCTGTATTGAAAATGCTCAAGAGATTTGGCAATTTCCCGAAAACAAAAGATTTAGAATTAAAGTTGTTCGGGTAGAAGGTCGAAATGAAAATCATTTACTTTCTATCGGTTTTCTTCAAGCAATCCGCTGCGAACAAGAAAAGAAAAGATCCTGCTCAGTATAGCAAAATTGCATCCGATGAGTACGAATGTTGAGAGTCGAGCCAACGCGAAAAGCAAAACTTGTTTTTTGCTGTCTCGTATTAGCTTGTGCGTTCTATTTAAGCACAAGTTGTCGTGAGCTAAAATTTTATTCTATGGCTGCATCCAAACGGGATTGAGAAGTTTTATTTTCATGGAGAAGAAAACTCTCGAATAGTTGCCAATTATTTGCGAGCGATGGCGCTGCACAAGGAAATTTTTAATATGATATAGACTCATATCCAGCCTCATCTTGCATGTGAGATCGAGCACACATCCTTCACAAAATTGATTTCTGGATCGAATTTTAAAAATATCGTACAATAAAAATAATTGCAATATACAATTTTTTATTGCAATGCAACTATGAAAGGAAACGAATATGAAAGCAATACAAAGAGTGCCAGCGCAATGTTGAAATCTTAAATTGATTTGTTGTAGGGATCTAGTCTCCTAGTCCGTAGTGGCCTGATAGATGATTGTTTTTATTGTATTTACAGATTTTCATGCATGTATAACTTTAGGAGCTACTACATTTTGGCTTTGGAATGAGTCAGCAATATCCTGCAATAGAATATATATATTACCTACACAGCGAAGTCTATATCTTGCTGTCCTATCACTAAACTTAACTTAAAGCTATGTAAGCAAAACGGCCGTACGAAAAGCACGCGCAGGAAAAAATTTTCATTCCACGTAAAACGATTAGTTAAGACCGAATTATGCCAAATCTCGTATACATTTTTTTACCAAAATACTCCACATACAAACAGGATTAAGCATTCTTATACGTAGTACTTTTGTAATTATTACTATTAAACCTATTTATTTTCATACCAGCATATGGAACTAGATTCGAAGTCTGCATTAAAATATTAGGAAGTTTTATCGAAAGGGAATGACAGGCACATCCGAGAATGTCCATAAAAAAGCAACAGTATCGATATTTATTTCCTAAGGCGAAAAAGGAAACTTTAATTTCAGTGCCAGCTTCCTAAATTTCAATGCCTATCTACGGGGGCGTATGAGAAACATTTACGAAATGTTGATTATAAAATTGGGCAGTCTGACAAACACAAAATTACCAGGTACTCATGTTAAGTTTTGTGTAAAAAGTTGCCCTTAAGCGCACTAAAATTGTAAGACATAGCACAGAAGCTCAATTTGATGCGAGGCGAGCTGCTCTTAAAGGACTCCAGCAGCAATCTCATTTACTTTATATGTCACTTGCCTTTCTATTGCCTCAATTAATATTTTATAAGCCGAACTAATTACTCTGTGGCAAAATATATGAGCGTAGGCATTTTATTAACTACTTTCACTCCTGTTACTGCCAAGCATTCCTTTGAAAATTTCTTCGCACTTGCATCCTTGTTGCTGATGTGGAAATCGCTGAGGCAAGTGCTGAAGTATTGCGTGAAATATGCCAGAGGAATGTTCGTGCCAATTAATCTTGCCAAACAAATCGAGCCGTAAATTATAAATAACGAAATTCATTTAGAATGCGACAATTTTCGTAGCCAAATGTTTTCTATAGTCTTTAAGAGAAATACACTTTGCAAGCATTGTATAAATATTTTAGAACTATTCTATATCTGCAAATATTATTATAGCTTTAGATGATTCACTGATTTAAAGCGTTAATATAAAAAGTCCATCGATGGAAAATAATGAATTTCTAGACACTTTTCGGAGCACATTAGCAACGAAATTTTCCAAAAGTTTTAGTATTCAAACTTTTAGACCTTAAATTCCTATCAAAAAAAAGCACTCTGTTTAGCATAAATAAACAATAAGTTTTTAGTTTGTAAAGTTAATTATGCTTTAATTATAAACTTACCGGTTTGACATTGACAATTTGACATGGCAACCATGTCATGAAAATTGTTGTTGACTACCCTCGAGCTTTTTGGACAGTTTCACAAGTCTTAGATTATTAATTTGCCGAGCTGTGCCATTGAATCCGTCAGCTAATTGCAGAGTAATTTTAAAACTTTCTTTTAATTGTTAATTTATTAGCGACAGAAGAGGTGACCTCACACACGCGCACTCACTGAAGCAACAGTTAGCTCACGTATTCATATGCTGATGGCTGCTGCTGTTGCAGGTACACACACATGCATGCACATATATGTAAACGCAGACATTCGCATTGACGGCGCAGTTGATGTTGCAATAAAAGCAACAATTTAAAAATCACTTCAAGAATAAAGTCGTAAAATTGCTTTCGCGTTTGCGATTGTCGCAATTGAAACGGCAACTGTTGCTGCTGCTACCGTCGCGGCTATTAGTGCTACAACTGCTGTGGCTGCTTTCGATAATATTGCCAACGCCGTTGCCTTTATGATATTTAGTTGATGTTGTTATTGTTGTGCGCATTTATCGTTGTTCATAAACGCTCAAGGCTGAACGCAACAGTTTGTGCAGCTGTTGCAAATTGCTGCTGCCAATGACTGCAGTGTGTACATAAAAAATGGCAAGTTTTAAAAATTGTATCGTCTCAACTCTATGCGCACAATTTCATTTCAATTGCGCATTATTGCCGCATGTTTTGCCTTTTTAAAATATTAAATTTTTCAGGCAATTGCAATTCTTTACACACTTTTTGAACACAAACACGTTCATTGCTTTTCCGCTCACTTTCGTTTATTTTTCGACTTCAGATACTTTTCTTGCTGTTGCTCTAGCGCTTTCCGCAATTTTCCTTTAATACACACGCACACATAATTCGTTGTGCGAGTGTGTGTATGCGCCTTCTTTGCCATTTAAATATACCCCCCCTTCTATCATCATATGCTAATGCTGCTGCACTCCACAATTCAAATGCAAATATTCCTTTGAGCTGGTCACTTCTCTGCTTTCACTGTCTCACTACTATTCCGTTTGGTGGGAGTTTTTTTCGCTGGAGCACCTTTCGGGACGATGGCCAACTGGTAACTGAATTGTCGCAGCTAAGCGCGCTACCTTATAAACTCCCGCATGCGTGTTTGTTGTTGTTGTTTCCGACATTTATCCTTTCCGTGGTCCTCTTATTTCGATGTTTTGCGTCAAGCAAAAAGCAAGTTTCTCCCGCTTGAGCTTTTTTGCTCCCAAGCTGAGAAGTTTCAATGTTTGTCCGTCTCCCTCGGTAGAGCAGCTTTTCTTGTCGTAGCTAACAATATTGAACTTGAAAACTGTTTACGTTTCCCATTAGTCGAAATGTAAGAACACTGCGGAAAATTGTTGAAATGTTAAATTGATTTCAATATGCATCGATATTTGATATTTTGTAGGAAAGCTCTAAATATAACTTGTTATGACCAGGTACACAAAGTGACCAACTGAAGCGATAAATCACTGAAAGCAATAAAATTGTGGGTGCATTTAATTTTCGGAAAATTTGAAAGTAATCTTAACAGCAATGCAAAGGCCACTTATGGATTTTCTGCTGGATAAAATATGGATAGTATGAATATATTCCAAACTTTTAGTGCCGACCCGCAATCGTACACGCTCAAAATATATGCGAAATATTTCGCTAGAACATAGAATTTACGAAGGAAACTTTGTCTTAAAGTCAAGACCAAAGTATGGCATGCTGTAATTAGTGTTTGAATCAGAAATTGGAAACAGCTAAAAAAAAATTAAATTTCGAAATTGCGTGTAATTAGTAAAGACGATTTATATATGCAGAGATTTTATGGAGAACAATAAAAAGCATTTCTAATAAAAAATAACACTTCATTAGAAGAACGGCATGCAATTATGAAATTATTGTATTTGAGTCACTTTCTATTCCTTCCACAACAGTGTCTTTGCTCTCTTTTTCAACGCCACTGCAATTATTTTCAAATCTATTATTAAAGCCTTTTCTTTTGAAATCAACAGTTATGTTGGACTTTTAAATTTACAACAGTGCCAAAAGTAAAACCACGAATCCCAAAATAACTTCAGCCATTACATTTTATGCTTGAAAACCCCCATACAAACCGTACAAAACTGATATGCCGCACACAAACGCACACTCACACCGAAAGGCACTAATAAAATAATGTGTGTGCGCACTTGAGAGCGGCGCCAGCGGTGTGGGACATAAATTTGGTATGTTCGATACTTGCGGTGGCCAAAAATGGCGCGCTATTTCCAAAAGGACAATGGATGCCTAACAAAGCTCGCTGCGGCTGTGGCAAGCGGAAAGGTGTGCGCGCGTGTTAGTACGTGTGCATGTTTGTGTGTGTGCGCGCACTAATAAAGTTTTAAAATTTATTATCAAACCATAACAAGCTACAAAATAAAAGTGCGCTCAGAGGGGACAGCAGCAGGAAAATTGAGAGAGAGAGAGAGAGAGAGAGCGAGAGAGAGATATTGGCAGAGAAATTTCGCGAGCAGATTTATTTGCTGTGTAAAATAAGATGTGTGCGTATATTGCGTATGCGCTTGTGTAAGTGTTTTTGTAGAGAATTGTCCTAAGCAGCCTCCTGTTGCATTTGTTGTTGGTCTCGTAATTGTTGTTGTTGTTTTTGCTGCATTTGTATTGTTGCTTACTTCTGCACTATGAAATGAGCAATTGCGCCGTAAATACAAAAACAACGCCCAAACACACGGCACACGCACACAGCCGCGCGCCAATAAGTTCAAGATGAAGGTTATACAGAGCCCGAAAGCTTTTGCTAGAAAGCTCGCTCAGCGCTCGAAAAACATCGCCATTCGTGTCGCAGGCGAGAGTGCAACGCCGCCGCAGGAAGATACAAGGGTACGTGTTTGTGTGTTAGTTGGGAGTGTGTGTTCTCCGGTGGCCAACAACAGTTGCAGCTGGTGTATTGGCTGTAACTCACACTTCCGGTGTGCTGCTGCCACTGCTGTTGTTGTGGTTTTGTTGCTGTGTTGTGACTCGAACCATCTTCTTCTACCTTTCACCCCAACCCCTGTCGTATGTATTCTGGGTTTCCGCCAGCCTCGGATCTGGCAATTTGGCGTCGTCTTTGTTTGCTTTAGCTGCAGATTTTGCTCCTGTATTAATTCTATTTTGCTACAGTGTGTCTCTCTGCCATATTCTGAAGTTCCTCAAAGTGTACAGCGTCGCCTGGTGACCCACTTTTGCGAGTGATATTCTGGACTTCGCACTCGCATTCGTTAACTCGGCCGGGTGGGTGGAAATACGATCTGGGTTATTGGCGGGTCACAATAACCCCTGCCAGCTTATCTTAACTATACATCTACTCACCTCTGCACCTGTGCACTTTGTCACCCCTCTCAACGAAGCAATGATTACTTTGTTTTCACAAATTCCGAAGCAATAACGCGATTTCATGCAAATACAATTTTGCACTCGCAAAAGTATTCTTCATTATTTGCCATTATGCTATCGATTTGCATGCCTGGCAGCAGTGTAGACGCTGCCTCACAAATTAGCTGAGAGCAAGGGGAATATAAAGCTCGCTTACACATGCCACCAAATACTAATTTGTTCCTACCAACTCCAATATTTTCGAAATTTGATAAAGTAGCACAATTCGATAGACCCCGTCCCGCGGTTCCGAACTTGTTTTTGGCCTTCCCTCTCAGTCTTCAGGACTTCCTCATACTTTTTACAACTACCATTGTACTCACCATTTGCTACCCCCTACACTTCCACGGAGCATTCCAACCTCAAATAAAGTATCGAACTCTCTCCGAATTCAAATCTGTACCCATTTCCGTACATTGGACAATTTTTGTACAGGAACAGCCACGTTTGTATTTTCCCGTATGTTTGTTAGTATGTATGTGTGAGGCCATGTCCATACATTTGCATTCAAGCTTTTCAGTGCATGGGAATATGTAAGCCGTTGCATGTAATCGGCCTTGCGCTTGCCCTTCATTTCCGGTTTAGGGTTACAGCTCTAACAGCTGCAGCTCTGACCTGCGTTTCATTTTAATGGCGAATTGTTGTTGTGGCTGCTGTCGCTGTCAATGTTATTATAAATTGAAAGCTCTGATGACAGAGCACGTATGTCAGGAATATAAAAGAAGTTCCGTTTTCACTGACCATGTGCCTTTACATTGATGCATGTGACTATGTCCATTGTTCGCACATACACTGCAAAGAAAATATAGTTTGTCATAAGAAAAAATATACTATATAATATTAACTAAACTTTACGAACTTGGAAAAGAACTGATTTGAAATTTCGTAATTTGAAATGTGCTCAAGCTTTGAGCTAAGATTTTCTGAAAATATAAAACTATATAAGCCACGCATATGTATATTAATATTTCTTTACAACAAATCTTTGCTGGGTAATAAAAACTAAAAGTAACACTGTTATATATTGCATCCAAAGACAATCTAGTCGTTAGTACCCCGATTTATATGCTGAAAGTAAAACGAACCGGTGATCAGCCCCGATTACTTTGTTTACATTGAATGTAGCATTGTTTTTGCACAGCATTGTTTTGGGCAACATTTGATGAGAGTGAGAGAGTATGTTAACATAGACTTGCAATGTTGTCGTGTTGTTCTCTGCGCAACATTAATGCCTTTTATTCCACTTTCATGAAAAATGTATTACATTTTGGCAAACCGCTAAAACTTCTTGCCGTATGGCCACGGTTATTGGACTATTTAGTAATTTTCAGTGTTCGGTTAGATTTCGGTTGAAAATAAAATAAGTTAAATTATGTGAATATCAAATATGGAGGTGTCGTATTTTCATTTATTTTTCTTTCTTACTTTGGGGTAGGGATTGGGGATAGATCAAAGAGAAAACAAATTCAATAATGGAATTTGCCGGAGAACTAAGAAGTGGACCAGAAGAAAAGTTGATACTGTTCGTTGAGCTAAGCTTGAACTGATAGCCCGGCAATGAAACCTTAGTTTTACCAGTTTTTTGTAATTTTTGATGTAATGTATTATTTTTTAGGGTGCTAATTTCCGTAAAGAATGCGGCTGTGTTACTATATTCATTTCGAACGTTCTTTTTTTCTTTATTTGCTCTGATTACTCGAGAAAATCCGTTGAGTGTAAAATTGTCTGTAAAATTTCCACCATTCTTCGAGAAATCGTAACATTAGAGAAACGGGGCGGAAAGAGGCATGAATTAAAATATTCTTGAAAAAAAATTCGTATGCGATTTTCACTGATTCTTTCAAATTAAACATAAAATTCTGTGACAATTTTTTCTGTATTTTTATAAGCAATATTTAGAATTCCACCTTAATGCTAAATGCTAGGAGAAAGAAGTGGGAGAGTCACCGCAAAGCGGCTCGATACTGCTGGTAAATAAATAAATGAATTGAACTAAGGCTATGCTTGTTTTACAACAATGCACAATATATCCAAATAAATGTTCAAAAAACATAGCACCTGAAAAGTTTTTTTAGTTTTATTCATTCAGAAGGGAAATCTGTCAATTTCGGTCCTTCTTTGTACCTACATATACATTTATATTATGCTCCCCTTCTTTCACCCAGAAAATTTTCTCATTGATTAATAGAAAAGCTCACGATAACTTGTAACTTTGACGAAATACAATTGATTCTTTTGCACTTCCAATTTAACAATAATTCCATGTGGTCCAGATGGTCCAGGCAACATGTTGCCATTTATAATAGTTCAAAAATAACAAAACTTAAACTGGCGCAAACTGCCTATGACGTTGGACACACCACAAACGTGCCTATATACTGACGACTAATTACCTACTTCAGAGCGTATCGGAACGTAGTCATGCGCGCCAATGCATCTTGAAGGCGAGCATGTATAAAAATACTGCTGTTCAGCACTGCCTTGACAACAGACTTGTTCGAAATTAAGCGCCCTCGAGCGTGGCAAATTAAGACCGTTTGAAATGTGTTTACGCATAGTGCTGCGCCGCCAAGAAACGATATCCTGGCAGCGGTGCTGCAAGGATACGTAATTAACTTCAAAGCGATAGTGTACATATGTGTGAGAGTGTGCACTTCCTGCTGAACAGCGTACACGGGCACGGAAGACAACTTGGCACTTTCACTGCGCTGCTCGGCGCATCGATTAAGTGAGCAGAGGCAAATAAGGGGCAGCAGTAGAGCAAACTCTACACTTTGGTATTGATACTGCCAATGGGACAGGCAGGAGGCAGTGTTGTAGCGCAGGAAATTGCTATTGCGTCAATGGCTCAGCAAACTTGAGTGCGACTCTTCACGCTCCTTCTACGGCCAAACGCCCACCAACTAGCGCAACACTGAACCAATGCGCCGGCCAGCCACCGGCCAACACCTGCCAACTAAATTACTGTTTTAAGACTATTAAACGACGTCAACGCTCTTCATCAGTGGCGTGGCGTGGCGTAGCGCATGGCATGGGCTGGCACCCCTTTGAGCGACTGCCAATTTCCAAAAAGTAATCATATCGAAAAGTTTCATTCAACGTGCCAAGCTATGATACCGGCCTCTCCACCGGTTAGCGCTAAGACTATGAATACCAACAATGCTGAGTAACACTTGCACTCCCACTCCCGGCTTTTTGTTGTCATTCTGCCCTTGCACACTCCCTCACCCTGCCTGTTCCAGTTCCAAGTTTGCTTTAGATTTTCGGCACTTCACTCGACATTCGCATTTGACATTTCATTTCATAGTACATAAAAGGTCTATTATCAAAGCATTTTATCATGAATAAATATGGCGGTCGCACTACCTTCGGCTCGCAAGCCTACCTTGTCCCTCGCTCTCTTGTGACGCAAGCCTGTCATTTTCGGCTCTCATTCACTGTCAGAGCAATAATTGTCGCTGCGCCCCGCCGCGGTTTGTTTATTTCCTCTTTTTTACGCTATTTTTGTTGTTTTCATTTCTGTTGGCATTGTTCGTGTTTGTATTTTTGTTGTTGTTGTGTTCATTGTTTTTCTGCTGACTGATTATATGTGAAGCAGCGCCAAGTTTTCGCCCTTTAATTTTTAACTTTTACCTGTGCTTATACTAACAAATGAGTACGCTTTCAATTTCATTTCCGTTCTAGAAATAAGGGTTCGTGTCTGGCTGCAATTGGCGTTGTCGTTTCGTCTCGTCTGTCTTTAGGCACATCATTCCTCTTCTTGCTTCTTTGTCAAATAAAGTGGGTGTTGTTTCACAGATAACACTGGAACTTTTCATTCTACGAAATTGAGCTGTAATTAGTGAAAGTGATTTGTAATTCAGAAATAATTGAAATATTGTGCGCCGAATATGTCCTGGAATAAATTTGTAAAGGAGTTCATAAAAATAGTTTCTAAGCAAAGTGAGCTCAGCTCATTTACAATATACATATGTATGTACATATATGATTAATAATCCAAATTCTCTGTCAACCACTTTTTGAAGGTGAACAGTAAACAAATAAATTTGTAACTTTTCCTATGTTATTAGTGTGCAAGGTAATAGGCAGTGGCTATTCGATCGTGACCATTTCGACGAAATAAGGAACTTCATATACAATATAGAACTGCTCTATATCAACCCAACAATACAGTCAATGCAGTTAATTATATCAACGCGGCAAACAACACTGATTCGACTCCATACAACTAAGAACTTCAATACCGGAGCATATTTACGAAACGGGTTTTCTTAAAACCCTTTTTCGAATGCTATAAAAATCGCACAATATTATATTGTACATTATTTTGAAGGTTTCAACGAATCTCCGCGCTAAATTTCCAGATTGAAGACTTGTCAAACAAATGCTTAATTATTTGAGTTTGAAATTCCCATAATTCTATTGAGGACAATATTCTTGCGCTTACTGTCAGATCCTCTGTCATACTTTCCGCCGGAATTTCGTAAATGGTATAAGTTTTAAATCTGCGGCTCAGATGCACATTAGATATGTTGCATGTTCTTTGCTAACCTAAAGGTTACACTCAATAAGATTGTCTAATATGTCGAGAGCTTACAGGCCGCTCAACTTGAAATTCATGTATCCTGCAGCACTCTCCCACAACCCGTCGAGAGCGAATGTTAAGTGCTCGTAATAATACAGAAATTGCTGTAAGTTAATTAAAACCAAATTATGCGCTTGTAATATCTTCTGTAAAATACGAATCCCACAGATTGGGAACAAAAATGCAAATCATGCCGCCAGAGAAGAAAGTGGCGTGGAATCAAGTGAGGTGGAGTGGGCTGTGATTGGATGGGGTGACACAAATAGATTGGGAGATCCAGCAGTCTGCTTTACAATGTTTTCATACATAGCAATATTTGTGATTGTGCTTGTTTGTGTGTGCTTCGTTGTGTTTGTACGCTTATTTGCCTAACGAAATGATAACGAAGCGGAAGTATGCGGCCTGCACAGGATACAGCTACGGGGAAGTAGGTATACATCGCAAGAATGCTTCAGGATATTGAAAGGATGTTCCTGCTGCCTGCTATTTATGGAATTTTAGTTGAAATGGGGTTACATCTCAGCAAATGCAGATTTACTCCTTGCATTACAAAAATGTTCTTGCTTCAAACGGTCCACGGGCTATTTGTTGTTGTTCTTACTCGTATTAGCTATTTTAAGACATTTGTAAAGGCAGTCAAAGTATTTACACAGAATGTATTCAAGATGTTTGAATTTCTTCTGCAATTACGAAGGGTTAAATACCTTTGGTTTGCAGAACAGTAAACTTAGTTAATTACCTAAACGTTTTATGAACGATTTGTAATTGAGTTGTGAGTACTTTTCCAATCCCATTCCCCCGTTGTTCAATGTGGAAGAACACACTGACGCAGACAAAGAATGTATATGGCAGAAATGATCATAAGATTTCTAACATCGACAAGTATTATATATATATTTTAATGGGACTTGAATGTGATTTCAAGATACTACAATTTTAAAATCAATTTATTGTTTTTTATTAGAAAAATTTCAAATCATCTCGAAAATTCCATTTTTTTAAATTTTAGTTCGACTTCTTATAACAGCTAAGTCGGTTGTTTTTTTTATCAAATCACAAGAGTAAAAACCGTTAATCTTTGGCAAGTTCATTTGAAATTACAAATCTTTTTCAAACAAAAGATTGCTTCACAATTGGTAAACAGAATTAATTACCAGAACGTAATAATTTGAGTATAAAAGAAGAAACACCCATCGATTCTACAAAACCTTGAATAACTAGCGTTTTTCCCTAAATAAATTAGGAAAAGACTGCACTAAAATAATATTAAGTCCTTTAAATTTCAAGCCATTCTACTGCAATCCAATCAGGTGATCAAATGTGAATATGGATGGAAGAATTATTCGGTACACAGTTCACTTTTAGTGAGAAATTATATCGCGATTAGCATATCTGTGGTCATATGCAATAACGACTTAAGTCGACTTAAGACGAAATTGAGTTGACGTTACCATTGTATTCCTGACGTTGATGCGCATATTTTGTTCAAACCCCGGTATCTGTACCCATCTCAGAAAAAAAGTTATTTAAAAAAAACACATGCACTTATGTTGATGTGGTTATGTAAGTGCATTTCAAATTTCGAATTGCATTTTCTCGAAACAGTTGTTTTCGACTTAAGTCGTTATTGCATATGACCACAGATATCATTTATAGATTTCTTGAAATAACATGTTTGCTCCAATTTTTAAAATTCAAAACACCGTTATTGCAAATCTTTTAGTAGCGTATTTCGGTATTGCTTTTTGGACCAGAATCCCAGAGTTCCAGAATCTGGTATCGAAAACCTTACTTAAAAGCAATGTGAATTTCCTCTTTGCTTTAGTACATATTTCATAACAGTTCTTTTAAGTGTGCGCGCAGCTGAGTCTCTTTAAAGCTTTAAACACAATCAACTCGCGAGACGAATTTTACGCGGCGAATAATGGCGTCTTGACGGCAGTCGTCGTGGAATTTCGCCCAGTGAAACAGAATCAGAGCGAAATTCGCATCAGTTGATTCGGAAAAAATCATACCCACAACAAGCACAGAATTTTAAAAAAACCACGGAAACCACGAATTCACGAATTTTTCGTTGTAAAACTATAAAAATAGTTTCCGCAAAAAAATTTACAATTTCCTTACTTCAATTTATTTATTTTTCACCACTGACAGCTGAACAGTTGACTTTTTCGCAGGGCGGCAGCGACCAAATTAGAAATTGTTCTATCGCGAGACGAATCTTTGGGAGGCGAACTACGCTAGCGTCGTCATTGTGGGCAATCACATGCACTGCCGTGTGTTTTAATTTTGACAGCGCGCGTTCGCCGCGTAAAATTCGCCTCGCTAGTTGATTGTGTTTAAAGCTTAAAGCACACGCTACTCCAGCATGCAAGGATCCGAGCGCAAAAGCACCGTTTGTATTAACGTATACATATTTGTAATTTTAACAGTTGTGCATGTATGTGTGTGCGTGGGAACGAGTTGCTTTCACCAGTCTCAACGTCTGGGAACTTTCTTAATGCATAGGTGTATTAATTTGCATAAGGGTTTCTATGTATAAGTGTGTAGAATGGGTTTATGCATGTGTGTACAATGTAATTGAGCCGAAGCGTATGCTCTTAACTAATTTACTTTTGTAAATATAAAACCTAATTCAATTTCAATCTAGGCAACATACCCACATGCACACATACGCAAGCACACACAATTCGCAATGCTCCATTTTAAAGCAAGTGGAGCGAATTTTTGCACACCTACACAGGCAAGTACACGTGCACTGATATTAAAATGCAACTAATATGTGTCTGTGAAATAAGGGCTTTCGTTTTATCGTATGTGTCATTAGCTTCAGATTGAAATCGTTATATTTTAAACCCATTTCACCAATCATAGATCGAGACTCAATCGCTTTAACCATTTTTGAGCTTGCCAAAATGTCGCCATTACACTGGCATCGCTTATTGATGTCAGCATATAAAGTATTGTTTCTCCCATTGGTATCAATATTCTAGTATTACTGACCTTCCTCACGTATGTATGTATGTATATCCAATGCTCGTGTAATTCGAAATGCAGCTTCAAGTGCAATTCCTCGATTAGCCGTGAACTGCGATGCACATAGAAAATACATATATATATATACATAAGTGTGCGCATATATGTACACATCTACACAGAAGTGCATCGCAAACAGCTGCTGAAACTGAAATAAGATAAGTCTATTGAGCATGCACAGGGATGCTGTCCTGTCTAAAACATCTGAATTTCGATTGCATTTTTTACATAGTAAATGTAGTAGCAATTTTCTTAAAATTCACTTACGTATGTTTTAAGCATAAAATATAACTTTATGGATAACTAACGTTATCGAAAATTAGATTAGAAAAATAGCTATAAAGAAGATCGAAATGTTGTTTGTGCTGAAAACTAAGAAAACAAAATTTTAAAGAAGTTATACCACAAATTGTGCAGGAGTTAAAGCAAATTACTGGTCATAAGATTATGGGAAACGAAATATTTTAAGTCGGTTTTTCATATCAATGTTAAAGGAGCTACCTTTCCCACTAACTAGCCACTCCCGTATGGATCCGCTGAAAATACGACGTAGTAGCTATGGCTTTTTAAATTATTTGTTAATTTAATTTAACTATTATTAATAATTTTGTACAAATAAGATTAAATCGAATTCAAATACAATAAGTATTCAATTAGAGAGTTTCAGTGTATAAATTTAAATGGTTATAAAATATTGCCAATATAAAAATATAATACATACATATAATAATATTGCAAATTAATAAAGCATGTTTATGTTAATAGTAATAGTATGTTTGAAATCACAAAGCAACAAAAGTATGGGAAATTTCTTTCCGCCCAAGGGAAATTCTGAAAACCATGATTTTTTTGACCTTCCTATTGTACCGCCCCGAACTTACTTACTTATTTAATTGGCCCTCTTAACAGTGGGCTGAGGGCCTGATATGAGGGATCCCGGGTTCAATCCCACATCCTTTATATAAAATTTTTAAAATTTGAACGAAACATAAAATTGTAAGTGTGCATACAAAGAAAAAGTCTAAATGAGGCAAATCAGAACATTCACACCAAGTTTTAGAAAGCGCTAACAATGAAGAGATAATTTTATGAACTTACCCACGCCATTAAAACAATGGCAGGCAACGTCGCAAAAGTGTTCCAGCATTTTTTCATTGTCAGCAGCGCCCTTGAAGAGCGTCAGCAGCGAGAATGTAACTTGGGCGTTGTTCCCGTAAATATGCCACTCGAGTCATAACGATGCGGCTGCTTACATTTTTATAAAAAGTTGACAAGAATTGGGTGATGCGGGGAAGGCATGGCACGCAGTGAGCTTCCGCATGAGCAAGGTCGTTGCCTGTCGGCGGATGAGCGGGCGATTGTCTCGGGGTGTGGAACGCCAACGGCGGCAGCTAATAAAGCATGAGACGAATTTTCGACCAGGGCGAGGTAGCAGAGGAATGGCAACATTGTGAAATTCTCGCTAATGAGGCAGATTTTAACAGTTCGACAGTTAACAGACGCACAGAAAAGGGATGGACGCATGCTACGATGAACTTGTGACCCCTGCGAGCGATAAGGAAAGGTAAGGTCAGTGCTGAAGGAATTCTCGTATGGGGCCGAATTAGTGTTTTCGTTGTTGATTTATTATACAAATTCGTTTTTATGGCATTTAAAGCACCAACACAGTAAATAAAAAAATATAATAATAAAATAAACTAAATTTTAAAAATTATCAAATAAAAAATGTCCATTAGTGCAGAAGGCTTTACTTAATAAGAGCAAAAGCTAGGAAAATATGTACACCTGGTAGTTTAGTATACTTGGAAGTTTAAATATCCTACACCAAGTGACCGAAGGAGGTACATGGAAAATACAGAAAGGCGGATTACCCCCATTTTTGAAGAAATTGCAGTAGATTATAGACTAAATGTCGGTTCTCATCTGTATATAATAGAAATGCATAATAATTGTATATTTTGTATAGATTCATGCATATTTGATGACTAAAACCATCCATTTGGAGACATGGAATCACACCACTTTAATGTCGGGTCCATTTTCGTTTTTGGCAATATGCTTCTTAGTCCAATGTTAATGGATTCCACTAGGGCAGGGGTCGGCAATCCTTTGAGACGGAAGAGCCAAAATTTACAATTTACAAAATTTCCCGGTTTTTAAATAGCCACTAATATTTTTGTTTCAATATTATGGTATTTGATTAGGACTATGCATATAAATTTTATTTTTGATTAAAAATAATAAGCTTTAAACGTGAGACCCGGTGCGAATGCAAATGCAAAATTTTACATTTTTATAATCGCGAACGACTGTTTGCGAAATCTTGCAAATGCTTTTGTCAAACAGCTGTTTTATTTGAGGGTTTAACCAAATGCTACGAAGGAGCGAAAAACCAAAATTTTGCGACTTCTTAATCGAAAACGAAGCAAGTGAAATCATGGGTAAATATTTAAAACACCATTTTTAAAAATAAAAAGTGAAATAAAAATCAAAATGATTAGCTGGTCGCTGTAAATGCTCCGTGTTGCCAACTTAGATCACCAATAAGTGTGACTTTTCAAGCTGGCAACTATGGTCATAAGTTTGCATCAAATATTTTGCACTAAATGCAATGGATTTTGGTCTTGGAAACTAGTGACTTAAATGCAAATGCAAACCAGTGTGTTTTGTTGTTGTGTATACAAAAGGTGAAAAAATATTTTGCATTCGCTCTTTTACATGACCATTTGCACCCGATGGAATTAAAGAATTTTTGAAAGTTTTGCTAAATATTGCTCATAACTTGTTCTTTTCAGTTTCAAGCACGCCTCTGTATTTTTATTTAACTTTGACTATTGCTAAAAAGTAAAAAAAGGAAAGCAAAAAAAGGCAAAAAACCATTCTCACAAGCAAATAAGAAATCAGAAATATTGCGGAAAGGGCGGGGTGAGTTTGAAGGCGAAAAATCACTGAAAATGTCAGTTTTGAATTCCTCGATTGGAACAAAAATTCAAATTGTTTGAGCTAATCACGACAGTTCCAAATGTTTTCCCTCTGCCCTCTCTCTCTACAAAATTTTTGTTCTAAATTCGCATTTGCTGACTTCTTGTTAACCTACTAACCCATTATCAGCTCCGCTCGGTTATTCTAATTATTTCCATTTTCAATTACGGAAGTGTAGCAAGGGGAAGTACACACATGCATGAAGTGTTCATTTACAACTGCATTGACAGCGCCATTACAACAAAACAAACAAAAACAATATCAGATTCCATTTCAAGGACATGTCAGGCGATGCGTTACCGATGTGAGTAGAACAATGTGAAAGCGCGCTTGGTGAAACCACAACTGTTTGGCAGCTCGACTTCCGTTTCCATTGGCATGTTGAAAAAACGATAGCAACACATCACAATACAATTGTTAAGTGTAATATAAAATGCTCTCGATTTGCGCATTATCATAGTCAAGGCGACGTCTCCGTCGAATAAATAAATAATTCTGTAAATTAATCTGCGATTAGCGATTAGCGTTGATTACATTTTGAATGATAAGACTAACCTTTATTATAACTCTATCTAAGCCTCTTTTTGTATCTATTGCATCTTCTCCTTCTCCTCCTAGACACCCAATAGGCAGCAAAAATATATCCGCTAGCAGTAATATATGTCGCGGCGCTGCGGTGGCTCAGTGGTCTAAGTGCTTGGACGCTGATGCGGAGGACCTGGGTTCAACTCCCGGTCCGGTAACATCTAATAAAAAGAAAATTTGTTTTCAAATTGTTTCTTTGCGCGGCGCCACTTCTCGCGGAGAATTGGCAATTCTCCGAGAATAATCTTTGCCATGAAAAAGCTTCTCAAACCCGTTCGGAATCGGTAAAGTAGGTCCCGTTAATTTGTGAAAAATATGACAAGCACACACAAGTTAATGCGAGAAAGCTAGGCCTAAGCCTCGTTCGCGGGCGGGGTTGTGCCAGTTATTTATTTATTTATTTTAGTAATATATGTCTTTCGCATATTTAGCACTTCGAGTGCGGAACGTGACCGGAAAACTAATCGCATGCTTACTTAGGAAACCACTGCTACCCACTTCATCCTATATCCTAAACAATCGAACTCTCTTTTCCGGACTCGCCGAAGAGCTTTCATCATTATTTGGTGTCATTTGGGGCTTCCGTTGCCGACGGCAATGGTGACTTTTAAGCCATTAGTAGAAACATAAAAGTTGCTCAATTCCAGTGCTAAATTTGTGTTCGAATTTGTGAATACTCTGTTAATCGCGCGAGAAAGGAAAATCCTTTTGAGGATAGAAAAATGTGAAAAATTACTAGAACAGATCAGTTATAAAACGAATAAGCTCATTCATAACAAGTAAGGAAGCATCAGTCGGGTTTCACCGAAGGATAATACCCTACAAACATATGGGTTTCTAAAAGGGAATGGTAAGCTATCGTTCATTGCCTATCGAGACGCAAGGTTCTGGAAAGCGCGCGCAAGGCAGAAGTGGATGGGGAGAACTACTCCAGTAATTGACATTTATTTTATGGATTCCATTTGCACCACAGAAGAGACCAGAAGTATATTAAACCAAAGTGTCACAAAATTGGTTATTCTGTGATTTTAAATTACAAATTTTTGCTCTATATAAATGCCCAATATAAAACATTTAGATGAGGCATTTAGGGTTGCATTTGATTTACACTTAATTGTAATTTATGTGGAATGAGCACTGTGAAATTGTCGCTCAGTCAGTAAGATCCACCGAAACATTTTATTTCTGATTCAGAGCCAGATATATTTCATACTTCATTAAATAATAAACAAAACAAAATGCTGCTAGCAAAGCTATCCAAATACATATCTGATTTGTCCGAATGAGCTGTGTTTATTTTACAAAAGGCAACAACAATGTATAAGATTCATAAATAGAGATGCCAATGACAAAAACATCCAAAAAATTTGGACTGCTAAATATTCAGCATTTTTAATAATTTAACACAAAAGTCTATTTATAGATCATTTTTATTTTATTTTAGAATAAGGTAAATTCACTGTTACAAGGGGGATGAGGATATCTCCCAGAGGTGTTTTGTATAATTACAGATGGCAGCCTTTATACTGAACAATAACACCATTACAAGGTTGCATTCTATATAAAACCTACGAGAATGCGTAAGGGCCTATTCACATTAACTGTAGTTTGAACGCCGTGGAAATTAATATCCACCTAATGGATAAAAGCAACGTATGTAAAAATATTGAATTTCGGAAATATAGATATTGAGAAACAGACAAATGTTAGCCTCGGCCGCTTTTACACGAGGCGAGTCGGCTCTTCCGACTTTTTGACATTCCGCTTTGAAGTCGCGCATTGCATTTACACGATCCGACTCGCTTATTCGACTAATTTTCGTCTTTACTGCTTCCACTGTTATGTTTTTGTTAAATTTCTTAAATTCTTCGCACATTATTCCACTCTTGGCCATTTTCTTCTTTTTATTTACTTGAATGATGCAATAAGTTTAATAATGAAATTCTGTAAATTTTCACTTTATTTGGAATATTCAGATGATTTCAAGTTTTAATTGACAAACGACAGCTCGAAAGCGATTAAAGGGGAACGCACAATGCTGCCCGAGCGATTTTGCCTGTTCCTGTCGTTTCTCTCCTGTTTCCTACATTTTTACCGTTAACCGTAATAGCCGTTTGCGGTTAAGGTGACTTTTTTAAACAGTGTGGACACCCGCGTGGGGATCAGTTCCGCAGTTCCAGCCCTTCCAAACAGGTATAGATTTCCGTGTTGCATTTAAGAATTCATATTTTAATATAAATTTTATAAATCCCAATGCCTAAAGCGCCAATCAGTCACCGCGTATCGTAATTAATCCCTACGCCTCACTTCACCCTGCGTTCACTAATTTGGTATTGTGTAAAACGCATCACCTCACTCAGTGACTGCTCGCGTTGCCTTACGTAGTTTCATATGAAAATCGGTATCGCATAAAACGCAACGCGGCGCATTCACTCACATGAACTGTCAAATCGTTCACTTGGGTTTGAGCTCGCGTTCAGTTTTTTAAACGCAAAATTTTTAGTAATTTCGAGTGAAAATCGATTTGTGGTAATCTGTAGAAGCAAATAATAAGTATTGTAATACTTGTAAAGACAAATACTAAAGAAAAAAGTACAAAAAAAGGAAAATACTAGCACTGCGGTTGAGGGTCGAAATCACAAAAAAAAGAAAAGTATCGCGGTTGAGGATTGAACTGACAACCTCTTGCGTGCTAGTCAAATGCTTTAACCACTAGACTATGGAAGGTATGCAATGGAAGCTGCAAATTTTGTGTGTTTTGTATTTGGCTGATGAATTTAGAAAAATACAACTCTTTTTCGTAAGAACGTGACTGCTCATGTGATGCCGTAAGACGACGAACGCAATTACGCAGTGATTTATAAAATGCCGTTTTTTGATCCCGGCGTTGGCTTCGTGTTCGCGTTGCGTTCGATCACGGGGATTTATTCGGTTAGGCCGTAAAACTACGTAAATTTATATCTGTAACTGTCTGAACAAAAGCTTGTAAAATTTTTAATATGTATTTAAAAAGTTATACACACCTAATTCTCTTTATACACGATATATTGGTTCCCAAAAAAAACTGGGTATATGGAAAAATAGTAGATTGGTTCCAGACCTAAAAATGCAACTGAAAAGAACAATAAAAAATACTAAAAACTTCCTGTTAGAGTTCATTTGAGAATTTATTTTCTATGCTTCGACTTTTAATACATTAAAATTATATATTACAAGAATAAATTACGATTTGGATAAAAGGAAAAATTATCAGAAATTCATTAATATACAAAAAGTATAAGACTACAATATCACTGCTATCACTAGAATTATTTTGTTCATCATTTTGGGACATAATTGGAATGAGAAATCGTGTTAAATCAAATCAATTCGTGTAAGAAGAGAAAAATGTAAACCTCTTTGCTCGTGTTGACAAATTTCGTGTACAAACAATTCGTGTAAAAAGAGAATTCGGTGTACACATATTTTATTTATATTCCATAAAAATATGAAATGCTTTAGAATAGGAATTTGGTCGATACAACGTTGCGTCATTAGTAGAGCCCGACCGAACGCTCGGTCTCGGTTACCGAACAGTTCGGCCAAAAGGTTCGGTCTCGGTTCGGTCTCGGCTACAAAAGGCCGAGTATTTAGCCGAACAGTTGAGGAACAAATTGTATAGTTTTTAACAAAATTTAAATTTTTTAATAATACTTTTTATTGATTTTTCATACATCAGATACTTAATGTAGGTATTTAAACCTCAAAAGAATTGTTTTTTATAATAAAATAGCCCAATTCACAATCTTGTGGAAATGGTCTGGGATTTTTGCAACTGACAGTTTTGTAGCAAACTTACAGTATTTATTATTTAGTATTTTTTCCGAAAAATGTATAAATTTTTTTTCATTAAAATTCTTCTTCTTCTTTTTGCATATGTATTCGAAAGGTTCGGTCTCGGTCTCGGCCGAACATTAAAAAAAGCCCGAACGCTCGGTCTCGGCCAAAATTTCGGGTTCGGTCGGGCTCTAGTCATTAGCGGGGTTTGGACGGTCCTACATGTCGTCCAACATGTAGGACAAGCCGTGATGTTGGATCGTGTATACGCAAGAAACAACCGCTTGTCACACATGTGACATGTGGGATGGTTTCCAAAATTTTTTGATATTTCTGCTCGCTTGTCAAACCATACAACCTGTTTAAACACATGTTGGTCAAGCCTAGTGTATTTGGGCACTTTGAGAAATTGTCCGTGCTGTTAACATGATCACGGACAGTAAGAATTTCATTGAGCTGCAGCCTGCAGTTGGTTCTTACTTTGAAATATACGTTAATTAGAAAAACTTAAGGATGTATAAAATTAAATGAATAAAAATGGCTTTAAAATTTTAATGCTATAGCATCTCATTTTGCATCACTATGAAAAAGAATGCTATGCGCAAAAGATGCATAAAAGAGATAAATTAAATAATTTTCCTGAAACTTGGAAAATTAATGGCCGAGTTCATAAAAATAGAAACGCACAAAATAAAGTGTACGTAGTGCTTTTAAAATAACTAATTGAGTCGAATGCTATCGACGAGAGCTGAGAACGCCCATTCTTTTTCTCAAGTCTCATTTGCCGTCGGTAAAAAGGCTTTGGCTGTATGCGTGCGTCTCGCTTGCCAACTTGAAGAAAGTGATGTTGTACGACATGTGGGACCGTGTATACGCAGCGGCACGTGTACAGTTATTCCTGCCGTCAAACCATGTTGGACGACATGTAGGATCGTCTAAACCCCGCTATTGGAAAGTGTACTCAGAAACACTCCGAAAGTCAGCAACCCTGTCTTTCTATTAAGCAACACTGCCGACGTCCGACGTAGAACACACGAGGAATTTGGCAGGACCGGAAGAAAAAGTGATTTTTGGCGAAAAATATACGTTGTGCGCGAAGTGGAATTTTGTGTAGTAAAGCAAATTTCTTTTTGAAGCGCGGGTATAAAGCATATATAATTCGAAAACAGATTACCGCGCGTTTATCCAACATTTTTCCGTAATCTTCGGTCGAGACGCGTCGGGCTGTGCAGTGGAAAATCGTACTGCAGTACGACATCGCCAGATTTTAGAAACTTTTTTATATTCTGAAAAACATTTTGGATTTTTGGAGCTAACAAAAGTTTTGCGTCGACGTCGAAGCCGACGGCAGTAAACATAAAGACGGCGCAGTCGCGTAACTCCGTCTTGTCTCGGCCACGGAAGCCAGACTGCCCGGACTTACCTTAGCCGCAGGATAGATTGTCGGGTTTGGATAATCTTTCGCGCCTCCTTTCCAAAAAGAAAAAAAATCAAAATTCCACCGCAAACGCCTACTTCGACCAGCTCCATGCCCGTCTCCGTGGTTTGCGAGTCGTCGGCGAATGTAAGCGCAGCGCTGCGTGAGTCGCTCGGCAGCAGCTGCTCTGCCGCAGTCGCTGACGACGTCATGGCTGGAACGTCGTCGTCAATGACGTCTGGCGGCGGCGCAGACGGCAGTGGCGGCGACAGTCTGCAGAGCAAGCTAGTGGCGTCCGCTAAGCGTGTACTGCTGACCAAAATCGAGTACGAGGAGGTGAACAACTACAGTCAGTCAGTGTTGGACGTGCTCAAGTCTAAATACATTTTGCTGAAACCAAGTGGCGGACAGAGCAACAACAGCCTGGAAAATGGCCGTGCGTCACCCGTAACCTGCAACAACAACAGCGGCGCAAGCAGCATCAATGGCAGCGCAGCCGGTAAGTGTGCAAGCGATGTATGTATGATTGTAAAAACTCCACTGCCGACAGTACGCGAGCGTGTTTGCAGTTGTTTACTCGCAATGAATGCAATTGCAACACTGCCGGAGTTGCCACATCAAAATCCGTGCGGAGCAGTGCGTAAAGCATTTAATTGGATGTGTTGGATTAATAAGTTTCAAAGCTAAATATAGCTTCTATATACACCTAATTCTCTTTTTGCGCGATAAATACGTTCCCACTAAAATCGTATAAAAAATATAAATGGGAAAAATAGTAGATTGGTTCCAGATCTAAAAAATCAAAGAGCAAATACGCATATAATCGACATAATAGGTTTGTTTGGTATCGCAAAGTTTTTGTAACATTTTGTTCCAATTTCAATTTGTTCTTATATATACATATATAAAATCGTGTTAAAACAAAACAATTCGTATAAAAACAGAATTTGTGTAATTGAAGAATTATTTTTGTGGAACGACAAATTCAGTCGAGTACAGTTATCAGTAATAATTAGTTTATGCTATTTAAAACGTATAGTGCCTGATTAAAATCACGTGTAAACTTACGAATTTCTCGCGGAGTTCATTGATTTGCACATAGTATTGACGAATAAACGCAATCGAGTCAGCCAGCAGAGGCAGACACAACCAACACAAACAAACCTAGAACACATTCTTGGTGGGATTGCAGAGAATCTGTGTGAGTGTGTGTGTGTGCGTTGTTTGCGTTTACACATGCAACGACGCCAGTAAACAAATGCAGAATACATATTCAGTTAAAGTAAAGAAAAGCAGGAAACTGTCAAACACGTTTCGTCTATTTTTCTTTTCCTTCTCCCCCTCCATTTGATGAACTTTCAACAATGAAAATAAAACAAACTAAAGGTACATAGTTTGTATTATTTTTAAATACATAAAGCTAAAGTTATGCTTCCAAAATGTGTCTTTAAAATTCTGGCCCAATTATTGAAATGACACTTTTCATACTTTCCCTTGCATAGTGTTTATTCCGTACCAGGGATCCGAATTCCTTGTTAAAAGGTCAATTTTAGAATATATACATACTTCATATGTACATATGTTTTCTGCGATTTATCAACATTTTCTTCTCACATCGTGGCCGATTTAATGAATCAGCACATAACCTGCAGAATCAGCTGTCGCAAAATACGCTAACAAAGAATAAGAGCAGGAAGAAATTTAAAGCATACAACTGCCACGCAAATAAAACAAACAGGAAATCAAAGATTTAAAACTCAAATCCGGTTTTGAAATATTCGTATGAAGTTTAAGAATTTTGAACTCAATATCGTTTAGGCCGGGTTAACGATAGAATCAATGAATTTTCACTTTTGATTTTACATTTAAAATTTGAATAAATACATATTCTCTAAAATATATTCTGCAGAGAATGCAGCGTTGCCAACTCAACGCTTTTTACCGCTTAATTGAGTGCTGGTTGAAAATCAAAACGCGGATCAAAAAGACCATTTATGATTTATGCGTCTGTTTTCTAATTGCTACAAGGACATGAAAGATTTGCAAAAGCCTGAATTTTGTCCAAATGTCTAGGGTGGGTTCAAGGATTCATTTTACATTTTATGTACATATGTGTCCTAATTTTCGATAAGTTTAAATCTCATATTCTCGGGGGAGTACAAAAAATATAAATAATTTTGTCACGTCATAACCGCCCGTCTGTTTTTAAATTTTTTTAGGAGAGCAGTTAAAAGTTTCAAATTCTCACTGCAGGAAATGTAAAAGCTAAAATAATTCGTGTTAAAATAGAATTAGGTGTACATATGTATATGTATGTAAAAGCTATTATGTTTTTGATGGATAATTGCTGACCTAAAAAAGATACAAACGTGAAAATTTAAAAGCATGTAGATTTAGACACGTTAAACACGATGGCAGTAACAACTTAATTTTGTCTCGAGTTAGGCTGTTATGGTTTGTAGTGACTGAATTGGCAATTATTGATCGAATAAATGAATGTTATATTTTAGTTTTTTGAGATTGTTTTAGTGTTTTAAAGATGTTTCTACATTTTGACTCTATTCATAAGAAAGAAGAAAAGCTTTTTTGTTGGTTTTTAATACAAAGAATATCTCACGTCGGAGATATTTTATTATTGAAGTCGCCCTGTTGTGAACAATGCTAGTTTTTGTGCCTTAAATTTGTCAGCTGGTAACACTGTTGAATTGAGAGTACAATTTCACTTGATTTCTAAAATATTTTTCCTTAATTATTTGCCATTTGTTATCACCCGGAATACAGCAAGAAGGAAAAGGGGGAACAACTTTTGACGTTTTTCTTGCTGATAATTATTTGCTACTTTTGTGCTTACTTGCTGTTTTACTATTTCTGAAATTCATTCAATTGTCGTGCCTTGAATGCTTTTAATTTAGTCTGAGCAGTGGAAAACGGCGGGCGTTTTTGGCCCGCGACAATGCATCCAATCGAATTGGACTATTTGGCCTTGTGGCTAATTTTTAAATTTGTGGTCAATCCAATCTATAATTTTTTAAGAAATGTGTTTAGAAAGGGAATTAAATTTCGACTTTTTACTCCTGAAAATTCAGATGCAAATGGTAACTCCATCAGCGCCAACATCTCCACGAATTCCGTGAAACGAGCGAATGCCAATGAGCTGCCACAACCGAAACGTGTCCTGTATGCACGCGAGGATGTTCGCATTGGATGGAAAAATTCGTCGCGAAAATGGCAGGTGGGCGTGGGCATGATGAACGTTGGAAACACATGCTATCTAAACTCTACGCTCCAGGCGCTGTTTCACGTGCCCGCCATGGCCAACTGGCTTGTGTCCGACGCCTACCACCGTGAACAGTGCGACTCAGCTGACGCTGGCTGCATCATCTGCGCAATGGCCAAAACGTTGTTGGCCTCGCAGAGCGGCCAGTCGGCCATACGACCTTACTTTGTCTACTCGAAACTGAAATCAATTTGCAAACACTTGGTCATGGGCCGGCAAGAAGATGCACATGAGTTTCTGCGGTACCTTGTGGAAGCCATGGAAAA
Source organism: Neria commutata (assembly GCA_963457695.1). Lineage (NCBI taxonomy): Eukaryota > Metazoa > Arthropoda > Insecta > Diptera > Micropezidae > Neria > Neria commutata. Next base: position 20,676,575 of record OY735248.1, on the reverse strand, counting down.
ATCATACTTGTCACGTTTTCGGAACTACAAAGAAATGGACCAGCACAGCAAAGAAACAACACCACTGAATCAAATTCTCGGTGGTTACCTGAGATCCGCGGTGCGATGTCTCGCCTGCAATCATGTGTCGGTAACATTTCAGCACTTTCAAGACTTACTGCTGGACATCCGCAAAGCAGATACAATTGAGGAAGCACTTGATGGTTACTTTTCGCGTGAACGCCTTGAAGACATGGGCTACAAATGTGAATCATGTAAGAAAAAGGTATGTAGCTCAACACTTTACGATTCTACAATGTTATCAATATCTAACATAGATAAGATTTTCATTATAATCAACTGTATCTTCAGGTTTCTGCTACCAAACAATTCTCGCTTGAACGCGCACCTATCGCACTCTGTATTCAGTTGAAACGTTTCTCGATGATCGGTACAAAATTGAATAAGCAGATCACAATCAAACCGCGCCTAGACCTTACGAAGTTCGCATCGCGCAAGCATCCAGGCGAACAGCTCACCTACAAGTTGGTAGCCATGGTCACTCATTTGGGCGCTTCGCAACACTGCGGGCATTACACTGCCATTGGCCTGACTGAATCGGGAACTTACTATAACTATGACGACAGTTATGTCCGACCGATATCGGTGCAGAACGTCTGCAACACCAACGCCTACATCATATTCTACGAAATGGACAACACGCCACTGCCACCGCGGCAGGTCTCTAGTACACAAGTAAGTGCTGCCGACGCAAAGGAGAGCTACCAGCGAGTCAACGGATATGCGTCAAATGGAAATTCTCAACGCATTATTGGGCCACAATTGCCGACTCCAGGGGCAAGCAATTACACTTCGTCTCTGAATGCCAGCAAAACAACATCCCCTAGCACTGCAAACGGTTCAACATACAGCAATGGCAGCAAGTTGAGCATTAATAGACATAGTGCTATTCCCACCAGCAGCAACGGTAATAATACCAACAGCAAAATAATGATTCACTTCAAGAACCTGAATAATGCGGTGAAATCGAGTGCATGCTCGTCCACGACTACTGCCACAGCTACCTCAAGTTTGCAAAATGGCAGTGGATACAGTAATAACAACAACACACAACTGCAAAACGGTTATCTTACGGTGGCCGGTAAATTTCAGGAGTCTGCACATTCGCAGTCTACATTGGCTGGCACACCAAGTAAAGGAAAAAATTTTGCAATTTCAAATGGGAATGAAAGTTCCAACTCATCTGAAAATGAGGATGGAGTGAGCTCATCGACGCAAAACGCCGACCGCAAGTGCACCATCGTATGCGCCTCCAGTTCGAAAACCACACTGCCAAATATGCCGAAATTAGGCGATAATAACAACTCCAGCAATAACAATACTTCGAATGAAAATGGCCGAAAATCCTGCACTCCGTTGCCGACAGTAAAGAGTCCGCCTAAGAGCTTAGTACCCTATGAATCGGAGTCAGATGATGACGAGACGGGGACAACGACGGCTGGGGAACTGAAGCGCGTTAAGTGCACGACTACAGAGCGGACAAGTGTGCAGAATACGTTGAAGCGGCACAACAGCTCTTCGTCTGACGATAATGATGATGATGATAAACCAACTAACGGAGTTAAGGTGAAAAAGGCTGTCACCATTACCTCCAGCACTACAAACTTAGCCGCCCCGAGCCACAATGCAATGAACGGCAATTTTTCACAGTCTAAAGCTAAACAAAAGACTGATGCTATTGATGAAATATTCAATTTCAATAAACGCAATGCAAATAGTCATAATAATAATAACAGTAACGCACCCACAAAGAAACAGAAACCACAATCACAATTTGTTGTATCCTCAACGACAACAACCACATCAGATATGGACGACTACGATGACATCAATGTTGCCAACGAAAGTGACAATGATGTTCACAATAATTTGAGCAATTGCAGCAGTACACGAACACCGTTCAAGCGTGCTCACTCAACACCGCCCTCTCCGCCAGTAATCAAGACGAAAACTGGACTCTGGCAAGTGACCGCACTAAAGCCACAAGTCACAGCTTTTGTAAGTCCGCCCGAAGAAAAGGCGTTTCCGAGAAATCTAAAGAATCCATTTGCCACAAAAAGCCCAGACCTCTTGGCTAAACGGACCAAACTGCATACGGATAAATCAGAGAAAGCACGTCCTTCCCACAATGGCAATGGCTATCAACGCGACACAGCAAGCGATACCCCCATAAATGAGCTGCTGAAACAATCACATCGCGGCTACGGAGCTCCCGTGCTCACTTGGAACGGCAATAAAACGGAAATTGAGAAGGAGGTGAGTTTAATACCATTTTTCTGGAAAAATGGGTGATTCAGGTTAAACAACGCACGCTTCAATCATTGCTCTCTTCATCACTATCATCTGAATTGGAAATTTGTTTCATTCACAGCAGACTTTATTTTATTAATGCATTTGTACATAGCATCGTCTTCTATCTCAGTATAAAGTAGATATTTATTTTCTTGTATAATATTTCCTGCCGAATTTATTACATCCTATTACGGCCGTTTTCCCTTTTTTATTATACAAAATGGTTGCATTAATCAAAGATCGAAGTGTTAAATTTTCCCGCCTTTCAATCGGTTCAATCGAGCTTTGATAAAAAAAATGTTTATAATTATTAACACGGGTAAAAATAAGCAAGCCGATTACTAAAAAAATGTCATTAGTTCTATTAAAATCGGATAAAGTTGTATTTTAATTTCAACTACTTTGAATTTATATACATTTTTTTTATTGATATCGAGGAACATTTTGATCACAACCCGCAGCCTATCCCTTGTATTCTATAATTTGGTGTTTCATTTAATTTAAAGAAGTTTTTACATTTATGGAATTTCGAAAAATACATACAAGTATTATATTTTTCCGTTCCATATAGAATTTTTATTTGGTAGATGTGAAACGGATAGAAGACGACAAGGACATTGTTGCAAATACTGAAGAAACGAAGCACGATGGGGATACTTGTCCAGAAAGTCCTAAAAGTGGGACAGCATTATCAGAAGATTCATTGGATAGTATTTAGGAGGGTACATACATACGTGCGCCTTCTGACGTGTTTTTGTGATAATGATGCAATTGACTGACACATATGAATTTACAGCTAAATGCATACACAATATGTATATACATACATATGTGCTACTATCACTACATAAAACTGTTATTAGGCTGTAAACAAACATTTTCAGAGATACTTCTCATCCATTGACCTCGTTCAAAATGCGTTAAAACTCAAAAATACGTCCAAAAGAGTATGTGCTTCCTGCGGTGCCAAGGCAGAAAATGACAAACCCTTTTTGAGAACTGAAAAACTTTAACATTTTCCCTTGGCACTGCAGCTTGTTATTTAGCTCTCCAAAAATAACTGACCACGGCAAATGTTTCCTTTTATCGCTTTACAGATTGCTGAGGAGGCGCGTGAACAGCGTCAACGAGATTGGAGTGAAGAGCAAGAAAATGATATGGATCGTGGCCGCCAGAAGAAGGTGAAGCCAGCCAAGGATCTGCTGCACGCCAGCAACAGCAGAACGCCCGGCTACAATCCATTCCAAGAACAAGAGAATCAACGCCGGTGGAAGCATGGCTCACAGCGCTTTCACAGCGGCCACTTCCGCCATCAGTTCCAGCGCAACAAGTTCAAATTTCAACGCTTCAACCATAAATTCCAACGTTCCCACCAACGCAATTATGGCAGCAACAACGTCGGAGGCTACAGCAGGCGGGATTCCTAACGCTTTAGTCGCACTGGTGGCACTCTTGGCTGTACTGCGAGGACTTTTTGCAACGCTGCTGTGGCCAATGAAATTTACACAAATGCCAATGCATGAGTCCGATTGGGATTAATACACTCGGGCACTTTTATTTGAGCGGGTGACGCGGGCAGAGGCACATGCCGGCCCCATATATAGTTTTTAATTAATTAAGAGTGTGTATGTGTATTCGTTAGAGAGAATACGATTTCTGTTGTGCATTTTACACAAACATTTGTTTTTATTGATTTTCCAATTTTTTTTTACTAATGTTATTATATTATATTAAGTTTTCACATAAAAGCATAATTAAAAAATACCGTATTTTAATTGACATTTGAGAAAAAAGGAATTTTTAAAGAAATTTAAAGCAAAGTGAAATGTTCATGCATCAATTGGGATCGAAATTACTTGACTTGGTAATTACTGAATTAGACCCGTTTATTGAATAAATTGAATTTCCTACCTTACACTTAAGCTGAATAATAATTATTTATGATATGTAATTGAGATGAAAATGAAAGGTTAGCGCTTAAGTTTGTACATATATGTACGTATTTTAATCTATTCTACTTTACTTACCACACACGAAAACAATTGTCGCAGATAATTTCTTTTTATCTTAGTTAGACAAGCGGCACAAACGGAGAAACAATTTAAAATTTTCGGAACGTTTGACCATCAAGAGGTTCCCTTGTACATACAACAAATATGTGTAGCTTTGCTTGCAAAGAATAATTGAACAAAATTGAAAAGGAAATGAAAGAGAAAGATTAAAAAATATTTAATCTAGAACCTAGAGAAATTTATGAATTATTTAATAATTATATTAAAAAAGCACACGCGAGTTGAATCAAAAATATAAACAATACGAGTCGAAGAGAGTATTTGTATGAAATATACATGATTCGCTTGGAAAATGATGGTTTTTAATTTACAAAGCGTGACGTACACTCGAACAATACGCTGTGTCCAAACTAAAACACTGATGTAATCAATGAAGAAATGTAAATTCTAAAATAAAATTGTCCAGAGTATAAAAATTTCAATGCAAATATAAAATGAAAATTACGAAACGGCATTTGCATACAAATACAAAGAAGAAAACATAATGTTAAAATTTATTCGCATAAGCAGAGTATATATCGAAAAATAAATAACTTACAAAAACACTTCTCCATTTAGCTAGAACTTTTTTATGGGGGCACTGAACGACGATATATTTACAACCGATCAAATATTTTATTTTACTTATTTTCAATAGTACAATGTTTGCATATTACTCTCACTTATTTTTATAAAAATTATCCCTAGCTTTGTTGCTTGTTGCGGAACTGTTTCCTGTTGAGCAGACGGCCCTTGTGGTAACGACTGGGTTCTAGTTTCTTCTTGCGCTGATTTTTCGGTAGACTCTTTAGAGTATTGTTTCTGTCGCGTTTGGCTTTCTTCTGATTTGCTGTTTTATCGAAACGCTCCTTGAGCTTGAATACTTTGCTCTGCTTTAGTTTCTTCATTGTTTTATTCTTCTTTAGACGATCCAAATCCTTTTTGCTGTTAATTTCCGGACCTTCTGCCTCATTTTGGGAAGATTTACTTTTCTTATTTACTGGCGCCGCTGAGTCGCTTTCCCCATGATGCGTATGTGTACGTTTCCTCCTCTTCACATTTACGTCGAAGTCCATGCCAGGTATGCAATTTGTGTTCAGTTGTTTGGAGTCATCGCTTTGTTCCGCCTTTTCTTCAGAACTATCTTCGGACTCAGTACCACAGTTCTCTCCTAGCAGATACCTTTGCGCCGTCAATTCGTTTGTGGTCAACTCCACTATTTTCACCTTAACATCGTCATCTTCGTATTCGTTTTCATTAGCTTTGTCCTGCTCGGTAAGCTCACGCAACGGTTCAAAGCTTTTCTTCATGTGTTTGACGCCATCCTTGATTTCCAGTCGTATCCGTTTGCGCTCTTCTTTAAGGTTTCGGTCCAGTTCTTCCTTCGCACGTTTTCGGCGCTCATTTTTCCGTTTACGAAAGCCAGTAAGGAATTCTCTGTAAAAGGAATATATGTACAAATGAATTTAAATGTATATTGACTAACTCACTTCCTCTTTTCTGTATCGAACACAATCTCGACTTTCTTTTTCATTGGTTTTTTGCGTGCCATTTATTCTTTTCATATAAACTTGATTATTGTTTAATTTCGTCCTCTGTTCCACGAATGAGAAATACTAAACCACATGCTTGAATTTGATAAATTGTAGATGCCACCTGCTGAGAAGAAATACATTTCTAATGTGTATTCTAGTTTGAGATTCTTATGGTCTATTTAGTCCAGACGTGTCGGAAGCAACCGTATACATAGTATTTTTCCCTGTTACTCTACCACGTAAACACATAACCATAAAAGAGACACCCTAACGTAGATTCGTTTGGGCCAACAGGTTTTTCAGAAAATTCAGATTAATTTTTAAAACCAGCTGACATTGCTAACAACCTTTCTTATATAAAGGCTCAGTTAGTATTGACGTATCGTATTTATTCGTAATTTTTACAGAACCTACTTAACCCGAGCTCTATACATGCGTAGATATTGCAATACCTATATGACTTGATTTTATAGTCGACCACAAATCCAAGTGAACGATTTGAAAGTTGGATTTAATTAAATCAAAACGCCGGTATGTACCAAATGCCATTTTTCCATAGAAAAAACATGAATCGTTGCGTTTCATAAATTACGATTTTCTCTATGAAGAGAATTGCTGCGCGTTTTATAAAATAAATATATGCATATGTAGATATAAAGTAAAATTAGGTTTTTATTGTAGCAAAAAAGGGATTGCAGCAAAAGTTTTAGGGGCAGCTCTACTCATTCTACTTTTGGATATGTCAAGTAAAAACTGGACAGCTGAGTTTTCCTGTTAATTTGTTTCTGTTTTGATTGCAGTAAACTTTTTATGTCGAACACCTTGAAAGTAGCCAATTGTGGATAAAATAATGACGGAGTTTTTGGCAGAGAACAATGCCTGTGGCCAAAACTTGTTGCACATCGTTTCAGTAGGAAATTCGATAATAGCTGAGCTATTACGCCTTAAAGACTACATTCCGGATATATATCGGTGAGCGATGTGGCGATGTTCAATTTGCGTTAAACAAGTGCTTTAACAATCTTCCAGTTTGGAGTCCAAATTGGAACAACACAAGTATGCAGATATCATTCTGGATTTCAGCTATTTGAAAGTAGCAGAAGCTCAAGAAAAAAAGATCGAAGAGAGCGCAGTAAGTGCACGAGACCATTGAGATTTTATAACTTGCAACTCTAAAGACTTCACGCTTCACACATCAGGAACTGCAGGATTTGGATGATGAAGTGCGTGAGAATTACATTGATATGTTAAGTCGCTTTTATTTGGCGTTTGAGAGCACTCACCAGTATGCTGTGGACTTAAAGTATTTCGTTGAGGAATTAAATCGTGGCTACTACATTCAGCAGACTCTCGAGTCTGTGCTACAAGATGAGGAGGGCAAGCAATTAATGGTAAGAATATGCTTTTTAAATTTTTGCCGCATTTATTTAAATAAATATTCATAATTGCATTGTCAGTGCGAGTCCCTCTATTTGTACGGTGTGATTCTGTTGATACTCGATTACCATATACCGGGCGTCATCCGGGAACGCTTGCTCATATCCTATTACCGCTATAGTGGCGCCCGAAAGCATAGGGATAGTAGCATAGATGACGTGTGCATGCTGCTGCGGTCTACGGGATTTGTGGCGACGGCAGCTACAGGAGGAAGCAGTAAACCAACTTCCGCTGTGGTCAACTATCCAGAGGCATATTTTTCACGCTTTGTCTTTGACCGAACTTTCATCGATATGGTCATTGGTCGTTTACGTTGTGATGACATCTACAACCAGCTCTCCATCTATCCACACCCCGAACATCGGTCAACAGCACTTTCCAGCCAGGGGGCCATGCTATTTGTCTGCCTCTATTTCTCTCCTAGAATTTTGCACGATCAGGCGGCGCAAATGCGTGAAATTGTAGATAAATTCTTCCCGGACAATTGGGTTGTTTCTGTGTACATGGGCATAACTGTGAGTCTAATTGATGCCTGGGATCAGTTCAAGGCCGCCAAAGCAGCCCTGAATCCCGTCTTAGAAACAGTAGTTGTACAGGGATTCTGTCTATTGCACCGAGAGAAAATGGCAAAAGCACTCCAACAAACTCACGAAATATTGCGCGATGGCGTGCTCACAGATCACTTCGTTCTGCAAAACATATCGAAAATAATTGTGCTGTTACGCCAATGTAATGTCCTGTTGCGTTGGTACTTCATGCACACAAGTCGGCCGATTTTGGAAGTTTTACGAACCGCCGCTGCACAGAAGGCGCAACAAGTAGAACAGCAAGTGCGCTTGGATTTGCAGTTCGAGAGTGGCCAATTATTCGAGCTGCTACTCAATTGCAGTCAGCTGGAAGTGGTTGTGCGTGAGATTTTGCGCAGTCTCATGCAAGAAAAGCGCGAACGTTGGGAGGGCTTCAGACAGGAGGCGCTCGACCGCATGACAGAACTCAGTGAAGCCTTCTCCGGCAGTCGACCACTGGCTAAAATTGAAAGTAATCCGCAATTGAAACTGTGGTTCGCTGAGCTGGCAAAGGAAATAAAAAAGCTGAATGTGGAGCGGACGAATGAGTCGGGACGCACGCTCATACAATTGATACAGGCGTTGGAAGAAGTACAGGAATTTCATAACCTGCAAGAAAATATGCAAGTCAAACAGTATCTCATAGAGACGCGCGAATACTTACACCACATGGTTCAGGTGGGAAACATCTTGTACTATTTGTATTGTAGAACTATAGATGTAGGGGGCTTCTCTTTCGTTACAATTTTAGATTATTAACGTAAAGGAGGACATCCTCATCAACATGCAACTGATAAGTGACTTTAGCTACGCCTGGCGCCTAATGGATCGTGATTTTACGAACATAATGCAGGAGAGTGTAAAAAGGCAGCCAAAGTCGGTGATACGCCTACGTGCTGCATTTTTGAAATTGGCCAGCGCACTAGAAATTCCTCTGCTGCGTATAAATCAGGCGAAGAGTGAGGATCTGGTGTCCGTGTCCAACTACTACAGCACCGAATTGGCTAACTACATGCGCAAAGTACTTCAAATTATACCGGAAACGATGTTTAGCATCCTGGCACGCATTATACGCCTGCAGACTGATGTGTTGCGGGAGATTCCTACAAGATTGGACAAGGACAAACTGAAAGAGTATGCTCAGTTCGAAGATCGCTACACGGTGGCCAAGTTAACGCATTCCATCGCCATCTTTACCGAGGGCATGCTGATGATGAAGAAGACGTTGGTTGGCGTGTTGGAGCTTGATCCAAAGCAGTTGCTGGAGGACGGTATACGCAAGGAATTAGTACGTAATCTGGCGAACGCATTAAATGTGGGCCTTATTTTTGCGCCCACGCACAAAACGAAAAACGTTACCGCCGAACTGGAGGAAAAGCTTATGGCGCTTGCAAAGACCATGGACGGCTACCGCCGATCCTTCGAGTATATACAGGATTATTTAAATGTGCACGGTTTGAAAATATTGCAAGAAGAGCTGGCTCGTATCATACACTATAACGTGGAAAGGGAGTGCAACGCTTTTCTGCGCAACAAAGTACAAGATTGGCAATCTCAATATCAAAGCTCCACTATATCCATACCCACATTCCCGCCAGTTCAAGGTGATGCCTCTAAATCGAACAATTTCATAGGTCGGCTTGCCAGTGAGCTGCTGCAATGCACAGACCCTAGGAATACGATTTATCTGGATCTGAAAGCGACCTGGTATGAGAGGCGAATGCCACATAAGGAAGTGCTAGCGGGACGGTTCTTCGTTAAGCTGCGCGAGGCCGTTGGGCCATCTGGACTTGTTGGCTTAGATCGTCTCTATACGCACATGTTTGTGGCTGATATGAAGCGCAATCTCGACAAAATTCAAAAGAATCTAGTCAGTGACAAGATGTGGATCGATGCCTTGAATTCACTTAGTACAGAATTGGAGGCAAAACAATTTCTCGGACTGGTTGCGATCAATCCAGCGAAATATTATGCAAGTTATCACTCGCGATGGCTGAAGGTGTGGCCGACAATTTTAGACTGGGTCTTGGCGCTGGGTCAGAAACAACTGTTGCGGCAGCATTTGGCCTTTGAACTAAATCGCAGCAGCAAATGCAATTCAAAAAATTTGGAAACAGCTTTGGAAACATTTAATAGGTATTATGCAAAATTAAAAAAGTAGACAATGCAACCCTAATTTTCTCTTACTCTCTCATCAGTGCGCTACTCATAGAGTTAGAGCATACTGACGCACAGGGAGCCAAACCTATCGAGGCCGAAGACAACACATTGTTAGCTGAAGTAAATGAATACTTGCTGTTCACTGGCTGCTACGAGCCATTGGAGCAAGTATTCGTTTGGACCAAAAACTCTCACAACATTTCTTTATTTCTATTCCTTTTCACAATTGCGCATTTACCGCGCTTACAGTTCCACAAAAACACAAACTCTTTGTTGGTGAAAAACACCAAAGAAACGCTTGACAGTGTGCCCTTACTAGTGGGCCTGATCACTGTACTACAACAATTCCATCGTGACATGAGACTGCTGTATGTGACATATATATGTCAATATGTAAGCGTTTTAGCCGAAACGAATTTGAGGTAAGGACGTCTGAATAATCATTATTCTCTTAATATGAGCTTAAACTGTACTTAAAATTTAGTGGCAAAGGAGAACTCAGTCCAGAAGCCACCACAGCGCTGCACTTTCTGGAAATATTTGTAAGGATGTCTAAAATGCCACGCATCATCCTAACGGAACGCATTCCAACCATTATAATGAATCAATTTCAGTATTTAGCCGCAAGTACTAAGAGTTGAACTGTAAGGAACAACCATTTCATATGCATACATTTATTTATACATATAATGCAATAAATAAACACCAAATGCGTTTATAGGATGAACAAACTACTCTTTGCCTTTACGATTTAAACATTTAACAAAACCCAAATCTGCTGCGATCGAGCCGATACAATCTCAAGTTGCATATAGAGTATTCTGAAGAGTGCGTTTCCCTTTAACAAAGAGAAAAAGAAAATTTTTTTTAGAAATACTTGAATTCTTCTAATGAGAAACTCTGCCGTTGAAAAAGAAGTGAGCAGAAATCGGTAGAGATATAAAAGAAATAAAAACTCATGAATTTGTATTTTTTTTTAGGAAGGACTCACTCTTCATCAGGTCATTACATATCGCTGGCAAAATGTACAAAGGGCCTAACTAACATTTTTTACGAAACATGTTTTTTACAGATTCTGGTAGCGTATAATAAAATACAATCCTCACAAAAAATTTTAGTCTTAAAACCAAAAATGACGATTTTATAGCTACAAGCAAAGGCCCTTTCTATGTACATGCTATGAAATGTTATGTTGTTTTTTGGTTCTCCTGTAAAATTTCCGAAATGTTAGTTAGAGCCTTTGTACATTTTGTCAGCGATATGATAAATCTAAACTTTTATTAAAACTGTAACTTGCAGAGCGACAAGTTCTGGCGCAATGTGCTCCCTTAAATTCTTCGGTTTTATTGCAAATTCGTGTTTATGTAATAACGGTGGGCGCCTCGCGACCGGTGAATTTCGCTAGTTGTGATATCTGCAAAGCAATATCGATTAGTGGCTTCAACATTTCGCTTGCTTTTCCCAATACGTTATCCTTTTCATAGGAGTCTATATAAAGGCTGTAAAGAAAGCATGCATCAAACCCTGCCGTGTAACATTTCTATAATGAAAGCGCTTACCGCACTGTAGCACCAGAGCTGCCAGTTCCACTTAGACGCATAACAACGCGACTACCATCTTCGAAAACAATACGTAAGCCCTGCTTGGTCGCCACCGACTTATCCACGGGATCAGTGTAGCTAAAGTTATCGGCTACCTTCACTTTGTAGTTTTTGTCGCCGCGCGTGTAACTCTTGCCCACGAATGCAGCATCCGTGATGGTCTTCTCCATGGTAGCCATCATTTCATTACACGGATCCAGCTCACACTCCTCGTAATCATAGCGTGTGAAGTAGTTGCGTCCGTAGATGTGCCAGTGATTCTTCAGTATTTCTTCGATGCTCTTGCCTGTGTGCTGCATTACGGAGAGCCAGGCGAGCACAGCCCAGAGACCGTCCTTCTCGCGAATGTGGTTGGAGCCAGTGCCAAAACTCTCTTCGCCGCACAGGCACAAGCGTCCGGCATCCATCAGATTACCGAAATACTTCCAGCCGGTGGGCACTTCAAAGACCTCCTTACCCAGCTTTTTTCCAACCAAATCCACAGCAGAAGCTGTTGGCATACTTCTGGCAAAGCCTTGAACGCCATTATTTTGGAAGTAGGGTATGCACTCCAAGTAGTGTGCGATGACTGCCAACGAATCGCTGGGTGTAACGAAGAATGCTTTATGGCCAATAATCATATTGCGGTCCTAATTGATTGAATTGTATTATCATACTAAAATCATGAAAAAAGCAGAGGTGCTACTTACACCATCGCCATCAAAGGCGGCGCCAATATCGTAGTCGCCATTGGCCACCGATTGCACCAAATCTTTGGCGTAAGTCAAATTCGGGTCCGGATGCAAGCCACCGAAATCAGGCAATGGTGTTGTGTGCACAACACTTTCCTCTGGCGCACCGAGACAATTGAGGAAGATCTCGCGCACGTAAGCCCCAGTTACTCCGTTCATCGAGTCAATGCGCATCTTTAGTGGCTTGCCACTCGACTTGCCACTCACATAATCGCGTAACTTGGCGAAATCGAATATTTCTTTCATGTGCTGCACATAGTTGGCCACTGAGTCGATTACCTCCACAACAAAAGGTTTGCCGTTCACCTCGAACGTGTTTACACCGATCTTTTCAATGTCGATCTGCAGGCCACTAACAATTTTGTACTCCTTTATGGAAGTGGACAGTTGGTAGATTTTATTGGTGACTGCGTCGGGGGCTGGCCCGCCATTGTCGCAATTGAACTTGATGCCAAAATCGTTTTCAGGGCCACCAGGATTGTGCGAAGCAGTTAGGACAATACCACCTAAAGGTAGAGAATTTATTCAGTAGATATTAACCTTTTAAACACGTTTGGCGTATAGCACTGTTTTCGAATTTTAATGACAGTGTGTCAGCCAGCTTGGAGTAGTTTCTTTTTTTGCAGCTATTTAGATATTGGTTTAAAACCGATATGAGAGAATTAATATTTATACCCTACACCTATGGTAATAGGGTATAATAGCTTTGTGTGAAAATTTTAACGCATTAAAGGAGCCTTCCTAGGTATAGACATAAGTATATAGAAATGATCAGAAACACTTTCTCTTTTGATTTCCGGTTGCCCGTCTGTCTATCTGCGTGTTCGGAAAAAAGAGAAAGAAGGAGTTGTCTGATTTGAACCAAATCTGGTACACAGTCACAGTGAACCTCGTGTTAGGTAAAGTGTTAAAATTAGTCAAATCGGTTGAAAAACACGTCTACAATGGGCCTGAAAGTCCCACTATCTCGGATTTTTTTTCGATTAAATTGCTATAATTTGTCTAATTACTCATTCAAAAGAATAATACTTGGTATTTAAAGTGAGGTATGGACCCTCTGCAAAATACCAAAAAATGGGCGTGGTCCGCCCACTATATAGGTGGTACATTTAAAATATCCACAATTTCATTTCTTTCAGAGCACCGATCGTCCCACGCCTTACTGGGTGTAGGGTACTATTCTGTCGGGCTAACCCGACTGATGCTTCCTTACTTGTTTTCTATACATAAATGTTACATCTAAGCTATCTAAGCTACAATTTCATTTGTATGTAAAGATGTGTATCACAAAGCTAAGCTATTTAGAGCTAACTAAAAACTTCATTAGATCATGCTTTCGTTTTTGTAATCAAAAAGCCTTCCTGCCGAGATAAGACTTATAAAAGCGTAAACAGAGCAGACATATGTACCTATTTAAGTCAGTCAAGTGCAACGTTCAAATGCTTCTGTAGTCAATCTGTGTTGCATTTGATTTACGACAGTCTGACTATTCGCGCTGAAATCAGTAAACACAGAAGATAAGGAAGATCAACTCACCTAAAGCCCTGTTGTTGCGTATCAGGCTGGAAACGGCAGGCGTGGAGAGTATGCCATTTTGACCCACCAACAATTTGGAAACCTTTCGAAATTAATATTAGAAATTCCCAACTTTACAATTATGTTCAAAACTAGCAAGGGCAACTTACGCCATTGGCAGCAGACATGCGAATTATTAACTCGGCCGCTTCCTTGCAGTAAAAGCGTCCATCCCCGCCTACAACGAGAAGCGCTCCATTTAACGCATCACCGGTCGCTTCCAAAATGCACTGCACGAAATTCTCCGTGTAGTTCTTCTGCGTAAACACTTTTACCTTAAACGGAAGAACGAACCTAATTAATATTTTCCTTAATTTGATTGGTTTAGTGTAATACTTTTTTCCGCAATCCACTAGTTCCAGGCTTCTGTCCCTCGTAGGCGCTGGTCACAACAGTTGAGATGTTTAAAGACATTCTGCGATGCTGCTAGTGTTCCTTGTTTTGATGCTTTATGCCTTATAAAGTCTCACCGTCGTGCGACCCCACTAAACCCACTAAACGGACGTCGAGTGGAAAATATATTCCCAGTTGCCAGTACCACTTTGCACTGATAAAGAACTGTTCAATGTCGGCTAAAGGTCATTCTTGTTGTCGTTTGTACGCCGGGCAAAAAGAGTCACCACATTTCGGCAATTTACAACTTGAGCAGTAAACATTCTTGAATAATTTACAGAATATATTTCGTCCCAAGTTTATAACTATATTAACTATTAATATTGTAATTAATTAATTAATCAATATATCGTTTAACCCTAATATTGATTAAAATAAGTCCAACATAAAAATATATTCAGCTACCACACTTTTATTTCACACTGATGGCAACCACAAAGTGTGTATGGAGCTGTAGATAAGTCCGCTTTTACACGATGCGACTCGGCCCCGGCGATTTTTTCGCATTCCGCTTTGGAATCGCGCATAGCTTTTACACGATGCGACTCGCTCCACTCCACATATTGACACTAGAGTCTGCAGCTGGTTTTATTTCTGTAATTTGTAAACATTTAAAGCACTTATTCCACTCTTTGCTCATTTTTTCTTTATATTTACTTTTATGCGTAAAGTTCTGTAAATTTTTCAGTTTATTTGCAATACGTATTCACTCGATTTCAAGTTTTAATTTACAGTCGACAGCGCGAAGCGCGAAAACGAATAAAGAGGAACGTCAGAAAATCAGAAAATCGCAGCACAATCGCTGCCCGAGCGATTTTGCGCGTTCCCCTGTCGTTTCACCCCTCTTTCCTACATTCTTCCGTGTCTCCGGGGCCGAGTCGCATCGTGTAAAAGCGGACTAAGCTGTCGACGCGAAATCCGTGCGGCAAAAGTTGAAAGTTGGTAAACTTTCTGCGTTCAACGCACCGCTCATTGGCACTCTCTTTAGCGGTCGTCACATAAAATCCGTTGCATCCGTGAGAGCGAATTTTGAATTGACAGCAAAGTTGAAATGTATGCAATCGTGTGAGGTATGGCACATAAGCAACGGATGCGTCGAAGCAACGCAAAAAGTTGAACAACTTTCAACTTTTGCCGTCCGGCAGAACGTTGACAGATATCAGCTGATTGTTTTTATTGTTTCCCCGACTTGAAATTTTCTGTGGAATTTTTTCTATTTCATTGAAATTTTCTGTATTTGCAATTGTTTCGAAGAACAGTTAATAGAAACAGTACAACAGTACATTTGCCTTTATGACAAATCGGCTCAGGTGTACCGCAAGAAGTTCTGAAGGAAAATTCTGGGGTTTCTGCTGCTGGCGCAACAATAGAAATGTTTTAATACAGCAGACGAAGCAGCTGATTTTCTATGCGCTGCCAGCGTATTCATTAGCGGGGTTTAGACGGTCCTACATGTCGTCCAACATGTAGGACAAGCCGATGTTGGATCGTGTATTCGCAAGAAACAACCGCTTGTCACACATGTGGGATGGTTTTCAAATTTTTTTGATATTTCTGCTCGCTTGTCAAACCATCCAACCTGTGTAAACACATGTTGGTCAAGCCTAGTGTATTTTGTCACTTTGAGAAATTGTCTGTGCTGTTAACATGATCACGGACAGTAAGAATTTCAATGAGCTGCAGCCTGCAGTTGGTTCTTACTTTGAAATATACGTTAATTAGAAAAACTTAAGGATGTATAAAATTAAATGAATAAAAATGGCTTTAAAATTTTAATACTATAGCATTTCATTTTGCATCACTATGAAAATTAATGCTATGCACAAAATATGCATAAAAGAGATAAATTAAATAATTTTCCTGAAACTTGGAAAATTGATGGCGGAGTTCATAAAAATAGAAACGCACAAAATAAAGTGTACGTAGCGCTTTTAAAAAAACGAATTGAGTCGAATGCTATCGACGAGAGCTGAGAACGCCCATTCTTTTTCAAAAGTCTCATTTGCCGTTGGTAAAAAGGGTTTGGCTGTATGCGTGCGTCTCGTTTGCCAACTTGAAGAAAGTGATGTTGTACGACATGTGGGACCGTGTATCCGCAGCGGCACGTGTACAGTTATTCCTGCCGTCAAGCCATGTTGGACGACATGTAGGATCGTCTAAACCCCGCTATTGTGCCGACCCTGTCCGGCAGTCCGTCGCAGTCAGTTGAAAACTTCACTCTCGCGGACGCAACGGATTATATATGACGAGCCCTTTTCGCTTGTTGCTTTTCGGCTTGCCTTTCTCAAGGCCTTGTCACATAGAATCCGTTGCGTCCGTGAGAGCGATTTTTCAACTGACAGCAAAGTTGAAATGTATGAACTCATATGAAGCATGGCACATAAGCAACGGATGCGATGCCGCAACGCAAAAAGTTGAACAACTTTCAACTTTTGCCGTCCGGCAGAACGTTGACAGATATCAGCTGATTGTTTTTATTGTTTTGCCGACTTGAAATTTTCTGTGGAATTTTTTCAATTTCATTGAAATTTTCTGTATTAGCAATTGTTTCGAAGAACAATTAATAGAAACAGTACAACAGTACATTAGTCTTTATGACAAATGGGCTCAGGTGTACCGCAAGAAGCTTCTGAAGGAAAATCCTAGGGTTTCTGCTGCTGGCGCAACAATATAAATGTTTTAATACAGAAGACGAGGCAGCTGATTTTCTATGCGCTGCCAGCGTATTCATTGTGCCGACCCTCTCCGGCAGTCCGTCGCCGTCAGTTGAAAACGACGCTCTCACGGACGCAACGGATTCTATGTGACAAGGCCTTCAAGCTCGTGCTTACAAATACATGCAAGCTCACACGTATAATACGTGACGTAAAATATGCCACAAGTTATCAGTTTCTGCGCGGAGAAAAAAGCAAACACATTTTTCATTTCTTCTTTCTGCCGCCGGGCACGACTTTAATGGTAGTATTACAATCGAAAGTTATGGATCTCTTGTTTATAAGGGTGCCACTTTGTTAAATAACTTAAACATTTTTGAATAGAATGATACCCAAAATTATATGTTATCAAAAAAATCAAATTTTGTTTTCCTCTAAACCTATTTGTAAAGCTGAAAAGCTAAAAATAATATATAAGGTTCTTAAGCTTCGTTCACATTCGACTTTTGCTTCGCTTTGCTTCAGAATTTCACTTTGACAGATAAGTTCAATACATGCTTTTATATGAGGCTTGCCAAATAGAACGCGAGGAAAGCGAAGCGAAGCAATGCGACGCAAAATGTTGGGCAACTCTCAACTTTTTTGCGCTTTGACAATCAGTTGTTGAAAGTTTTTGTGATATTTTTCATTTTCTCGTGTGCTTGCAGTTGGTTTCATTTTCTCATGCGTTTGCGTTTTCAATTAAGACACTCGCGAATTTCAAACATTAGTAGCATAACTATTACTACTGCAATTATATCAGTAAAATCCAAAGTTAAAGCGTTCATTGTAGCAAACCTTCTACTTTTCACGCTTTGTTGTTGAATCTCGAACTGTCAAGCAAAGCGAGGAAAGTCGAATGTGAACGAGGCTTTAGGCCTTTTAGCGGATTTTCATGACAATCTACCCGTGTTTTGGGTTAACAGCACTTTCTTCGACGACGTGTACCAACGTCTTCGCTTCGTTTCGAGGTTTTAGCTGTTCCGATCATTTTACGTTTGTGTAAGCAGATAGAAAGTGATATTTCTATATATAACCGCGATTGTGACGGAAATAAAAAGGTTTTAATGTAAGTAAAGAATAAAAATTTAGGGCCGATATCATATACATATATTTTGAGCCCCTCCTGTTCTAATAAAAACCTGGCCCACATCTCGCATCTGCCGTAGCCAGATTTTCTTTTTAATAAAGCGAAATTATGGAATTATACTTCGAAGGAAATTAAAAATATTGCAGTTGGAATCTCGAAATGTATTTATTCCACCCGTTTAAAAACATCATGGCTTGGAACATGCTTAAAACATTATCCCACGTTCCACGTCAGCAGCTCGTGGAGCTCGTCCTCAAATTGCAATCTAATACCTCAGTTTTTCATTTATGAAGTTCCTTCCTTATCTCACTTTCAGATGTTGAAATCTGTTCTTGTGTGCTGCGTGCTCCTGGCCGCCATTCAGGTTTGTCTCTCTGACGAGGAGACCAGTGCTCGCCTGTTGATATCCAAGCAGATTCTAAACAAGTACATTGTTGAGAAGAGTGATCTACTGGTGCGCTACACTATTTACAATGTGGGAAACGGAGCAGCTACCAACGTAAAGTTGGTAGACAGTGGCTTCCATCCCGAAGCGTTCGATGTAGTTGGCGGTCAGCCCACTGCCACCATTGAGCGTATCGCGCCGCAAGCTAACTACACACACGTCGTGGTAGTACGTCCAAAATCTTATGGTTACTTCAACTTTACTGCTGCTGAGGTTTCTTACAAGCCCGTTGAGGAGGCTGAGAAGGTAATCGTCTGCAAAATGACAGAATCGTACCCCAGCATAATAATTAACACTTTTCCTCTATAGTTGCAACTCGCTGTTAGTTCCGAGCCTGGTGAGGGCGGAATTGTCAACCTGAATGAGTACAACAAGCGCTTTTCTTCGCACTTCTTTGATTGGGTCGCCTTTGCAATCATGACTCTACCCTCCCTGGCTATTCCATTGGCTCTATGGCATTCCTCAAAAAGCAAGTACGAGCGCTACGGCAAGCATAAGAAGCACTAAGCTGTGGAGATGTGAACCAAAAGAACGTGTTCGAAGCTTCCCAAGCCGATTCAACATGATTTTTCTTCGTCATTGCAGCGAACATATTAGAGTTTATTTATGACATTCAAGTTCTTCGTTTTTGTTTTCAAAAGATTGTCCTGCTGCTACTGACTCACTTCACTTAATACACTAATATAAGTAGTCTAGGCTGAGCGCGAAGACTAAGAATCGTTTTAGATTTATGCAAAAACGCTCATGTCATGAGGATTAAGATACTGATTGTGTCGTGAGATTTTTTTTAATAAACTTCAAAACTTAAAATTGTTTACCATCTAACAGCCAAAAAATGTAATCACAAATGCCTAAAATGTTAACGCAAATGCCTTACGGCTAAAATGTTTACAAGAAGTAACCGAGCGGGGTGATAATCCACTGAAAGAAATGAAATTGTGGGTGTATAGTAGTATTCTTAATAGGACTATAATACCAAATATTGATGGAAAACAGAAATTATCGAAATGCTAAATTTACCTAGAAAACTTAAGGAATTCTTACCAGCAATGAAGTTTATCATATATCGAAGATCTGGGGCGATATATTATGGAAGTTATGTGGATTTTCCGTTTACCGTTGTGGTCAATCGGTCTCTGCACATTTGCATTGAATTTTAACATTCACATCAACATTCTTTCTAATAAGTTTCAACCATAGTGTAATAAATAATAATAAATATTTATATAATATAATAATAATAAATATTTATTACACTATGGTTTCAACATGATTTTCGAAATATTTGTTTGTTTGACAACATTTCAATAAATTCAAAAAAATAAAAATTTTGCGGAAAATAAAAAAACTTCAAATAATATGCCTAAATAGTTTGAACCCATAGCAAAATGGTTAAGCCACAAAAGACGGATAGAACTGCGAGCACCGTAAAAAGAAAATCAAACCGTTGTTCAAAGCACGGCAAAGTGTGCAAAAATGCAGGTGCGAACCTACAGATCCCCACATGTCGTCACTATGCAAGAGTTGCCCGCATAATGCACCCGAAACACGCACGAGAGCACGAAAGGATGTCTACGACGCAAGCAAGAGGTCCCAAGAGAATGTGTACGAGTCACGTACGAGTGCACAAGAGGATGAAGATGAAAAACTTACGAGGGCCGGAAATCCAGACTCAGAGTGATTCTGATCATTTTTATAGACATATGTCTACCTAGGATGGCTCCTCAATGGGTCACAATTTTCGCACAAAGTTAATATGTATATGTAATACATATGTATATGTAGGATACAAAAAAAATAAATGGCGACAGCCCGCGAACGAAACTAGGCCTAGATTTCTCGCATTAACGATTGTGTGCACGTTTTATTTGCATGCCTCAAATATTTTCTTTCTCGATACAGTTTTACGGAACTATTATATTTTCGGGGCCTTGTGATTACTTTTAAATCGAAAAAATATAGAAACCCAAATAAAAGGTGGCAACTTCATAGACGACAATTATTTTCGCTTTTCAACACTGGTTGTAAATTATTTTAGAGGGACATTATTATTATTTTATTATCGCTCGTTATACTTTGTTTACTTTCTTCTATTATATTTCTAATATATCGCTTCATGGATGAATAATTTTCTTCTGAATATTCTTTCGATGATTTTCAGTTTGGTGGCAGGTGGCACCATAATTAGTTGGTTCTTCTTTACTGCTTCTTTATCAAGTTTGTTTTCAAGTCCCCATTTTCCGCCGCAAACGGAAGCCGAAGCCTATTTTTAGCCGAATATATTCATTTTGGTGGCATTTAGGGGCTATAGGGCTATTATTATTATATAGGGTTATTATTTATTTAATAAATAAATAATTTTCTTCGACCAAAACTACCTTTATTTCTAATTTGTGCTGAGAAATTGAAAGTAGGAAAAAGACCCTAGTTTCCGCCTTCTTGCAACATATTAAAGCCGAACGGAGCGGAACGGGACTGACAGATTGACAGAGGAAAGTGAGCTCAGAAATTACACGGATTGGCCGAGTGAAATTGATAAAAATAAGTTGAAAAGAAGTAATACAATTTAATAGCAAGGAATAAAACAAGAATCTGTAAATCAAACGAAAAAGGTTTCTTTGTCGGCTGTTAGTAGCTGCTGAACGCCGTTCACATTACGTTACATGGCCACATACTATTTTGTAATTGTGGGACATAATGATAATCCCCTATTTGAAATGGAATTTACGACGGTCAGCAAGGAATTACGGGTAAATCAAGATAACTAGCGCTCGGTAAAACGTAAATCTTCATCCAAAAATCATCTCCATATTCCTACAGAAAGAGGATCACCGACACTTGAGTCAATTTATTGCTCACGCCGCACTGGATTTGGTCGACGAACACAAGTGGAAGACGACGAACATGCAGTTGAAGTCGATCGATCGCTTCAATCAGTGGTTTGTGTCTGGCTTTGTCACGGCCAGTCAGATTCGCTTTATCATAGTGCATGACAATAAGAACGACGAGGCCATCAAGAATTTCTTCAATGATATGTATGAAACTTACATAAAGCATTCCATGAACTCCTTTTACAAAATCAATACACCTATCAAATCGGTGGCATTCGAAAAAAAGGCACAGTTTTCAGGGCGAAAGTTTCTTCTGTCATAAATGGCAAATAAACTTATAATTTTTTAAGCGTATTTCTTTATTAAATATGAGGACTTTATTGTATAAGTGGGTATTAAAACATAATACAAAATGAACGTTAAATAAATAAGGGTATATCGAGTGGTAACTAGGTAACTACTACGAGGAGTACGGTCCTGGCATTTGTCATCACAATCCCGTCTTCGGAACCATGACATAATCGGACTGTGTGTGCTCAGTTGCAATGCATTTTTATTTTTGTACATTTTCTCTACTTTAGCACGATCAAGTGAACGCGTCGAAGTTATTTACCTACTAGCAAGAAATTGTTAAAATTAAACAGTAATAAGGAAAAGTTTGATGTGACCAATCGTTTCTCACCTGATCGTCATTCCAAAGTATTTATTGCAGGGACCGAAAATAACGATTATTTTTCAAAATTCACTAAAAAAAAATCAACATGTTCTAAATGCCCCAGAGCAGAATGAAGTTCACCAATATGTTATTGGTTGCATGCTCTATCGGACCCACTAAAGATTTTTGTTTCTTGAGCATTACTCATAAAAATCAAAAATAATCGTTATGCATTGAGTTTTATTTTTTTGCTCACGAATAAAAACTATTTTCTGATTTTTATTTTTCTACTCAATCGAAAAAATCAACTTTTGATTTTTATTTTTCTGCTCAAGAATAAAACTTATTTTCTGATTTTTATTTTTCTGCTCAATCGAAAAAATCAACTTTTGATTTTTATTTTTCTGCTCAAGAATAAAAATTATTTTCCGATTTTTATTTTTCTGCTCAAGAATAACAGTTGATTTTGATTTATATTTTTCTGCTCAGGAACAAAAATCATTGCTTGAAATGAAAAACTCAAAACGGCTTTGAAATGGAAGCGGAATGGAATTCAACTGTAATCTTCAACACTACATGTATTTTCCACTTTGTGTTTACGGCACGGCATGGGTTTTGGAAGTGCAGGGTAAAGCTTCTGATCGCTTTCCGATTGGGGTTAGCCAGAGCGATCCTTGTTACTCCATAGGCTAGTTAACACACAGCCTCCACATGGTGCCTGCTGGGTCATCTGCTTGACAACCGTTGATGGTGGTGCTACTATGGCCTCGGTAAACAATTGAGAACTAGAGTCCTCTCTCGACCGACAAAACTGACACTCTATAAGACGCTGATCAAAAAATTGCTTTATGGCGCTGAAGCATGGGTGATATCGCAGACTGATGCAGCTTCACTTGGAGTGTTCGTGAGGAAAGTGCTCCGCAAGATCTTCGGCCCGATCCGCCTTGGCGACGACTACCGCATCCGATACCCAATCCCCAAAGCTCAACTTCCTTACTTGGGTGTCTTTTAAACTCGATTGAGGTCTGTATATCAGATGAAGAGTCCGGCGGCGAGTCCCAAGATGAGGAATTGCAAAAAGCTATAATCGAAATTGAGAGCTATGTAACAAAACCGGTCGACTTAAAAGTTAAAATAATGGATTATTGGAACGACAAACGTCATATATATCAATATCTGTGGTCACTAGCTCAAGTCGTTCAAACTAATGGATTGTGTCAAGAATGTAACGTAAAATAAAACTATTTATCAAATAAACAGATTTACTATTCTAATGACTTTGTTACAATTATTCGCGCTATTTAGCAGCTTGCAGCTTTGCATTCCGCTTCCATTTCAAAGCCGTTTTGAGTTTTTCATTTCAAGCAATGATTTTTATTCCTGAGCAGAAAAATATAAATCAAAAATAACTGTTATTCTTGAGCAGAAAAATAAAAATCAGAAAATAATTTTTATTCTTGAGCAGAAAAATAAAAATCAAAAGTTGATTTTTTCGATTGAGCAGAAAAATAAAAATCAGAAAATAATTTTTATTCTTGAGCAGAAAAATATAAATCAAAAGTTGATTTTTTCGATTGAGTAGAAAAATAAAAATCAGAAAATAATTTTTATTCGTGAGGAAAAAAATAAAACTCACAAAATAATTCTTATTATTGAGCAGAAAAGTAAAAATCAGAAAATAACTTTTAAATTTTGATTTTTATATTTTGCTTATAACGATTACGGTCCCTGATTTATTGTGTTTGTTCTTTTTCCTCATTTGTGCTATTTTAACTTCAGACTTTTTTGTATTCTTTTGTGCTATTGTAACTTCTACGCTTTTCTTGAAATGTCTTTTGTAATTTGTATTTAAAAAGTAGCGCATACAGCTGCAGTGTTTTTTCTTCACATTTATAATGTTTAATTATGATGCATTTGCTAAGAACTTTTTTACATGCTCATACATTTACGTGTTTCTGGAAGACAAACAATTTGCCCAATTAAACTGAAAGTGAAAAATAGAAATATATATATACTTGAAATATTTGAATGTGAAATAGAATTAGGAATTTGGGCGGTACAAAGCGGTCAGGAAAATTTTTGCCCAATAAAGAAAGGTAGGTACACTTGTGTTGCATATATTAGGACCTTCTCTTCAACATATATAAAATACATAATAAATATTGGCAGCATCTTAAAATTGAAAACAAAAAGGAAACATGCGATAAACTTTGAACTAAATGACTGAAAATACATCGAAATAAGGCATTTATGCACTTTTATGCAGCACGTCCAAGCCGAAACCACAAATAATTGCTATTTCTTTGCCAAATTAATTCTTCATTTTAAGATAAGAAAAGGAGGGTGGCTACAAATCAACTCTTCAAGGTATAAAATGGTACGTATGGACGAAACGAACCCAATAACAACTCAATTTGCTGGACAACAAAAGATGATCAATATATATTGAAGCGAGCCTAAGCTTAAATCGGAGACAGCTATCTACGAGTATAGTGAAAATTTCCAAGAAAACAGCATGTTTTTTTGGTCCGTCTAAGACAGCATCTTTAAAAGCGATCTCATTTATTTACTCCAAATTTTAAATTTTCCATCACAATTAAACATTTGAAACTTTTATTTTTTCATTTATTTTTATATTCTTACTAGCTGATCCACCCGGCTTCACCCGAGTGCCACATCATACGGATGCAGTTCACTAAATAGTTTATTTAAATGTGACATTACTTGACCGTAGCCTTTATTTTGTTAATGATATACGAACATTTAGTTTATGCATACAAAGGTAGTGGGGAGGTGATTGTAGGTTTATTGCAAAATGTGCCGATGTGTTCGCCTCACCCTAATCAAAATAATCACTGGTGTCCTCCTCGGAGCTGCCATTGTCTCCACCATCGGCGGTTGGGACGACGTCAGTGACAAGTGGAGAAGCCCAGCAGGGAAAAGTTGCAAAAACAGACAATCTCGAACCTTTGGTACCACACTTCACATTTCATGAACCGCAACCCAGGAACACACACGAATTGAGAAGCCGAAAGCAACGAGCTCATTTGAATGCGGATATACGAATCAATCCACTTGTCACGGCAAAACAAAACAAAAAGCAGCGCCAGGACCGTCCAAAACATAAAGTGCCCATTCCACCACATACATATGTACTAAGCTCCAAATCGAGCAACTTACTTATTTTTACAAATTTGGAAGATACCTGTGCATCTACAAGCTATGCACTTCCCTCCTGTTCCATTTAAACTTGATTCCAATTGGTGGAACATGGTACTACAAGCTATGCACTTCGGTAACTATCCGTAGTTAAATTGATTTAGACGGACGAGGCTATTTTCAAAATATTTTTTTTTAGTGGGAGAGATCGATGATTATAGCTTTTTCGGCTTTCTACTCTACTAAAAGATATTAAATACATATACAAATATACATACGGACCAAAACAATCTCATGTTTATATATCTATCTCCAAGTACCATATACATTACATGTTGATTTTACGTGAAAGTTAACATGTTGATTTCAAACAGCAAGAACATAAAGATTTCAAATTAACCATTAAGCAGCTCTTCTCCGTGGCACCGAAATTCCAAAAGAATCTTAGGCGGTAAGTTGTCGAACGTCAATCTCTTAAGAAACCCGACTCATTGCCCTTTGAACATTTGGCAGCGGCAATTTACTTGGTTCTCTGGGATTGAAACCACATAATCCAGTGAAATAAAACGCACTTGCTTATATTTTATCAAATATTTATTTGTTGCACTTGTAAATACGTTGAACATTTAAATATAAATGATTTAAAAAAATTAAATTTGCAAAGCAAATAATAAAGTACGGTTAGAACTTCTGGAGACTTTGAATTGAATTTGCAAACAATACTTAGTTTTTTAAACTTCAAAACGAAACAAATTCAAATTGACAATTGAAGTGCGGTTGAGAGGAGGCGAATTTGTAGTTTACACAACTTGATCACTACAAAACTACGTACTATTGATTTTTTAAGATCTTACACAGTACATGTACTTGACATCTGAATCATTACGTCTATGCCGTAAATCGGGATTAGTACGATTATATATCATTGCGTTCAAAAACAAAAAAATAATTCATCATTCATTTCTTATAACAATCCTAATTAGTTTTCGTAAAACAAAAGAAGTGTTTACTGTTTAAAATAAGTAAAATTATTCATTGCAACCAACTTTTAGGCCTACAAAATTAGTCGTTTGTATCATATCAAAATACAGATCAGAAAGTTTGTTGCTCTCTGAGGACAATATATGTAACTTCTTCGAGCTTTTAATATTTACAAAACAAAAAAAAAACAACTCCAAACAAAATCAAAGAACTTAATTACATCGGCACACATTAAATATATGTATATACATATGTAATGTCTATGCACATCATATGTATATATATATAACTTTCTTTTGACAATTTGATTACATATTAAATAAGAAGCAAACTTCCGATCCATGCACATATGGATACTTAAATATTTATATAACTTCTAATTATGCACGCACATTTATCGATTGATTGCAAACTGCGTCTACTGCAAGTACATATTTACAAAGCCTTCCTCGCTGCGCGAAACTACTTGGCTTTTTTGTGCACAATCGCACTTCGCTTCTGTTGTATTTTATCTTTTAGATTTTTTATGAGGTTCTCAATATCTTCCACATTGTAGGCATAGATGAGCTTACATTGCTTGGCCTGTATGTTGCCGTTGTTTAAATTTTTCAGTGCATGTTGCAGGCAATAAATATTGCCCTCTTCGGTCTTCACCATTGAAATGTAGAGATTCGCACGGCATAAATCACACTCACTCTCGATAGACTTAAAAGGTGGCTGTTGCTTTTTGGCTTTTGGACCCTTCTCAACATGCACTTTCTCTGTGGAAGTAACACCAGCAGCCTATAGCGAAAGACGAAAATATAGCAAAAATTCTGCTCTATTTCAATGACATCGTATTTACCTTAAGCTGTTCTCTTGCTGCCATTTCCTTTTCAAATACTTCATGCAGCATTGGCGACATTTGTTGCAGAGTGTCGGATGTGACGCGCTGATCATATCCTAAGGCGAAAAGCAACTGTTCTAGAGAGAACATGGCTGGCTCGCAGCTGTCATGTATATCCTATAAAAAAGCGAAAAACAAGCCGATAACAAATATGAAACAATAAGAGGGTATAATTTAATAAGAAAAACACCAGAAACTTTCACTTACCCTAAAATCATCCTTGGCCAGGTCAAGCCAGGAGGTTGTAGCAAAGTACACACTTTCTGATACCACGTAACCGGTGGCTAAGCTGGAAGTATACGCACGTGGGAACACTACGATGAATTCGCCCGGTTTCTGTTCAATGCGACACAAAGAGACGCCGCGGTCGGTAAGCATATGCGGAGGAACCATGACTGTGTCGCACGGTAACCATATTGTCTTGTTCTGACAATGCGTCGGAATGAGCGAAGTAAGAGCGGCTCTAAAGTTGGCACTCTGGTCATCGGGAATGCCGTACCACAGCTTCGAAGCGCCGGTATGCAAGTATTCTATCCACGACAGGCCATGCGGATCGCGGTACCAACAACACGCAGAGAACAGCATTCCCACATGCAACGTTGGCACTGTCACGCCCATCACAGGCCCTAACGAACGCAGCACCGAGCCGGGATTGTTCGTTAGCACTTTTAAATTCCACGGATGGCGCGCATAGTTCGAGCCTTTGCCTTTCGGTCCGGGACTGGGAAAGCCGTAGCCCCAGCCCGACGAGTCTATGGAGCCGGAATGCACGCACACGTGACTGTCGCGCACTGCCACGTGTCGCCAGAATTCAGCCTCGACTTCGTTCACCGTTGGCTCCGTATTCTTAAACCACAACGCCATAGTGTTGCGCGCAATCCGGTAGAATTGGCTAAGCGGCATACTCCGCCCCTTCACAATGCACTCCATTGAAACGCCGTCGACTTCCTCCTCCGACTCCTCATCGTCCTCAGATGACACGTCCTCCTCCTCATTTGACACGCTCTCCGTGTTCACAAAGCGGTCAGCGTTTCGTCTGGCTCGTGCTTCTCGCTTGGCCCAATCGGCTTCTACTTCATCGAAAAGTTTCTGTCGCTCCGCAGGGGACAGCGTGTCGTAGGGCAGCAAGTATTTACAGTAAATGTCGTCCAGCTTGGTAACGCGATCCTGCGCTAACTTTGGAATGCACATGTCCTCTGCCACCCGGGACCATTTCTTTTTTTCGATAACTTCTTTGAGGCCTCCCAGCTCCTGAACGGTGTGATATAGGCGCGGCAGATCAACCTCCATGCCACCAATCCATGGCGGGTGATTCATGACGATGCTCTGCGTTGCCAAGTACTTCTTGATGGCACTCATCTCTTTGGCACTCGGCCCCCAGCGATGCAACATTTTGTGCACGTACTGGTTGTACGCTGTGAATCGCATCTCGTCCGAGATACGACATTCGGGCTTGAAAGTCGCCGGAGGAATGATCTTACATATTCCGAAGCGGGCGGCGATCGGTGTGATGCGCTCAATGAATTCTATGGGATCGGCGAATTCCTTTTCAGTCGGCCGGAATATTGGTGCTTCTACCATTTGCGTGGGGTCGTCGTGCCTTGGAAAGGCGGTATTGTTTGACATTTTTATCGGTGTATCATCCTTGAACTTTTTGTTCAGAGTGTGAGATGGCGGTCCCGCCACACCAATTCGAGACTTTGCCGAACCCGAGAAGAGTGACGAGTTCGAATTAACTCTTACCAGTGCACTGCCTGCAGCTGCAGTGGACGTTGTGGGCTGTGGAGTTGGTGGTACCACGTCCGATGGTTTGAAGCGTGGCTGAACTGTGCCAATCGGTACATTCTTATTCGATGGGCTGTTTACAGCAGAAGAAGCACTTGCAGCACTTGCTGCCGCCGCCGCTACTGCAGCGGCTGCGGAAGTGCTTGGCATCACATTAGAAGTATTTGTTGGCTTTTTTGCTGATTCGGCAACTGCAGCAGTGGTTGCTGCTGCTGATGTGGTCATCAGTGTCTTCACAATATCCGACACATCCATCGAGTCTGGCAAGGGTCGGGAATTAGAGCCCATTTGCGCTTTAGTCACCAGCGTAGCGTGCATAATTACTTTCTGGTTCGGTCCGTCTGGTCCTTCTCTACCCAACTTTACTGCTACGCCTTGTATGCCGCCACTACTGTCGCCCCCTACGCCACCGCCTTGTAGGGGTATATAGAAAGTGTGTCCATCAGAGTCAGAATCTGCGTCGTTCGTTGGTACAACCTCTTGTTTTTTAGTGGCTTTTGTAGATTTTCCTGCAGCAGCGGACTTGGCAGCTCCGGCTTTTTCTGCTTCCAAGCTAACTTTGACCTGCTTGCAATTCCCCGATGGTGACAGCGTCAGCGAGACTGAACTACTTTGAGATGCATTGGCGATATCCTTGTTTGCTTTCTCGGCGGCAGCAGCAGCTGCTCTCTTCTTAGCTGGCGATGTGCGAGTCGTCGGCGGTGTAGCGATCAGCTCTTCGACATGAGAATCTTGACGGCTTTGGCGACGAAAAGCTGGTTTGGAAATGGCTTTGGTGCCAACCTCGTCGTCGTCCTTGTCGAAAGAATAGATGGACTTCTCATTTTCAACAGAAAATGCACCATACGAGAAGGGAGCCGTTTTCCTATGACTTGTCGTAGTAGTTTCTTTAAGCTCAATTTGCTTTTGAGTTTTTTGATTATAGACTGGAGTACGCTTCGGCGTTTTGCCGCTGGCACTATTACTAGCCGAGTTAGCTGCGTTGGCCTTTTGTGAGTTTGCAGTGGGACTTTTGTCAGCAGCAGTAGCAGCCGAAGTTGCCGCAGAAACAATGTTTTTCTTTCTATTTTGCTTGGGCGTCGCTGTAGATTCCAAAGTGTTTTGATTTTGCTCCGTTCCTGACTTCAACTGTTTACCAGCAACAGTAGATTTCGCGCTAGCACTTTGAGGCTCCTTTTCTTTGTCGATCTTACTTTGCTTGGTGTCTTTGTTTGCTGCGGAGTCTTTAGCAGCACTCTTCTCGTCTTTCACTTCCTTATCGCTCTTTTTTTCCACCTTTTCCTTCAAAAATGTTTTACCTTCATTTGTTGTGGAGTTTTGCTTTACGCCCGATTTCTGCGTGAAGTTCACTGCTTGAATATTAGCTTTTTCATTGTCGGCAGCCGCTTCTGCCTGAATCGCAGCGTCCAACTGTTTAGCTTCATCCTTTCTGTTAGTAGTAGCAACTACGGGGGTAGCTTTCAGAGATGGTCCCTTGGCCGACCAAGCACTTTCGCTCTTCCCCAAGTCACGCGTGGCCTTTGATGACGAACTGAACGAGGTACTCTCCTTATCGTCCCGCGTGGGAGGCGGTGTAGTTGCAAACATATTAGGTCGTATGTTATCGTCCAACTCATCATCCAAATCGTCTTGAATCTCATCGGGATTTGAGGAGCACTCTATAAGCCATTTTTGTATTTGCTCGTGTGTCATGTTTACTTTCGCTTTTCGGCGCTCTTTGCTTGATAACTGGTCACCTATGTAGCCCTCAGTGGGCACAACTGGGCCTAAAACTGGCTTATGAATCGAGCCACATTTACCCAGGGTGCACTTTGTATTATCCGGACCCGAGCTCTGAGCGAGGCTAACACTGGCTATGCCAAATATTTTACCAGACTCCTCTTTACTTGGCATTAAATTCGCCGCTAATATGCTACCAATTTCGTCTTTCAATGGATCAGCGGAGTTTGTAGCTGCGGCTAGGGTTGCTGCCGCAGATGTTATTGAGTTTGACGCTGCATGTAATGAAGTCGCTACTGCGCCCGCCGATACATTCACACTCATTGCAACTGTTTGGATCTTTGGACTTAGTGTAGAATTGCCAACCATGCCCGTTTTCGAGGTGCTGGACGGCACATCAAATCTTACTGGGGAAGGTGATGGAAAGTTATTATTACGAGGCAGGGATGTGCGATCAAATTTCGGAGTGAGAAAATTTGGGTTTATTTTGGGCGATGGATATGCTTCAATCGGGGGTGGGTATGTTGTAGGAGGCGTCTGATATTTGAGAGGAGATTGAGGCGGAGGGGGCGCTGTTAGATGCGCTGCTACTGGTGGCGGGGGGACGGGCACCGACGGGGACTTTATTGTTGCGGTAAACTGATGAGCCGTTGGCGGCCGTACGTGAGCGACTCCGTGATAGTGAGATGCTGCTTGTGACAGATACGACGCAGACTTATTGAAAGTAGTATTTAGCACGTTTTGTGCAGCCACATTTGAGGAGGGAATAGCATAAGTTGCCGGCACATTTAGTATCTTTGATGTTGGAACTGGAGACTTCTTCTCAATAGTCTTAAATGGACTCGGGGCTTGACAATTACTTGTTGTTGGAGTGATTTGTTGCGGGATTGTGGTTGGCGAGGTATTTGTAACGTGCGCTGCTGTCAGTGGAGCCGTAGAAACTGGTTTAGTTGTAAGAGGAAGCATTGTTAAGGTGGTCGTTGTTGTCGTTGCTAAGCTCTGTGGAACCAAATCCAACTTATTTGAATCTAACTGCTCTGAATCCTTCTCGCCCGTCTTGATGCTTGCCTTAATGGCTAGAGGTTCGTCGTCGGAGTCACTGAAACTCTTCTCAAGCTTACGCTTAGTTTCATTTACTTGCTCGTTTAGCAAAAAATCCTCGTCTTCGGAATCAATTTTATTTAGCTCAGATTTATCTTTATTTTGCGTAGCCTCAGCTACAGGAGCTATCTTCGTGATGGCGCCCTTTTTTACCAACATGCCTTCGATTTCACGTTTGACGGGTACGTGCTGCTTCCCCAACTTTGGTGGTCGTCCGCGCCGTACTGTGGTTGGCTTCTCGACGACATTCACTGGAGATTCCGATGCAAGTTGTTTTGCAACTGACTTCGTTACGCTTGGAGAAGAAGCAGCCGTTTTGGCAGATGCGGATTGAGACGCGCTTTTCTTCAATTCAATTTCTCTCTTTTCCATTTCTTTTACATTTGGTAAGTCAGGAAAACTATTTAAAGAGTTGTCATCGTCCTCGTCATCAGGAAGCTGCAGCTTGTGGCTAATTATTCCCATATAAATAGTGGCTGCTTCTTTAGTTTTTCGTAAGGGGCGCTGACTCCTTATAGGTGCACTTGGGGACACATCTTTTTCGTCTTCGCCATTAACAGGTTGGGTTTCGACTTTTGCCTTTTTGCGAGATTGTCGTGATGTGTTTAGTGTTACCTTTTTAGGTGATGCTGACAATATATCGCTGTCTTCTTCAGGATCTTCTGCAGCCACCTTTTTAGCATTTTTTCCTCGTTTGATTTTGCTCTTAACGATTTCTTCGGGCTTTTCGTCCTTTGTATCTAAACCAAATAGTTGGGCTTTATTAGCTATATCGGCTACTTCGGTCGCAGTACTTTTGTTTTTTATTTCGTCATTCTTTTCTAATGTTTTTTTGAGAATTGGTTTCTTGCCTTGTTTATTGATACGTCCTGTGGCTTTTTTCGGGCTGTTTTTAACTTTCTTAAGTTTGATTGATTTAGCCAATGGTTGTTCATCATCCGATGAGAAATCAAAAACGTTCATATTCTTATTTTTGTCATTTTCAAGAGTTTTATCTGCATTAACATTCTTCAGTACACTTTCACTTGTGTTAATTACTTTCAAGTCTTTCAGGACTTTAGCTTCTAGTTTGTTATCTTTTATTTCTGTTTCCTTTTTATTGTAATCTTTTGCATTTGTTGAATCTGGGGACATTTCTTTTGTCACTGTCTCCTTCAAATCCCGCTCATCACGATGTGGCACTTTAACTGGCTCGAAAAAAGCTCTTTGCCTCGTCATGCGGCCAGACGGTTCTGGCGACGGTATGAAAATAGGTGATTCCTTTTGCCTTAGTCGTTTCAAAGGTTGTTTCTCTTTCACCGGCAGCTCCTGCTTCTGTATTTCTTTTGCAGATTCTTTTGTTTTAATTCCGTCCGTTGAGTTATCCTTGGGAAAATCCTTGGTTTGTTTTGCTGATGATGAAGCTCGACTTTTGCGTGATTTCTCACTCTCTTTAGAGGGTGTTTCAGTATTTCTTTCTGGTGGTATTGGAGTTTTTGCTTTCGCTTTTGGAACGCTTGTCTTCGGTTCTTCAGCATTCGGCTTAAGAGATTCCTCTATTTTTGTATCCTCATCATTAGCTGAGAAGTATTCCTCGTCGTCGTCGGTTTCGGGTTGTATCTGTGTTTTTGTACTTGTTCTTATTGAACGTCGCTTTGACTCCGGTGAGTTATTGCACGTTTCCACTTCAGAAGTATTGCGCAATTGACGATCATGTGCACGATTTCGACGATTTCCCTCCGTCAATACTTCAGCTCGCTTGCGCACCGCGAACGGTAAAACTGAATTATCCGTGGACTCTTTCATGTCGCCATTGTCCCTGTCAACATTCGTAACATTATCTCCTGTTTTAACCATTTCTGTTTTACTTTTCTCGGGAGTAATGTGAACTGTTGCTGAAGTTGATGCTTGAGGCTCTGCATCTTTGATAGCTGTTTTGGGTCTGCCTCTTTTTCCCTTTTTTGTTGCCTTTGTTGGTTTTGGTATGGGTTTTCGCACGGGTGCTTCGGGCTCTTTTGGTTTGCCTTGATTCAAATAATCTAAATGAGCCGGTAATTCACGGGTACCACGAAAACACAAGAATGTAAGAAAATCTTCCGTTTTGGGTCGCTTATTCGGCAAAATTTCGGTTGGAGGTTCCCGACTTTCTGATGATGTGCTCGGTCCAGTGTTAGATGATGATGATGCCGCAATAACGGAATTGTACGATGAAGTTGGCGCGCTTTGTCCCTGGGCAAATTTTCTTTGAGCCTGTACTTTTGTCCTAGGAGATAATACAAGAAAAATAGATATGTAGACTTAAATTTTTAATATATGGACACGTTTTACTTTAATTCAAACCAATACAAAAACTTTAAGTAATATCATCATATTTAAGTAATTAATGTTTTGCTATAAAGGGACTAGATGTATGCACATATGTACTGTCACGACAGAACGACAGATGTAGAAGAAGAGGTTGTACTTCAATGTGATACTTGCTCTCAAGAACAATGTTCTAATAATTGATGTTTAAAATAAAACTAAATACCTTTCGCGTGTTCGGTAGCATAAAACCGAATTTATATGTATGTACATATTTATATGGATACAAAGTGAAATGTGCCAAAGTTGAATTAATAGGTCTTCCTTTCTGAATTAAGTTTTCACACATTTTAAGATGAGTTTTGCAAATGTTATGTCCCTAATGTCGTGACGTTTGTTGGATAACGCATGGAAAAATATAATTTTATACATGCTTGTAAATAGAGCAAAAGTGAAACAATAATCGGAATATTTCTGTTAGTGACGGGGTGTATTTTCAATCTCAATTTCGTTAATCTTTGTGAAATATTTACCCACATACATTTAAATAATCGTTGCTATTGTGCATACACATGCACTATAGTCAGTTGTCTTCCTGAAAGAAAGCTAGCACCTACCCAACCCCACCCTCTCTTTCATCTGTTAAAGTGCAGCTCTGTTTGATGGCCCGACAATTCTCTACCATCTCCTTTGCACTGTACTCCTAAGTACATATTTAATTAATTACTGAATAGAACGAAAATAAAACAACAGAGCGCCAAGGTACTGCAAATTCAGATTTTACCTTTTGGGCATTTCAGGTGACGATTCCACTGCCGACGGCTGCGGCGCTGGCGGAGACTCTTTGCGGCGTTTCCGCTTGGAGTCTTTGGCTTTGGAAACAACCATTTCCCCCAGCACTTCGGTTTACCTCTTAAACTCAGATTTACACGAATTTCTTTTTTTTTCAATTCTTTTAATCTTGATAAGGGTCGGTATACTGCAATGCCAAATGATGTTTTAAAATCAGTGGGCGTTCGAAACGCCTCTTCCCATTAGACACACTTATAAAAAACGGCAAATAGTTCTGACTTGATTTCAATTCTACTGCGTACAAATCGCATAAATTTTACTCCCTCCAATTACACACAATACCAACACTGTCCAAATTTTTCCATTTGCAAAAAATTGTCACTCGCCGTTTGTTTTTTCCCTTATGTTTTCCATCTTTCAAAGGTGTTTAATAAAATATACCTAAGCGGAAAACACTTTCTTTATGTTTGATAACCATATTTCTTGTAATTTCATAAAATTTTTCACAATTTTCACAGCAGAAAACCTATTTTAAATTACGACCACATCACATAAAAATTTATTTTCCTCGCCGCTCAGGGTTGGGCTGGGCCAAAATAAAAACGTACCCCATTTTTTAAAAAACGTACCTTTTTCATAAATTTCGTACCTTGCGAATAAAAAGTAATTCGAAAAGGGATGAGTCGTGCGAGGCATCCGTCGTTTGATGAAAAAAAAGGTCTCCTACTCTGATTTTAGGCTACACCTAAAAGAAGTTGGTGCGGTACCAGACGAGGAACATGATTACAACAACCATTGTCTCAGAATAATATTGGCAGTCGATTATTCATTCTTAAGAAACTACTAAATTTTTCGCCTGCTCAATACAACCTTACACTTTCATTCAATCCACTTTCGCTTCCAAAAAATCGCTTGTTAAAGTGAGAAGTCAACAGACGAACGGGAGAGCTACCATTTCACGTTAGAGAAAAAGAGATATTTGGAGCCATGACTATTCCGCTAAACAGAAACAACTAGTGTTTCATACATAATCTTGTGTTCAAAGAACGAAATCTCGTGCCGCGCGTTTTTCTATCTGGTACGAAATGGTACGTTTTCGATTAAAGTTGTGCACTTCTTGGCGCAATTATTTTAAGCACATATAATTTGTAATTAAAATATTGTCATGCACAGTTATTTGCTTATTTATAATGTCAAATCTGGTCACTGCAAATGCTTAATAATTAAAGATATGTATGTACATATGTGTATGTATTCAATATTTTTATCAAAACAAATTTAAAATTTTTTACTTTAAAATTTATTTTGGTTATAATTGGATGGAGGGCGCCGCGGTGGCTCAGTGGTCTAAGTGCTTGGACGCTGACGCAGAGGACCTGGGTTCAACTCCCGGTCTGGTAACATCTAATAGAAAAAGAAAATTTGTTTTCAAATTGTTTCTCTGCGCGGCGCCACTTCTCGCGGTGAATTGGTAATTCTCCGAGAATAATCTTTGCCATGAAAAGCTTCTGAAACCCGTTCGGATTCGGTAAAGTAGGTCCCGTTAATTTGTGAAAAATATGACAAGCACACACAAGTTAATGCAAGAAAGCTAGGCCTAAGCTCACACGGGCTGTTGTGCCAGTCAATTAATTAATTAATAATAATTGCATGGAAATGTAATAAGGACGGAAGTTGACAACTGCAACATTTTGTGCAATGTTATTCATCTAAAAGATTTACATTCAAATTGCACAATAATCGTTAATTTTCATATAAACATGATATTTGACTCATTCTGAAATGTAAACAATAACAGTATTTTTTTGCCATTTCCGCATTGTAAGCAAAACACAAATTCACCAAAAATGACGCTCAACTGCGAAAAACTGAACAGCACCGTGTTGAATGTGGAATCGAGGTGGTGGATTTCGCAAATGTATGGGAAGCTCTGCCGGCTTTGTTGCCCGCAGTTCTAAATTCGTAAGAGTGGTTTAGTAAAACAAGTTCTAGTGTGAGTGGGTTAGTAAAAAACGTATATGTATATCGAAGCCGGACGAGGCAGTTAGACTGTGCGTCTCTCTTACTCTACTGATGATTTGTGGGTAGTGCAGTTTGCGATGTTGCCAAATAAATGATATTTACTGAAGATTTTGATTAATTTTCGACCTGGCTGGCAGCTACGAGTCGCACAGTGCAGATTTGCTATAAAAGCGTACTTGTACTGGTAGTACTATTTTTACTTAACCCTTAGGAGTTTGTACTTTAACTTTAGAACTTTTACTTAACCGTTTCGTAGGAGGGAGTATATACTATGCATTTTTCCACCAGAGAAATTATTTTACTCGGGCTGTATTGCATAGATTTACTCTGGGAACTGAAACGTGTACGCAAAAAATAAAAACGTACCCAAATTAGTACGAAAGCACGGGAATTTCCTACCCTGTCGCCGCTCGTTTTGCGTATAGCGGGGTTTAGACGATCCTACATGTCCAACATGGCTTGACGGCAGGAATAACTGTACACGTGCCGCTGCGTATTCACGGTCCCACATGTCGTACAATATCACTTTCGTCAAGTTGGCAAGCGAGACGCACGCATACAGCCAAGGCCTTTTTACCGACGGCAAATGAGACTTTTGAAAAAGAATGGGTGTTCTCAGCTCTCGTCAATAG
The DNA here is from genome assembly GCA_963457695.1 of Neria commutata. Taxonomy (NCBI): domain Eukaryota; kingdom Metazoa; phylum Arthropoda; class Insecta; order Diptera; family Micropezidae; genus Neria; species Neria commutata. The sequence continues at coordinate 20,639,100 of OY735248.1, read as the reverse complement.
CATTCGACTCAATTAGGATTTTTAAAAGCGCTACGTACACTTTATTTTGTGCGTTTTTATTTTTATGAACTCCGCCATTAATTTTCCAAGTTTCAGGAAAATTATTTTTATTTATCTCTTTTATGCATCTTTAGTGCATAGCATTCATTTTCATAGTGATGCAAAATGAAATGCTATAGCATTTAATTATTCATTTAATTTTTTTACATCCTTAAGTTTTTCTAATTAACGTATATTTCAAAGTAAGAACCAACTGCAAGCTGCAGCTCATTGAAATTCTTACTGTCCGTGATCATGTTAACAGCACGGACAATTTCTCAAAGTGCCAAAATACACTAGGCTTGACCAACATTTGTTTATACAGGTTGGATGGTTTGACAAGCGACCAGAAATATCAAAAAATTTTGAAAACCATCCCACATGTCACATGTGTGACAAGCGGTTGTTTCTTGCGTATACACGATCCAACATCCCGGCTTGTCCTACATGTTGGACGACATATAGGACCGTCTAAACGCCGCTTATAGTGGACAAGCGGTGATGCCACTTTGTGGCAACTTCAATTAGCTTGTAGAGGGCGCTATCGTCTCTTAACCGCAATGATTACAACTGTCCCACTGTTCTTATGGCCGAGTTCTAATGGTGCGTGCATGCGCCACATTGCGCTGACAGCTAAGTTGAACTAGTGCAAACATACGAAGAGAGTGCCAATGAGCGGCGCGCTGAGCGCAGAGCGCAGAAAGTTGACCAACTTTCAACTTTTGCTGCACTCTTTTGCGCTGACAGCTCATCTACAGCTCCATACACACCTTGTGGTTGCCATCAGTGTGAAATAAAAGTGTGGTAGCTGAATATATTTTTATGTTGTACTTATTTCAGTCAATATTAGGTTTAAACGATATATACACAATATTAAAAGTTAATATAGCTATAAACTTGGGACGAAATATGTTCTGTAAACTATTTAAGAATGTTTACTGCTCAAGTTGTAAATTGCCGAAGTGGGGTGACTCTTTTTGGAGCGCACGCATTCCGTGCATTGGAACAGCTCAAGTGCGCTTCAAATTTTTTCGCTTACGCACTGGCGCAATCTGGCGCACGCACGCACCATTAAAACTCGGCCGCTCATTGGCACTCTCTTCATATGTTTGCACTAGTTCAACTTAGCTGTCAGCGCAATGTGGCGCAATGTGGCGCACGCACGCACCATTAGAACTCGGCCATTATCTTTTGTACAGTTGTACAGTGGCTAAGCATAATTTTTCGATATGCAAAATTGGTATGGGCGAAAACGAACATTTTTAATAATTCGATGCCTCAGCACCTGATCACTTTGGAGCAATATTTATCCTCGTGTTCACAACAAAAACACTAAGACACAACGATAGTGCAATTAGTAAAGGCGTAGGTTTTTCGATGATAAAAATATCGCATTATCAGGAAAAATAAATAATAATAATTGTAGACGCTGATTTAAAATATCGATAAATTTAACCGCAACATCCAGTCCGCTGTTCTGCAACATCCTGAAGTCAAAATAAAAACGTATTTAACATCCCTGGACAAGCGCATCAAATTTAGCAACGCTAATTGTGAGTTGCAAAATTTTCTTTTACCAAAAGAACGGCGCTAATTGTTAAATAAAGACAGCTCAATAACCAAGCCCATTAGTGAAACAACTGAAAGAAAAATGTCCGAGGGTGCTGGCAATTGGTGCCTTATTGAAAGTGATCCTGGTAAGAAAGCCGCCGAGTTAACAATTGATGGTTACTGTCGCGTTTTTGCAAACTTGTTTTTACTCAAAAGCAAATACATATACCTGACATAAAGACTGGTTGTGATATTAAGTCATTTAACTTTACAATTTATCCCAGAATGTTTGTGTGACGCTAACATTTGCTCAAATACAATGCATGAAATAATGTTACTATCTTATCACTTGCAGGTGTTTTCACGGAATTGATCGGGGATTTCGGTGAGTTAATACACGCTGACGGCTGACGGTTAGTTTGTGTTTCATGGAATAGGTGTTTTACTTGCTAGGTTGCGAAGGAGCACAAATGGAGGAAATCTGGAGCCTTGATTCGGATTCATTCAAAAATCTAGAGCCCATACACGGGCTCATCTTCCTTTTTAAGTGGGTGCAAGATGACGAACCTGCGGGATCGATTGTGCGGGACAATCGACTGGAAAAGATCTTCTTCGCGAAGCAGGTCATTAACAACGCCTGTGCTACGCAAGCGATTTTAAGTATTCTGCTTAACTGCAGCCACGACGATATCAAGTTGGGAGAGACCCTGACTAACTTCAAGGAGTTCTGCCAGTTCTTTGATCCTTACAACAAGGGTCTGACGCTAAGTAACGCTTCGCAAATACGTACCGTGCACAATTCGTTTGCACGACAAACGCTTTTTGAGCTGGATAACAAGAGCCAGAGCAAGGACGACGACGTCTATCATTTCATTGGCTATATACCTATCGACGGTCGCCTTTACGAGCTGGATGGTCTGAAGGAAGGACCTATTGATCTTGGTGTTATTACAGCTGGTCAGAATTGGATCGATGTGGTGCGTCCTATTATCGAGCGTCGCATGCAGAAATACAGCGAAGGCGAAATTCACTTCAATTTGATGGCTTTGATCTCCGACCGACAGAAGATATACCAGCAGCAAATCGACAAATTGCTCAATGCTGGCGGCGACGCCATGGAAACGGAGGACGATAGAGAGACTGAAATTGCCAAACTGCGCTCGTTAATTGAATACGAAGTAGAGAAACGCAAGCGATACAAGGTAGGCCGATTTATTTAAAATTTAACAGTTAATTTGTATGTGGCGTTTCTCTGATTTGGCAGGTTGAAAATATACGACGTAAACACAACTATTTGCCTTTCATAGTGGAGCTCTTAAAAATGCTGGGGGAGCAAGGTCAACTGTTGCCCATCTACGAGAAAGCAAAACAACGCGCTATGGAGCGCGAGACAGCCGCTGCCAAAGGCAAATCCTAAGTTAAACACTCAAATTAAGCATTTCATCTCTTCGCATTTGTGTAAAAATGTATTGAGAGCAGCAGATAGCAAAGAATTTTGCATTTACTCTGCTGAAAACGAGTAGTAGCTGCATTAAGATCCTTTAGAGCTGTTGGAAATTAATATTATATTGCATCTTAAACGATTTCGTGCGCGTTCACTGCCACTCTATCAATATTTATGCAAATGACTTTTTGTAATAATTTGCAAGCATTAAGAAAAGCTCTATAAGAAGATACAAATAAATTTCGATTTTTTAATGTTAACTTCCTGCCTTTTTGGTTCGAATAAAAGTCTCACACAAAAACACGTTATTCTTCTTTGTCTGTTTGACACAATGATTCATTCTTTATATTTCAGTTGTTATTTTCGATAATTTTAGCATATATAATATGTATGTATATAATATAGTATTATATGATATAGTATATATATGTATATATAATTTATTCTTTATTACAATATTGTATATTGTGTAGCTTAATACTTATTTAATTTATATTTACTGCAAGTATTGTATATAGGAATATTATGTTAATCATTGATTTTGTTGATTTCTAGGTTCTTTTTCCACTTCGTAACGGTTTCTTCTTTATTGGTGTATTCGATCAATTGTTGGGCAAACGAATTGGTGGTGTTTTGAATATAAACGTTTAATGGTGAGTGCATTCTCGGTTTTGGATGTTCATTAAAAATTATTACTCTTCATCTTTTCTTAGTTCTTGGCTTTTTGTTCCTGTTAAACTAAATGTGCTGTATATATTTTAGTTAAATATTCAGACATTTTAGATTGGTCTAAAAGCAATGTAGAAAAATTATCCAGCTCTGAATTTCAGTTTAACTCGAATACTAAAATGGCTTAACATAGTTAAACTTTTCTATTCGATTTGAACTCCAAAACGTGAATTAAAAGGTCGAATATTAGCTGCAGAAGGCCTGTTCTAGCTTTCATGTCGATTTCAATTCCGACTCAAAGTTAAGCTCAGAAAACAAGCATGAGCATCTAAAAACAATTAAAATTTTGTATTTATAAATTTGTTAGTAAATACTATAGAATTGTTAATATTTTCTCTGGTTAGACTTGCTTTTCTATTTAACGAGTGAAACAACAAAGTGGCAACAAATTAAAAATTAAAATTTAAAGAATGTTCAAATAAATTTATTGTAGAATGTAAACATGAACGGCAACATAGAACATACAAATTAAATAAATCGTGTAATTTTTGCTTTTTTGCTTATGAAAATTAAAATCTAACTAAATTACTAGTATTTACAGTTGCGTGTGGTTATTTGTGCATAATTAGACGCTGACGCTTGTAATTTAGCTAATTAATTAATTAATGCTACGTCATTTTTGCGTTTATACAATGAATACGAAAATAGGCTTGCCTCTTTACTTTGCCCTCGGGTGCTTAGATTTAATTAATTGCTTATGCTGATTTTATGTAATCTCCTTCTGAACTTATTTTGAATTCAGTTAGCATTGGCTTACTCGCTAAGCACTTTTAGCTGTTTTAAATTATAAAGTAATTTTAAGTAATTTAATTTCAAGCCTGCGGTTTTGTTGTTCTTGCTCGTTATTTTCACTGATTTAATTAATTTAGCACTTATTGTTAGCATTTAATTTTAATTGTTTGCTTTAACGTTTGAAGACACAACAGTTTCTGGCCCAGTTCCAGGAAGTATTCACACAAGTGCGACACACTTGCCTCACGCTTTTCGCCACAAAACCAACATCGCTAGCAGCACCATCGCCGCAACAACCAAATGTTGGTCCTCTTGCTCTGATTTGGCCGCACCAGCAGCGTGCACGCCTACGTGCTTTTGCATCTGGTGCGTAAGAGTTCGCGCAAGTAATCGTTAAGAGGCCATGACGTCACCGATGGTGTCTCGATGTGGCTGCCGCGCCGTTTCAGCACCATTCTTATGAACTGTAAATTGAATGCTAAGAGGTTTTGTGGGTTCTGTGGTTTCTTGCTGGTTTTGGTATTGGTTTCTTTTTGGAAGCACATCATGTAGGAACTGCTTTTGGTTTAGTCCGAAAAGAGATCGTTTCATGTTTATCGGATTTGAATATCGATATAGGTAAAAGCGTTTTAGAAAATACCTGCTGCATGCATGCGATTATATAGATTTTTCTTTTTCTTCTTCAATATCATATCCAAGTTGTAGCCCTCAAGTACTATTCTGCGTTGCATGGGAAATCATAAAATGATCGTTAGATTCGAAATTGCGTTGCGTTCGGTTTTATACTTACTTATCGATGCGATTCAGGCCGAGGATGTCCTTGAATGCCACGAATATCTTGTTCAGTGTTAAATTGGGTAGTCCCTGGCCCAGATATCGTACAAATTTAAGTTGCTCGGCCTTGGGCAAGCCGCTCTCATGGAAGTCCAGAAAGGGTCTATGATCGGCCACCTTATATTCCTGTTATTCACACACACACACAGAGAACGATTATGAAAAAGTATTTTTTAATGAAATCAATGGGAATAATTTTGTCAAAGTGAAGGCTCATTTAGTTCATTCTTAGTTGGTTTGCAAAGCTTAAAATCAAAACTTTTCTCTAATACTTTAAATGAGTCAGAATGAGCCTCTCTCAACTCCCCAGCACGAACAACATTTAAAAATATTTGTCTGTGCCTTTCTTCCTCTAACGTTTGCTCACATTGCAAAACTTGATGAAGTTCTCGATGACTATGTACTTTTCGTAATACGTTACGGGTTGACTACTCTGAATACCGAACTGTTTTAGGATCTCCTGCTTTTTCGGCGGCAGCCGCGTTATGTGTGTACAGACCCCGTCCTCGATGCGGTGCGTTTCCGGCACATCGAAATTCTCGTAAATTACAAAATTCTCAAGCGCTTTGGGCATTATGCATTTGTAGGCAATCACCTCGGCTGTGGATGCTGCAACATTGTTGTTGTGGTTATGGTTGCTTATGTTATTATTGCCATTTGGCGGAGCGTCGATACCGTCGTTAGATTGTTGCTGTATCATATTCTTTAGGTCTGCAAAGGATATATATACATAGTACTAACATACATATAAACAGATGCATATAGATACAAAATGAAATTGTATAATAGATATTTTACGAATAGCTAAGCATACGAATCCGATCAAATATTACGGACCCTTTCTGTTAGTCGAAATCGTTCGCAACACAAACGATAGCTGCTTTTATTTTTTGATAAAGCAAGCATCGGCCGAACAGAAATGGATCGTTTACGTCTTTGAAAAAGAGGATGTGCTGTTAAAAAAAAGTGGAGTGAAACGAAGTGTTGGTCGAAAAAATTAAGTGAAGCCATATTGAAGATAACATGTAGGTGGAATCAGAAAATCTGATTTAGTGTTTCTTAATTAAGTTGTAGGCCTTCATATTGAAAACACAGTATCCATTTTATTCAATGCGGGCATAAATCTGTGCGTAGCAATATGAAACATGACCATACAAGTATTGATAGAAAACATTTTAACGTGTGCCACTTTCAGAAAATATGCAGCTCAGAAACATTTGTTAAAATAGTAAAAATATTGCATGCTCTCGTGGTAGAGCATAGCAAGAGCATGCTTCGTTTAAGTTGCCAAATATCTCTATTTTTAGCCTATGCATGCAATTCTGCTTGACAGCTAGCCGCAATAAATGAACCCCAGAGCAAAAAGACATGCCGAATCACATAATAATATTTTATGTACATATGTGTAGACGATCACAATATCTGAAAAAAGCATTCCAATGCAGTAGAGAGTATAGAAAATGTACTCTAGTACTTTTAATCACTTATGGTGTTTGTATTCGAAACAAATTTTTGAAATATACACACAAAATTACAAAATAAATATATTCATAAAATGCTCGTGTATGTAATGTATAATATGTATGTAAGTATACAATAATAATCTCTTTTAAAGGAATAACATTGCATTGTTATACATAGTCGTAGTACTACATGCTGCTGTCATGGGTTTACCTAATCTTTTTGAAACAAATTACCAAAATACAAATTACATAATACAATAGAATAGAAAAACACATTGATACATATGCATATAAAACTTCATTACAATAACATATTGTAGTAGACATAGTGAAACGAAATTAATTTTTGGTTAAAGCAATACGAACATTTTCATATCAAGCCTCAGATTAAAATGTATAAATTTAATTAGCACAAAAAGGTAGTCAAATGTTTTGCTGGCTTGTGTTCGGGTTTCGGTTGTTAACATGCGCTTAAATTGCTGGATGGACCCATCGGCATCAGGACTTGCGGGGTATGTGGTACTTGTGGAACAACATGTGGGTGTGGATGTGTAGGATGTAGTGCTTGAGACTGTGGTACAGGTTGAGGTTGAGGTTGAGGCTGAGCTTGAAATTGAGTTTGAGGTGGATGTGTAGGCTGAAGCGGCTGAAGCTGTGGTTGAGGTTGTGACTGAGTCTGGTTTGATAGATTTAGAGGTGGCACACTGTGGTTTTGTTTATTCGGGATAGTTCCTAAAAGTTGTACAAATAATAAAATTAATAAATAAAATTGTTCGAAAATTTGCTAACGAAAATACGAATTTAATTTCAATTGTTTAAAATGCTGTGATTTTATAAATGAGTGGTTATTATTGATAAAATTGTGCTTATTGATAAAATTGTGAAGAACTTTATTATAAATAGAAGTTTTAAGCTATTACATACATAAATAAATAGATTGCACAGCATGCAGATTCTCGGAATAGAGAACACAAACATCGGATTTACATACATACATACATCACATTACAGTTGACTGAAATGCTTTGTGAATACATACTTGTACTTTCCCCCGATATATGGAACTATTCATGTTTTAAACTCACCAGCTGTGGTATTCGATAGAAAACGCTTTGTTTTGTCCAGAATATAAGGCAAATTGTAGCCATCCTTTATGTAGCTGTAAATAAATGCCATAATTACTTTTCAAATTTTAGAGTAAAAAGAGTTATGCTTACATTTCGGTACGTTTTGTGCAGAATAAATTTTTAAAATTGCTATAAATGCAAAATAATGTGAACGTTGGCAGTCCTTGTCCAAGATAACGCGCAAACTTAATTTGTTCAGGTTTGTTCAAGCCACTTTGATTGAGTGATAGAAACGGCCGATGATCTTTAACATCGTATTCCTAAAAGAAATATATAAAAATTGAATTCATGTAGGAATAAGTTAAGAATGATATTGGAACAATATAGAAACAACAGCTTATTCTTCTTTCATCCTATTCAAAAAAAAAAAGGTAAGCTTGGAACCGGAGACTCGAAAAGGCGCGAGCAAAGCAGGGATGCCGTAACTTTTTTGGCGTAAATGGACCAAGCAAGTCAACCATTCAGCGTGCAATGAGTAATTTAAGTAATTTAAGCAAAGACTGATCAACAGTCAAGCCAAAGAAAAGATTGATGCGGAGTATTGCTGAATATCCAGGTACGTCTCATCGACGCCAGAATTGAGAAATTGAAAAATGTGCTTAAAAGAGCCCGCCTTTGCGCCACGGCCAGAGGCGATTACTTGGCCGACATCATATTCCAAACATAATGTTAAAGACCAATCAATAAAATATAAATTATAAAATTGTATTTCAGTTAAGTTATTATAAAAGACATCGACCTGAAACATGAAATGCACCCTGTACATTAAAAGAGTGTCTGCAAAATTATAAAATGAAATATAACAAGTAAGGAAGAATCAGTCGGGTTTCACCGACAGAGTAATACCCTACACCAAGTTCCCAAGTGTGTTGATAATCCACTGAAATTGTGGGTGCATTTAATTTACCGCCTACACATTACTGAAGTTATGAGGATTTTTAGCTTAATGCCTATATAGTGGGCGGACCACGCCCAATTTTCAGCATGACATAGAAGACAGATCCCTTAACTTGAGTACAAAGTATTATACTTTTCATTAAGTAATTAGCATAATTACAGTAATTTGATCGACGGACCATTGTGGGCGTCTTCTTCACCCGATTTGGCTAATCTCGGAACTTGAAGTAGTGGAATGTTAACTGCGACTGTATGCCAAATTTGGTCTAAATCAGACAACTCCTTCTTTTTCCCCTGTGCGCACGGACAGCAAGACAGACGGACGGACAGACGGACAACCGGAAATCAACACAGAAAGTGATTCTAAGCATTTCTATATATGTACTTTTGTCTATACCTAGGACGGCTCCTTTAATGCGTTACAATTTTCGCACAAAGTTATTATACCCTATTACCATAGGTGTAGGGAGGGTATAAAAATACAAATAAATAATTTGGAAACATCACAAACACAGAGAGAAAGTTTCAATGAAGCCATCATACCCAGCCCAAAAAGGGTTGCATTACCTGCTACGTACCAAAATACATCGCGTCGGCACAGGTCCAAGCAACCAACCCAGCCAGAAGGCGAGTAACCCGTTCAGCTGAGCGACAGTCAAATCATCATCGCACACATGAAGCGAATGTGTACATTTTGTTGCTTTTGATTATGTTAAAAATCAATAGAGCAAAGAAATGACAAGGAGAGCTGGCATACGCGGCGAGAGCGGTCCACCGGCTGTACACATCGAAGGAGATAGGTCCTTCTTGAGGTCTTCTGCGCTACCCAAAACTAACCACCTTCGAATTGATATGCATATGAGTAAATTCGTGCGAGAGTGCGGAGTTGTATTCATATAATATGTATGCCATTCCTATGGTCCAACACTCCCACCCAACATTCAACGCCCAAAAGCATCCGACACCCAAAATAGACCACCCACTATTGCCACACATCATCATAAACTTCCTCCCCAACCGTCAGCACAGCATCTCTCACTCATTATGAATGGAATGGTGGACGCAAGTCAAGTGTTGATGCTGAAGTCAGTAGTGAAATTTCGGCTCTTATATGCCTTGGTAATGATTGTATTCATGCATGTATGTGTGTGTGTGTGAGGGTATTGCAATGTCTGCATGGAGATGTATGTGAGAGGCGAAGGAATATGAATACGTAGGTAAACTTGGTATGCCAAGGACCTGAGTAAGTTACAGAGGGATGGTGGGAGCCGATCAAACATTTTTGATTTTAGTTTCACTTCATGATTGCCTGTAAATTCTTACATACTTAAGTGATATTTTTTCCATCCCGCCGCTTAAATGAAATACAAAAATTCTCACCAATTTTTGTTCGTTTATCTGAAGTTTTCGTTTAAATTTGGAATAAGTAATTGTATCGAGATTTGGTAAGTTCAGTCAATATAGACCGATCTTCCAACCCAGAGATACAACGTGATAGAGAAAGGCATTGCCCTTCGTAACGCGTATAAGTAGAAAAAATCTACCACGCCTTGGAGTGCGAAATTGGAGGCAACTAGCCAAAGATCGTGTTTGAAATATTGGTTCTGGCACCGGACAGTAGTGCTATCTAAGTGTGAACAGACCGACATTCTCGAAACGAATGCTGAAAACGGGACAAATGTTCGCCTAAATAAATATCAATTTTCGTATCCGAACATTCCGAACAGACAGCTTTTGAAGCTTATCTTTTAATGTTATTAATAATTGGCGGAACAACCCGCGAACCAGGCTTAGTATTAGCTTTCTAGTATTTCCTTGCGTGTGGATGTTCTATTTATTAAGATTTTTTGTGAGAAGCTTTTTATCATGGCGAGATGCCAACTAGCTTGCGAGCGACGGCGCCGCGGCATGAGTCGGCTGGAATTTGAACCAGTGACTGCACGCATCAGGGACTGAACACATATCCACCGAGCCCCGGTGGGCTTTTTTATTTTGTCAGGTTTTGACCAGTCCATATCTATGTACTTATGTGTAACTCAATTTACGTACATTTATGTATGATTAGTAGATAAATATATATATATAAATTGGATTTCTTCTTTGCTTTCTTTATATTCATATTAAAATACATATGTATGTATGTATGTACATACCTTCATGCAGCAGAAAATAAAAATTGATGGAACGATTTGCAAGTACATAACAGCAAACTATTATTTACGACTTGTATGTACTTAATAGCAAGAAAACGGATCTTGCAATTTAGAACATAGGTTAAATTGCAAATTTAAGGCCAACTTCGTTAGTGAGTACATTCAATCCGTGCTGCTCTACATATTCCCATGGAACAAACTAGCAACATCTTGGGATTTCTCGCTTAGAACCAAATGTCAGAAAGTACAGTTTCCAAAAGTTTTGAATGAATAGAAGCACACAGAGCTTTCCAATCCAAGATGGAATTTTACTTTATTTGGGAGAATGCCTCAAATACGAAATTTGATATTTTGGTGTCAGAAAATTTGGATAGGAAACTAACCACTGCATATGCTTAATTTAATATGCACAAAGGTATGTGTGTGTGTGTGTAAAAGTGTGTATACAACATATACATATGTATATATGTGCATCCACCTATGTCGGGATACATATATAATTTTAAAATTATTATCAACATGTAAGTGTAAACTTCCATGAGTATAAGTGCGTCAATGTGTGTGTAGTTCAAACGTGTATGGGAAATGAATGAGGCGGCAAGGATAAATGAGTGAGAGTGGGTGGATGGGATGGGTTGGGGTGGTGAGAGTTAGAAAGTGCGCCGGCAGGGTAAGGTTATGTTGTCGGTTGTATGCTCGGTTGGGTTGGTCGGCCGAATGAATGTTTGACTTAATTTCAGGCGGGGCGGGCGGAATGGCTGGTACTGCTGGGCGAGTGTGGAAAAGTGTTGGCGAAATGGGCGAAGGACATGTAAAGAGTGTCTAAGGACTAAAATTTTGTAATGATTCTCTGACTACTGCCGCCGTTAGCGTTGGGCACAAATAAGGTTACATATACGCGTGCACATGTGGTAGTAGTGGTGGTGTGTGTACATATATATGTATATATGTAACGTGCATTATTTCATCAGTGCCACCCAGAGAGACCACCCAGCAACGACAACGACAACAGCAACAAAAACAACGATAATAGCACATTTTGTATTACAGCGGCAACAAGAATGATGATGGCATGTTCTTGTTGTTGCCATTACAATTTATAATATGTGTGAGTTTGTATCGCTGCCTGTGTGAGTGTGTGCATGGAACATTTCCAAGCATATCCTTGTACATTGGCATATGAACATAATAAATATGTGTAAATATTTTAAATTGGAAATAGTGAAAACTACTTCGGCTCCAACACGCACTCAAATTCGCACATATAAGAGCATGCGAATGCATGTGCGCTTGAATATGTGTGTGTGGTTCCTATTTTGAAATGTATTAAATAAGTAATTGTAACTAAGTTTGAAATGAACATATTTAGACAGTGTATATCGTGTGTATCTACAAAATTACAAAGAATATACATTATGTATCTAGTACATGTGTATATTATACAATAAATTGACAAGCCATTGCTAAATCGTTATTTTTGATTATATAAGTTGGTGTGTAAGTTTTTGTACAGAAGTACAGAAGTGTTTACCTGCCCATAGTAATAATCCCCTGGAAAAAACTAAGCTTTTTTCTGACTAAGGGTTGTTATAGACCCAAGATTGCAATTATTTTAGAAATAAATTATTGTTGTGAATAAAACAAGAGACACATTCGCTGTTATGGAGAGGTGATAAAAAGGATTTGACGATCCCAATATGTACATATGAAAAAAACATAGTTAACTTTTTTGGTCAGACCTAAACCCGAGTATGTCTAAGTTGTCTGGAATCTCTAGTATAAAGCAATGTTTACTTTTCGCCCTACGTCCCCTTGGTAGGGATCCTGAAAGATTTCCTACACTTTTAGAGCGGCGCCTAAACTTACTTGATCCAACTTTTTGCAATAGAAGACTAGATCCTAAGTGCTGAGTTCTTATTTTTTATAATAATAGTATGTACATACATACATCTCAGTTGGTTGAGCGAATACTGTCACAGCAATAGTTCTATAAATGATACCTCAATGTTAGCTGTTGAAATTCCAGTGAACATTTTACATCCCTGACACACTCGCTGCTTAGAGTATTTGAGTAGTTGCTTTGGAGTGGGTATGGCGACCTTTGAAGCTATAGGGATATTTTGCGGTATGGTCGGTATGTGCAGGTGTGTGTACGTACCTGGCAGAATTTAATAAAATTCTCGACAACTATCGATTTATCAGACAGTGTCATTTGACCGGTGAAGCGCACGCCCAGCTGTTTCAGGTTCTCCTTCTTTTTCGTCGGCAGTTTGTTCATGTGCTGGAATATGCCTTCTTCCACTTTATGCGAGGAATGCACATCAAAGTTCTCCTTGATGCTGAAAGTGGCGAGTGGTTTGGGCGAGTTGGAGGCAGAATTCAACATTGCGAGGTCGGAGTTGCCAGCGGCGGCACCTTCCGAGGAAGTATTCGAGTTGGAAGCGTTCAGATGTGAATTGGGGAAGGCAAAATTGGATATTTCCAGTGAAGACTCATTCGAATTGGAGCCGTTTGTCATGTGGTGCAGATCGAACAGCGTGTGCTTGGAGTCGTGATCGAACACGTCCAGAGTGCAGGAGTCGAGGCTGTTGGAGGCGCGCGAAACGGAAGACAGCAGAGCAGCCACTTTGCGAGAGGAACGCGATTTGTGCGAGGTGCTACTATCCAGGTCTATTAGGCTCGAGGTTTGCTGCTGTTGTTGGCTCACTGACGAGGCCACTGTGCTGACAGTGGACGCATTGGAGGTCGCATCCCCGCTACTGCCCTGCTCACAACTGAAGTCGCTAGAATGGCGTAGATATTTTAGGAATTCGAAGGAACCATCGAAATGCTGCGCGCCGGGGTGATTGCTGTGCAGCGGTACGCCCGGCGCGGCAGCAGTGGGCCAGCGTTGAGGCGTGCCGTAACCTTGCGGAGTGGACGTCTGCGCTGCATTGTTGCTGCTGCCGCTGATGGCAGGGACATTGTGGTGTGTGGCGAGGTGAGAATGATGGTGTTGATTGTGGTGGAAGTTATTGGGTACACCCGTCGTTGGTGGCTGACTGTGAGGAGCATGGGCGGCGCCAAAGTGCTGTGGGGGGTGGTGCGCGGGAGCATGTGGCTGGCTATGTGGCTGCTGCGGGGACTGCGGAGCATGATGTTGATGGGATGCTGTTGTCGCCGCTGCTGCTGCTGTTGCCGATGGGTGCGCATAATTGTTCGACTCCATGTGAGAAGCGCTATTAAATATTTCGGCGCTGTTAGGGCCTCCTGCTGTCACGGCGCCTGCACTGTTGCTGCTATTTAGTTGGTGTTGTTGTTGTGTTGTAGAATACTGTTGTTGTTGTTGCTGCTGTTGGTGCTGTGATGCCCCTGAGCCAAATACTTGAAAATCCTCAAAGGATGAAAATTTCAGCTCGCCATTGCTCAAGTATTTGGCAAATTCCGATGAATCGTTTAGGGAATTCAGAAAGAAGGAGCTAAAATTGTTGGAAATGCAGGACATTTTGCTGTTGTTATGTTTCGTTTTTGTTTGTATTGTAATTGCTTTTATGGCTTTGTTGTTGTTATCTTTGCTACGCTGTTGTGTTAATTATTTTGCTTTTGGAAACTTAAACATTACACTTTGTAGATGCGGGCGTTTCTGTTATTAATAATACTGTTAAAAATACGTTTTCTCTTCAAAGGCTCAACAAGAGTATTAAGGTTTTTTCTGTTTCGGTTTTCCTTATAAGTTAAAGCTTCTTTTAGGATCCTTTTAGATTCATTAATAATTCGCTGTTGAATTATTTTTTATTTAGTTAATGTAAATTTTCTATTTCTATGTAGCTTAATAAGTTATGCATTTGTTTTGTTTTTAGAATGGCACATAATAATTTCCTTACTTAAGATTTTCTAATTCTTCCGCTACTACTTCAACGGCTATGAATTGCTTGCTTTTGACTTTATTCGTTTTCTATATTACAATTATACGCCGTTCCTTTCCTTTGCTATATTTGTTTATATATACAATTTACAAATCATATTTCTTCACTTTTTGCATTTTGCTTTGCTTTTGTATAAAATATTTTAGCGCATATTTTTAATATCTCTGCAGTTTTCTGTTTAATATTTGATTGATTTCTTTGTTTTTAAATTGCACTTTTCATTAACTAGTTCGTTTTTCGTTTTCAGTATCTTTCGCTGTTTTTTAAACCAATAAATATTTAAATATTTTCCTGGTTTTGCCGCTTTTCTTTTAACAAATTTCAACTGTGACTCGAGCAGCGAGTTTTTATAAATTTTCACTTGGTTTTCCTTTGCGCTTCATTTTAGGTTTTCCTCTTTCCATCGTCGCTTGCCACTGTCGGTATTTTATTACATTTTTATACCAATATGTGCGTTCTGTATATTTTGCTTTTTCTTGTCTTATTATAGAAAAGTGTAATTTATTATTCTTATTGCCTTTCTCTGAATGTGGTCGTCGTAGTTGAAGTCGTCTTCTGCCTCTGCTGCCACTATTGTTGTTGATGTAGTCGACTTGCTTTGCCTTGCCTTGGTCTGCTCTTTGCCTAGCCGCTTGCCTAGTGTACGAGGCCGTTTTCCAATTTTATTTTTACTGGGCGTTCTGCTTTCTGTGCCGTCCGACCCGACCGTTCTGCCCGTTCATTCCTGCCTCGCACTCAGTTCAGCCAGCTGCCAGCGCATTTTTGATTCCGTTTGAATTCCAATCGAATTTTCTTTTCTCTTTTCTGCTCCGCTTCCTCTGCTCTCCGTTTATGTTTCGTGGCACTTGAGCAATATTCAAGTTTTCAGTTTTCCAATATTTTGCCTTTTTTGTTTGGTTGGTGTTGTAGTAATTTTATATTTTTCGAACGACCACAACCGAATCTCTCGCACTACACTCACTCACTCCACTGGCAATTACCAACAATTCGTCGTCTTGCCTGCGTCAAACCGCACCGCACCTTCATTGCATAGCACCGCGTTGGTTTGAACTGAACTCGACTGAACCGAATTGAAGTGGAGTAAATGTGAATCTGAATCGTAGAAGGAAGTGGCGGTAGGATTCAACATACGGGTTTCAGTAGTTTTCTTATGCTACAATAACAACACGAACAACGTGCAGGCAGGCAAACATAAGAAGCCGAAAAACCGATTTTACACAATGTTTGCGCTGGCTGACACTGTTAGCGGCTAGGTAGGTAGGCTGCTAGATAGATCGGTCGGTCGGCCCGGCCGCACCGTCGTCTGTCTATCTTCGTGCCTGCTGCTTCTTCCTCCTTCGTAGCACTTAATAGTAGACAAGGAAAACGTGCTATGTCCGACGGTATCTGTGTTCGGTGCGTCCAGGGCGATTGGTGAAGGAATTTATTTTAATACTTTTAACCCTACAACGTCAAGCAATCAGCTATTCAATCTCTCAAATGCCTCCGCTTACGCTGACGATAGCTGCGATACTGCTGGTGCTGTTGGCTCTGAATATGACTGTATGCGGCTGAGTTTGAGGTTGCTCTGTTCCGAAACTCCTGCTCTGTTGTTTTGACCTGCCTGGCTGCTCGACCGACTTTGCCTTTTGGGTTTCGGCAAACGTGTACTCTTTCTCTCTTCTCTTGGCGCGTGTGATATGTTGGTATGTGAGACCGAGCTATTGAAATGCACTGTGGTTGCTTTGATACTTTCCTCTGTTTGTTGTTGACTTTCTTTGCGTTGGAGCGTTTCTGTGTCTGCCTCGGCTTCTCCTCGCTCTCTTGGGGAGAGTGCAGTTCGTAGCAGTAGTGGATTGTGTGGTTCTGTGTGATTTCAAAAGTTTAAATTTGAAAATCCAAGGCGCTAAAGCAGAAGCTGCCGTGATGATGTTGAGGACAGGTAAGAGCGTGTGGAGCTACCAGTACTTTGCATTTTTGCGAGAACGGAATACCGGCAAAGGCCACCTGGAATGGTGGAAAGTTTTATCAGTTATTATGCTTGGAGGTGCGCATATTTAAAAATAAATCAATCAAAAATAATTAATTTTTTCAGGGCGTTCATATATGTATGTACATGTTTATTTTAACGTTAAACTATATACAAATTTATATTTGAATATTTTTCTCCCCAGCCTCATACAAAACTAGCACTTTAAATTTTCTGAACTGGGTACTATTTGACAATGTATACAAATGCCATAAAATCAGGTCTGCTTGGCCACGGATAACGCAGACACTGTATAGATTTTTATATGGTGGAAACTGATGATATCAATAAGGAACCTTACTTCAGACTGAGAACTAAATAACAACCAGCAGCCTATAACTTTTAATATAAAGGGTTGTGAGAATTCGACAGCCAATATAACCGAACCTACAATGCGGAAATTATAATTATCTTTAAAATATGACACTTCAGTTATTACAGTTCTGCCTGTAAAGAACAATTTTTCCGAACCCTCGCGTTAAGCATAAAGCTTTAAACACAATCAAATCGCGAGGCGAATTCTACGCGGCGAACGCGCGCTGTCAAAATTAAAACACACAGCAGTGCATGTGATTGCCCACAATGACGACGCTAGCGTAGTTCGCCTCTCGACGATTCGCCTCGCGATAGAACAAATTCTAATTTTGTCGCTGCCGCCTCAGCTGTCAGTGGTGAAAAATAAATAAATTGAAGTAAGGAAATTGTAAATATTTGTGCGGAAACTATTTTTATAGTTTTACAACTCGGAAAATTCGTGAATTCGTGGTTTCCGTGGTTTTTTTTAAATTCTGTGCTTGTTGTGGGGATGATTTTTTCCGAATCAACTGATGCGAATTTCGCTCTGATTCTGTTTCACTGGGCGAAATTCCACGACGACTGCCGTCAAGCCGCCATTATTCGCCGCGTAAAATCCGCCTCGCGTTTTGATTGTGTTTAAAGCTTAAAGGAGAGTTTTTAAGAACTTCACGATTGACCGTCGTCATAAATTTATGACAGTGTTGTGCTGTCGTAGTTTAATGTAATTTTGCTTGAAAGGTTTTAGATATGTACTTCAAATTCAAGAAAACGGAGCAGGAAAATTGGAGCTTTAACTTTCTTCGTTTCTTCGGACGATAAGATTGTTCTTGAAGCAGGGATCCAGTTTCCTGGTCACCGCAGCCTGATAGGCCTGCTGTGGCTGCTCTCTGCTTTTACAGATCTCCATGATGAGAAGGTAGGAACCAATTTCCTTTGGGACCGGTCCGCAATATCTTGTGGTTATATTACTTAGGTATCGAAGTCTGGGTCTTACTAGCCCTTCACAGTGACGCAGGATATGTTCTGCTGTTTCTCCATCATCGTTACAGATTCTATACATGATATACTGTTCCATACCCTTAGTAGACATGCGTCATTACCCTACATTGTCAGGTCCTCGTCAATTATTTTCCTGTAATGTGTCCTTTTGAAAGATAGCTACATACATACACATGTAGTATACATATAAGAAAAAAAATTGCAATCAAGTATGAAAGTTGTTGGATCTAAAAAGGTTAATATATTTTTTTGTAAATTCTTAACCACCTTCTTGTGGCGTCGGCTGTATTGTTATTGGTTAAATTGGATTCCTAATTTACATAGCTATCATTTATGTGTTTTTATAATTATTTATAATTGTAATTCTTTGTTAAAATAAAATAAATAAGCTGCTGGTATTTCACTATCCACTTTAAAACTTTGTTTCATAAATCTCATATATGTAAAAATGAATATGTAAATATCGGCAACTCTGTCATAACTAGGTAAGGAGATATGGGTAGACTAGTTTGGAGCAACCACTCCCCTGCTACCCTGCTCCATTGCGAACCAATTGTGAGGGATTTGTAGGGTACGAAATCTATCACTGGGTCAGGTTTATATTCCGCCATATTACCCTATGTAGTTTTCCGCTTTCCTTGTTTCCTTTTTTGATATCCAAATTAGCTTAAATTAAATAGCTCATTTCAGTACTATATGTATTATTAACAAATGGTTTAAAATTTTCCCACATTGTAGCCAAAAGAAAAGTACAAATTCACTATATGTACCTTTTTCCGTGTCGATTTCGTTACGGCCGTGCTTTGCTTTTGATTTAACTCATAAATTCTGTTTTCATAGCTTCTCGTTTTTCGCACATTTAAGCGATTGTAATTTTTCAATTAATGTTAATTATAAACTTAATTAGGAAACAAACCGAAAAGCAGTACCCACAATGTCTATTTCACATTTGATTTCTGTTTGTAAGTGGCGAAACAAGGACAGCAAACGAGCAAAAATAAGAGCAATTTATGTTTAAAATTTATATTCGGCAGCGTCTCCAACCAAAAACACTCAACAAACTACCGAACAGTTTCGCATCTTTTGTGCAACTGAGGAACAAATTCCAAAACAGAGAAAGAAAAACTGTAAATTCAGTGTTGCTAATCATCAGAATTGAATTTATACCCCATGGATAGCTTTATAACAACAAATAAATTCAACTAGTTAAAACTTGCATTTTATTGCATAAAATATACTTAAATAAGCTAAAGGCGACTTTATTTCAAATTGTGTATGTATTCTATAAATGATTTAAATTAACTCTGTACTATTACAAAGTACGTTTTTCGGTTGCCCCATGCTTTTGCTATGAATATGAGTTTTATTTTTAATGAATGCTGACAAAACGCTCATTTACTTCAGATATTGATATTTCAAATGAATTGGTTTAATTGCACCTTACTACCATCTCGCACTTGAAATGAAAATATATTTTATAACTTTTTAAGAATTGACGCTCTCTTAATTCAGTTTGGCGAATACATTTTTTAATTCTTGTTTAAAGATTCGTCCCCCTTTCTAAAACCTGAAACTGCTGGAGCTTATAAATAAATAAAGAATTCACGTTTTCCCAAAGAAGGGAATAAAAATCGTAAGCATTTTGCATTTTGATTTGAAAATGATTACCCTCTGCTTTTGTAATGCGTGTGTGCTTAAATATTATAAGATTATAGCTCTCAGCGCACCCGACACTCGTTAGGTCTTGAAATTTTTTCAAACCTTATATTTTCATTGAGTCGTTCTACACTAACACAATACTTGTTTAATTAGCAGTTAAGTCCGCTTTTACACGATGCGAATCGGCCCCGGCGATTTTTTCGCATTCCGCTTTGAAATCGCGCATAGCTTTTACACGATGCGACTCGCTCCACTTCACATATTGACACAGAGTTTGCAGCTGGTTTTATTTGTGTAATTTGTAAACATTTAAAGCACTTATTCCACTCTTTGCTCATTTTCTTCTTTATATTTACTTTTTTGCGTAAAATTCTGTTCTGTTTCAGTTTATTTGCAATACGTATTCACTCGATTACAAGTTTTAATTTACAGTCGACAGCGCGAAGCGCGAAAACGAATAAAGAGGAACGTCAGAAAATCAGAAAATCGCAGCACAATCGCTGCCCGAGCGATTTTGCGCGTTCCCCTGTCGTTTCACCCCTCTTTCCTACATTCTTCCGTGTCTCCGGGGCCGAGTCGCATCGTGTAAAAGCGGACTAAGTACATACTTTACAGCAACATGTATGTCCGCTTTTACACGATGCGACTCGGCCCCGGAGACACGGAAGAATGTAGGAAAGAGGGGTGAAACGACAGGGGAACGCGCAAAATCGCTCGGGCAGCGATTGTGCTGCGATTTTCTGATTTTCTGACGTCGACTGTAAATTAAAACTTGAAATCGAGTGAATACGTATTGCAAATAAACTGAAAAATTTACAGAACTTTACGCATAAAAGTAAATATAAAGAAAAAAATGAGCAAGGAGTGGAATAAGTGCTTTAAATGTTTACAAATTACAGAAATAAAACCAGCTGCAAACTCTACTGTCAAAATGCTCGACACCAGTGAGTCGCATCGTGTAAAAGCTATGCGCGATTTCAAAGCGGAATGCGAAAAAATCGCCGGGGCCGAGTCGCATCGTGTAAAAGCGGACTAATTTACTAGCAGATATGCTCTGAATTTCATTTCCACTAAAAATTGAAATGCACTCTATTCGGAAATTACCCAAGAGATCATTTTGTGCATGAAATACATTGAAATGAAATGACTACTTTGTGTGACTTTTGTAGAACACGTGAAACGGAAACATTTTTGGTAAATTTTTGATGTGACTGGATTTAACTATTTACCAAATTTGTTTTAAACTTTTATCTCTCTGGCACCACTTGAAGCAAGAAATGCGAAAAATAGAGAAATGAAATGTCAAAAAGCATTGAACATGCGTGTTGCCGCTTGCCGCTGAAAACTGAAAAGGCCGATTAGTATTAAATGTAAAATGAAATTCGTCATTGAAAACATTAGCAAATCGTCTGGACGACTGGGTCTCTGGGCACAGTCTGAAACTGGTACTCAATTAAAGACGCCGCTCCTGCTGCAGACCACGAAGAGCGGCAGCGTTCCTTTCCTGAGCCGTGAGGTGTTCGAGTATGTTACGAATGATGTGCAAATGCTGCAAATGTCTATGGCAACTATCGACCACATGGCTGAGTCTGTGAAGCTGTTCAATGGTGGTTTGGGCGCCTACGTGGGCTTTCCCACTTATCCGCAACTACTGATGGTTCGCGATCCCTGTGAATTAACGCCTAGTGGATTTAATGACAAAGATGTGGTACCGCTGTTTACTAGACGCGGCAAGGAGATGCTATCTGCGAAGAAGTACTATATCCATTTGCTAAAGACAAGACAGTTTCTGATTAAAAGGATTATTATTATAC
This sequence comes from Neria commutata, assembly GCA_963457695.1. Classification (NCBI taxonomy): domain Eukaryota; kingdom Metazoa; phylum Arthropoda; class Insecta; order Diptera; family Micropezidae; genus Neria; species Neria commutata. The sequence continues at coordinate 20,617,449 of OY735248.1, read as the reverse complement.
AGGTACATGGACATGATTGAGGCATTTGCCCCTAGTATTTATCAAGGGCTTAGTGATAGCGACACGAATTTGGAGAGTGCTAAAAAACGAGTGCAAAAGTCCGTAGATAGGACTGAAAAATTAATGGATTATTGCATCGAACGACACGAAAACTCGGACCTATTGCGAAAATCCCTATTGTTTGGTAATGAATAGTTTTGCAGACTTCTTCTATTTGCTAATGCTTTTCGTCTACATCAGTTCCAATTGTGGGCGGATACAATACATTCGCTCGGTCTCAGTGCATAAAACACGCAAGAGCGACGAGTGAAAAAAGCTGTGGCGGTTATGTCTTTGAAGGCTTCCACAATAACGGTCTGAGCGCAACGGAGGTGAAAGCGACAGAGTTACTGCCAGTACTCGCACACTGCTTGAAACAGTTGGATGTGGACAAACCGAAGATGATGCCTGGTGCGTACACGCCCTTGTTAATGCTGGAATTGGTGCGTTTGGACATTGATATGTTCGATTCAACATATGCTTATTGCGCCGCTGTGAATTTCAAGGCGCTCACATTTCATTTCGACTTGAGTGTGGAACTGAAATGCAGCATAGAAAGTCCTTTCCTCGATTTAACGGATGAGAGGTGATTTCAACGACAGATATTAAAGCAAATTAAGATTAAAACCAATTTTCCATTGCACAGCCTAAAAGAAGATTTCACACCATTACTGAACAATTGCAATTGCTTAGCTTGTCGGCAGCATACACGAGCTTACGTGCATCATTTGTATAAGACGAAAGAGCTGCTCGGACCCATATTGCTGATGATGTAGGAAAACACATATTAATGTTTTAATTGATTTAATATGTGACAATAATTGTTGTATACTTTTGCAGACACAATCTGCATCACTTTATGAAGTTCTTTGAAGCTGTGAGAGCTGCAGTTGCCGCAGACAATTTAGCTGAATTAATTGAACTGATTAAGCACCAAGCCACAGACAAGGAAACCGATTACCGTATTTACGAAAATACTAAAGTTATTAGTAAAACTGGCCTTGGAAAAGGTTTTGTCAGTGCAGATCCCATTTGATGTACTACGATCATTTCAGTTTATGGTAAAGTGAGAATGTTTAATTCTATTTTCTAGTTTGTAAAATATTTGTAAATATGATTGTAAGCGTCTCCAGTTTCCTCATGTATTTTTGCTATCACCTGTGGCTCTGTGAGGCTATCGAAAACGTTTTTATCTGTAAGAGGAAACAAGTAACTGTAGAATGGTTAAAAATATATACATAACTTTCTTATATTTACCTCCAACTGGAAAGTAACCTGATAGTTCACAGAAAGCTATATTGTATTGAGACAAGTCTTTTATGACGGAATACTTCTCACGAGCATATACGAACACTTTTAAACTCTCACGAGCGCCATCACGCGATGGGGTTATAAATAAATTGTGTGGAAAATCTTGTGCGCAGAGCCACATGATAAACTCAACGATTTTCTGAAGCTTCGATTTCACTTCATCTTCGCTATCGTCTTGAAAAATCAGGAAACAAATTGCTTCAGTGGGCATATCCCTACTTAGGCGGTATATGTGTGGAACGGCAAGTAGTTGAAGCTTCTGAAAATTGAGGATTCAATTAAAAAAATATATGAAAATGTAATCATTAAAGAGTCATACCGCCTTGTCTACATATAAGTCAGCCTCTATGTACATCAAATGCAAGTGCAGATGATTTACCGAAGCCAGGGCACCGGGGCTATTGTATCCAATGCGGTAGGCTTTTTGGTCGCTCAGCTCACGCAAAAACGCCACACTAAAACTAAGACAATCCGGCGTAATACGCTGTGGCTGACCTGCAGCAATATTAGGGCATACGAGCGTGTGGAAACGCGTCAGTGGGCTTTTATTGATTATCATCGAGATGTCAATATCCCCAAAAGGTATGTCCATCATCAGTTCTAGTGGCTTGATTTTCATAAAATTAAATTTCTGCTCATCGAAGGGCGGATTTAATGAGAGGATCGCCTGTGGTGGCCGCCGTAATGTTGTGCGTTCCGGATTTAGCTAAAAAAGGATGCCAAAAGATGAAGTTGCTGCGAGCTCGAGTAAAAAAGATAAAAACAATCTGACCTCGGCGTAGAAGAATCGTGATCCCTCTAAGTATCGGCGTTGTGAAACGTTCAAAATGTAGGCGAAAGCTGAGGGAGTGTCTTGCAGCAGTTGCCATTTCTCTTTTAATTCATTCAAATACACGTTTGCTTTAAATTTGAAAGGCATTTCAACAATTGCCTAATACCTCTTGCAGTAGCGGCGGGAATTGCTTTTGTTTACAAAGCAACAGCTGCTTTTGACAACCACAATGAAATGCATGCGACAGTGGGCCAAAGAAATTATATCGCAGATAATATCTGTGGTCATATGCAATAACGACTTAAGTCGAAAACAACTGTTTCGAGAAAATGCAATTCGAAATTTGAAATGCACATAAGTGCATGTACATAAGTGCATGTGTTTTTTTAAATAACTTTTTTTCTGAGATGGGTACAGATACCGGGGTTTGAACAAAATATGCGCATCAACGTCAGGAATACAATGGTAACGTCAACTCAATTTCGTCTTAAGTCGACAAGTCGTTATTGCTTTTGACCACAGATATATGTATGTGTTCGATTAATTTTACGAGTAAAAGCTTGCAAACGAGAAATTTCAGAGAATAAGGAATTTTGTAGAGAAATTCAAGCAAGAAGCGCTTTTCCAGTAAAAACTTTCATGCACAATTCTTAGCATCGCACTTGCATTTAGTTGGATTTCCTATATACATTTAATTTTGCATGAAATACACCAGAAATTTAGCATCAGTCAGCAATTTCTTCCTCTTCCTGTAAATTCTTACAATCAGAAATTTACCTTGCAAAAATATAAAACATGCTCGCAATAGAAAAATCAGCAAACGATTTTTCAGCAAAAGTTTGTAAAAATATATGTATACGCGTTTTTTCCCCGATCATTTATTTATTAATTTTCTATGCACTCATCGTAATGTAAATAACAAAACAAAACGGCCCTTAGTATTAAAATATTTAAAAGCACCTACGTTTTTTTTAGATGTGACAATCATAATTAGTGTCGTTTGTTACTGTTCTTTAAAGCCGACTCAAAATTTATTTATTACTTAGGGGCAATGTTTCGAAATGAGCCTACTGAAAGTGTTTGTGATAAATGCCGATTTAAGTAATTCATATGTATTTAATTCATGTATGAAATGTGCAAAGATGATTGAGTAAAAGTTGATAAAGTGATGAAGGGAAAATTTAGGCATGTATTAAGAATCCATTATGATTATGTTCCGGCTCAGACTCTTGCTCTTTCTTTTTGGGAAAATATGGATTATGTTCCGGATCAGCATTTAGTCTAGATGGTAATAAAGTTAATAAAGAATCGTTCGCAAAGCTATATAACTCACTGATAGTAGTTAAGGGACTCTTCGCACTTGACGTTGTACCACCAGTCACAGGCGAACTCCTTCTGATTGAAAATCGTGCCGTTTGTGCAGAGGAAGGAAGCACCCTGATGACCCTCTCGTCCGTCGTGGCACACGTGATATGCCTGGCAGTTGGTCTCAATGTTGGCGTACATACCCGGCACAGCTGGCACGTTGGCGCAGTGAAAGTTCGTTTCTGGCACTTTGTGGTAAATGGGGTAGTCGACGCCTGGAGTGCCTGGTATTTTGCTAAGATCCTGGTGCTCCTCGCGCTTGTGCTCCTCGGTAGGCGGATGGAATAGGTAGCCAAATGTCTGTTACGGAATAGTAAATTTTTAGTAATAGCTTCTTTGGAGGATCTTTGTGTAGTGCTATTGCTGATGAGATTGTATACGGTTAGAAAGAAGTATGAGCAAAGTGTTGATTAAAATTTCAGTCGTTCAACCAGCAATTTTTAGGCAGTGTTCATTTAGGTCCGAATGTTACAAGATTCCAAAATACAATTTTAATTTTTTTGCATTTCAGAAAGTAACATCATAACCGGTTGATGAAATTTTCTAAAATATAATTTAAATTTAAGAAATCTGGGTCTCATGGAAAATGCATTTTTAAGAAAAAATACATGACAAAATATCATAAATTGTGATACATTTGAATTTGCTGGTTACTGACAGAAACTCTATTGACTGCGGAAATCTATTTTTGACTCTTGCTTTTAGCATATTGCTGCAGCTATCAAAAAACGCAGCGAAAAAAACGAATCTTAAAATTATTCTAACATGTGCGAATCAAATGTCCACTAAAGGCCGGATCCTCTTTTTCAACTACAAAGGTTTTCAGTCAATTGTATTCTTGGCTATTATCGATGCAAATTACAAATTTATAGCTGTGGACGTGGTTTTATACGACCGAGAAGACGATGCAGGTACATTTTATTTCAGACGAAATCTACAATGGATCGAATAAAAATTTCTCTAAATCGCAGTTTTTAGGCATTCGTTTTTTACTGGCTCTTTAAATGGCTTATATGCCGGCCGTAGGGTACTGTCCGCCAAGTGCCCTCTTACCGTTACCTAAAAGCGGTAAAGCAAGTGCGATGAGGACGCTGTGTGTGATGTATGTATGTATGTGAGGACATGAGTAGTGGGCTGTATATTAGGGAAAAGTGCAAAAAAATTGCAATAGGAAAGTAAGAAGTTGGTAGGTGTTATATGCAAATAGGACTTTGTAATTTTGGCCACGAAGCAAAGTTAAATATTATAGAAACACATTCAAAGTAGATCAGCAAAGCAAAACAAATGAAACTGCCTATAAAAATATTTATCATTTCGTCGACGAAAACAACCTACTTGAAGTTGTTTTCGTTTCGTCGTCAAATTTAAATTTTTATAAGCTTTATATTTCATTTCTGAACGTTACTTTTTCGTTTCTGCTTTTCGTTGCTAAATTCAGGAACTGAAAATTTTTCGTAGCTAATGAATGTATGGGATTTCGTTTTCGTCGACGAAAACGGTGTATGCGACTCCAAGGCTTTAGATATTAAAAAGAATAGTTTTATTCGAACTGACTTCTAATTATTTGTTATTGTACATTTAAAATCGCTTCGTTTTAGAACAGTAAAAGACAACTATTTTCATTTCTCTTTGGCAAGTCATTCCATTTCCATTACATATTCTCAAATCTTAAGGGGCAACGGCCCCTCTGCCGTACCTTGGCATGCCCATGCATGCAGCAGTTAATATGTTGCAGAAAATCAAATATGGATTACATAAGAAATTCGAAAATTGGGTATACCAAACGCTCCACATGTATGGCATACTCGCAAAGTGTAAGAAATCGATTTTAACCGGTTCCACTGCGCTGAGCTGCGTTGCATACGCGAAAGTCCACAGACTCAAAACTGTAACAGCGGATAATTAAAAGCCCCCGTGCCTTTGTATTGCTAGATAAGCGCCAGTGTACGAATGTGCCCACTTATTGGGTCAAAAGTGAACGTGTACAAGGCTCGAGTGCCGGAGCCGTCACAGCCAATTGCTTGAAAGATTAATGTAGAGTCGAACGCACTTGTCGCGAATGAAGGTAATGAAGCTGTTGTCTCCCAGGAGGTAAACACACTGCCAGTCGTGCTTATTGGAGTATAACAAAATATTCGTATACATAAATGAATTACTGATCAAATTTGTTAGCCGTTGAGCAAAGGCAAACAAGCGCATCTTACCTGCGCTTCGATGGAAACAACGGCGCATGCTGCTGCGAGCAGCACTCCGGTACAGCACAGAGCCAAGTGCTGGGATCTCATAGTGCTGGAGAAGACGGACGGCAGGCTGTAGTAAGCAAAAAAGCGACCTAGTAAATTGTTGCACACAAAATCGACAATTGAATTGGTGGCGCCGCTCACTGGTCCAACTGCCTATGCAGAGCTGAAAAATCGTACTGAAGTGGGGCTGTCTGCGTCTCACACTGAAAAGCCGTTAGCCACTTCAACTTATCTTTCAAACTTCGGCAGCCAAAGTGGCTGCTGCGATTTGCCGCAGAGCTTTTATGGGTGAAATGCTACATTTTCGCAGATATTTTGCGAAATGTTTTGCGTCGTGTTCGATTTCATTCGATGCAATTTCGTTACGTGCAACACTGCCTGCGTGTGTGCAATTGTTAAGAAATGCCTTTTCTTCCTACTAGACATTTCGTTTAAATAATTGACTTCAAATACGCACAAACAGTTCAATGGTGCAACATCATCAACTCACTTCGCTTAGGCCAGTAAAAATGAAGTCAGCCTAAAATGAAGTATGCAAAAATTTTTCCGTTATAATTTTGTGATTTTTCACATTTTTCGTTACGTCATTTCATCTGCATTACGTAGTAACAGACCAGACGGGCAAGGAAAATAGAATTATAGCCAGTAAATGTGGAAAATTGTGTATATTTATTTTTACATCTTATAATAATTAATATAAATAAGTCCACCGTGTTATTAATTAATATTTCAATAAAAAATGTTTTGATATTCATTTAAGCAGATAAATCTGCACATTGCTCAAATTATCAAGTGTGTTAAATGAACGCACTTGGCAAAGTGTTGGTGCAAATGGTGTTTGGCTGTCAAAAAGAAAAAACTAAAATGCCGAGAATCAGTGAAAAAGGTAAAAAATAATGTTAGAGCTGTTTGGAAAAAAATACTGTAACCTTTTTGCGTTTATTTTGATTGATCAATACTAAACTTTTATCATAATGTTAAAGAACATAGCTAAGCAGGGTTGCATTCGTTGCCGTCTAAGTTTAAAAACATCGTTTGCACAGCGAAATCAGTGGGCAAATTTATCATATTTGTGCAAATGAGCTTTCATACAAAATTTGACAGTTCGTTTATCAGGTGATAAATTTGTCACGTTATCAGGCATTTACGCGTTTAAATGAATACCCCTAATATGTACAATATTTTTACCTCGGGAAACACACTCCTTCAATCTTTTGTTCGAAAAATTACCAACTGAATCACTTCAATACAAGTAAGGGAGCATCAGTCGGGTTTCACCGACAGAGTAATACCCTATACCAAGTAACCGAGTGGGGCGATAATCCACTGAAAGAAATGAAATTGTGGGTGCATTTAATTTACAACTTACATGGTGGGCGGACCATGCCCATTCTTGGCAGACTGCAAGATATACCTAATAGAACTATGTATATATGGCAAATATTGATGCTCTGACAGGTGTACAACAGAAATTATCGAGATATTTATTTTACTGCCCCCGTGGTGGGCGGACCACGCCCATTTTTTCGTATCGCATAGAGGACCTTGAATACCAAATATTATTCATTTTAATGAGTAATTAGACAAATTATAGCAATATAATCGAAAAAAAGCCGAGATAGTTGAACTTACGGGCGTGTCCTTCGGCCGATTTGGCCAATCTCGTAACATAATCTAAGTTAAGGTTCACTGCGAATGTGTACTAAATTTGGTCCAAATCAGACAACTCTTTCTTTCTCTCCTGCGCGGACAGACAGAAAGACAGACGGACAACCAAAATTCAAGACAGAAAGTGATTCTGATAATTTCTTTATACTTATGTCTATACCTAAGACGGCTCCTTTCATACGTTACAATTTTCGCACAAAGTTATTATACCCTATTACCATAGGTGTAGGGTATAATAAAAAAAATTTTTTACTCTCATAGGCGGACGCAGGTAAGAGTAGAGGAGTGCAACTGATCTTCAATTATCAGTTCGTGGTTCATCCGCATGCGGTAGTCGTCGTCAATGCGGATCGGGTCGAAGATCTTGGGAGGCGCTTTTCTCTCGACAACTCCAAAAGAGGCTGCGATATTACACATGCCCTCAGCGTCATAAAGGACTACGGGGAGGATGAGCGTCTTGTTTTGCGTTGCTTTTGCCATGCTAGTACTTTCTTCATATAAAAAGCACTTTTAAATGGATTATAAGTTAGTGGGTGGAGAAAAAAGTAGAGTAGTGGCGGTGGTTATTTGCCTTGAATGCGCGAACATTATAGTGACGTGAGAAACTTCCACAGAATGTCTATTCCACTACCGGAATGTACGACGGAAGGTTGAATTATCTCTATTGCGTGGTGCGTCGGAGCTGTGTAAAGCATCTCCCATTAAAGTGACGATACAGAAGGGCTAAACAGCCCACGCTCTGAAGGTGCTTCAAAGAATTCATAGAGCTGGTGACCCTATCGTTTACTATACTTCAAATGCGTCGATAATGTAAAATAAGACCCCCTGAATGCAAATGTATGGCTTGTAGGCTAGTTGTTGAATTCTTGTGCACACTTTTGGAAAACTGTTTTCAATAAACTGATGTGTTTGTTATTCAAATGCCGTAAAATTGTTACTAGTTTATTACAAATTTACTATGCCTTACTGCTGCCGAAAATATCTTATGCTATAATACATACAATACAAAATAATGGGAAATATGAACACATTTTTGATATCTAAAAAAATCCAATTAGGCTGTTGGATAAGCACCGGAAAAGTAGTTGCTTTTCGATTCGTGTAGATCGAAGTTGTTGAATAATTGATCAAATTCATTGAACAGCTGAAATATACAAAAAGTTACTCAAAAAGGGATTTTTATCATCTTGATAATTTTGATAAGTACGTGAGAACTGGAGCTAGGTGCGTAATTGGGCAAATATGGTCTGTTAACGCCTACTTGGTTTGCAGTCTTCCTCGGAGGCGGTTTCACACCGGTGGGAACATTTATAAGATTGACATTCGCATAGGATTCTATTTTGTAGGAGTTGGGGCGGTTTCTGCCACTGCTCGGTGCAACATTCACCAGTTGGGCTAAAAAGTATCGTTAAATTTGAATCGAATAATGCTACGGCTTCCAATGAGAGCTACCTTTGTTCCTCGGCTGTAGTTTTACTTGGTTTAATTGCGGGTTGTGCAGCTGAATCGGCTTATAGACAGGATATGCGGGCGCTGATGGCTTGAAGTCTATCTGCTGGCCGTGAATTTGTGGATATAAATAGGTGGTTTCAACTGAAGGCACGTCCTGATAACGATATCTGCCCTCCTTTGGCGTGTACCGCGCGTCAGAGCTAAGCGCTATGTGATACACGGTTCTGGGACTTTTGTGCTGAAAAGGATACACCTAAAAAAAAAGGGCTGCATCAATTTGTGCTAGTATAACAAAAGCGGTTGCTTGTACATGGGGTGTACGTTGTTCCGGAACTATGCCATCGGGTATGGAGATGCCTTCCGTTTGCAAACGATTTAGAAATAGTCGATCCGTCTCAAAGGCAGTGTCTGGTATCTTGCCACCAGCATGAGGTAATACCTCTTCCCGATATATTTGACGTTTCTTAAATAGATGAAGACAGTTTAGGTAAAGTATGGAAAATTTATACAACACAGATTATGTTGAGAATGTTTTGAAATCAAAGATCAGGGGGATGTTTTGCAAGCATTTGTTTTCCAGTATGGCTATAAAATTTAGTGTTTAGTTTCAGATTCACCTATGAAAAATTATAAATTTGAATTTCCTACGAGCTAAGTAGAACATGTGACATATTTTTTGGAGATGTTTTCGACATTAGTGTGCAATTTAAATAATCAGTATTTTTGCTCATACTATAATTACTACTTTTTTCACCTGTTTGGAATTAAAACTCCATATTCGTTAATAGTAATAGTACATATTTCGATTTCATGGGTGCGAGGGGAAAAAATGAAGAGTGTTGTAATATTATGCGAAGAATTTTTTGCTTGAGAAAATTTGTTTAGAAGAAAAAAGTGATCAAGAAAACGGCAAGCAGGCTTTTACGAGAACACTAATGTGAACGCGAACGTCTACTCAAAGAAGGCAATTTATTAATTGGCCGTCCATCAATTACACAATAAGTCCTTGTTAAGAAACTTACATACTTGCACTATTTATAGTTAAGAGATATAGTTGGATTTCCCGAAATCATTTTACCACTGGCCTCCACGTTAAATTTTTCAGTGCAAGAAATTAATTTAATTTAATTTTAATTAATTTAACATGTGGATTAATGTAATTCGATATCGTTTTTTCTCTCTCCCTCTCTAAAATTTATCTCATGCTAAATTACGCGCCACTTATGAAAAAAATTCATCTCACAAAGAGATTGCACTTGGAGAGCGGGGGCTGCTTTGCAGTGATTTGAATTGCCTTGAAAAGTTGAAAGTAGAATATTTAAAAGAATTGAATTTGTATTCAAAATTTTAAGAGCATGTCGAAATTTATTTTCTAACTATTTTGTTATTTAAGTATTTGTTGTTTAGTTTCACAATAAACATTGTTGGAAACAATTTAATGTTTCTTGTATTGCACTTTGCACTTACTTTATGACTTCTCTCGTCGGCAACGATAGCGGTCAGAAATGGCAGAACCGCCAACACATAAAAGTAAGAATGCAGTTTCTCCATAATATGAAATACACTATACAATACACCAATGCAATACTTTATTATTACGGAATACTTTTTTATATTTTTAACTTTCCGAACTTAAGTGAGTTTCGATAAAGCTTGAACAGAAGAATAAATTTGTATATTAAAATATGTTTTATGTTTTTTGTAATGATCACAATTTTTCGTTCACGCTGACAGCAGAGGTCATGGAAGATGCAACTTTACGTCTTCAGAGATGACGGCAGACTGGTGGAATGATTACTTTTGAAATGAAACAAAGTTTAAACGAGCAGAATGGATTTTGCTAACACTTCATTCGCAATGATCGAAGATTTAAAATTGCTGTTGCTGTAAACCGCACATATCCATACGTATTTACTGCGAATGGCAGAGCGACGTGTTTGTAAGCGGGCTTAAATTTGCACCGAAGAGTGATGAGTCCGAGTCCGACGATGAGTGCCGTGTTCAGCGCAGTTCTTGACAGCGAGCGTAGATTTACGGCAAGGTTATGCGCGCTTTTCTTAAGTGTATGCAGTTGTAACTGTTGCAAGTTGGCTCTAACAATAGTTTTTAGTAAAATGTAGTGTTTCTGTGGCGCGCGACTAACCGACGAAGCAACGTAGCGATGAGCACGACATCGGCGGGATCAATGATGTTGCTACTAGTAAAGCGAAGCGATCAGCAGTGCGCAAATTCGGCGCGATCACCACAACGGAAGCTAACAAAGTGAACAATGGCTGCCGCGCGCCAAACCAAACCAAACTTAACATGCAATTCGACTCTTTTGATCGAACTCGGCGGCTGCGAATAAAGATGGCGGCAAGCAGCAGAAATCTGCACAACCGACTATCTGGATGCAACGGTAGTCTTAACCCGACTATGTTTGAAAAATTAGATCGCTAGAAAGTTGAGTAAATTTCATATTTTAAGGTTTTTCATAAGAAAATTAACTTAAAATCACTGAAGTTCAGAAGATGTATTTAGTTTTCTAATGGAAAAAATGGGTGCCACCGTGACTCAGTGGATAAGTGCTCGGTCCCTGATGCGTAGAGTTGCTGGTTCAAAACCCAGCTGCTTTATACCATCGAATAAAAATAGAATTGCGTTTCTTGACACGCGGCACCGTCCCTCGAGAGCTAGTTGGCAACTCTCCGATAGTATACTTTGCCATGATAATAGCTTTATATAGCTTCCGGTTCGGACATGGCAACAGAATAAATGTGTAGGTCCCGTTAGCTTGTGCTCATATAGAACGAGCACGCACAAGTTAATGCGAGAAAGCTAGGCATAAGCCTCTTTTGCGGGCGGTTGCCTTTTGCTTGTTTAATGCCGACGTGTTAAAATCTATATTCTATTAAAATCTTGTGTTGATCAAGTCAAGTCAATTTAAAGTTATAGACAAATTAGTTTACCTAAATTATTCAAACTCCTTTGCGAATTAACAAAATTTCTTGGTAACAATAAGTCTACTTTTGAAAGCAGTGTCAATTTGAACCCGAAAGTTTTGATATAGCTGACTTTTAATAGGTTTATTTAGTTTCTATCATATTTGTTACAGGCAAACTACAATTTTTTTACAACTTTACTAACTGAAACTTGTACCGTGATTCCACTCACCACTATTAATAGCTGCATATGTATAAGGTGAACATGTGTTTGAATCCAAATGGACCCAAAGTATATATAACCGGGTTAAAGCAATGTCAAATTATATGAACAAAATAATACTTACCAAAAAAACAAAAAGTACAAAACAAAATTATCTGAGCAAGTCACATGACTAGCGATTGCCGTTTGTACGCTACACCTTGGATCAATCGGTATATTAGGTTTGTGTTGTATTTGCGACGACCTCAGGGGTTCATCGTAGGGCAGCGGCATATTATAACTTATTATATTAGCATATCTTGGCACTAGTAAATATAGTTTAACTATACCAAAAGCTTAAAAAACGCACAAAATTAATCCAACCGAAGAGCTACCAATTATTCGCGAGCAATAGTGATGAACATAAAACCAATTTGGAACAAATTTTCCTCTCGGCAAAATTGTAGTTTATGTGCCTGAGACTGAAACTGGAACCCCTGACAACAGAGACCGAGCACAAATCCACTAAGTCATAGTGGCACGTTCAAATCAACATGGTTGCATTAATATTAAGTAATGTAAGTAAATAATAAGTTTTATACATATATACAACGAGCATAATTTTATAATCCTTCCTTTACAGCCTTGTGCACATACATACTTATATGCAACTTGCTCCTTTAATCTTTTCTTATAATCAATATAATGTGTACTCGTGGTGTAGGCTTCTCCACTGTCGGTGTAACCGACTGTGACTTTTTAGGCATTTTTTGCTTAAGTTGATGCTGTCGCTGTTGCTGACTGGCGAATGCATTGTTGTGATGATCACTGTGCCCAGCGAAAAATTGGTGAATGTTGCCTGCAACTGGCAACGGAGAGGCAGGCTAGACGCTCCATTAAAGTGTGCAGCATGATCGGTGATTATCTGAAAATGAGCTGCGCATCGGATTGGATTGGTTTGGCTTGTCTTCGGAGCATTCGGCACAGGCACCCTGAACAAGTTCATCTTTCGGTGAGGAATTTCGAGCTTGTGTTTTACCACTTTTCTGTGCCAAATTAATCTAATTAAGCTTGTCGGTGGTGTGTGTGTACTATTTGCATTGGGTAATTCGCCAACAAGCGATTGTGTCTTTCACTAATCTGTTATTGTAACGGATGGTTTGCGATTGAGCTGACTGTAGTGAGCCTTCAAAACGACCGAAGGCATTCAAAGGCGACCAAGTTCATGCTGGAGATCACTTTTCTGCTGCAAGTGCTGGTCGTCGGTCTCGCAAAAACCTTTGCTGCCCTCGAGGTGGTCTGAACAATTTTCCTATTGTTTGTTATTAATTGCATTCGTAATATTTTACTTTTATTGCAATTGAATTCGTTTCGCCTTCCGATGCCCTAATTAGGCCTATAAATGAGCTATGTGTGTGTGTGTGCGCCGTGATTTCGCTAAGTTAAGCGCATCAGTATAAATAAATTTGCAGAGCAACAATTGCTATTGAAGGTTCAGCAACTACTTAAGCCTCTATTTACAACCAACAACAAAACAAAACGATCTGCGGTGTGCTTTTTGCTAATTTAAAATATTTATGACTTTTATGTTTGTTGGGATTTTGGGTACTCGTATGTAAGACTTTGCTGCCAGCAGTTATTGATGATTTTTCGTTCGTGTGTGTGTGTGTGCGCGCACTGTGACCGAAGGCAATTCCCGTCGTTGACACATTGCGGTTGGCTGGCTTGCGATCTGTCGGTGCTTTGACTTATGAAAGGGAGATGCTGAAGAGGCAATCGAGATGATAGCAAAAGATATTCACTCCACTCTTGTGGCAACCATGTGCAGAGCTATAGACCCATTGCTGCCTTAGAGTCTATCATTCGGAATGCTGACCTCTCGCATCATGGTATGGGACCAATTTTGACGTCACGATGGCATGTACATGCCGTTTTGGCATACCATGTACACTACTATTCTTTACTGTTCTCAAAAATAGTTTCCTCAGGCTGTAAAATGTTTACTCCATGGTATGGTATGGGACCAATACATAGTAGTTGAAGATTTATACGGGTGAGATGGTTCCGCTAAATAACAAGAAAATCGGGTGTCACCGACAGGGTATTACCCTTCATCAAGAATTCATACAGGGGAAATAGACCTTGGGGAAGGAAGCTCATCATAAATTCGGAAAAATTGCGAAACAGTACTAATATGAATGTATACACCAAAGATTAATATTCTGGAGTGTATGCTGTAGATCAGGAGTGGCCAACCCGCGGCCCGCCTTGAACATTTTTTCAGTTCAATCTTCCCGTCATTTCCTCTAATTTTCCATATGTGCGGCCCGCGAGATCATTTGGGTCGGCCGACCCTGCTGTAGATATTTCACAGTAGCTCAGTATATGTTCAATCGGTCTTTATTGCGAGAGATACCTGGCTCCATACGTGGCAGTCTCATACCATCTAAGAAACGTGGAATTTGTTTTCAAAGTAGCGATTATTCTTGAGTGTTCTTTGCCATGAAAATAAAGCTTCTCAATACCGTTCGGATATGGCTAATAGAATGAATTTGTACCGTTAACTTGTGTTTAAATAGAATGGAACACACGTGTTAGTGCGAAAAAGCTCGGCTGAAGCCTTGACTACACTCGCTGCTGTGACAATTACATATTATGTATGTGTGTATAATTTTTGAAGTCCATGTAAATCGAAATGCTAACGAATACATTATTACTTGCGAAAATAAAATAATAAAACAGAAAATTATTAAGAAGAAGAAGAACTTAATGTAGGCACATTTTTAAACATCTTAATTAGCAAATATGTACATGTTATTTTACGAAATGGCTAAAACTGCTCTTGGTGGCGCTATCTGGCAGCGCTCAAGTGTCTGTCTGTTGCCTCAGCTGGCTGTCGATGTGTTCACTTACTCGTCCAATTCTGTACGCATTGTACTCAAGCCTTTATGCATTGCTGTTCAAGAAAACGCTGCATAAAGAGCGCGTGCTTGAAAGATGCTGCATGCAGTCACGTGAAGTGATACCAAGGCCAATTCCGATTACAACAACTAATCTATTGAACTCATTGGTTGGTTTGATTTTTCATAATCAAGGTTTTCCACTATGGAGGCATATGCACTCGCATTGAATTTTTATGATGGCTTGCTTGTATTACTTGGTGTTCGGCTGATACGCCAGTCGGTTAATTGTTGTAAGTAGGTTCTAAAGGTTTCTAAAAATTTGTCAAAATTTTCATAATATCACTAAGAAATAAATTAATCGTCCGTTGTTCAACAGAGTGGGTGCTGCAAAGGTGTTGAACGAACGGCTGTCCATTCGAAAAACATCGAATTTGTGGTTACTGCAAATTGTTATATGCCATTTAAAAAATAGAGCCAAGCAATTAAGCTATTACACCGTAAAAATGTGTGCTGGAGACAAGATATTTGAAAAAGAACTAGTGAATTACTTATACATATGTATATAGATGATAAAGATATTCATAAGAGGACTGTATATGTCGGATATTTATACTCTGGAGTGCGCACAACAGAAATCATCGGAATATTAAATTTACCGCCCCCCATGGCGGGTGGACCACGCCCATTTTTGGAGAATATAAAGGTATTCTCACCAGCAATGAAGTGCCAAAACATGGATGCTCTGAAGTGTATGTATATTACGGAAGTTATGAGGATTCGAAGCTTACCGCCTATATAGTGGGCGGACCATGCCCATTTTCTTATATGGCATGTAGGACCTATGTATATCTAAACTTGAGAACTAAATTTCATTCGTTTAAATGCATAAGTAGTAAATTGAGAGCCATTTTACCGGAAAATTTTTGCCGCCTATATTGTGGGCGGACCACGCCCATTTTTTCATGGGACATAGAAAACCGACCCCTTAACTTGAATACCAAGTGTAATTCTTTTCCATGAGTGATTAGACCAATAATAGCCATTTTACCGGAAAAAGTCCTTGGTAGTGGGACTTACAGGCCCGTTGTGGGCGTGTCTTTCGGCTGATTTTCCTAATCTCAGAACTTGAAGTAGTGGAATATTTACTGCGACTGTGTGCAAAATTTGGCACAAATCGGACCACTCCTTCTTTCTCTCCTGCGCCAACGGACATGTAGACAGACAGACAGACAGACAGACAGACAGACAGACAGACAGACAGACAGACAGACAGACAGACAGACGGACAGACGGACAACCGGAAATCAACACAGAAAGTGATTCTGATCATTTCGATATACTTATGTCTATACCTAGGATGGGTCCTTTATTGCGTTACAATTTTCGCATAAAGTTATTAGACCCTATTACCATAGGTGTAGGGTATAAGTACGGTGACCATATTTTTTGTATGAAAATAGAGAACACACCCACCAAAATACCTTTTTTTTGCTAAAAATTTTAAAATGGCAAATGTCCGTTTAAAAAATGTATTTTTTTCAAACATGTTGCAAAAGAGATCATGCTACAAAATAACCTATAATTATAATAAGAAAAACTGTATACAGGATGGTGCCTTTAAGAGATTCGATGATATATCGCTCTATGTTCCATTTTAAAAAGTTTCGAAGTTTTTTTCGAAAATTTTAATAATGGCAAATTGCAAAGTAGTTTTGCAAAATACCCTGTATATAGAACAAATATAGAACACATTTTAAAATAGAGAACATTTCCACGTATTTTATAACAAAATATATAATATAGAACATGGGCTTAAAATAGAGTACTGTTCTATATAATATAGTACGGTTGGTCACCGTAGGTATAATGAATGTGCTGTTTTCTGATTTCCAAGTTCATTGATGGAAATATATCTAATAAAACCGTTTTTAATTCTATTGAAAAATCATACTTTTTCAAAATCAATTTTATTTTATTCACGATTATTTTGTCGGGTATGTCACACCGGGTTCATAGACATAGTAGCTGGAACAAAAGTACGTTGTGGTTCAATATCACTAGGAATTAATCTCAGTGCACAACTTTGAGATAGTCGCATAGGGTTGAGGTCAAATAATTCCGTTCGAAATATAAATATTTTGAGACCGAAAGTGCACTTCACCAAATGAGTTGCACTCGAAAATGTTGCTATTTCGAGATGTGTCGCTGTCGCTGTCACTCTTCCGTCACTGTTGCTGTTTGTTGGCAGTTCACGAGAGTGCGCGGAGGATGCTTTAAAAAACGTGCTTTAAATGTTTGCGTATGTAAATTGCTGTGGTCTTTTATGTTTTCTGAATGTGTTGTGCTTCAAATAAATTTTTGCTTCAATTGCTGCTAGTTAGCTGAACCTTTGCTCGCTTAAAAATTTTGCGCTTTAGGTTTGGGTAAACCGTTATTTTTACTTACTCCGTTACCGCACTTGGTTCAAGTACACACCCACGAATTTCATTAATCTGAAATATTTTAATGTTTTAAGCCGTGCTGTTTTCTTTGCATAACTTTTCAATTTAAAGTACATATTCGAAATGAGTATTTTTTGTAGTGTGCCATTTGTCACATGCGCAATTAGTATGCAAAAAGTTCGTATTACGTTAATCACTGGAAAATGTATATTACTGCAATTGGACACTAACCATTTCCCTATACATAGTACGAAAAGAAGTGCTTTAGAAACTGTAGGAAAAACTCACGCGGTTGCATACTGTTAAAACTCTATCCAGAGATTATCTGTGGTAGTATGTATGATTATCTAACCGAGCACTCGACCTTAGTCCCGACTCTGTCGAACTTACTTAGTATTAAACCCGAAAATTTCCTAGTTTTTGATCGAAGGTTAAGCTGGATGCCTAAAAAATCCACGTATGTACATATATACCCTGTTGGATCTCTAGCGATGCCAGTTAGAGTTCCGTTTAGAAATGGTCAATGTAATGATCGGTCAGAATTTGGGTGTGTTTCACTGAGAACCTGAGCGTAAAGATTAGTTAATTTGTTAATAATAATTATTTTAATATAAAAAATCGACTATGTCTTTGATTGTTAGTAAACCGAAAAAGCAACAAAACAATAGCCAAAACCAAAATATTTTATTGTCAAACAATCAAGAAAATCAGCTTTCGCTTTGGTCGAAAGCAAATAAATAGACAGAGTATAATATTCTGTAAAAAAATGCACCTTCTATTGGACACTTGTGCTAATATAATATGTCAAACATCGTGTTTTTAAATTTTTCACAAATTGCCTCTTTAAAGTTGAAAGGAAATAAATTGCAAGCATTCAGAAAATGTCACTTTATGCCGGTGCATCTGTAATATCATGTAATATCAGATTAATACTAAAGATAGTTTTAATTTGACAAAATTACACGTACCACTTTAGATAAACCCCTAATTCATGTTAGTCAAAAGCGTGAAGGCAATAAATGAAAATTGTCTTTAATGGATATTAGTGCTCTTTTAGTGTTCCATTTGGGATTGTTGCCGTTATTTCAGCATGGAATATGTTTCCTTCAATATAGTAACAGCTATCACTTCGAAATGTTGCATCGTGCTATATTACTTGTGCTTCTGTACCTGGTGAATCTTGTCACAACCGAAGTTTGGGCATTATCCCCTTCAAATGTGTGGGGTCTACAAGCCAAATCTGATTCCCGTACAGTGGAGCAGGCAGTCAAGGAGTATCTTCAGACGAAAGGAGAATATATTCACATTCGTGTATATTTTGAGCATTTCAAGTCCTGGGAGTCCGACTACAGACATATCAATAGTTTCTTGCATAATAATAACACTTCGTGGATGTACACCATCGACGTGCAAAATGAACATCCACACAGATTTTATCGCCATAACCTGTGGTATGTGGACTCGGATGCTGCGCTTAGGTAAGTTTTAAGGTTTTGCAAGCTGTTGACATTATTACACAACCTAGAGTCAGCCAAGTCTCACGTCTTGACCACTTAAAAGCCAATAGTTACATTTCACGTTCAAAGCGGTAAACGGTTTTATTGAAGTATCTACATAAGTAGTGTAATCCTAATAAAAGTAGTACTTGAGATTTATACTAGTACAATATTGTAGAATCTTCAGATCAACTAAAATCTTGCGTTAATTACTAGCTATAATCCCGTAAAAATCCCATTCCATTCAAAGTATAAACTTGAAAAAATCTTTTCCATAGTTCCAAGCTTCTCCTAATACCGTTCTTTTAAACTTTTTCTTACAAACTGTAGTGTTCTCGACTCACATGCCAAGAGAATTAATAATTGAATATATGTAAATACCATCGAAAATATATGTGATTTTATTTAGCATATTAATATAGAATTTTTAATTGTTGCTATTTCAGAAGGCTGTTGCCCAATCAAACGGTTAATTATACCGGCTTGGACAGATATTATGTAGTCGTGTTGAAAATGGATCGTAGTTCGCGTTATATTGAAATTCGGAAACTTCTGCGGACCATGTACAAAATCAATATTATTAATGTTGTTATTATCTTACGAAAGACCGACGAAGATGCATTGGTATACACGTACAACGCCTTTCAGAAGGATCGGTGTGGAGAAGTTGAACCCATTCTTGTGAATCGTTTTGAAAATGGTGCCTTCAAGCATGGTGCGCTACTTAATAATAAGTTGACTAATTTCAATAATTGCTCTTTGCGGTTTCATGTACGCCACGGAGCACCATATTTCATGCTTAATAAGGCTAAGAACGGCTCCGATATTATTTCGGGTGGTATTGAGGCCGAAATGCTGAAAACCTTTTCAAGAAAGCTAAATTTTCACATTGAGTGGCATAGTGGCATTTTTGATATGAATATCACGCGAAAGAAATTATTTACACTTCTTAAGAACGATGAAGTCGATGTCGTGATGGGATTTCGTTCATATTCTTCAGATCTCATCGCAGAATACGCATACACAATATCATATTTAAATTCACAGTTGGTGATGGTTGTTAAATCCTTTCATGACACCAACTATTACTGGATGTTCGACCCCTTTGAACCGATAACTTGGTTGTGTATACTGACAATTATCGCTCTCGGTCTAATGCTGGTAAAACTTGCTCATTGTAAATATTTAGGAGCATTTCGAAATAGGAGTACGAGAAACAAAGAGTTTAAATCGAACAAGTGTTCTGCATTGCATGTCATAGCAACGGTTCTTGGAACAGCAGCCACATTTTCTATTTCCCGCGATCGACTTCGTTTCTATGTCATGATGTGGTGCTTTGGATTTATGGTGATCAACGCAGCATACCAGAGTAAACTTTATCAATCCTACAATAGTCCTCACACGGATTCGCCGCCCGCATTTGAGGATATTTATAAATATAATTACAAAATTATATGGCCAAATAATGCAGATACAAACTTTTTAGAAAAATATCTGAACATATCTCCAAGTAATATAATAGGGATTGATAGACCTGCACCACAAGAATTTTTCGAGGAATTGCCGAAATATCCATGGAATACTGCATCAGTTGCCATATACTCACTTTTCATGTATCAGACACAAAGCAAAATGCTCTATGGTGAATTCATTATGTTGCCTCAAGTAATATCGCTGCATCAAATATGTGCATACTTTCAGCCGAATTCGTACTTGGTGGGGCCATTCGACGATGTCATTTGGAAGTTACGCAGCTTTGGATTAATTCAGAAGTGGCAGAGTGATGTTGAGTTAGGTTTGAATAATTCAGCTCATCGCAATATGCAGTTCAGGCATGGAGAATATCCGGAGCCTTTGAATTTGGAACAGTTTACGCCAGTCTTTATAATGTTAGTTGTTGGACTATTGATTGCCAGTTTTGTATTCCTTTTAGAGATTTGGTTATATCGTTCGAAGCAAGAGCGTTTCATTTTGTTTGAACTTAGAAGACGAATATAATTATTCTGAGTGTATAATAAACCTTTTCTTAGACGCTTTGCGGAGTAAAATTATTAAATGCTGAATACTTTGAAATTCAGCTGTAGCACTTTATTGACACAACATTTAATTATTATTTGATAATCAGGAAATATTCATGGAATATATGTATGAAAAACTGCACTTAACTCACGAAGCGATAAAACATATTTCTAAAACATACATATTTAACACAACATGGAATTGAAATTCACACCAATATGTAAGATGTCTAGTCTTTCCAGGCGGCGTGTTCAGCTGGCAAAGTGAGGCAAGTTTTTTTTGGCAAGTCGTTCGACTGACGTTACAATTGGACGCTGTATTCAAAGTTGAGCGTAATAGTTCTTCTTTTACCTGTGGGATTATTATCATTATCAAGAATGGTTTAAGCCGGTATTTTTGCTATTGTTGGCGAAGCAACTAATATCCTTTTTGTTTTTGTCTTATATATTTGTATGCACTGCTTGACGCGGAAGATTTCGAAGGTTCCTAAATAGTAGAGGCGGATCGTGAGGATATAAGTCAACTTTATATATTTTGCCAAGAGAAAGTGATTATTCCTACGAACATATTTATAAATTTTATGCTGCTTTTAGAAATGTATGGCTTTATCTGCTTGTGTTAACCATTGCGAATAAAGCTTGAAAAGCATAAGTATTTGTTTTTTTATTTTTATCACACTTGTACGATAGACTCTGGATATGATAGATGCTTAAACTGGCCGGAGACAGTTATTGGGTGCAAAAGGCATCTGAGGCCGAATAAGACGTTCGTTTTGCTGGAACATACCGAGTTTTTCGTCGGAAATCGTAGCTTAAAGTTTAAGGTTTTAACATTTCTAGTACACGGATCCCAAGCGCTAAAGGAATTTTTGGTGCCTACGATGAAATTTCACTCCTTGCCTATGAACCGAAAGTGTGACTCATATAACCGTGATCTTGTCGTGCTTCTGAGAACGGATTCAAAATGTAATCTCTCTTTTGAAGTGTAAAAGTTAGGCACCATTTGAAAATGTATTCTCTATTTATTGTAGTGCTCTGTATATGTATATACTACAAAAACAAACACAGTTTGACCTTTAATGTAAATATGTATATTTCGTAACTTGCATTAGACGCACACAATACAAAAAAAATGTTAAATTCATTGTATAATACGTGGACAATTCATATGTATTGTATGCATATAAAATTTTAGCTTTTCACTGTATAAATTGACAAATCGCGCTGCGTGAGCGTATTCGCTGTTCTTGTTTAATGCAAAATGCGTTAAAAACTCTGCTTAATGTCAGTTTAAATGCCAGCCATTTTTTTGGTTGATGAAAAAAACAAACAAAACTTAAGCCGTGTCAAATGTAGGACCCATTTAAACGAAACGAAACGAATAGAAAAGAAAAATTTTATTGGCAAATCAAAAAGAACGGAAAGTAATAAAAAATTGCCAATTTTAATAAATATACATACATACTATAATAAGTGAAGTTTAGCTTTCTCTTACACTACACTTACAATTCACTAAATTATAACTACTAAAGTTTAGTGTCTTTTCATTGAAAAGTTCAAAGTACACAAATTTTTTTGAGATTGAGAGCGAATTAAATGGACAAAATAAATAATTTATTTAGGATTAAATTACAAGCAAATCTACTAAATGACCAAAAATAAAGGGACTTGAATTATAATTATATAATTAATGGAAAATACAGAAGGTATTGCATTCACATTCTGGCTAAGGTCTTTTTAGCGGGTTTGTCGGTATTTGAAAATTTTACACGACCCAAAATTTTTTTTTTGTATGAACAAAAAGAGAAATTTAAATTTAATTGATACACTATTTTCGGAATATTGCAGAGTGGCTTCTGCTCTTACACTATTTTAGAAACTTGAGGCATGCTAGAAATATCATTATGCATATGTATGTATGTGTAAATGTGTGTAAATGACGTGCCAAAACTTCAGTTAGTTACTGAGAGATTTTAGTGCAAGAGCTTGCTGTGGATAAACATGATCAGAGGCACTACTGTACTGTGGCACTTACTTTCGCACTATATATGTATGTATATACATATATATGCATGCATGTGTGTAAGCTCGTGCTTGTAGTAAACAGTCAACAGCTACCAGCTGTAAAAGCAGCTCGAAGTGGTGTGGCTTTCAAAGCCCAACAAATGTAATAATTCTAAGCCTTCTTTATAAACCTACACTACTACACTAACACGTGAATTGATTTAAATTATACATTGGCATAGCGTTGCGGTTTGAGAGTAACCAAAATCGTATAGGAAAGATAAATAAAGTGACTACGTTGGGGTTGCGTAGCCTGTCTTTTAAAGGGGCTTCGAAGAGCAGTTTCTCTGCTTAGCTTCGTGTGGGCTCTAATGCTTATGTACTGCTCTCCGCTGGCTCGCTAGTATACAGACTGATGATATCCTTTAGTGCGCTCATCGAGCCGAATATCAGAGCCGCCACGCCGCAAACACCAATGATGATGTTCTTCCAAAGCACCCAGTTGTAGGCACCGAAACCGGTATCCCAGTCAGTGATGAGCTCAATTAATACCTGGAAAATAAAGAGATTTTTCACAATTTAGTTGTGCAAAAAATAACTATTTCACAAACAGCCTAACTTACAGGGAAGATGAGTCCAAGTATGGAGAAACAGAAGGCACCAATTAGGCCCATGAATGGCGCTATAGTAGGCACGGATACTGCCAGTACAACGGCAGCAGTTACAAGCACAGTTCTGTAAAAACAAAAGGCAATTATATTTAAATTGAAATGTTTAATTAATACTTTCAACCGTTAGCCTAACAGGTCCAAACAAACCAGCTAGATATTAATATATTTTCCCACAACACCCTCAAAAGCAGCTTTCCAAAAAGATTGGTTTCATTTTGTTGACTCACCTCAGAACATAGTTGACTAATACTGGACGCTTCGTGCACTTATCCTTGATGCCGTCCCAGACGATTTCAAGGCAAACGTAGAATTGCAGACCAAATGTGCAATAGACAGCCAAAGCGATCAACACTTTCACGGCTTGTGCAGGCCTGCAATAAGAAATAGAGACGGTCATCTTTAATATTCTACATTCTGCTCAGCGAAAGAGGCATCAAACTCACCATTCGTGTACGGGCAAATTCAATGTTATACTCTCAGCCGTGTCCTCGCCGTAGTGCAGATAGCCCAAGAAGCCTAGGAACATGTAGATCAGCGTCACACCGGACATGCCCTGTGATAGCACTCCGCAAATGCCCAAAAAGTGACGCGGTTGCTCCATGTTGTTCTCCAGCGGCATGACTACGCCAATGGCCTCCATGGCGAAAATGGTGATGGCAAAGAATGCCGGCAGCGTGGAGACATTCGCAAAGGCACGCGTCTCAATCGGCGGCAAATCCATCACGAGATAGTAGAAGGTAATGCCCAAGCCGAGACCCATGAACACATTCGCAATTGCGGACACCGGGGCCAAGTACTTCAAATTCGGAATCCACGAGAGCAGAATCAATGGGATCAGCAGCGCCGAGATGAGCATACGCAGCGAGAGCTGATAGCCCAACCAATGCTCTGCAACCTGCAAGTGGCAAAAAAGGAGTTGCAATTGCATGACTTTGTTGATTTAATTATTTTAGTATGGCAGCACAAACCTGTTCGAAGTTCTTCGCCACAATAACGGTATACACGGAGCAAGTTCCGAAATAGGTCAGGAACAAGCCGAAGAGTATGGAGAATTTGGCAATGGGCGCAAAACCGCGACTCCACTTTGGCCCATTCAAAAAGGCAACTTCCGCTATTTCGGCGAAGCTCATCTTCGAGCGGCGCGTTCTATAATACAATTTATGACCGCATTTTACCTGTGAAAGTAAAATATTTAGGCTTTAATTGAAGAAATTTAAAGAAATGTGCGCTTTTGTAGACTTACAAGTACATAACTGCAGTGTGTACAAACGAAGGCGGTGAAGATGGTAGCGAAAATGCCCAGAACTATGCCCGAGTACATAAAGGCAATGGGCATGGACAGAATGCCGGTGCCGAGGGAGGCCTTCAGCAGATGCGTGAGAGTTTCACTGTCGCTGTAAAGGGCGCCAAGTTTAAAAGTTATAGCAGCAATTTTAAGATAGTGCCAAATACGGAAATTGGAAATGTGCGACACTTACGTGGTGGGATGTTCATTTTTCCGCTCTGCAAATGGATCATAATCTGTTGTGTTCAGAGCTTGTTCGGCATCTTTGCGTGGCTGAATTGTATATCTGGAAAAAACGTGCAAAAATGTGGAATTAACAAATTTTTACAAAACCAACTGTGAAATTGCAACAACAACAAAAATTGAAAGCGCACAACCAACATCGACTTTATATTAAAACACAAGCTATGATGAATTTTTTGGTTCCAATTACTTTAGTTCGAACGGCTCCATATGCGCCTCGGCGGACATGTTGCTCGCACACTTCACTAACGGTGCTATTGTTCGCGATGCACTTGAAATTGCGTTATCAGTGCAAGTGATCGAAGTCGTACTCGAAGCTGCGCTTTGCACAAAGGCTCGCTATTGACTGATCGCCAGCTAGCCAACGTTTGCACACTTATTGTCGGCTCCGAGTCGTGGCGAAATTCTGACCAACTGGCGGCGAAGCAACGGCGAGCAAGTGAAATGCTTCGCTAGAAATTTGCAGCATCTGCAGAAACGTGCACTGATCACGGTCAATTTGCTGCCGCCATAAAAGCTCAGAATTCAATATGGCCAGACTAGCAGGCCAGCGACGCATAACTGCTGCAACAGCAACAAGGCAGCAACAACATGCTGAGCCGTTGGCGTGCATTTTATTCTTTAGGCAGTTTCGCACCAATTTCACGGCTCAGCCGCTCAGCCTGACTCGATTTGCCATTTCCATTGCATCAGCTAACTGATCAGGCCAAAAACCTTTTACCGCGACAATAAAAATCTATCCAGATGATGTAATTCTATCTTTATACAAGAAAAAAACAAACAAATTTTGATCCATTTATAATAAATTTTCTACTTTTCCATTTTGTGTTTTGCAAACAGATAAAATTAATTAGTGGGCTCCAAAACAAAAATTGGCTTCATTAAATTAAATCTAATATTTTTTTGCAAATAGACAATTTCAACTTTATTACAATCTGGCACTTGAATTATTATTAAAAACTGTTTAAAAAGTAAAAATTCCTTGCCCGTCTGGTCGTTGCTACGTAATGCAGATGGAAATGACGTAACGAAAAATGCGAAAATCCCAAAATTATAACGGCAAAATTTTTGCATACAAAAATGGGCAAAAAACGCGTGCAAAAAACTACGTAAGGCGGGGGATTACGTCTTCGCCGAAATGCGTCGCAAATTGCCGGGATGCGTTTCGCTGCATTCCCTCAACCCTTCTGCCGTCACGTAGAGCAGAAAAATCCTGAAATTTCCCGGATTGCGGCGAAAATTGCGATTTTCCTTTTTCGTTACGTTAGGAAAACCGCGCGATTTTAATTGAATTTTCTTGCTGCAATTTACTTGAATTTCATTTGTTGCGCACGAAAATATGCTATGAAATGATAAAATCGCGCGGTTTTTCTGTTTGAAGTGTACTTAAAACGTAAGTGTATTTTAGTGATTTTTAGCAAGAAAATTCAATTAAAATCGCGCGGTTTTCCTAACGTAACGAAAAAGGAAAATCGCAATTTTCGCCGCAATCCGGGAAATTTCAGGATTTTTCTGCTCTACGTGACGGCAGAAGGGTTGAGGGAATGCAGCGAAACGCATCCCGGCAATTTGCGACGCATTTCGGCGAAGACGTAATCCCCCGCCTTACGTAGTTTTTTGCACGCGTTTTTTGCCCATTTTTGTATGCAAAAATTTTGCCGTTATAATTTTGGGATTTTCGCATTTTTCGTTACGTCATTTCATCTGCATTACCGTAGAACGTAATGGAAATGTGAAATAAATGACCAATTTTACTTTTTAAACTAAAGTAATAACTAAAAAAGTGTTGGTTCATTGGAACGGAACGTTTTTCCCGCATGCGAAGTGAATCTTGGTTATTTTTCCTAATGAAATAAATTGAATTAATAAAAATCAATTTAATAAAATTGAAATTAACTTTTATTTAATTCCTTTGCATAAAAATTGAATCTCAAAATTGGAAGTAAATTTTTTGTCGTATATTTATTCTCTATGATTTGAACCCGTCGTAGGACGGGCTTTTTTACCCTAGTTTGCAAAATATTTGAACAGAGAATAAAGCAGCTTATGTAAAAATTCAGCTCCAGCAGGCAAATGGTTATTGCAAAGATTTCTTATCATTTAGTTGCAACTTTAAATATTTGCCCCAAAACATTGTGCAGTTCTAATCACAATATGGTTAAAATAAATATCTTGCATATAATATAGCTTGATAAATTCACAAAATGTTTCTCTAGCTTAGATTGAATTTTGAGTTGGGATTTAGACTCAATGCCACTGCGGCGTGAGAAGTCTATAGTTGACAGTTTTCCATGGTTACGTCGCTTTGAGTGCGATGGAGGTACATATATTCCTTTCGGATATGTCTTGCAGCTTTAGGTATGCATTAACTAGGTAAAGAAGCCCGGTCCGTGCTACCACAGTGATAAAGAATTTGTTCTGCTGTTTCTTAATATTTGGTACAATCAACCTTTAGCCAATTAACCCACTTTCCCTGAAGGCTAAATACATGGGCGTCTCCAGGAAAACAATTGTCGGAAGGTGCTGATTTTGGTTTCCTCAGTTAAATAGTAATAAACAAATGTGAAAGGAGAACAAATTTTTTAGGGGAAAGAGAAAAAAATATCGAAATGTCGTGATAAACCGAGAGAATTCAAAAACTGAAAGTCAACATATTTAACAAAATTAGGAAAAAAACTACAAAAGCACAAGCTAAAATATTTTTACTAATTGACTGTTTACAATAAAAATTTCGATTTCCAAAAATGTTTCCTCCTGGTTATGCTCTGTCCCTTTTCAGTGTTCTTCAAACAACATGCCATGCAAACAATGTTTTGTTTTATCCTAACGACGAATATTAGTAAAGTTTCTACACAATCGTCCGTTTTAAATTCTTAAAATTTTTTACTCACGATATGCCAAACTAAAGCTATATGTTTTTCTCGAAAATATCGAATGGATTTGCTGGTCTAGAAAAGCTTAATCAGCTGAGATATGGGCTCAAGTTCCAAAGTTCCATGCAGAACGCAGTTATCAATTGCAATATAAAAGTTTTATGGGGAGCCTCTTTGTAACTGGCCGCAATACAAAAAAGCATTTCTCTTTCCTAAATAGGAATTGCCTTGAAATACACTCAGATAGTAGTCGGTAAGGTTGACATATAAAATAATGTTGCAAAGAGTAATTCTGGGAAGAATTCATTAAAAATTCATTTGAATTCCAAACTCAGCAATATTTAAGTGGATTCAAAGTGAAGATAACACGTCATATCTGCAGATGATTATAGGTGATAACTATAAAAGCAGCGAACCTTAAACATGTTAATTGATTCCACGCATTAAGTTTGCTCTTGATATCAGCTCAAATAACCCAATAAGCATTGAAGCACGTGGCTTGATAAATTCAGTTTCTGCTCATTTTATATTAAATTAAATGTAAGGTTTGCTATCAAATATTGCTTTTTCCTTGAATACGTCAGATTTATTGCATTATTGTTATTGACACGTGTTTTAAACTTGAACTTGTAAAATCACTTTTAAGGAGAAACAAACAAAATTTATTATTTTGTTTTCCTGTTAATCTATTAGAAATTGCAAGCAAATAAACTTGAACGAAATATTGAACTCTTAATGTGCATTTCATGCTAACGTAATAATTCGCAATACGCATTAGCAATAGTAAATATTTTGAAATTGTATTATCAAATTTAATGGAAATAAATTGAACTTTGAATTTGTGTTTTCGCAATTACGGCTGCAAACTACGTTGCATTTTCACCTTGTGTGAGATCTGATTGCATCGATTGGCAAAGTGCGGTTGCCCGGCTGTGATTTCAGCATCTCTATACTACAACACTTCGTTTGATGCTTAGTTCGGCGGTGTCGCTGTTGATCTGTTGATTATGGTTGATTATAGTGGTTACATCACTTCCATGGAAGTATTAAAATTCTCAACAGTTAAGCTTGTTTGCCATTTTGTGCAATAGTATATGGCAACAGAACTACATTTTCGCATGCCATGAATTTATAGGGAACAATTATAGCAAACGAAAAAGCCGCCCAGTCATGCAACCAATTAAGTGGTCGACAAGAGCGCTCAAATTAAACGCCATTTTTCTATTTAAAATAATTAACTTATTAAAAGCAATAAATAGACAGAAAGTCGCGGCTGTTCGTGTTAGCAGTTGTTGAAATTTGGCTGTTGCAGTGTAGCTACTCACTTCGTGGTGGAATTTGTGCCATCTCCCGGTAGAAACTGCTCCATTTCTTGTGGCACGCTCTTGCCGGCGCTATTCTGCAAATTTCGCACAAAAGATTAAATTAGTTAATAGAATTCAATTATAATTTGCAGAATTCGCTATGAACTCACTGATATATTCACCATTTTGCCTGTGTCTTGTTGTGGGCTTCCGCTACTGCTTAAAAATGTCTACTCTCTGAAAATAAATAAAAATGAAATCGGAAATTAATATAATTCAATTAGATCACTAATTGCGAGCGAAAGCTATGTATTTAATACTTCGTGCGCAAATGCAACACGACATATCTCGATCGGCTTAATAGCCTCAAAGTGTCCGACGTCGATCTTAATAGAAAACGAGGACAACTTGGAGCTGACGTTACTGAACGGAAAGAGTCTTCCCAAATAAAAAGAACTTATTGCAATTACAATGGGTCACATGCACTCGCTGTTTCTTTCAACCCTAAACTGGTGGAGCGAAAGGGATTGCATTGTAGTTTTATTCAATAGAAAAAGGATGGAAAAGGAAATTTCGTAATATTCAATAACAAACAACACGATTTGTGTGATATCAGATTGATTAAAGCCTGCCAATAAGGAATGAAAAAAGTATAATTTTCGCTCTTAGCGTTCGCAAATTCTTAATTATGTTTTGATGCTTGAACAAAATTGTTCGCTTTCTACGGGAATTCTTCCTAATGGCATTAGAAGTAGAAGTAGTTCACAAAAAACGCTGCTCCAAGTGAAAAGCGGAAGAGCATCAACCTCATCAGTTTGGAGCTCACATAATTCGTCTTGATATTTTTGTTATAATTTTTATACTCTTTTGCGTTACTTTACTAGGCAAATTTTCGTTAGAACTACAAGTATTTTTTTTTATTATCAAAACGTAATGAGGGCACCATATGCCACTGCATTTCAAAGTCTGTTTAGTAAAACAAATACCTTTTGAAATTCCATTACTTATTTTAAGGTCTTTAGTTTTGCATTTTTTCAGGGAATTATAGAAAAGCGCATAAGGGCAGCGGTAATGGCGTTCAACTTATTTCGGTGACGTTTTCATTGCAAGGTACTATTTATTACGCTTGCGTGGCGGGTAAAGTATTTAAAGTGGTTTTACACTGACAACTTGGGAAATGTAAATCACACACAGAGCGCGGCGAATAAGTTTGAGCAAGCTAATAAAATATACAGTATATGACTTCTTCTTTTAAAATTTGCCGAGTCTTTTGCATATAGTTTTAGCGATAAATATTTGTTTTTCAATTTACAAGCAGTCACTTATAGTAATATTTGCTTAAGTGGTTCTTGCAAACAAATGATAATACATAGTAGTTATCATGGAAATTTTCAAAAAATAATAGAAATTCCCTATATGTATGTATTTTGCATTTCAAACACAAGCATTATCAGATACAAACATACACATGTTAGGCTCGCTCACATTTCGACTGATAATGATAATGCATGGACATTGAAAAACTCGGTTTGTTGCTCTCTAAATTTGTCCATAATATCTTAAGTCTCTTAAAGATAACTGCGTACTTACGTAGTAATAAAGTGTGAGTTTAACTTTTGAATAATTAGAGAAATTCAAAAATAAATTACGTAGAAACAGTATAATATATTATATATACAATATACAATATTATATTATAACACCTGAAGATAATAGATACTAAGGTAATAGTTTCTTGGGCGAAAAAGTCTGAATACCTTCAAAATTTCTTTTTGGAACGTTCGAATTTTCTTTAGTGGCTGCATATTGATCAAGCAGAACTAAAGTCAACGTTTTTTATATAGTATGCCGGTTTTTTATAAGTTCAGATTGATAAAAATTCTCTTCTTATACTCCGCATAAAGATTTTAGTTTGGCATAAAGTTCAGCAAACTCTCTAACCACAACAAATCTTGTACATGTCTCAGCAATTAATTATGCACGTTGATTAATGGGCCAGACACAAAATCAAAAATTATATGCACAAAATTTCGCCGTGTCATGCTTCATTTGCGCTAAAAGACAACTAGCAAGAGGCAAAACCAAGCAAAAGTAATCCACAAACAAAATCACTCTTTTATTACTCTTTTATTGGGTATCGCCAATATTGAATTGAGCTGATTGGGCTCATTTCACGGATGAAATGAAGAAATCTATAAATTGAATCAAATGGTTAAAGTGCGCCAATAATTGCTCTGATTACCACTTGAGAGCGGTATTTAATTGCTGATTAAAGAAGTAGTAGCAGCGGCAGTCGGCGAGCGGACGTTGGCCGACGTGATTCCGGGGATTTATGTATTTCGTCACAATAGCGAGTGTCAGCCGAGTTAAAAGTGTTATCTCATCACGGCGACTTCAGACGGATTGTGAGCTAAGAGCTGAGGCAATCGCCCACATGCGAGCTGGTCAAAGTGTGAGTGTTTCGCAGGCAAGCACGCAACCTTCACCCAGTGACGATTCGAATTTGGCGCTGAAATGTTTTCATTTTATTTTTAGCAGCAATGCTCAGATAAAAGCAGTAAAACAGCATTAATCAGAACTTTTTTTTAGTCGCTGGTTTTGGTGTCTTTGACATTTTAAATGAGGTAGAATACAGCAAGATATGCCGCCGCCCACAAACAATACAAATTTCCGCTAGCATGCCTCATCAAACACGATAGAAGACTACACACAAGCTCGTAGCGTGGCAGCAACAGACGGGGCTGGCTGTGAGCAGAAGCAGAGTGGTCTGCGCTGAATCTGGCATCTCAAGAAATTGCCAAAAACTATTGCATCAGCGAGCGGCATGCCTTCAGATACATAAATACATTCATGCGTGTGTATATGTACATGCATACATATATACATACATGCATTTAACCATGAGCAGCGAAAGAATGCGTGAAGATATTTTCGAGCGTTGTTACTAGTGATGAAAGAGCAACAGGTACTCACTTCTGTGTATAGATAAGGCGATAGTTAATTAGGGTATTTTAACAGCGAGGTTATTACAATACGTTGCCTTATTTCAATGTACAACATTGAGTATTGAGATAGTCTAACTCGACTTAAAGAGTCTACTGTAATGTAATGTTATTCAATACAATGTGATGGAAGTTTATGTAATGTAATGCAAAGCAATATTTTAAAATATGTGTTTTATGCACAAAAAATATTGCCTTTAATATAATTTAAAAAAAAGAATAATTATATATCAATTTTAAAAGACGTCAAGACATATTATACAATATTTACGTAGCGTAATGAAGCAACAAAGGATGTTTATACTCAAATTGCATTACAAGGTTATGAATGGCAAAAATATCGAGTACCAAATTCATATTGCCGAGTGGTATGAAACGCTCAGAAGTAACAACAGCTCGCATCACTAGTTGTTAGGTTAGGGCGTACATTGCTCCGTATGTTGTCGCTCACTGCTCAACTGTGCAGATACCAGATTCAAAGCATTGGGTTAAGTTCATATTCGTTGATTTGTGAACAAGTCTCGTGTATCTCAAACTCCACTTTTGCTGCTCCGCTCTGTCTGACTTTTTGTTTATGTGTCGCTTGCGAACTGGATGTGGAGACATGGCGTTCGAATATGGCAAATTGATTTAATGCCGCCAGAGACTTCCAAAGTTCAGTCAATTAAAATTCATTCCCGCCGCTTACTTCGTAAATTGCATATTTAAACAAATATTTTTTAAAAATATTTTGAGTCGTGATTGAATTTACAGACAAACGCTTGTCTGCGGTGTAATTGTTGAAAATCGCATGCCGTTAAAATTTATACTAATCAACCTTTCCAAATCGTTCGCCAAGCTACCAAAGTATATATTACGGAAACGTGACCACGTGCTTGCAGTTCGTACTACGAACTTGCTTCTTTCTATTTTAACTCTCTTTACTTAGTGGCGTACGTCATGCGCAGAAGGTCTCCCCTAAAGCCGTTCGAAAAAACGGTTGTCGTATTTGAAGAGGTGAATCTGTGCGATACATTTACATATTTATATACATATTTTCATATGTATGGATATTCGATAATTTATGACAGTAAAAAGGTGTGGTATCAAGTTGGTGGGTTGTTAAAAAATGACGGAGTGTTTCCTTAGCGCTGTGCGTTGGCACAACTGGAAATATTTTCGCTTAAGTGTAAGCAGAACATCGAAGAAAATTTATGTCAGTCAGATAAATGCATCGACCGTTGGGTTTGAGAGAGCATTTAGAGCCAATTTTTCCAATAATAACTTAAGTTTCAGATAGTTATTCAGAGCAAAGGAAGTCGACTACAAGTTACTAGCATGCTTGATTCCGACATGTGGATATATGTATGTATGTACATATTCTATAAAATAAACTTCAGGGAATAAATTATTAGGAATACGGTAGCAAAAACGGGTTAGTATGACTTGCAAAAGTTACTTCCATATTTCACTGAGTAAGCATGACAAAGCGGATTAAATATTTTTGGCTTGCTCTCTCTTCACAATTTATTTATTGGCTAAAAAAATGCGTTTCGTCGTGGTATCTGAAACTCTACAATTTTTAGCTCCCCATTGTATGTATTAGTGAATTGCATGTTAATTTAAAACTACTATTACGTGCGTACAAACACTCCAAGAAATAAGCGCCGAAGACGTTATCATAATTGTAAATGATGCAAAACTCACGTGCCGGCAGTACGAATATCTCTAGCGTTTGCAAACACAGTTGGCAATGTATTCACACTGTTTATAATTCCGCTAGTATTGTATTGTAAAAAATAAATTATAGCAATTTGTTGCTGTTGGGCGCCACCTAAATTTATATATTGTTATATGAGGCTTTGTTGTCATTATCATTTACAATATTTGCCTTTTTCTGCTGAGCAGTGGCATGGGAAATTAGAGGCCCTGGACGCGTCCGCCAACGGTTTGTTCAGGGTTGCCAAAGCTATTCGTATGCACATCTTCTGTTTTGGCAGCAGTTCGAAATTTCGTTATGGCACAGCGACATTTATAATGAGTTTCCCAATTTGCACAGTTGCGTGTGTAAATGACGCGTGTCTTCTGTTAATTGTCGAATTTTTATATAGTATAATGAAAACTACAAAATTTCAATTTCACGCAAAGTACATACATAAATTGTGTAAGTGGTAGGAAGAACTTATTATTGATTGTATGTACGAATGTACCGATGCATAGGCGAATGTTAATAAACTTATTAATAATGCATACTGAGAAATCGAAGCGCAGCTAAATTTAAATTTTACTTTACAAACCTTATTTACGTTCAATTTAGTATTGTGTGAAACCGCATGTGCATACACACACTGAAAGGAAAAGAATTCCACATAAGGTTCACAAAAAAATTAGTGAAGCACTGAGGAGGCTGAATGGTATGGGGCTGTTTTTCGTGGCAATGTGTAAGTTCCTGCAATTTGCAGTTCTATACGGGATAATTTTGCTAGCAATCATAAAGGGTAAATTTATGTTTACTAATCTTCTTCGAACAGTTCGCCATTGTACTGCATTTCAAATTTAGCTTGCAATTGTTCGGGATGACTTGAACGAGTCGCGTTAAGCTAATTTAACGATATGGAGGTAAGTCACTGATGAAGTTTTTTAGGTTATGCACGCGTTTCAATAAATTTTTCTGTTTTTAAAGCATTTATAATGGAATTTTCAGGCCGTCCCATTAATCTGGCAATGATTTTGTAGGGTTTTCCTTTATATCGGAGCTGACGAAGAAGTCTTTTTTCCTCTGCTCTAACGTGAACTCCATCACCCATCCAATATTATTAATTCCCAGAAGAATCGAAAAAATAATAAAGAATAATAGCGGATATACAGGGTATTAAATGCGTTCTAACTAATTTAGTCAAAGAAAGGACCATAACTAACAAAATTTCATTATTTATTACGAAGTTTGTTGGGCACACCTATTATTCTGTCCAAGCGAAAATTTGGGTATTTTTATAAATTACTTTTTTAAAGCTATTTGTTAGATTTTATAAAGTCTTTTATTTTTTGTTATGACGCTGAAGTATGTCTATTTTGAAAACTAACTTTTTTTTGAGGGATAGTAAAAAATAAATGAAAGGCGAGATTTTTTGGAAAAAAATATGCTCACACCTATTATTTTGTCCACCTGTGTATGTACATATGTACATACATACATACATACATATGTAAAATGATCAAAGCCAATATTTTCAGAAAATTTTTATATTGCATTATTGGAAATGCTTTCATAATTACATATTTCTGGGATTGTAGAACTATTACATATGTTCCAATTTAGTTTCGATTGCGCATAAAAATCCAAAAATATTTAAATGCACATCGACTTTTTTCTTGAAACATAATAGCCCAATTCACAATCTTGTGCAAATGGTCTGGGATTTTTGCAATTGACAGTTTTGTAGCAAAATTACAGTAGTTTTGACAGTAGTTTGCTACAAAACTGTCAATTGCAAAAATCCCAGACCATTTGCACAAGATTGTGAATTGGGCTAATATGTACTACAACTAAACAATTAAAATGCGATTGATTTTCGTTTTCTGAAAATTTTTCAGAAAAATATCGATTTGTATTTAAAGTAGGTGAAAACCCCACGTGGTAACACAATGGGCCTTTTGGCCTAAGTGATGTCCTTGAGACGACCACTTAACCTACCTACCTATGTAAGTACTTTTAGGGACATTATTTAACGTCACTCAAGAAATTACAATATCAACTGTTTAAATATTATGCCAATGTGTTGGGAGCAAAGTTCTTTTACAATTTTATTCATTGCACCTATCATATTAATTATACTAGTATGTAATTTTGTTGATTATTAACATGAAGTTAAAATTTGTCTACGTTATTTTAATTAAAGAAGCCTATTGCAATTAGAAATTAGTCAATATTTTTTCGAAACTTCTACGTCTTGTTTTAGCGGCATGATTTGACAAAAAATGGTTCTACTAGTTGAACCGTTGATAATAAAAGCTTTGATTGATTATACAAGTCTTTATCTCAAGCAAGGAAATACTTGACACGTCATTAATGTAAGCGGCTTTAAAATTCTCTGACAAATTGTTAATTAATGTCGAAATTTGCACCCAATGACAAGCAAAGTTAATTCCCCTAGAAAAATTTCGAACACACGTTCCCAACTTTGCTAAAGCGTAGTCATGTATTTATGAGGCGAGTGATAATACTTTTTGAAGTGAGGGGTCGGCCAGTTTTTGGTTTATTACCATATTCTTATCAGTTCATCGAATGCGCCAACATTCTTTGCCGTGTGACTAAAATTTTATCAGACTTTCGAACCGGTAGGAAATACCATTTTTTTTTGATTATGACAAAACGCAAACATTAGTTTTGCCAGAGCTCCGACGGAACTAAGTCACAACAACATGCACTAATGAATGAATAACGTTTATTTGAAGTAATTGAATTCCCGCGAAATGTTGGAGTGCGGGAGGAAAATTGAGGAGTAGCATTGAAATGGCTTGTAAAATTTCATCATCATTTCGTAGTGAGTTGAAACTAAATACCGTATCACTCTCACACGCGTCAGTTTGGCGGTTTATTTACCTTGCATGCATCTACGACACCAGTTTTCGCTCCATAGAGGGTTTTTGTTTTGTACGTGTATTGTTTTGCTTATTTTTGTAAGCGGAGTTCTTTGATTCGACACAGACAATAAGCGCAACTCAAAACCAGTGTCTGAGTCCTTGACAGAAAAGAATTCGCGCTCACAGCACTTTTTGAAAAGAAAAGGTTGATATTTCGAATTGCATATGGTATTATTGAATAATAAAATATGGTTGGGTTCTTCGAACTCACAGTTTTAACTCTATAAATATTATATATCATATGTATGTTTATATGTACTTAGTAAATAAAAAATGTCTGGTTGCCGATTTTCGCAATAAGAAATTAGTTCGAGGGGAGCTGATATCTTGTATATCTGCTATCTGGCGCATAGAAAGGATGGTTTAGTCATATATTTGAAACTAAAGAAAACAGAATTCAATGCGGTTTTAGTTCTTAATATATCTATATATATTGTTTTATATTAATGAAAGGGAAAAGTCAAGATTCCTCATCTAGACTTGAATTACAGATATTACAATTTACTAATGAAATAATAATAATGAAATAAATCCAAAAAGCAAAAATGTACGAGTATGCAAGCCAATAGAGTTGCTCAAGCAAAATCGAGAGAGCAGCACATGAAAATGAATCTAACTAATTATTTTAAACAAATACGCCACTGCCTTTTTTGTATGAGGCGCACCTCGTGAAATTAGCTCATATTTTATTACGTATAGCGTGCAAATGAAAATATGTATGTATGTATATATATGGAAGAGCGCCAAATTTCTGTGGGTTAGTAAGCGATCTGAATTTTATTCATACAAAATTTCGATCTTTGCACGTTGCTATTGGCCGGTTGATCGGTGACGTCGAGCTATTAGTTTAAGATTTAGTAGCATAAGCTTCAAAAAATTTCTCATACTAAACTGTTAGAGAGTGTGTCGAGGAATGACCAAGAGTAATGTGGGAAATCGCATTGGTCACAGTGAGGGACCAAGTACTGTGATACTTTGTTGTTGAAGGCCGAATTTAAGTTTGTACAATATGTAAAATGGCGTCGGTAAATCAAAAGCAACATTGTAATACATACTTTTGCTTAATTTACAAGATTTTATATTATCTCACAGAAATAGTGAAACTCGTCTATAATACATACAAATATAATATATGTATATTTGCTGCATATTTTTGGCGCAAAAAAGCTCATGGCGCTCACATGGTGGGCATCTCGCTTGGCAATACGGAAATGTAGCTACAGATTAGCAGATTCGTTTGCATGTGGTTGATATTTTTAGAACAGTTTTCTTCTTCCTCTCCTAATGCAAACAGATTTGTGTGTATGTAGTTTAAACGGAATTTCATTAACTGTGCATGCACTTGTGCTCGTGTGTTTCATAAAATAAAGAAACTATCAGATTGAATCATATTTTGAGATGCGAAAATTCGCACAGCATAGAGAGAGGGCACCATAATATATGCACTAAAATATATAAGTACAAATGCACATTTAAGAGGGAATTCAAGACTCTTGCAAAATGCAAGCCTTTGAACATTTTTTCCATAAAAAAAGAGTCCTAAAACTCATCCTGTATTGCAAATTTGATGTGTATTTTTCAAAGGGAAAATTATGAATCATAGATGCTGTTGACAGCACTCAAATAATTGCCAGTGTAATTTTCTATCACACACGTATCTCAATATAAATCTCTTTATAAATAACCCCGATAGGCTCCATAAGCTCTGCACTTGTATACCTTTTATAGTGCAATTTATTGTAAAAGTTAATGAATTTTTTTGTGGTTGCACCTTGTGTCGCACACAAATAATTTCCTTGATAATAGTGATAACAGAGTTAGGCTGGCATTTTGTAGTATGTATTTATCTGCTTACTTTTTGAATAGTAATGACATTGCTTTCATATGAGATAACGGCATTCATAATGCACCACTTCAATTCGAGTATATGGAAACAGTTTTTTGCATGTAGCTGTGCAGTTACACTGCGAAAAAAACTTTTACCTGGTTTTTGGGATATGTTTTGACACTCAATTCATAAAATAATACATTCACTGCAAATTGTAAATTTAGGCTGAAGAGCAAACTAAGCTTTTGTTGGCTAAAAGAACGAATAACAAAAAATTTACTGTGCTAAAATTGTGAATTTTTTTTTAAAAAACGTGTGTTTTGGAAGAATACTTTTCGACACACTTATTATAATTTATAATATTTAATATACAATTTAATTTTTTTTTGCAGGGACGAAGACTGCGAGGAATCTGTTGAACAGCGCTAGCAAGAACGCGCTTCCGATTCCTGGGACACTACTTCCGGAGCTGTCTGGCAGACTTGGAAAAAACGCCACCAGGACATATCGACAAATATACCAGAGCCACAAAGTGGCTCCCATACATGGGAAGTGTATAGGTGAAAACCCCCACGTGGGAACACAATGGGCCTTTTGGCCTAAGTGGTGTCCTTGAGACGACCACTTAACCTACCTACCTACCTACCTAAATTTACAATTTGATGATTTTAATCGGCATATCTTCATTGAAAATAAATGTTATTATAAAAAGCGCGTTCCTTTTGCTCTTATTCTTCTGCAAGTGTTAACATTTACTAGGTCACAATTGTACACAATTACGCAGTTTTTGCTACCCAGTAATTTTCAAATTGAACTGCTGCGAACTGAATTCAATTTGGCATGCGAAATTCAAGGTTTCGCCTCAATAATCATTTAACAATTTGAAAGGCTACAATTTGGCACTTTGGCAGCAGACATGCGAACTTTTGCGCATGATTCGTAAATTTGCGTAAGTTTGACAACCCACGACCGTCGCGCAGCGCTGTCGCCGCCAAATGCGAATCGGCATATTTACACCCAACTGCCAGACTGACTGCAACCGGCAACGTGGCTGTGGGATTAGTAAAAACATAGTGTGGACAAACAGAGAGCAAGAAGTGGTAAATGGAAAATTGAGTAAAGCATGAGGAGAAGATAGTACTCGTATAACAAACGTCAGACTTACATACGTTGATTACATGTATTTTTTCGATTTATTTTCATTTCACAGTTTTACTATTTTTGCGTGAAAAAAGAGAGAAGCTTGTCCTTGCTGGGAATTTAGAAATTATGTACCAGCATAGGTGTAATGGTAAATGCTTGTTAAATAAGCAAACTAATACAAAACAAACTGGCACAAAGGAAGTTAAAAGAAAGACCAAAAAAATCTATACTAGTAAAAATTGGGTGAAAGGTAATGTAGTATTTTCGAACGAAACAAGGCAAGAAAATGTATTGGAATTTGTGGCAGCAGAATTAGGTAGTTGACCATAACAGTGCCATGCAAACAGGAGCGGTTGTTCAACTAAGAAAATTCCTAGCAAAAAGAAACATCTTTTATCTGTAACTCTGAAATTTTAATTTGAAAACTGATACTAAAATTCGAAATTTTTCGAATTCAAGCCTAATTAAAAATATGATTTCTAATCTGAATAAATTTGGATGGATTTGTTGATATGTATGAAATATTTAATATTATTAAAATTAAGAATCATTTGATGGGAAACACGGAATATACCAGAACAGTATCTATCACTAAAAAGTAATTAAGACATTCAGACTTTTGTTCGTAGTTAATATGTAAGTGCTATAATTACGATCACCTTTTGGGATGGGATTCAAGACAAAAGTTAGCAATAGCTTGAAAATAGCTTGAGAATTAAGCGACATTTTTCGATTTAAAATGCATGATAAATATAAGTGAGATTGATTTACGCAGGCGATTGAAGAATAACTCTCGAGCAGAGTGGACTCGACATAAAAAATAAGCACACTTCTTAAACCGCACAAGAAAGGATTTCCATGGTTGGCAGTGAAGCAGAGGCGTTTTCGCGCACACAACTCCGGCCCTGCCTGTGATACTATTTTCGGAGTGCACGTGGGTGCATGCGTCAATGGAGCGATGACGTCAAAGCAAGCCAACCAACCGAGTTGCCGAGTTAAAATTTAAAACTTCAAATTAATTATTACAAAAACGAAATATTGTTGCAGACATTAAAAATTAATATTCAGTGATAAAAGTGGAAGTGGAAAATCGAAACTGTTATACAATACAACAGTAAAAGAAAAACCTGCCAGTTGAATAATGTCGGCTTACTACCATTCGCCGTTGCCACTTGTTCCAGCCACAGCCACTGACACTGACATCGACACCGGCCCTCTGCCAATGCCAGCTCCACCACCTACACAGCGCGAGAAACCACCTTCGAAACTGCTTACGTCTGTAATTCTTCGCTGTGAGGTGCAAATTAAGTCACATTTCGTTTAAAAATAAACGATAATTAAGAAAATTTTAAGTTAAATAAATGTACAAAAAGCATTTTATTGTATGTATGTACTTAGTATGTAGATAAGTCGTGTACGGTTTCGTTGGTTGAAATGGAAATTGTCACTCTTGGAAATGAGCGACTGAGAAGCGCACGCAAACACAATTTTGACGAAGTACAGCGGCTGTCATGTTGAAAAGTGCGCAGAGATCGGGCCGCATGTGCACAGTTGAGCATTGTTTTATTTTCGGCTTTGAAGGAATAATATGACAGCTTCAATGTTTCTCTGATTTTAACGTAAATTCTTGATGAAACATTTGCGAAAAGCTTAAGGCTAAAAATTAAATGTGACCAGCAGGCAAAATGCAAAATGCGTCAGGGCCTGAGCTGATATCTTGTATATCTGCTATCTGGCGCATAGAAAGGATGGTTTAGTCATATATTTGAAACTAAAGAAAACAGAATTCAATGCGGTTTTAGTTCTTAATATATCTATATATATTGTTTTATATTAATGAAAGGGAAAAGTCAAGATTCCTCATCTAGACTTGAATTACAGATATTACAATTTACTAATGAAATAATAATAATGAAATAAATCCAAAAAGCAAAAATGTACGAGTATGCAAGCCAATAGAGTTGCTCAAGCAAAATCGAGAGAGCAGCACATGAAAATGAATCTAACTAATTATTTTAAACAAATACGCCACTGCCTTTTTTGTATGAGGCGCACCTCGTGAAATTAGCTCATATTTTATTACGTATAGCGTGCAAATGAAAATATGTATGTATGTATATATATGGAAGAGCGCCAAATTTCTGTGGGTTAGTAAGCGATCTGAATTTTATTCATACAAAATTTCGATCTTTGCACGTTGCTATTGGCCGGTTGATCGGTGACGTCGAGCTATTAGTTTAAGATTTAGTAGCATAAGCTTCAAAAAATTTCTCATACTAAACTGTTAGAGAGTGTGTCGAGGAATGACCAAGAGTAATGTGGGAAATCGCATTGGTCACAGTGAGGGACCAAGTACTGTGATACTTTGTTGTTGAAGGCCGAATTTAAGTTTGTACAATATGTAAAATGGCGTCGGTAAATCAAAAGCAACATTGTAATACATACTTTTGCTTAATTTACAAGATTTTATATTATCTCACAGAAATAGTGAAACTCGTCTATAATACATACAAATATAATATATGTATATTTGCTGCATATTTTTGGCGCAAAAAAGCTCATGGCGCTCACATGGTGGGCATCTCGCTTGGCAATACGGAAATGTAGCTACAGATTAGCAGATTCGTTTGCATGTGGTTGATATTTTTAGAACAGTTTTCTTCTTCCTCTCCTAATGCAAACAGATTTGTGTGTATGTAGTTTAAACGGAATTTCATTAACTGTGCATGCACTTGTGCTCGTGTGTTTCATAAAATAAAGAAACTATCAGATTGAATCATATTTTGAGATGCGAAAATTCGCACAGCATAGAGAGAGGGCACCATAATATATGCACTAAAATATATAAGTACAAATGCACATTTAAGAGGGAATTCAAGACTCTTGCAAAATGCAAGCCTTTGAACATTTTTTCCATAAAAAAAGAGTCCTAAAACTCATCCTGTATTGCAAATTTGATGTGTATTTTTCAAAGGGAAAATTATGAATCATAGATGCTGTTGACAGCACTCAAATAATTGCCAGTGTAATTTTCTATCACACACGTATCTCAATATAAATCTCTTTATAAATAACCCCGATAGGCTCCATAAGCTCTGCACTTGTATACCTTTTATAGTGCAATTTATTGTAAAAGTTAATGAATTTTTTTGTGGTTGCACCTTGTGTCGCACACAAATAATTTCCTTGATAATAGTGATAACAGAGTTAGGCTGGCATTTTGTAGTATGTATTTATCTGCTTACTTTTTGAATAGTAATGACATTGCTTTCATATGAGATAACGGCATTCATAATGCACCACTTCAATTCGAGTATATGGAAACAGTTTTTTGCATGTAGCTGTGCAGTTACACTGCGAAAAAAACTTTTACCTGGTTTTTGGGATATGTTTTGACACTCAATTCATAAAATAATACATTCACTGCAAATTGTAAATTTAGGCTGAAGAGCAAACTAAGCTTTTGTTGGCTAAAAGAACGAATAACAAAAAATTTACTGTGCTAAAATTGTGAATTTTTTTTTAAAAAACGTGTGTTTTGGAAGAATACTTTTCGACACACTTATTATAATTTATAATATTTAATATACAATTTAATTTTTTTTTGCAGGGACGAAGACTGCGAGGAATCTGTTGAACAGCGCTAGCAAGAACGCGCTTCCGATTCCTGGGACACTACTTCCGGAGCTGTCTGGCAGACTTGGAAAAAACGCCACCAGGACATATCGACAAATATACCAGAGCCACAAAGTGGCTCCCATACATGGGAAGTGTATAGGTGAAAACCCCCACGTGGGAACACAATGGGCCTTTTGGCCTAAGTGGTGTCCTTGAGACGACCACTTAACCTACCTACCTACCTACCTAAATTTACAATTTGATGATTTTAATCGGCATATCTTCATTGAAAATAAATGTTATTATAAAAAGCGCGTTCCTTTTGCTCTTATTCTTCTGCAAGTGTTAACATTTACTAGGTCACAATTGTACACAATTACGCAGTTTTTGCTACCCAGTAATTTTCAAATTGAACTGCTGCGAACTGAATTCAATTTGGCATGCGAAATTCAAGGTTTCGCCTCAATAATCATTTAACAATTTGAAAGGCTACAATTTGGCACTTTGGCAGCAGACATGCGAACTTTTGCGCATGATTCGTAAATTTGCGTAAGTTTGACAACCCACGACCGTCGCGCAGCGCTGTCGCCGCCAAATGCGAATCGGCATATTTACACCCAACTGCCAGACTGACTGCAACCGGCAACGTGGCTGTGGGATTAGTAAAAACATAGTGTGGACAAACAGAGAGCAAGAAGTGGTAAATGGAAAATTGAGTAAAGCATGAGGAGAAGATAGTACTCGTATAACAAACGTCAGACTTACATACGTTGATTACATGTATTT
This sequence comes from Neria commutata, assembly GCA_963457695.1. NCBI lineage: Eukaryota > Metazoa > Arthropoda > Insecta > Diptera > Micropezidae > Neria > Neria commutata. The sequence continues at coordinate 20,573,238 of OY735248.1, read as the reverse complement.
TTTCGATTTATTTTCATTTCACAGTTTTACTATTTTTGCGTGAAAAAAGAGAGAAGCTTGTCCTTGCTGGGAATTTAGAAATTATGTACCAGCATAGGTGTAATGGTAAATGCTTGTTAAATAAGCAAACTAATACAAAACAAACTGGCACAAAGGAAGTTAAAAGAAAGACCAAAAAAATCTATACTAGTAAAAATTGGGTGAAAGGTAATGTAGTATTTTCGAACGAAACAAGGCAAGAAAATGTATTGGAATTTGTGGCAGCAGAATTAGGTAGTTGACCATAACAGTGCCATGCAAACAGGAGCGGTTGTTCAACTAAGAAAATTCCTAGCAAAAAGAAACATCTTTTATCTGTAACTCTGAAATTTTAATTTGAAAACTGATACTAAAATTCGAAATTTTTCGAATTCAAGCCTAATTAAAAATATGATTTCTAATCTGAATAAATTTGGATGGATTTGTTGATATGTATGAAATATTTAATATTATTAAAATTAAGAATCATTTGATGGGAAACACGGAATATACCAGAACAGTATCTATCACTAAAAAGTAATTAAGACATTCAGACTTTTGTTCGTAGTTAATATGTAAGTGCTATAATTACGATCACCTTTTGGGATGGGATTCAAGACAAAAGTTAGCAATAGCTTGAAAATAGCTTGAGAATTAAGCGACATTTTTCGATTTAAAATGCATGATAAATATAAGTGAGATTGATTTACGCAGGCGATTGAAGAATAACTCTCGAGCAGAGTGGACTCGACATAAAAAATAAGCACACTTCTTAAACCGCACAAGAAAGGATTTCCATGGTTGGCAGTGAAGCAGAGGCGTTTTCGCGCACACAACTCCGGCCCTGCCTGTGATACTATTTTCGGAGTGCACGTGGGTGCATGCGTCAATGGAGCGATGACGTCAAAGCAAGCCAACCAACCGAGTTGCCGAGTTAAAATTTAAAACTTCAAATTAATTATTACAAAAACGAAATATTGTTGCAGACATTAAAAATTAATATTCAGTGATAAAAGTGGAAGTGGAAAATCGAAACTGTTATACAATACAACAGTAAAAGAAAAACCTGCCAGTTGAATAATGTCGGCTTACTACCATTCGCCGTTGCCACTTGTTCCAGCCACAGCCACTGACACTGACATCGACACCGGCCCTCTGCCAATGCCAGCTCCACCACCTACACAGCGCGAGAAACCACCTTCGAAACTGCTTACGTCTGTAATTCTTCGCTGTGAGGTGCAAATTAAGTCACATTTCGTTTAAAAATAAACGATAATTAAGAAAATTTTAAGTTAAATAAATGTACAAAAAGCATTTTATTGTATGTATGTACTTAGTATGTAGATAAGTCGTGTACGGTTTCGTTGGTTGAAATGGAAATTGTCACTCTTGGAAATGAGCGACTGAGAAGCGCACGCAAACACAATTTTGACGAAGTACAGCGGCTGTCATGTTGAAAAGTGCGCAGAGATCGGGCCGCATGTGCACAGTTGAGCATTGTTTTATTTTCGGCTTTGAAGGAATAATATGACAGCTTCAATGTTTCTCTGATTTTAACGTAAATTCTTGATGAAACATTTGCGAAAAGCTTAAGGCTAAAAATTAAATGTGACCAGCAGGCAAAATGCAAAATGCGTCAGGGCCAAGAAAAGCCAATAGCTTGAGGTGCGGCCGCAATGGCCAGAACAATTTGGGCTCTGCAGCTACGTTAGGCAATTTATTTCGCTGCATGCAAAGGACATTTTAATTTATAGTTTTATCGAATGAGATCTAATATCATTTATTTACTTATTAAAATGATAATAAACTTCCGCTACACGCAAAGGACACTAGAACAAAATTATTAAAATTCTATTCATTCAGAATGATTGTTCTAATTTATTTATTCATAAAAATAAAATTTAAAAAGACTATCGGCTTTCATCCATTCAAAAATGTGCACTTTTTCGTGTAAAATATGAAAGACGCGTGCTCCGAAATCGCAGTGTAGAAATCTTCCTAGTTCACTAAAGTCGTCTATGTACTTTATTACATACCCAATGCAGCTTACTCTTCCTTTGTCGAGGACACCCTTCTCGCTTTCAGCTGCTCACCGCACGAAAACGTAAAATGCTTGCGCGGTTTGTTATCTTTCCTTTTGAAATTTAAATTTCAAACAATTTCTATTTTCGAAATTCCTTTTTATGCAGTTGCAAGTTCACTTGAAAGTGCTAAAATTAGCAAATTTTACTTCGAATAGACCGCAGTGCGCCACAATCACACTCTTCACTAATGTTAAGCCACGCAGTGACGGGCACTCGGTGCGAGAAACAGTCAGCAACTGTTTGGCCAGCGTGGGAACTTCGAATTTATACGCGATAGGAAGCATGTGCTGAGGCAACGCCAGCTGAACTCACTCCCAGGAACAGCCATATGTAGTGAATAGTGTCAGCTGAATACTCGTATTCTGACCGTGAGTACAACAGAATGAGTTGATTCAATGCATCCACCACCGAAACAAGGTGTAAACACTGCCAAACGCAGAGAGAATCCAATGTGCGTTGGCATGGCAGTATCTCTTAAATAAAAACGTTTCTCTTACTTTGAATGGTCGTGAGAAAATGTGTAAATCTTCAGATTTTTATTTATCTAAAAAATTATTAAAATTTTTAAAAATCTTGATTTTGAGAACTTCTTTTAAATGACTATTTATGTTATCCATCAGAAAGAAATCAGTTCTTGATTTTAGTTGTTTTATTTAGTGGCCTCGTTGTAGTAATTAATAGCTGGCTAAAATGCACAATTTTGTATGCAATTCATCGTGGAAGTGAAATTTTGCAATTAAGCAGAACATTTTTAAATAGGTAGTCCATTGCGCAGAAATTTTATATTGCACTAGTATATTCAATAAATCAAGACTCTTGTAACATTATATGAATAGTGGTGCAAAACGAAAATTAATTTGAGAGTATTTTGTATTTTAACTTTCAATGTGTAGTTTATAAATATGACAGGCTAAAACATTTGTACCAGAAGCTTCACCGAACAGAACCAACAAGCTTAGCAGAAAATGTAACTGAATGGTAACGGGATTCTTTGACCGGATACTTTAGGGTTAAGAATAGATGAAACCCATGTCTACCATGGGAATTAGACCAGCACAATTATGTATGATGATTTTCAAACTTAATTGCTTCATACCTTTCGCGGCACCGCTCCATGAGGATCTGTAAAAACACGGTGAACTGTCACCACTTTCAGGCTGCGGTGACTAAAAGACAGCTTATCTGCGTTAAATGCAATCTTAATCTAAAGTTTTAAAAAATGATATAGAGGAGATTTCTTTTTGTAAAGCTGGGAATATCGGTTGATATTGATATCATTTGCACTGCATATAGTAAATCCTGCGTTTTTCGTACCTAAATCCGAAAAGTTTGCCTTTTATAAAAAAACGCTACGAATCGTATATTCATTTCTTTATTTTCTTCGAAAATGGCTCTGAATAATTCGCATAATATCTACGAAAAAAGCCAATTTTAAAATGTAAAGTGGTCCCATACATTATTTTCTACTGGGAAGCCGCAGAAGCAAACTCAGAAAAACCTTTTAAAATATTTCATTGCTTGCTCTCCGAAAAAGTGCCAACTTATCATGAATGGAAACAAGAACCGGAAGGCGAATAGAAGTTGGGAGCTCTGAGGTAAGTGTGCTCTCTGAAAAAGAAGTTGCTGATGAAATCGTCTGCATTGTTGTCATAAGCAAGCATGCATCCTGAATTCGCATCAATTGCACATCATACTCCTGCCTTTAGTAAGGAAGTGAGAGTGTATAAGTGTGATAACACTGTTCTAGACAGGTATCTTGTGCCGGCATGGCAAAATTAAAGCAATGAATTGCGCTTTAACATATCTTGCCGAACGTACCAGAAGTGCATGTATGAAAGTATGTGTATTTATAAATGCACATGGTATCTAATTGTTTTTGTGACTCATGCTTTTATACGTTCGTGTTCTAAAATATTGATAGGTTGTCTTCAAGAAGTAAACATGCAAGTCATGTTGTCATTAGCGTTTGTTCGTTTCTTCAGTCGTTCATTAGCATTGAGCGTACAAATTTGTTAGGAGAGACTCGCTCAGTTAAGGTTCAAATTTGAGTTAGCACTTTCCACACACCTATCTACATATGTACATACATAAGTACTTGTGTATATGTAAATACCGAGATATCCGTATCTGGGTTCTAAAATACCCGTGATTGAGATAATTATCTCTTAAACCAGGATTGGTCGTCATATATAAATACTTAAGGCATTTGGTGTGAAAATTTTCATTAAAAAAATTCGTCTAATTAAATTATCATAGCCCAAAGTGTATAAAAAAGCCAGAAATTTACAAACTTCGATCTGGATGAGTGTAAATAAGTTGGCAATGGTAGTTGAAATTAAAATATGACACAAAATTATTTTAGTTCCAAATTGAAAATGGAAGTCTTAGTTAATTAGGTTCTTACATGTACCTAAGTAATATATTCGTTGAAAAAATTGCATGTTATTTAACTTTTTCTCCACTTTAAACTATGTATTTTAATATTTTGTCTCTGTCAACATTTTATCTGAATGTCTCTTGGTACATATTTTTTTCCAAGCATTTTTTCCTGGATTTTCAATGCTATCTATCCATGTAGAAGTTCAACCTCAAAAATTATCCCGACATTTCAATCAAAGTGGAATTCTCAATTTGGAAGTCGCCGAAGCCGATTATCCAAATTTTTGAGGAAGCTGAGTTTTTGGAACGCCATTTTCAAATTATAATCGTAGTTTACAATATCTTTTCTATAAAGTGAATATACTTACATATATATGTACATATATGTACATACATATATACATAGATAATAATGATTAAAATTCTTGAAGATTAAAACGTTTGATTACAATACATAACTGGCTTTTCCAAATGGAAGCTATACTTTTACAATAATTACTATTCTGGTACTGTATAAGAGCTCTCTCGCAGATACGTAACTAAAAATAATAGCTGCACTTTGAAACTCCTACAGGACAGTTAAGTAGGTCTCACTTTGAAACTCTTACAGGACAGTTAAGTAGGTCTCTTCAGCGTAGTTGCAGAGAGAAATTCAGCAACAGCAGGATAGTAAGAGAACGCCTCCGACAGTCAGTGGGTTTTTCGAATAGGGATGATGAAAGACCGCGTGCTACTGTCATAAGCAAACAGGTATCCTGAATTTCTTGCGATACATAGAATTGCATACATACGAATATATATACATACCTATACATTGAAGTATGTACATGGCTATTGAGAAGTACTGTACAGTAGCGACAGAAACAAACGCACTAGTTTCCCATTAGATTGCTAGACAGATGTTTAAAACTGGGCTGCATTTTTTACAATCTCATCAAATTTGCGAGTGAGATGCACACAGATGAAATTATTTTAATGGAACATTCATTTTAACTTCTATTTACATACGTACGTAGTATGTAAAAATAAAGTAAACTATCATATAACACACTCTTACTATAGTATATGTAGATATTTATTACTTTGTTTATATTTAAATTAATTGATTGTTATTTTAAAGGTCCAGCCATACTGCAAACCGTGCTTGTCTATATGGTTTTTGGGCGGAAACACAATATGCAGAGAATTTTTATTCACAGACCACTGCAAAAAATCAGAAAATAAATACATATGTATGATAAAATATGAAGAATGGATAACACTTTCGGAGCACCTTTATTTGCGTATCCTCCATGCCGAGCATCGCAACTGTAGCGAAGTTCTTGTCCGCCAACTCACTGTCCAATTCCACACTCTCCAAGCCAGACAATTGAATGGTAAAGTTCGATGTAATCTCCTTACCCAAAGGATACAAATCCAACTCGTTCGTATCGTAAGGATAGTCCAGCACAATTGCGTATACAGTAAGAGAGCCCGTGGCACCATTTCTTCTGGAGGTATACCACACGCCAGTCGTGACCGTGTCATTCTGATATATCCATGGTTTGGTGGCATAAATGGCTTCTCCATTAACTTTCAGCCACTTGCCCATATCGCGTAAGCGTTCCTCGAAAATGGGCAGGATTGTGCCGTACTTTGTGGGACCTACATTGATGAGCACATTGCCATTGCAACTAACGGTGGACGCAATTTCTATCAAATATAAAATTTGTAAATGACGGAGCTATTCAGTCAAATATTACAGAACACATTTCTAATCGGCACCGCTACCTTTGATCAATTCCTGTGATGTCATGAAATCGCTCAGCGTGACATCGAAGCGCTGTCCCCAACTCGTTTTGTCCAGCGTGAGAGCATTCTCCCATTTGTGCGTTTGAAGCACACCCGGATTGAAGCGATCGGCGCAATTGTAAAAGTCGCCATGTCTGCAGGCGGTACCGAAGCCCCAGCGATCGTTGGTGACCACCGTATCACGCACCGGACTATCGTTGTACAGCCTGGAAGCAGTGCAATCAAATTCCATGTAATTCTAGGTGCTGTGTTCCAAGTACTGTAGGCGTGCGATTCATGTATACCAAGCAATGAACTCCTCTGATTTCCAATACTTAGCCGGCGCCTCCCAATCGCCGTCGGACCAGATAACTTCCGGCAGGTACTGCTGCACCAAATCCATTTGCTCCGGACGCACCTTACGGTCTACAAAATTTTGTTCCAGAAAAATGTGCAGTTTATCATTGATATAGAGGCGATTGAACCACTCGAAGAGCGAATAGTAGAGTCCGAATTTCAAGTCGGAATGTTGACGTACAGCGGAAGAGAGCTCCTCTGAAAGGCACAACATTGCAGCAATGAATTTTGTGTTAGTTCGTATTGTAATTGTTATTAACTGATAATGTCACGTTTGGGTCCCACATCCATGGCGTTCCAACCGAAAGCTTCCTTCGAGGGCCACAGCGTGTAGCCATCGTGATGTTTGCTCGTCAAAACGACATATCTGTGGGAATGCAACAAATTTCTCAATGTGTTAAATAAAATCAAAATCTTTTCCAAATCAAATCAATTACTTGGCACCACTATCGCGAAACAGCAGCGCCCATTGGGTTGCATTGAATAGCTCAGCGGTGAAATCGTGCGCAAATTCCTGATAAGAGAAATTCGGCTTGTAATTGCGCTGCATGAATTCCACATATTGCGGGTACTTCGTATCTAAATTAGAATGTTTAGCAGAAAGAAAAATATATTGCAATGGAAATGCCCCACACTTTGATCGTCACTTGCGCACTTATCCAATCCGTCCAGAACCATTCGGAGCCGAAACTGGGCACTGAGTAGACGCCCCAATGCAGGAAAATGCCCACTTTTGCCTCATCATACCAGCGCGGCAGCGGCCGTTTGTCCAGACTCTCCCAATTGGGCTCATATTTCGTAGTCACCTCCGCTGCAAACGCATCCAACCAACTCAAACAAATTAGAAACGCAAAAAGTGACCGGCAATGCATAACTGAGTGCGTCTAATTAACTATACACAACGTGTGTATCTGTTAGCGCTGAACTGAGTGCTCGGAAGTATAAATTAACAACACGACTTGATTTGAGCAAGCTCCAAGCTGAACTGAGAGCCTCTGTGGTTAAGCGGATGCATTGACTTTGCTGTATTGGGAGAAAAGAGCGGCAAAGCGTCGCGGCTTTGAATGTAAAATAGCTCATTTCAGTATCAGAAGTAATCAGCGAGCACAGAGAGAATGTTAACTTTGAACTTTAAAAAACAGATGTAGAGATCAATCCAATAATGAAGCCATTAAATTTCATTAATACATACCTACTCTATTGAAATAAAACTAAAAACGATCATGTAGACATGTCTTATCCGAACTGCATTAAAAAAAATGTATAAGTCAATTAGCTTTCAAGCGAGCTCTGTAGATATCTGAAGAAGCTTATACTAACTTGTATCATCTACATCTTGGTGCTACAATCCTAATTGAAATTATGTAGTTATTGGTCAACACGATTTTTGTTCTTTAATTATAAACTGGAGATTTTGGTGCAAATTTAATTTCCTAATCTGGTCCAAGCTCAGTATTTACCATGAAAATTTCTATCTGCGTACTTTCTGCGAAGCTTCCGTATTCAAGACATACATATATATATGTATGTATGTATATGTATGTTAGACATTATCTAATAGATAAAAGTCTGGCCTAAGTTCTATTATACAGATACATTAAATTGCATATTCTATTCGTTCAAGCCCGGTACAAGTCAATAAATACAAATTGAAATTGTTTATGAATTGTTTATTGTAGACTGAAACAGAATATATAAAGTTATAAACATGAAGTACACTACAAGATATTGTAAATATAAATAAGTTTATGCTTATAAAATTAGTGATAAAAGTATTGTATAAATTTATAAAACGCTAATTTCATTACGGTGTGCACATAAAGTTTATGGAATTAAACTAAGCATGCAACTGTTAAAATATGATTTTTTAAAGCAATGCTTTAACTAAAGCCTAAAACCTCTTCTATTATAGTTTTATGTAGAACATAATTCAAAATCATCAACAGTTAACATAATCAAAGAACAAACTAATTGCACAAGAAATTCTTACAGAATTCTCAACAAAACTATTGACTTATAATATGGTGGGTGTAGATCTCTGGTACTATTGTATGCTGCGAATGTACGTTGTTTTTGCTATTGTTGTTGACTGGTAGTACGTATGTATGTATAGTAGTAATTGTGTCACTTTGTGCCCATGGTGGATGTGTTTGTATGCTGCTGGCTAGGATCTATTGTAAAGTAGTGAATATTTAGTTGAATATGTATGTATGTAGTTTGTGGCAATTGCTGTGGAACTGTAGTTTTGATTTGTTTTATTGGGGTCTATTCAAAGTGACTTCAATAGCGGGCGAGTGCTATTAATATTTCTCTCTATCTCATATTGAATTCACTTTGTGTAGATTCCTTAACTATCGCAATGGTATAATCAGTTGAAAATTGTTATCTGCAGTAATTTTCTTGTTCTTTATAATTAGTAGTAGTTTAATTAGTTAACATCATTGGACGAGAATTTTTGCTTTTGTCTCTTAAAATACAGATTAGCGGAAATTTTACAAATGCATTTGTTTAAGATTACGCTTTAATTTTATAATGTAATGTCTTTTTATTTTTAAGTTAATACACAGTGGCAGTGTTTTTAGCTTCGACATTTAAATTACAGGACAAGGAATATGTGCTCCTTCATTTTATGCAAACATTTATAAATCTTTCTTTGGCTATACGAAATTTACGCTTATTCTACGATTTTTTAAAATATTGTATAATTTGGAATATTTATTAGCATTATACATTTACATATAAGAATTAAATGACTTCATTTTGTGTGTTTAGCTTTGAAAAAATAATAGAACCACTTTCAAAATTTTCATAAATTGCAGACTAAACATGTTTGTCAGTTCGTTAGTGGCCACAACAATAAACTTTCTCCTATTGCCAGATATATTCCATTTCTAAACATTTATCAATTTACAAATGAGCTCTTTCCATTGACAGTAACTTACAATGTTTACTTTATTGCGAATGTGAAATTATATACTGAATTAAATTTAGATATAAACGTTTTAAAAATTTGCCACTGAATAATGAAAACCAAAATCGCCAGAAAATGTACATGTTAAATTTGTTACATGCATTAAATGCTAAATTTAAATTTGAATCCAGTTCAGTTTAGTTCAGTTACCAAAATGCTTTTACTTATTTGAAACTCACAACTCGTTGGCAAGCTATGGCTTCAAATAAATGAATCGTCAGTGCTCCTCGGGCGGTGTGCGAAATTCAGTAATCCAGTCGGTAACACGCAAACGAAAGAATTCCGTCTTGGTTAAAATCCAATCGCGATATTGGTGCGGTATAAATTCTACCAGTTTCTCCGCGATTTCCGGATTCTTAAACATAATCATGTAAATTACCAGAATATTTATGCCCAGCAACAAAAAGAATGTTAAAATGGAGGTAAGCGCTGTGCTGCCGGCATTCCCAGCGGCCTTCTTAATAGCGCCATTTGAGGTCTTCTTCGCTTTTGTCACTTTGCTGATCTGCATTGCAGAGGTTAGGTCGACTTCTCGCGTTGTGTCGCTATTGTCATTGTTGCTGTTGGCTTTTCTATTCTTTGATTTAGTCTTCTTGTTTGATTTTTTTGCCTTTTGATTTTCAGCAGATTTCATATCGTTTGTTGCGTTTTCCGTATTCTCGACCTGATTGAGTACTTCCAGCTTGAACTGCTGTTTAGTCTTTTCGGCTTCAACTTGCATGCGTTCTAAGAACTTTACCTGCGATTAAAAGGAAAACATGCAAACAAAATTAATACAAATTGCTATGTTCTGAACCAATTATTGTTTGCTTTGCTACCGTATTCCTTGCCGAATCCTGACACTCTTTGGTTGTCAAACAGAAACCCACAATTTTTGCCAGTGCCGGCGTCAATGGATTACCCTTCAAATCCAAATAACGTAAATTGCTTAAATTGCCAAAACTCAGTGGCAGATGCTCCAGCCTATTGTCGTACAGATCAAGGTGTCTCAAGTTTCGCAGCAATCCGAAATCTTCGGGTAAATATTTAATTTGATTCTTGCTTAAGTCAAGCTTTACCAGCCGCGTTAGACTAGGAAAGTTTTTCTAAAAAACCATAAATTTAAGCACTTTCTACTGGAAGTAAGATGCAATACTTACCCCTAGCGTGATGAGCCTGTTACTGGACAGATCGAGGGTGGTGACGCGTTTGAATGTCGTCTGAAATTAAAACAAACAAAAAATGGAAATATTTTAATTGTTCTTTTTTCTTGTTTGTGATTTGCTAATTTCAGATATATTCTCCCCACTATTCCGTTTTTAAATAGAATGTAAAATCATTGATTTAGTCCCAATTTTGTTTAATTATGATCGTTTTCATGGGATTATTGACACTTTTTAAAATAATTTTAGTTCGATTCTTAGTAACACTATGTATACAAATTAATTGCACTCACTTTTGGTGATTCAGTAAAAGCAAAATTTAGATTACAAAAATTTGCTGCGCAATTTCGTGGTTTAAGGTGCCTAAAACTAAAAATTTTGGACAACGTGAAACCAGAAACCAACAACGAATTTAATTTAAGCACTCACAAAGCAGACACACGGGAAAGCGCATCGTACAGCAACCCCCAAAAAACACAATGCACGTATTCGTACAGCGTTTCGAGAGGGGCGGGCATGTGATATGAACTTAAGGACGCAAGTACATTAACCACAATATCAGGAGCACGTCCATGCGAATACATATGTGATGACGCGCAGAGGAGTTGAAACCTCCGTGGCCGCTCCGAGACTACATGCTAACAAATGAACCCGCATTCAAGTGCAAATGCATTTCCATTGAAAAAGCAATCCAGACAGGCAACAGACGCATTACCGGCATTTGTACGGGGAAGAGGGTGGCTTCTAATGTATGTACAAACGTCCGTAAATGGTAACGTATACACAACAGCAAGGGTGAGGGATGTGCGGCTGTGTTTGTATTGAGACATTCAGACCAACTGCTTCATATAGATTTTTTCAAAATATCAAAACAAAACTAGAAATAGTTCAGTTAGAAGAATACAAAATAAATAAAATTTTGCAAATCAAATTAAAGTGCCTCCATACTTCATATGGCTTGTGGGCTTGTGGTACCTATGTACTTACAAGTTCCCGTACCGGAACCTCATTTAAATCGGAGAGACTCAAATCACAAATATTATCCGATAATTCCTTCACGTTCACTTTTACTTTATCGCTTTTCGGCATTTTTAAGTTTTCCAAAAGAAAATGTTTTTAAGTTTGTATCTATTTCTTTGCTCTGAAGATTTTCCCTTTTGGACGTGGAATAATTCAATGTCAAGGTGTTGTTGAAAACGAAGAGTTTTTGCAGGGAAAGTTTTAGTGTAAATGAAACGTTTGCGGAGGGGCGACCGGCGGGCTGTCAAAATCAGCTGATTGCGCTGCTCAAACAGTTGTATACTGCAGTGCTTATCGAAAGCATTGCGTTGCATGGAATTCAGTCCGTGAACATAAAGCCTCTATCACATTCGACTTTCCTCGCTTTGCTTGACAGTTCGCGATTCAACAACAAAGCGTGAAAAGTAGGTTTGCTACAATGAACGCTTTAACTTTAGATTTTCCTGATATAATTGAAGTAGTAGTAATGCTACTAATGTTTGAAATTCGCGAGTGTCTTAATTGAAAACGCACGAGAAAATGAAAAATATCACAAAAAATTTCAACAGCTGATTGTCAAAGCGCACGAAAGTTGAGAGTTGCGCACCATTTTGCTTCGCTTTCTATTTAGCAAGCCTCATATAAAAGCATGCATTGAAATTATCCGTCAAAGCGAAGCAAAAGTCGAATGTGAATGAGGCTTAACCTACGTACTCACGATGGAGTTGTGCACGCCTAATTACACCCATATTTTTTGTTAAGAAAAAGAAATTGTCTCTTGCATCTTTTATTGGCAAATACAAAATTCTTCAACGAATTCAACTCGGAATCATAATTTCGCTGCCAGTTTAATCCTCTTCCTCTTCGGCGGCACCGCCATCACCACCAGTATTCTTCTTCATGTTCTTCCTCTTCACGCGACCTGGACGTCCGCCACCAAAGGGCGATTTCAACGAGAAGTCAATGTGCTTCTGCGAGTCTAGACGAACAACAAACGATGGGATGTTGACCACCTGTTTGCGAACACTAAGAAATAAAGATATAAAAAGGTAAAAATTACCATACAAGACGACAAAGGAAAATAGGTTCGTTTTAGAAAATCCAGTATCTAGACTTACGCTCATGCAGTTCTTGCTTAAGCTTAACTGGCTTTTAAAGCAACAGACGTTGAAAGCCGGCCGGCACACGTTCCGTGCTATCGGCCAACTTCCAAGTGGTCTTACTGAATAATTACGAACAATTCAATCTGTGAGTCCAACACTCAAGCAGTTTTCGCGGATAATTACCGAATATGTCTCTGACGAATCAACACGCGTGCATGATGGATTGACTTGGCCAAACCCAATTTGAAAACTTGGGTTTGCAGGCGGCGCTCCAAGAAATCTTCGATTTTCAGACCCAACACGTAATCGAGCTTCATGCGCGACTCATCCAATACACCAATACGCACTAGACGACGCAGCAAAGCGTTACCTGTTGAAAGAAATACGGGTTAATACATACATTTCGAGTGTGTAAATCAATTGGTAATGGCTAAGAATAATCAGTAAATGGAAATCGTCAAGAAAAGTTCAGACAAGAAGTGTCATATTTGCAATCCCGCAATCATCCCGTGAATAACATATCGCTAATTCTCGGGTATGTCCACTCACCTTGGAACAATCTCTTCTCATCCTTCTCGTCAAGAGTGAGAAGCTCACGAGCAGCCTTACGGATTTTGGCTAGGGCGTACTTCACGCGCCACACCTCACGCTTGTTGCGAAGACCATACTCGCCAATGATCTTCAACTCCTGATCCAGACGCGCCTTTTCATAAGGGCGACGTGGAGTCACGTACGTCTTCGAGAAGACGGATGGAATACGTCCGTTTACCATATTTTGTTTTCCACCTCAACCGATTTCTGCGTAAATAGAAGGGACAATTGTTAGTTGTAAAATCCAGATTTTCTGCGAACATCTTGATATATTTTTTAGCAAATCGAATAGAAAGCTATTAAGCAATGTTTTGTAAATACACATTTCATAAAATATATGCACAAGACAAAATATTACGAAAATCAGCAATTTTTATTCAACCTGCGAAAATTACGTACAGTCGGTTTGACGATTGATGAACGAAAGAAAGATGGAAAGGAAGATGGAAATTAAGATGGCCAGGCATCGACAAAGTAATCGATAGTCTGCCATTTGTAATAGATTGTCAGTTGTAGTAGATTATTGCATGCAGCTCATCGCTAGCGAAAAGTAATAATTGATTTCCGATTATTTTACTACCCGTTCATAATATCAAAACAAAAGATATGTTATGAAATGGAAAAACTTCAAATTTTAAGGTAATTGCAATATAAAAACGGAAAAGACGAATAACGACATCTCCCATACACTTGTATTCACTTAAAACGTCGGCTATGAGCAAAGGAACATTTTTTGGTATATTTTAGATTAAGATTAGATTGTCGTAAGAGCAGAGTTTACCCAAGATGGGATTAGCAACTTCGCATATTTAAAGCTTTTGTAAGAAAGAAAATTACCAAAACGCGTAGAATATGTTTATATGCACGTAGAAAGCCATGTAAACAAGAATGTATGCAAATAGGGCCAGAGGAGGACAGCTGATTCCCTAGAGCTCCGAACACATGAGCATTAAAACTTTTTATTAAAGCCTCTAATAATATGTAGTCTTTTTATAAGCAGCTGCAAACATTAATATATTGCATATATATTAGAGCCTTGTTAACCCTATAAACAGCTTCCCTTACAGTATATTTGCTGTTTTCACACTATAAGTTCGGCATAAATAAGCCAAATATTAAATAAATGTAAATTTTTCCCAATTAGTTAAAAAAATAGCTCATAAATTTCCGCAATGCACAAGAGCATCGAGTTGAAAATCAAGTGCATTCTTTAATTATAAAATTATACATGAGTATATTCCTAGATAACATCCGTATTTATATCTGAAAACTATCAGCCTATTAAAAAATCCGCCCCTTATGGCTCTGTTCCCCTCAACGGAAGAACAAATAAATTTCTAAATGGGCTCGTGTGGAGTATTGTTTTTAAAGGGTTACTTCCCAGAATTTGAAATTTGTTTCCAAAAGTTTAGATGAGTTGGTTATAAAAAATATTGCAACTGTAATATTTTTAATTTTCTGCTACTCATATTGTAAGATTTGTGGAATTCACCTTTTCTACATTTATGGAATTAATCTCGTGAAACTGAAAATGGACCGAGGTAGAGGTGATAGTTTACAATCGAGGTAAATGGGTTCGAACCCTGAGCCCGGGAACTTGTTTTTTAATTTTTTTATTCTCTTAAATTGGCAAATATAATGGACAAATTTTTAATATTACAAGCAGAGCTGGGTCGTAATGATTCCTTTAGGGATTCAATTACTCTCAATTACAAGGAATTGCAATTAGTAATCAATTCCTTCAGTTCACAGCAATGGAATTGGTTCCTTTTTCAATTCCTTTGAAAAATTCCAAAAGTAATTTTCTTTTTTTTCAATTCCAATTGCAGGGCATACAAATTATCAAAAGATAAAATTCTGAAAAACTTACAGAAAAAGAAAAATTCATGCATATGTATGAATGTATGTACTTTCATATGGAAAACGGCGAATTGTCTCATTTGTTGTGACAATTCAAAACTATAAATAGAATTTCTACGCAGCTTGCTTTTCTTTATTTAATGCATTCTGGCCATACGAGATTTGCACAATTTTATCTATCAAAAAGCGATGAACAGCAACTGATAAACAGCTGATAATTCTTCTTCTAAATTGCATGCCACAATCAAATGTAAACAGTAATCCTAGCGCTTCTTCTTCTAAATTGCATGTCACAATCAAATGTAAACAGTAATCCTAGCGACCCAAGCAATGAGCGAGCGATTCATCACACATGTATCAACCTCTCAATAACCTGGTTGATAACATTGTCGGTAATGTTGTGTGGAAGAAAACACCAACTGCAACAACCAAATACCAATTTTGGTTCCTGTTGTAACTTAGCTTTTAGCACATGTATAAACCTAAATGTAAAAATTGGTACTAATATGTTAATTTTACAAGGTAAATAGTTGTACTAATATGTGGAACAGTATGTACTAATATGGGGAACAGTAGTTTTTTTAGTGAGTAGTTTTTGAGTGAGCAACCGTTCACCACCAGACGATATGGCGATATGGTCATATGGTCACCTTGGATATATCGGTTTTCTGCAACAAAAGCATGTTGCCTTCGGTTTTAGCAATAAAAACATTTTGGTTTCGGTTTTCGGCCAACGGTATGTCGGTATGTGAAGCAGTATTGGGCGCTCGTAATAGCAAAATGTGTTTTAAAATTCAAGCTGGCAACGCTGAAGCACAAACTAAAATTCAAAACAGAGAGGAATTCAACGTCTGCAAAGCGAAGCACGTTGTTTTCAGGTGCTGCCATTGGTCGGAATGCTCCAAACAGCATACCACACAGAGACCGGGGCCCGAGAGCAGAGCGAGTATGCTCCTTTTGTGCGTCGCGCTGGCGCTGGTGAAGCAAATGAACAGAGGGGAGCTTTACAGAAATCATCTGTGCGAGATACAGGGCCACGGAGTGCGTTGCCTCGAACCAGTTTGAGGTGCATTCTTTGGTGGTGGGTACAAAACTGGTTTCCACAAAGAGTCTTCGACCATGACTACAGGTTTAGTGCTTGTGTGCTTTGATGTGGTGACGACGGTGGTGGCGGCGGCTTTGTGCTTTATGCTTACCACACCATCGGTAAGTCTCCATGCTCAGCACACTCGCTGGAGCACCCTGTTCTAAGTGCGACGGCACGAAGGCAAGCGGCAGCGACACTGCCTCCAACTGAATGAGCCAAGCGCCAAGCGACGCGCGGCAGCTTGCTGTCAGTTCATGTTCGGCGGTCACTGAAGCAAGTTCGTACGTCTTCCCGTTTCGTGTGAGTGAGTGAGTTGCTCAACGTTTCGCCCGTTCGTTCGCTGCGAAAATTACGAATTTCCTCACATTTTCCGACGCTCGAGCTCCACTAGCATACACACAGTCAAACATATCCATTCAGTTCATCCATCCATCTTGCGGCTTTGAATTATTAGCAGCTGAATTCAGACGCACTGCAAACGCAGCATACGCAAAGAGATTCTCCGCGGATTCTTTGTGGCGGCACGCTTCGTTTTCATTTGAAAGAAAAACGAGTTTCCTTCGACGCTTGTGTGCTTTTCTACGAAATTTCCTTTAAATGTGGTTCTGACGCTGTTAGTGCGTACTGAAGAAAGAGTATCTACAGCCGCGGCCTTTTAGTACGGCAGCTAGACGCGCGTATCTAGCTGGCGATCGAGCCAGAAAGTTGTTGCCGGTGTTGTTCTGGTTGTTGATCTTGTGGCGGTTGTCATTGGCAACGCAGAACGAAAGTGAATCCGTCCGAGCGAGTGCAAGTTCTATCTGCTCCCGCGTGCGGCATTCATTGCATCACCCAAAGTGGAAACAGACCATCCGAACTGCATTTTACACGCTTCGCAATTCGATTGCCCCGCATTATTACAGCATTTCCGGTCGCGCCAATTCAAACAGCAAACGTGGTCGAAACACTCCAAATCGTTTTGGTGTCAAATATTTGTTGAAAATAAAAGAAGTTGTTTAAAATAAACCACATCGACGAAAAAAGCGAAGCAAAAGAGTGAACAAGTGGAAATATCGAAAAGCATATCAACAAGTTTGTGTCTTCTCTCTTTGTTTATTAATTTGCTTCCAAGAATTGGCAGTTAATTTAAAAGTTTTGTAGCGAAGGCAACGCAACGACGCAAGCAAGCAACGATAAGAGAGGTGAGAAAAGTAGAAAAAGGAACGTGTGGATTCACCTTATGAAATTGGTTTCGAAAAAATTACATTTGGAGCTGATCGATGCTGCCGGGATGGGGCTCGCATAAAGTACATACATATATACACAGCCTAGCACACATGTCCGCTATCATGTTCGAATACACACACATGCATAAATGCCTACATATGTATGTACATGTGTTTCAGGTATTTGCATATAAAATCTGCCCACATATGTTATTTAGTCGGTACACTTGTAAAAAATTATATTTGAGTGCCTGAAATTTTTTAAAGGAGCTTGCAGCTGGTAGACGCCAAAATATCGTGCGCGTGGTATTGAGAATAATGGTTACATTACACTGGTACTCATGAAATATTTTTTGTTGCTAATAAGCTTAGTTCATATCTCTTCCAATTAATACAAGTACGCTTATAAAAGTAAGTGTGATTTTTACCAAAAGTTTATTATTTTTTTTTGGCAAAAATACAATAATAGTTTTGGAATTTCTGGAACTTTTTCCAAAGAGATTTTTCGTAACAAAATTCAAATGGAATCATCTTACAGAATAACTGTCCATAGTTTTATACTTTTCCTTAATAAATCATTCCACCATGTAATCAATTCTTTATTAAACTTATAAATTTTGTATGTATATACATATGTACATATATACATATGTACTGTATTTCTCATTTATGTAGTGTTTTTTCCTTAATCTAGGGAAAGAACAAACGAATTCTTTTAAAACACTAGTAAATATTTTAAAATCTGCCTTCTTTTAGAAGTATAAAGGCTCACAAGGATCAAAAAATTTTTTTTATGGTTCAACATTTCACGCAATTTTTAGAATATGAATTTTATGAAAATCGTTCTGAGCATAAAGTTTAATTCTCGCAATTTTCCAGTTGTGGATTCTTTGCATCGTACTATTTTTTTTGACAACTTTACTTTGCCATGGGTATTATTAAATGTAGCCTGAGTGGCTAATTTAACATGATAAATAATTTTTTCCAAGAAATTTTAATTTATCGAGCAACGGCGGCTTTTAAGATTTGGATGCTTAGTTTATAGGTTTGACTAAAAAGAATGTGGATATATATTAAATTTTATTTTTGAATGGTATTTTTCAGTACATACTTAAATTTATTTGCAAGAAAGTTTTAAAAATAATATAAAACTCTTTAAGGAATTAAAAAATTTGCATAATACAATAAATTCATGACTCGATTTACAAATTTTAAAATAAATCATACAAATAATATGTGTATTCATTGTTGGGTTATCTTTTAAAAAATTGATAATAAGCAATAATACCTTGCATATTATTGAAAATCAATTTAATAACCAAAGTGTTTCAGTTTTTATAAGGTTTTTTTCATCTGTAAAATAAAAATACTGTTAGTTGG
Organism: Neria commutata; assembly: GCA_963457695.1. Taxonomy (NCBI): domain Eukaryota; kingdom Metazoa; phylum Arthropoda; class Insecta; order Diptera; family Micropezidae; genus Neria; species Neria commutata. The sequence goes on along the minus strand of OY735248.1, from coordinate 20,554,292 downwards.
GACCTTTCTACATCGATAAAAAGAATACCTATACTATTTGAATATTAAAGCTCATAATCTCTATTTGTTATAAAATTTGTTGGAGACTAAGATTTTGGAAAAATGATTTCAGATACTTTTTCATGAACATGCATAGCAAATTTAATTTCTTAATTTTCAAAATTCCGCTATATATCTGATAATTTTATCTAATAATTTTAATAGAATTGATCAAAAACCGTGGTCTCAGCCGAAATTGAAATCTTTTAATATACATTTTCAAGTGTAATATCGGAAAATGTCGTAAACATAATAAACTAGAACAAAAAAGAATATGACGACAAAATTCCACATACGATCGCCACCACAAGAAATACACAAAATTATATGAGGGGAAAAATATAACAGCCAGTATACAGAACAGACACAATAAAGGAGGCAAGAAGAAGGAAGAATCATTACGAACGAAAACGAAAGTTGGTGCAGGGGCGTGGTGGGACGGCGGCACTATGAGCGCTGCACTGTTGGATCGCAAGATCGCCAGCGTTCTGAATATGTACACGCCGCCATGCGACACAGTTCAGCCGCCAAATGCCGCAGTGCAACATTTTTGGTACAGCGCAATTTTAAAATTTTTTCGTTCCGTTTCGATTCTTTTGTTTTTGCTGTTTATTGTTTTAGGAAATTGCAGCACATTTTGCGAATATTGTTTTAAGCTTTAATATGTAATATACAGGGAAGATTCGCATTTAATGCCTACCCATGTGAACCAGCAGAAGGGAAAGGGTGTGCATAGGCTGCCGCCAAGAAAGCGAAATGGCGAACAGCTGCAAATGGTCGATACGCATGTGTGTGTAGTTGCTTTGAGGGCAAGCTTCCAACTTGCATTACAAACAAACACAGGCACACAAACTGAGATCATCTGCATCCATCCTGCGTCCTTCGCTCTTTCTTTCGCTACGTGTAGGCATACAAAGTTGGCGCACAAAGACAAACTGGTCTTTAGCCCTAAAGTAACTGGCATGTTGGGGATCATTAATTTTGTTGTAGTTTCCGCTTTGCACTTGTCTTCTTGTACATTTTTATTTATTTGCATATTTATAAGACTTTACATATACATATTTCATAGTTGCCACCTGCCAATATTGCCTTGCCTGCCATATGCATGAGCGAAGTTTAGAAATGTGTGCCTTGTCGACCATTTTATAAGCGTTGTGATTCCGATATTATTTAATAATTTCGCAGTTATGCGTTCCATTCCTCTTACAAGACTGAAAAAGAATTTCATTAAACCTTACTTCTACATACTTCTACTTGTGCGAAAATTCTCTCTCTTCTGTATTATTCAGAACTGATGGTCTCCGTGAGCATAGGGCCTTCGCAAATTTTTTTGAAGAAAACCCGAGTTTAACTTTCGTAAAAAATCTTTCATTGGTACGGTATAAGGTGTTCGATATGCATATAAGATTGTGACAGAACAAGCGCATATTTAGTTCTAATAAACACTTTTTCTGTAGAAAATATGGCCCATATAAGAGTTCATGAGAAAAATGATTCACATTTCGAAACGTCTTCAGCGTTATCTTACACATTTTTATATGTATTGCTTATTATATTTAAGGGCAGATCAACTGAATTAGAATAGCTTTGTCTTTTCTCTTTGGCAGTAAGTTCGAATAAAACTGTACGGTAAATTGTTATTGCACTTGTCTATAATTAAAATGTGAGGAGGAAGTTTAGCTTTTGGCAGATCAGACTCATCGAACTCGTCATCAGCTTGACTTCTTGATGCCTAGTCAAGCGAGCTGCCAACAACATACGTTCTGCCATGTCCAAACCATGTGCTTTAACCTATGGCTTTAATATGCTTTTACATGTTCTGCCAGCAGCGACCGTTTACCAACCTCCTCCGATGGTTGTAATTATTGGAAAAGTCTGTTAATTAGTAGTCGTGGCGCAGCGCAGCGGAGTTGAGTGGGGCTTTTTCCGTTTCGCAAGTCTGCCGAAAATGTTACGTGAGTGAGGCTAATGAATTTAAACATTTAAAGCCATTCTATTGCGATTCTGGGACGTCTGCTCAGTTCGCAAATGTGTGCATGGCCCTTTCGAGTCACCGCGAATACGCACACAAAATCGTATGCGCCATTTTGCGTGCCTGTGTGTGTGAGCGCCACAAATTTTATTTTATACTACTCGTTGAATTTTGTTTGTTGTTGCAACTGGCTACGAAAGTATTCAGTGTTTTTTAGTTGTTTCCATTTTGTGGCTAAAAATAGAGGAAAGCTAGTCGCCACTGCCGTCGTCCGCATCGTCGCCGTTGTACGAGGAATCTGAAATGCGCATACAATATCTCTTGAACGCCGCCACACAATTTCACAGTGATTCGGTCTCTCGGTCTGTCGGCTCCTCTTTCCATTCCTGCGTTCGTCCGCTCGTTCCTCCATTTGTATGACTGTGCGCGCATGAGGGAGTGTGAGTGCGTCTGTCTCTGCCAGCCAAAATGCTTATAAATTCTAAAATTCTATGGAACTCCAGCCAACGCTCCTGTACACTGGAGTTGAATGCATTGTTTTCAAATGATTGCGGTGACCACCTCCAAGTTTTATAGATAAACTATTAAAATAGTCAGGGCTATCGGCGAATCTGTTGCAATGTTGTTCGGAAGCTACAAATTTCATCCATTACGAATCCATAAACAACGATTCCTGAATTAATTTGTACGGATTGGAGTGAGCCTCACTTGTTGTTAGTACACGAGTTTGTTTTCCAAAAATTTAAAACTTATTTGTGTACACTAAAAATATTCGGAACAAAGCATACAATTATTAGCTAATTTGGAGCTACAACGAATTAAGTGAACATTTACTAGATATAAAAATAGGAAAATATATGAAAGTTAAGTAAACATCAGCTGTGATATTAGGATTATTAGAAATATTTTTAATATTATTTTTCCTATGGCAAATCTTATGTTAAGCATAAACGGGATGGTCTGCTTTCCAAGCGGATCATCGCTGTTTAGGACTGAAGCTTTTTAAGCTTTTTAAACTTAAAATAATACAAACATTTCGTCTTTTAAAAGTTGGTTAGATAGGCTAACGGAACAGCGGAACTATACTAGGTGTAGTGTATTTAAATGTGACCGGGCGAAAATTTGCTGTGATATTCATTTGATCATATTAGTAGAATCAGTACGACAGATAATCTTACTGGGAAAGTTGTATAGGGTGCATCGATTTATTTTAAGCAGAATTATAACGAAATTTTTAAGGTAAATACATACTTGCCAATATAGTATATGACTCTACGAATATGAAATACGGCTGGGTGCAAACTACCGTCTATTTAAAATTGAAATCATAGTCCGATGAAATTATTTAAAATCCGTAGTCCAAATGAAAACCTTGATACTTCGGATCTCACTCGTACAGTTGGCCACTCTATGCTGGACTCAGCCGATAATCGCCTTTTTGTGTATCGTGTCCGTTCTTTGATACCCCTAAAAAAATCGAAAAATATTCCCGTCATTTAAGCATTAAATCGCATCCCGGCGTACGTGAATCGTTGTTGTGTCGTTGTTGCATGTTGCGGACTTAGCCATTTTTGGTCCGTCCTTCAATGTCGTGTTGTTGTTGTAGTTGTTTATACTGGCCGTTTTTGCGTTTGCGTCTATCTGCGGGCATGAATTAAACTGCGGTTGGCTTTTTCTGCCTCATTCCGGTCGCCAAATGAAAACGAAATGGATCAAGTCGGGTTGTTGTTATTGATGTTGTTGTTATTGCTACTGCTGGACGCGTTTGCAGATTGGTGCTGCCGATATAGACAATTGCCAGACGGCAGACGGCAGTATCTTCTCGTCTTCGCCGGCATGCTCTCATGCTATGTATTCTTGTTGTTGTTGTTCTGGCATTTGTTCGCCTGTTGCTTTACCGTATTTAAAAAATTTTTGTATAGCAATTTATTTTGTTTATTTTGCGTTTGCCTGCTTCTTCTTATTTCATTTATTTAATTTTTGGGGTAAGCAGCATTTTTATTCATATTCTATCATTATTTCGCTTTTCAGTTTCATTGTTCGCTGTGTAAATAAATTTTCATGAATTTTAAACAAAAATGTTGTGTTGTTGAAACTCTTTCGTGCCCAAGTAAAAAGGGGGTTAATACATAATTCAGCATCTGAAAGAAACTGTCGTAAATTGGTTTAAAAATCTTATAATTTAGTTCAATTTAACGTTAACCTATTTAATATAGATTTCGAATTTGATTTTTGGGCAATATTTTTGTTGGAAAAATTAATAGAACAGGACTTTTAAAGAAGAGGCTCACTACCTTCTGTTTCCGTCGCTCTTATGAAATACCAGAATATTATTATTTCTCTTCGAAATTATTTGCAGCTGCAAAATTATTTGCAATCAATTTGTCGTACAGCAACAACAGAACCTGTAGAAGCATTAACTACGATATTACTTACATAACATACGCTAAGAGAGCGAGCAAGAGAGGATAATTTCAGTTTCAACATTGCAAGCCGCAAGTGATTTTTTGTTTCAATAATTACGGCAGCAAAAAGCGCAAGAAAGGTTGAATAAAAAAATTGAAACTTGAAAAACGACATAACTTTGTAGGTACAACAACACACAATACCAACAACATTATGATCAGCAGTAGCAGCTGCAGCTGCAGCAAAAACTACCACAACAACATCAGAAATGCACATCTAAAATCATTGGCGCACAGAAGAGTGGGAGCATGGTCCAGCAGTAGCAACCTGGATTATAAGAAACAGAAAATTTTGCGATAAAAAGTTAAGAATAAATTTTGCTACAATGGAATACTTTAGTACTACTTGATACGAGAAGCTACATTAGGCTATACGTTAGAGTTATAACTTGTAACTTATCTGACTGTTAAAATATCTGTTCTCACCTTTTGCTATCTTATTTCTTCGCTCTTGAATTTTATAAGACAATTCTTATTTTCTTTGCGAAGGTTTTTGAAAATCTTCCTTTTATTTTAAATAATTACAACAACAGACTTTTTCTCATATAATTGTTTCGAAAGCTTCTGGCTGGCCAAATGAGATTGCATCGATCTGAATAAGTGATCGTCGCAAGGGGCCAAGACTGGAGAATACGCCGCATGGTGGAGAATTTTCCAGCACAAGGAAAACATCAAATTTAGTCAAGCTTCGAGCTCTCTTCCTTCAAGTTTTTTCTTTGCACCTGTACGTGGATTATCTCGGACACTGAAATTGCTCGACGTCCGTCTCTTTCGAACTATCTAGATTCACTCTGAATGACAGCTAGTAGCATTTCCATCTTATGATCGTGGGCGAATTGAATCTGCTTAAGTATACTTTTTAGTGTAAGCAATTTAAGAGCAGAGTATCAATTCGCACATCTTTTGTATTGCACTACAATTATTGTAGTTTTAAATTTACTTTTAAATAAGGTGAATGATTTTTTGGGTTGACCGCACGTTGAAACCATAAGTTGACTCTGACTGTCGATGTAGTACGGAGAGCTGCTGACTTGTTGAGGAAAATTCTGGCTGTTTTAGAATTCTGATTTCTTTACAATATTATGAAATATGGGAAGATATGTTAATTATGCTAATAAATTGAGGAAAGCTCCTTAGCTTAACTCATTGTCAATTAGGGAAAGCACTCCTAACACCAATTAATAATAATTAATTCATTGATTGGCACAACAGCCCGTGTGGGCTTAGAGCTTTCTTGCATTAACTTCTGTGTGCTTGTCATATTTTTCACAAATTAACGGGACCTACATTACCGAGAATCCGAACGGGTTTGGGAAGCTTTTCATGGCAAAGAATATTCTCAGAGAATTGGCAATTCACCGCGAAAAGTGGCGCCGTGCAAAGAAACAATTTGAAAACAAATTTTCTTTGTAAAAGATGTTACCGGACCGGGAGTTGAACCCGGTCCTCCGCGTCAGCGACAAAGCACTAAAGCGCCAATCAGTCACCGCGTATCGTATTTAATCGTATCGCAGACAAAACCTGTTTTACCCGAGCTTTATACATGCGTTCGCTCATGACGTATTTATTCGGATCGTAACGCAGAAATTCTCATAGTAATAGGTCTCTCTCAGACATTTACGATACGATTAAATACGATACGCGGTGACTGATTGGCGCTTTAGTCTACGGAGCCACCGCGGCGCCGAAACAATTAACCCAAACAACACAAACTAAGCCCTTGCAAAAATTTGTTTGAGTGCGCCACTGTTTTCAATGCAACCGGTGAAGTGGAAGCGCTGCCGAGAATCGCGCGAAGAATATAAAAATCGAAAATTGGAGTCATTACGAGGCAAACGCTTAGAAGCGAGCAGTCGGCGAATTGAAGAGTGAGACGAGCAGACGGGAAACAAGTTTCTGCAGCAACGGAGACCCTACCCAGTCAGATGTGGCTTGGCGTTGGTGCTGCTGCATTAAAGCCAAGTTAAGAATTATTATTCAAAGGCAAAACAACGACTACGAATGCGGCGGAATGAAGAACGGAAAGAAGAGAACATGAAAGAAATACGGAATGCAGCGGCAGGGTGTGCGCATGCGCAAAAGCGCAGACAGCGGCCGAGGCAGACACAGGCGAAGACGCTGCCCAACAAAAGTAGAAGGCGGCATGTGGTCGCTGAAGTGAGGGCCAGTTCGCTGCTGCTGTCGTTGCTCTTGCTGGAGTTGCAGTTGTTAGAGCCGGCGAAGTTGTTGCAGTTGCCCATTTGGCATTTGTATGCAACGCCGAGCTTTTTGCTTTCAATATCATTCTAAGCGCATTTATTTATGTTGGAAGCCGCGCTCGCTGCATCTCAAACAGGGCGAAATGGCCACAAGTTGCCAAGCCAGCAAAGCACACACACACACACACACACACGTACATGCAGGCTGGCATTTTTCTATTGCACGTGTGCATGTGTGTGTAGCTTCTTTGTAGCAATTTACGATGTTCTTTGTTCTTCTCTGTGCTGCGTTCTTTGTGCGCATGTGTGCGTCTGCAGCTCTTCACCGCTGCCACTACGCAAGTGCAGCAGCGCGCTTCACTCTACCGCAGCGTGAACTTCAAAGTGGCGCTCGGTGCAGCCGTGAGATGTGCTTGCTTGTGTTAGCTTGTTTTTACCTTTGTGTGGTGTGGCTAAGGTTAAGGACCTTCTTGGCTCTTGGAACCTACGAGTACACGCCATTATTCTCTACTCTTACTCTATGCACGAATTTATGAGTGCAATATTATTTTGCTGTTCAACTGAAGTGCTTGTACTAAAAATAAATTATGAGCTGTAGCCAAAGAATTCTTTAAAACTTAGAATTTTTTACTGAAAATTTCAAGATATACTCTTAAAGATTTTCTACTAACATTTTCTATAAAAGTTATAATTGTATCGGCCTTTGAACATTTTATTCTTTATGTGGAGGGATGCTCACTTTGCACGAACTACTTTCAATCATCTGTTTTCTCCTTAAAGAGGTTATTGTAAAAGAAGGTAGCTTTAGAACAGTTTCTATGCTGAGATTCTAGACTACTCTTAAACGGTGCTATAGAACATGCATGCATTTCTTTCTGGATATTTCTTCTTTCTTCTATGTTAGAATAACAATCCAAATCTTAATATGCCCAAAATTGTATAAGATTTTGTACGCTATTTCTTCTAATAGATCTTCCAAATTTAGGATATTTAACATGCTTCTAAAAAATGTGAAACAGTGAAAATTTCATTGACCTGTCTTCTTGTCTTGTAGTTGCCTTCGAGAATTCGGAACTTGCTTCTCATTTCATTTGAGAATTTGTTGGCAGCTTCGTTAAGTCAACTGGAGAAATATGTACTATATTTTTTGTTCAAATTTGAAGACGAAAAATTCGACATAGTTTTTTTCAAACAACTGTCAATACATAGAAAAACAATTTATTTCCATAAGCTACACCGTAGATAGTATTATAATGAAAATATGTTATAAATAATACTAAAATCAGTTTAGTTGTTTTCGAGAAATGGGCTCTAATAGTTTAAAAAATAAAGCTCACAAAAAATAAGCTTGAATCTCCATTAAAAAATTTTAAAACCTTCAAGTATAAGCGTCCAAAATTTGTTTTTCTATGCTAGTTTTGTCAAGGTGGTTAATCCCTTAAATAAGAACCTTCAAACAAAGTTCGATTATTTTAAGAACCTTATCTTAAGTGTAATTAATTGAAATTGGTTAGATTTCTCTAAATTTGGGATTTGCTGTCTTACTTAACGATCGTTGAAATACATTCTCCTTTCATGGGTTTCACTTTATTGACGGCTATTAATTTTGTACTTTGTGTGTTGACTTGTTTACATAAGGTATTACGTTTTTTCCTGTCTCTCTTTTTTTTGCAAAAATTTAATTTTAATTTACTCACTATTTCCACTACCAGTTTTAGTAATATTTCCATTTTCCCTTAAACGTTTTTCTACTTTTTATAACTTGATGCGTGCGCTCTATTTTCAAGATACAAAGAACTAACTTAAAAAGAAGACGTTCATAAAATTACTACAAAGAACAAAAGTGTAATCAGAAGAAGATCACGAACAAACAAGAGGAAGAAACAGACGAAAGAGTTCTGAGCAGAAAGTATAGGAAAGTGACTGCCAGCGCTGGCTGCCTGCCTGCCTTGACTCGTTTGCGGGTTGCATTCTATGAACTGCGCTAACGGCGAGCAGCGAGATACAGATACCCATACCTATGCGACAGTGTTGCCAAATCTGTGCGCTTTTAAGTAGAATAAAGATTTCTGCATCAAACATATCATTTTAGGAATTTCGTTGTTGCAAAACATTTACTTAAATGCAAAATATGCGAGTATTAGGTTGACTTTCCTTTATTTATATCAGTGGCCACAAACCATAACGGCATAACTCGAGTTAGGAAAAAATTTTGCCATCGTGTTAATTGTGTTCAAATCTATTTGCTATATAATTGTTCATGTTTGTATCTTTTTTAGCACGGCAATCATCTATCAAATACCTAATAGCTTCAGGTGCTTTGCCGTGAGAATTTGAAACTATAAACTGCTCTTCTGAAACAATTGAAAAACAGACTTAGGCGGTTATGGCTTATGACAGATACATATATTGGCTACCTTGGAGGTTTCTGCTGGTTACTCGTTTACACATTAAAATTCTAGGGCATCCTTATCTTGACCATATAATGCAACTAACTTTCTCGATAAAACTTTCTTTTATGCATTTTTCAAACTAATGGTTTATAAAAAAATGTATATACTTATCTATCAGATAATTAAAGCTTACCCACCAAAACTTCGCTAAAAAATTAGAATTTTTAACTGACTTTCTATATATTTCAAAATTAGGTGTATATTTTGCAAAAATGTTCTGGAGAATAATAATCTGTAATTTTACGAACTTCCTCTGAGAGATTTCTGGCATCTCTGCTTGTGCCTAGTGCTTTCAGCTGCGAGTGGTGTAGTTGCTTTGTTCTTGACTCTGGGTGGACTATACATATATTTCCAAAGACGGTAATTTGAAAGTTGAGCAAAGTCATTGTCCAAGAGCAGCAACGGAGCGCAGGCTGAGCAGCGGCTCAATTGAATAGTGGCACAAGAAAGACGCTACAGGAGCGACGTGCGGATGGATGCGGCGGGAGATGGAGGAGGCTGTCTCCTCCAGCATTGCTGGCGAAAAGCCTTCTGCTATAGTTCTCCGGTTACGTGTGAAGAGACGCGGAAAGTGCAAAATGTTGCTGTTGTTGTTGTTGCTGCCTGTGACTGCGACTGCGACTGTTGCTGGCGCGGTCCGCTGCTGCTCGGTCGCTTGTCGATATTACTTGCAGTGTTGGTTGTTAACTTTAGTGCGGCAATTATTGTTGATTGTACGCTGCGGTTGTTGCTGCTGGCTGCGGCGCAATTATTGCCGAGTGCGGGCATCTCGTTGCACTCGCTGCTAATCAAATGAAAAGAAGTCGTAAGCTGCCAGCTGAGTTGCGGCGTGATGCGGCCGGCATTTTGAGTTTCTTCTGCCTTTTGCAATTGATTGAAAGAGCGACAGCAGCAACAGTTGTTGCAGTGGCATCGTTTACTGCGCTGTTTAAATAAGACAGGAAACTACTTAATTGGTTTGTGACTTGCAGGCGACTGCAATTGAGAGATACCGCTCGCCGCTTGCTGCCCTTCTTCTTCTGCTTCTTCTTCGCTTAATTTTTAATTGTTTATGAGTTTTTATTAGTTTTCTTACAGTAAAATGTGCTCATAAAATGCGACAAGTGCGCGGTCGGTGTTGTTGGGCGTGGCCGACCCCACCATAATTGAGTCTTCATTGTGCTGATGCAGAAATGAAATTCCTTTCTTCATTACTAGTTGCAAGTGTTTTAATTGAATTGCAAACATTTACTGTCAGGCATTGTAATCTCATTGTACAAGTTAAATGACAGCATCGCATGTTCCTAGACAAGTGCAGCAGAGGTAGCTTTTGCTAGCTGACACCGGTGAAGGAGACGGTTGGTTTGTGATGAGCAAAGGTTGAAATGAATTTAAAATATTATGTGACTAATCTTTTGGCTAAAGGCTGCCATCAAGTTGACAATGATATGATGGAGCAAGTATTTATACCAACACATATTGGGATACATCCCAATACTATATATATATACTATATCTATATATACTATATCTTGTTCTATTTCGTCATTCAAATAAATGAATAAATCAAATCTGTTTTTTGTAAATAATTAATAATAAATAAACAAATTGTTGGCGTGGAAATTGTTTAAACAAGTATTATTCAAGAACTATAACAGAATAATATTCATCTCAATTTTTCAATTTAATTCAATTGAATTAAATTCTTAGATTTTAAATGAAACTATTTGGCATTATATTTAATTTATTTGGAACCTTGTGATTCCAAGCACACAAAAAGAGTTTATTTGTCATGAAAATGCCGCCAAATTTTGTACTCATGAACTTTAATATTTATTAACTATTAAAACTACCCCCACGTGGTAATACAATGGGCCTTCTGGCCTAAGTGATGCCCATGAGACGACCACTTAACCTACTTACCTACCTAACTATTAAAAAGTAAAACGGCTTATGTTTTGGAATATTTGATTACTTTCCAAAATGTCTTACGAACTTTAATTTGCTGCAATATTCTGCACTCTGGGTTAACTTTCAATACGAGAGTTGTAAATTTTTGGCATGGCATCAAAAGTTAGATTCATGCGTATGCAAATTTGTTAGATTTTGAAAAACTTCCGCTGTGCAATAAGGCGCCAACAGTCTGGCAACTGGGCGACCCAACTTTCAGATAAAAGCTCCGCGAAATATTCAATAAACATAGAAACAACAAACGTCAGGATATTACGAGCGTGCACGTACGAGTTGCAACTGAAAACAAAGGTCAAGTGTTAAGTTGGCGACAGTCGTGCAAAAGTTACGGTTACGCCGACATTTGGCCATGGTCACGGCCAACTGGTGACGCGTCGCTGTAGCTGTAGAACGAACCACTCGCACTTGTGTATGCATCAATTCAAAGTTGATGGCTGCGCTGCAGTGGGAACAAGTTATCGGAAATATGAGCAAGAAATGCATACATTACTCCTTTTAATTTGGGCAGCTCGAAATGCGGCCAGTAGGTGAAATGCGCACAAATGTGTTCCCTCATGTCGTAAAGAACTCGTTTTGCGTTCGGTCAATTAAAATGCCATAAAAAGCGGTAAACTTTGCATAAAAAAGCGATTGTTGAAGCGAAAATTCATTAATTGCGAACAAGCATAACTGCTCCGGCGAATTTTGGAATACGAGTATAACGCGAGTGTAAAAGTTGTTTTTGCGGAAACGAAATGCAAAAGCACGGGAGGGGAAATAACGCAAAATGCGCAAAAATTATGTGGTCACTCACTTCTGGAGCTAGCGCTTTGAGTGCCTGTATCGTGTAGTAGTGTAGTAGATACATGCAAATCTAAGCAAGTCAGAGAGTTCAATTTGCCCGTATAACCAAGCCAATGCTTGCATAAATTACACGCTCATGAATCGACGTGACACACGTGCACAGCAGAAATGCCGTTTCGTGCCTTACAAAATATTGATACAAAAAACTTTAGAAAAGCCAACAAAAATCAAGCCAATTGCAACTTGTTTGACGATAATTGCATGTATTCAAAATAAGTTCGCATTATTCGAAATATCTATTATTATATTTTGTACTAGCGAAAAACTCTATTATGGAATTGTTCTCAAAATTTTCGCAGAAATGAACAAATCGAATTCAGAGAGATTTAATGGTCATGATTTCAGGTTAATCAAATTGATTACTCGTAATTGATTTAACTGATTTCAAAAATGCTAAAGTTGATAACTTTTATTATAGAGTAGGTACAAAATATTTAGGCTGATTTCAGATAAGTGAACTTGATTTCAGAAAAGATAAAATTGTGTACATATTAATCAAAATGGCTTAAGATTTCAGCAACGGTAAAACGAATTTCAGATAACTGAAATTAATTGCAGCTTTGGCTCAATAGAAATCGGGAAGCAAAATATATTATACGAAAAGTTCAAATTATAACTATTGTAAACAGAAAATAATTCAACCATATTCGAAATTGATTGGACTGATTTGAAATGAATTTAAATGTTGGCGAAAAAAACTTGGTTAATCAAAAATTGATTACACCATTTTCAAAGCAAATTTGGCTAATGTGAAGTTAATTGGACCTTTTCTAGAGTAAATTTGTTCATTTCTGAAATGGAAATGATGTAAGGACATAAGGAGTAGGAAAAACATTTATCTTGCAAAAAAAGGCCTGTATACAATTTCTTCCTATTTTTACTTAGGTTAAATTTTGTTGCTACATAAGCACAACTATTGTCATATAGAGTTAATGAAGAAATCGAATCGGCTTATATAGCCACACAGAATAAGCTTAATTTGTTAGATTATTATGAAGGATATGATAGAGCTCTGTTGTTCAGCGAATAGTTTCACGCTTTGCCTCATCAAATGTCGATCCCACCAATAAAGCAAAATAATCAATAATTGTGCACCTTGGAGCCGAAAAAGTGGGACAAGTCGGTGCAACTAATGGCCGATATAAAAGGGCATTGTGATTAGTGTCTAAAATCTTCGCTTGTGACTTGTGCTTGTTTTACCATGAATTTTGCTTTTTTGAATTTTTTCATTGTCTCGCTCTTTCGCCTTCGCTCTAAGCGTGAATAAAAGCTTAGCATTTGCATATTTCAAGAGAACTGACGTTGAGCTGGCGTTCAACGCGCAGCGACGTTATTAAGCGTTATTATGGCGTACAGATACTCATCGCACGCTTCCCTCTGCTGGGCTTCGTTGGTTGACTCATATGATAAAACCGTTTTATATTTCTTTTTCTTCGATGAGTATTGATGTATTTGCTAATTTTTAAATATTTCGTTCCGTTTGCAGATTTCACAATACATCAAAAGCAGCGCAACATTATTAGCGAAAGAGAAGAATTTCTGCTAAAACTACGAAGCATCATTTAAAAGCGTCATTACTACAACAATTTCACGCCGAGCGCATTTGAATTATTCGAAGCAGAAAAAACAAATCAAATAAAATCTGAAAATAGAATCAAAAGAAATAGGAAATTCTCAAAAGTCTGGCAAGAAGTGACGGCAGCTGCGGCATTAGCGGCATAGCCACAAAATCGAAAAAGAAAATATAAAATCCAAAAGAATTATAATTTGTAAAATATAAAAACCAAAATTAATCAATTCTGCGTGTGCGCGTGAGCGGATAACAAGGCGTTGCGCGAACAACCAAGTCAAGCAACTCATATAAAAATAAAACCACAAAAAAGTAGTGCCTCTTCGGAGTTCTTGCATGAGCGCCCGAAATCCAGGCGGTCTCTTATGGCAGATACGCAGCACATTGCACAAGCGTAGTACGAAAAAGATGAAAACCATTTCATGATACTACAAGTGGTCCGAATCAGTAATATTAAATTATTTGAGAATGCCGACGACACCGTACGACTTGGTGCAGGACGATCAGGATCTGCGTGTGCCACTGCACGCCGAGCAGGCCTTCTTTCATGGCATCTCATTTCAAGCCAAGGTAAGTGCGTACATTTATATATACTAGTATGTGTGGCTAGCAGTGCTGCCATATTTTACATAATTCTTGTACACTCTGTGGAAACACAAATTAGGCGAAAGACAATAAAACACATTTATGGAAATAGTAAATGAAGGGCAAGCTTAAACGATTTTTTTTGTACTTTAAGAAATACTTTTGTAAGATTATTATAGTTAGTTAGTTCCTCTTTGGCATTCTATCTGAATGACAAATTTCGCTACCATTAATAAGCCAAACATTTGTTATTCAAGTTGATAATTTTTCATAGAAATAGTTGCTCAGTGAATAAAATATCATACGAATGTCATTTGATAGAAATCGTGTTTAAAATAATTCCTTAGCAATCAAAAGAGGCAAGTTGACAACTAAAATTCAATGTTAGATTGATTAAAAAATACTGGAATTGTATTATTCAACATGGCAGTTAATTCTCGTTCATCGTTTCGATATCGTGAAGTGAAATACAGAGTAACCAGTACTATAACGAGTCAAAGGCTTTGCCTAAAATAAATGATTTTTAATGATCATATTGATTTAATAAAATATAAGTAAAAATTTGGCTGCGAAAAAGGGTTAAAGAAAGTAAACAATGAAAATTGGCAGCTTTCGATGGCATGGGATATTAAATGTAGCCGTTGGTAAGGAGCAGACACATAAATTTGCCAGCGTGTTAGTCATTAGAGCAACACATGCTGCCTGCAGCAGGGCTGCATCCGACAGCAATTAGCGCTGGAATTTATGATGCTGTTGCACACACAAATCATGCGCATGTGTATCCGCATCGCATAGATGCAAAACAAAAACAAACTGCACTACATTTGGCGCTTTTAATATGGCGAATTTAAGCAATATCCCTTGCATGACTCAGCTGCGTGCATGTGGCTAATGCCACAAGCGAAGCGGTGCTCCAACTCTGCCTTCCTAGTGGCCATGTTTGTGTGCACCGCACATAAATGCCTCTCGCAATTCTTGGAACATTTGATCCGAGTGCATTGCCCAGCAGCCGTCATTGTGCGGCAATTCGTTGCCACTTACACGGCAGCGGCTGCGCTGACGGCAATTGAATTCTATGCATTTCGATGTTGCTGCATTCGGTTTGTGTGCGGCTGTACCTATATTTATGTGCGTCGTGTGGTGGCAGCGATGTTGCATGGAGCCTGTAAGCCGCTTAAAATAATGGCATAGCTCCGCATCGAACTTTGTTATGCTTGCTTATTTTATCCGACAAAAATACTATTTAATTTTTCGTAATTCTTTTTGTGTGAAGTTTTCTCTGTGTAAAAAAGTTAATTTAGCAAATGCACATTTTCAAATGTACTCATTTTTTTTTGAAACTCACCGAAGTGGAAAGTTGGCTTCATGGGAACTTTCAAGTTCACTGCATTTCTTTTAGGCTTCGGTCTTTCATTATATTTCGTGCTTTATTTTCATTAAAACTTTCAGTGTTTCAGAGAACCTAAAATCTTAAAAAGTTCAGAATTTGATTTGAGTTTTATCAGAAACTGACAGCAGAAATGAAAGAAAATGAGAATTCGCCTTAACAGAATTTGTAATATCACTGACACTTATAAAAATTCGCAGGATCTTGAATGTTTCAATTCCATTCGCGAATCACATTAATACGAATAATTGATTGGAATTATAAAATTGCGATCAATTCGGATTGCTTAATATCTTTTGAAGCTACGCATCCATGAGGTTCTTTAAATGTTTGGAGGACTTTCATTCAAACTGTTCTCTCAGGCCGCGCTCAGTAGGAACTTGGATCCTACTCCAAGCAAAACATATTTCGATCGGTTGACTGGATATTCGAAACGGGTGATCGGTTTATCGAGCAGATGCTGTATGATACAATGACCCTTAGTTCTGCGCTGTTACCCGATCCGTTTGGGATTTTTACAATAAAGAGTTCTTGATATTGCAAGCTATCTGCGAGATAAATTTGGAAGGTCTTCTAATAAAAGGCGACAGTCGATCTTTCCGCCGCCTTAAAATCTATGCCTTCAAAGTACTTAAAAACTATCTGTCGTGATTGTAATTCTCTTCAAAACAATTGAAATCTACTATTTCTAATTCACAAGTCTTTAAAATTTTGCTAGCTATGATCTGTTTGAAATGAAAACTCCGACATTTTACTGTCGAAAATTCGCGCGAAGCTCTCACTCGAGTGGAAACAGAAATTCTCATATTCCCAATGATACCTTTCTTTGTTGTTTTTTAATTATTTCTCTGGTTAACTAACTGCAAATTTACTCCTTTGAATACAGAATTTATTTAATAGCTTATATTTGCATGCTATGCTCAAAATGTGCTCGAATAATTTTAATTTTACACTTGAATTAACACACAACGTGCAAAGCCCAGGGGGAAATACGGTTTACGCTGTCTGAAACAAATAAGTATGTCAGTCTAGCTTTGGCTCTGTCTGTCTCGCGCGAAATGAATTTTCTCCAATTAGAAATTTTTGGCAAAATTTAGAAACACCTCAATGCACTTTCAATAAAAAAAATCGCCACCCACCGCGTCAGATACATATGTAAACTCTGGCTGTGCGCATGCGCCGTACATGTCAAGTTAAAATAAAAAATTTTTCAGTGTATAATTTTATGGCAATTAAATTGGCTGCATTCAATTGTTAAAAAGACAACACATTAATGAAATTTTACATTTCAAATTCGGGGGGCAATATACGCGCACACACCCTTTTGCTAGCCACAGCCGCTGTCAGCAAGGCACGGTACACATCCGCACCTCCGCACAGTGGTTGAGGGGCATATATGTAGATATAAAAATTAGGTATTTACATGTCCCAAGTAGTATATAAGGAAGTATCCGTGAGGCATATATTCCTTTTTGTATATGATACATGGGCATAACTAGTTCCAGATTGCACTTTAAAAATATCGTCAATAATAATTGATTTCAGTTACCTTCCTATTGTGTTGGTGGTTCTGATTCCGCTTGTGAGGATTATAAAAAAAAAAATTTCGGCTCTAATGCTATATTCGATTCGATCTTCATTTAGAGCAAATAATACAATGCCCTGTGATGAAATTCGGTTTTTACGATTTCATTTCGATTTGAAATCGCACCGAACGACTTGCTCGATTTTGAAAATGAAACATATCACAGGGCAAATCAATTTCACTCGCCTTTTCGTACGATTTCGATTTCCATCACATGCCTGTATAACGTGAATATATAATTATCTAGTTATATTTTTTAATATACTTATGTACTTCAATGAAAAGCCATATTTATGTCATATAATTTTTATCTAGCTTATTTTTGTGACTTATTGAGACCATATTACCAGGGCCATAAACCGGTTAGAGCTGAACCATAAGCCAACCAAACTTTTATTTTCTCTGCCGAACGAAACCAAACAAGAAACCAATGAACCAATATTTTAATCGGAGCAGGGCTTACGATTCTGGTGAATCGATTCTTGAATCTTATCAGGAGGAATCTTCCAGCTGCTGTACTTAACGTGTCACTTCTTTTTTCTCATCTTTTTATCTAAGCTCGACCACTGTGCGGCGTGTGTGTGACAAGGTGTGCGCAGCCATTGGCAAATAATTTGAGTGCGACCACTTGCCCACATTGAGCGTTACTGCTTGGTTCCTGGCTAGTCCGTCGATTGCTCTACGTTTCATGGCACCACACAATTTGAGCTACGCCGCAGCCGGACGCACTCGCCGCATAAATGGGAAGTGTTTGCCGCAGCGTGCGAATTCAATTGCTGGGAACAATTGCGTGCTGCGTGCGCTGTTGTTGTTGCTGCTGCTGGCGAAATGTTGCAAGCGATCAAAATAGCGCAACCGAAAAGTTACAATTGGGCTCACAAACACGTGCACACTCACTCGCGTGCACAGAACGTGACAAAGGCGACATGCACTTTTGCCACAGCAGCAGCAATTGCCACTGCCACAGCAACAACAATAAAGTTGCTGAAAAGCGCTTGCACGCGTTGCCTGCTTATCCTACGTTGCTATAATTCAACTGCAGCTGCTGCACTTTTCCGCATTGCCGCTGCTGCTGTTTAGGGAAATGTCGTCCGTCGCTGTCGGCGTAGCCGCTGTCGCATGGCAATTACGGGCCGTTCGGCATGTCTGACTCAGGGCGCTGAGTAAGCCAGGCCAGCAGTCGCTTTTGTTTGTGCAGCGTTGTTCCACTATCTTTTTGGGTCAGCTGGCAAGCGCGCTTGTGACGCATTGTCGCGTAGCACATTGCACTTCCGCTTCGGAATGATGACGGCTGCGAAATCTTTTTTGAAGGGAAAACTAAAATTGTTTTTGAAGTTGTTGAAAAAATGTATAATGCTCTATAAATTGTAATTGTAATATTTGAAGTTGAAGTTGGTTCCAACGAGGCGTTGGTCTCTGTTCCTGATTTGCAAAGCCTGTTTTTCGATTCGCTTAATACAATTACTTACTTAAAACCTTTAAATTTTTGCAAAATTGTTCGGTGTTTCTAGGTTATCTGGGCGCAACCAATTACGATAATCGTTTTTACGAAGAGAGCTGCGCCTAAGTATATGTAAATAAATGAAATTCTATATTTTCCTGAACATTTTCTGTTTAAGAATGTGTGTTTTTCTGCCATCAAAATCAACTCTTACCAGACAAAGATAATGGGCATAAGCCATCTTAAGTACTTAAAATTATTGCAAACTAGCTTGGGAAAAATTGGTAGCACTTGTGATATTGGAAGACATGGTGTGCCAAGGCTTTGAGATTAGTATATTTTATATCAATACGACAGTGCTTCAATTACAAAAGACATTGTGATCTAATATTTTTGAGCGGTTTTGATTACTCGCTTTTGTTTATTTATCAAATACATATTTGTTTGGACAGATGAATAAGTTGCAATGTTGCCACATTTTGATAAAAAAATGAAATCGCTCCATTAGTATACATATGTATATACCTCGGTACTTAAGTGGTTAAATGGCTCTCATTCGCCTAACATTTAAATTCTAAACGATTGAAATTTAACAATTCCGCTAAGGCGCAAAAGAGGAATAATCCACCCTCTGATATTATTGCTGACAAATGACATATGCCAATAATATCCATAATATTTCCACCAGAATGTCAATGTTTAGTTAGCATATTGCAATTTGTATTTCTTTTATAATTTAAAGAATGGTCCTGATTTGCTTGGTTATGAAGATAGCAAAATGAAGATATCCGCAAGTTCTGGTTTCTCTGTTATATTTCTATTAGATTCTCTTGCAGTTTCTTAAAAACTTAAGTTCAAACTCGGTGACATGCTGTACGGTATAACTCTATCAGAGCAACCCGACTTATGTTTCCCTGCTTGTTTTACAAGTATTTTCCAACATGAAATGTTTTTCTCCAGCGCCAATTTTTGTTATTTAAATGCTTTACACATTTGTGAAATAGCAATTGTCAATGAATTATCACAATTCAAATAGAAACAAGAATACTTAATTTCGAAAACCAATTCTTAATAAATCACTGCAATTTTAAATACTTAATCGCTTATTAAACAGAAAATGTTTTCCCAAAATATGATTTGAAACATCCGCCATTAAAAATGTTGCGTATGTTTACATCACTCTTAAAAGTACGAGCAGCCTTCGGGCAATCTATAGCCGTCATAACTCACAACCAGAGCATTAAGATCTCGCATAAATTTCCATTTAACTAGCAATTTTATTGGCGAAAACAGAAATTAATTGCTCTGAACGAGTCTGCAGTTTGTGAGAAACCAAACGCACTCAAACATTTCCATTAATTCATTAATTTCTGAAAGATTTATCTTTCCAATCACTTTTGTACGCTTCAATTATACACATATGTAGTTGGATTGTCATTCCTTAACGAGATTGACCAAGATGAGGTGCGAAAGTAATGTTCCGAATAGGCAAATAAAACTCAATTTCATTGACTGAGTGTCTCTTGCTATAGTGAAAACATTAGCATTTGCTTGCAAAGAAAAGAAATATCCATCAAGATTCAATTATTGGAAAGTTTTCACGTCAATCCAGACGTGATGCTGGTCGCTTCTAATTGGAAATGAGAAACTGAGTGATGCTCATACACAAGATGAGTCTGGCAAATAAACGAGGTATGTTACCATTTTCCTGTTACACTTTTCTTAAGCGAATCATATTTGATTTTGCCGTTTTTATAATTGGAAATTGTAGCTAGGAGAAACACTCACAATCAAGTTGAAAATAATTACAAGATACATGATTGTGTTTTAATGAGAAGAAACGCTTTTAGAATTCGATATACATTTAGTGTTCAAGGATTTGATGGCCAGTAATTAATTGCATCAACTAAATGTAGTATCTCTTTCAAGGCGAATTTTGAAAGTATTCAATTTTATCATGAGAGATTAGTTACGTAAAATTTTGTTAAAAGGAATTGCAATTGAAGCAAATGTTTCACCAGTGAAGTTATTGTCAACAACTTCTTTCTTTTTTACTATGTGAATGAATTGATGAGCTTTAATTGTGTACCTCATTCTTTTGGAATATTACACCGGATAATTATTTTTGGGAAAGTTGTCATTTTGATTTTCTTAAAGAATGACAAATATGAATATGAAGGCTGTGCTATATGTTTCCAAGCTAGCCAATGGTTTTCTCTCTGGAAGCTCCCTCTAATAGATTATGCCGAGTCTGCTACTGTTTCAGTAGCTAACCAAATAAGGAAAGCTGATAACAGTTTCACTGTATATAATGTAACCGTATAATTTCATTGGAAATTGAGTAAAGTAGATTCGGCCTTTACAATAATGCTAAAAAAAAGTTTACTAAAGAAGAATATAAACTTAGAGAACAATTTTTAGATTTTTCAATCATGCATAAAGCTTATGAAATTTGGCCCAAATTACACTTTATAAACGCTTTCTATATGAAACTCGTTCCTTAAAGAAGTTGATGCAGTAGTAAAAATTTACCTCGAATTAGTGACATTTCTTCTACATATTAATTATGATTTTGGCATATTTATTGTTGCACAGTAGATACATCTGTATATACATTTGCTAGCGCGGATTAAATTGCATAAAAGAGCTAGATATTAATGGCGTTTGGCCTAAACAAACTCAAAGCCAACCTGCACATATACATATACACTAGCCAAATCCACAATAGCCCAATTCACAATATTGTGCATTTGAGATTGCAAATGTGCTCAATTGCAAACATTTGCCGTCAATAGTGAACAGAGTTTTTACGTTTAGCTAGCATCACTTTTTGCAAAACACAAAACTCACAGCTGATTGTCACAAAAACAGCTGATTCGCAAAAACTAAAATTATATTCCATGTGAGCAATAATTCTAATTCTTTCTTGTTGTACACTTAAAATTGCTTTGTTTCAAAACAGAAATAGACAACTAAGTACATATTGTCATTTCTCTTTGGCAAGTCAGTCCGAATAAAAACTATTCTTTCTAACATTCAAGCTGCCGAATAAACATAAACTTGTATAATTATATTCTACTGAAATTGTTGACTTCTATAAGAGTTATGCATAAAGCAAGTTTTAAAGAACAATTAGTGGACTCTTTGATAGACCAAGCTGCTGAAGAAATTTTATTCAACGAAGGTAAGAAAAATTTCTGTTCAAAAATTCACTCAATAACAATTTTTTTCACCAACGTCATACTCAGTCCACTTTTTGTTTGGCTTTTCTCTTTTTATGCGCCGCTTTATTCCCTTTATTTCAATTTTTGCTGATTTTGCGTTTATTTTAAAATTTTCTGTATCTGCTGTCAGATTACAACCCTGGGTTGCAATCGCAGAGCAAATATAAACTACGGTTTTTAGATGTTGTTTTTTGCAACGATTGTGCAATTGCATCTCTGTATATTTTGTTAGTGTAGAGTAAAATTATGCTACAAAATGTGCAATTGCAAGAAAGCAAGACCATTTGCACAAGATTGTGAATTGGGCTACTGTATTTATGTGGATATTTTGCAAATAGGGAAACAGTTTCCTCAGTAAGATAACGATTTATTTCAGTTAGTAGCTCTTTTACCTTTTTCTTTACTCCACGTTCCATTATCAGGATCACCGACCTACCAAAACACCACATTAACCCCAATAGCCTGCGGTGGGGCGAGTGGCCCTATTGGAGCTGACCTGGACTGATTGTTAGCCGTAATGCATAATTCAGTGCGAAGTGTAGAGAGCATCTGTTTCGGCAGCAGCTCCTGCTCCAGCTTCAGCTCCAACTTTGCGCAGCTGAGGCACTTGAAGGGAAGATTTCTCGCTCAAATTGCCACAATAAATACGAGAAAATAAGCGCAAAAGTGAAAAAGCAAAGGCGAACTCAAATGAAAGGCAGCAAATCTGCTCCACGGAGCAGCCAGCTAAGCACACTTAATCCTCAGCGACCTCCACTCACACACAAGCAAGCTTCGATTCCCAGCTCTCAGCTCTCACATCCCCGCAGGCCTGATGCGAGGTGCACTTGAACCGTGCGTTTGACACGTACAAACGACACCGTATAAATATTCGCGCTGCCACGCGTTGTCGCCGCCCTAAATAGGGCGGAATGGCAGCGGGTATAGCTTCGCTGCAAGCCAAACTAATTGTAGGGTTAATCTGAAGGGGGTGGCCGAGAGTGAGGTGGCGTGTGCTAAAATGGCTAATTGTTTGGACCGGGCAGTGGTTTAGCACGTGCGAATGACGGCAGCTCTAATTCGCAGTGTGCGTGTGCGTGTGACTTGAAACTAATGCGCACTCACACAGGCACACACACTTACACATGCACATATTAATTATGCACAAACGACGAATAAAAGGAATTTCGAAATGCCCTGAGTTTACTGCGAGTCAAACTGTTGTTGAGGGGAATAGGTCAAACACCTGCGAGCGTTGACAGCGGCAGCCATTCCTTATGCTACACACAAACACATACACACACACAAATATATAAATACATATTTCAGTGCGAGTGTGTCTGAGGTTTTTGTATCTATTTTGAGCAAATTTTAGGGCTTTGATAATAAACTATAACTGCCGAAAAATATCTTTGAAACTGATGCATTCTGCAACGAATACGAGAAGTGATTTTATAGCATTTTATGCTGCAGAGAGTAAAAAATATTTTAATTTTTAAGAAACTCCTAAGCGTGCTCAAGTCATAAACTTCTAAGAACTAGACCGTTCGTACTGCAAATTTCGAAGTCGGATCGCAAAAGTTTTTATGCTGAATCATGCAAAAATGCGGTCATAGTTCTCAGCCAAGTGCCGACGCACTTAAAGAGACTTGTATCTCTGTCAAATGACTAAATGAGATAGATGCCTATCTTCATTGTTTGGACAAACTAGTTTGTGCGCGACGAATAAAATTTCGCAAATTCAATTAAAAATTTGGCGAATACAGATGCTCAGTTTGTGCTGTACACTTTCAGAAATTATGGCTTAAATCTTTAGGATCTCGCATCTTTGAAAGTTGTTCAATTGAGCTGATAAATATGCTTGAGGCAAGAGAGTGTCTCAAGAAGCATAATTTAGATTAATTAACTTTAAATCGTCAGTTCCATGGAAAACAGATACTATGGATACTCTTGATTAGAATTTGACATTACATAAAAAGTGTTAAATTCTATACCAGTTTGCCAGAAATTCAACAAAACAAGTTTGGTATCCTACATTCCGAATCTTCCCGTTTTCATTCGTATACGCACTATTAGTAATAATTGATGAGGCACCGCTAAAACCAACTAACAATTAGAATGCATATGTATGTAATCAAGGTACGATAGATTTTAGTATATTGGTATTAGCTTTAATCGAAATCGAGATCAATGTGAGGGAGCGAAAGAAACTGTTATTTAAGTTTTCTCAAAATAAATAGCTGAACGATGATTTCGGTTTAATTAAAAAGGTTGAGCGAAATTTGTTATGCATTTTTTTAATATTGTTGAAATTATAAATGCAATTTTCAACAAGCCACTCGCTAAAAAGAGCAAAATTTCCACAAATTTTTTGCATAATTTTAATAAATTACGAGTATCTAAAAAATTTCCATTTGAATGTCACTAAAAACTTTCCAATAAATAAAACGATAAAAAATTCACGAAAATCATGTGCTCTTTTTCCGATACCAACTACGAATAACATCGTACAGCTACTCATTACCAGCAGTTTTTTTATTTTTACATGCAGCAAGTTATAGCCATAGTAAATATGGCGTAACTGGCCGGGGTGCCAAGTTGGACGCCTGTCGGGGGTACCGGTGAGGCTGTGGAGTCTTTTACTAGCGGACAGGGGCGGCGACTTGAATCGCTTGAGGAGAGAATCACACCAAAGAGAAGGCACCAAATTTCAGTGGGACTTTCTGCACTTTATTTCTTCTTTCACTCACTTACTTTTAATGCATAATATAGCTTGATTGAAAGTGGACGCGGGATCGGATTGTGCGTGCTCCTCTGTGCAAGTTTGGCCGGGGAAATTGATCTCTACTTTTACGTAACTTCGCGAGAAAAACACTTATAAAAAATCACTGTGGACGCTTCGAGGATTATGCAATCATTAAAGAGGAAATGGAGGACGATCTCAATCCGATCCCCCGTTCCACTTTCCCCATTGTTTCATGTTAAATCTAACTTTTATGCTAAGGTTGGCAGCTTTGAGCTGGGGCAAAAGCTCTTGGCCCCAGTGTGCAGCGACAGGGTGGCCCGGCGTAGACGCATAGTTTTCTTGAAACCTTTCTGCCGGCCTCAATAACCGCTTATATTGAAAAATTTTTTATTAAAGTTTTAAAACTTCAGAAATAGCGGTACATTAAATTAAATAAGCTTAGGTGTCTAGGGCCCAGATGGTTTCCGTGAGGTACACATTTTGGCCATGTGTACATCCGTTGTAATATCACAAGAAAACTAAGGAGAGCTTAGCTGAAGCCATTTAAAGATTTGGATGGATATCAAAAGTTCTTTGATATTGTACGATCTGAAATTATCCAGCTTGTTGAAGAATCGGTCCTCTCTCTCATCTACTACAATAGAAAAAGCCAAACAGTGACAGAGTATGTGAGCTAACGGCTTCCCGTTCTCCTCAATTTTCTACTGCGAGAGTATTTATATAATATAATCCATTTACAATTTACATGTATAGTTTTCTTCTGTTTTTTATATGGCGTAACATTTTTTTCCTATAGACAAAAATATATGTCACACATTCCTACAGCAAATTTGTCAACAGTTTTACATTTGTCATCAGTGACAATGCTACAATTTTATACATTTACATATGTATGTATATTTCTGAAATTGTGAGAAATAGATTTATTGTTTGCAAGCTAAAAACGGAATTTGTTGCAATTTTCATGCACACAAGCAGATGAATCAGAAAATGCCATTTAATAATCCCAAATTCAATGCAAACATAGAAATGCATGTGCATTCTACATATGCAATGCATATTTTCTCTCACACACACACAGACACCATTCTGAACAAAACAAAACAATAAATTTCATTGCAAAATGTCATTTTAATGCGGCTTGCTCACTTCGCACGCTTCAAAGAGCCACCAGGCGCGCACACACACACACACTCGCTCTCAGGCAACTGCAACAAGTGCATGCATGCATTTATCACTCAATGAATCTATACAATGGCAACGCGCCAAATGACGATTGTAAAAATTACAAAAACAAAGTTAAGCGCAGCAGTCAGCGCATTCTCTTTCCGCTATGTTATGGGGCATGGCTGTGGAGCAGCTGCGTCTGGAGAAGGGGGAGGTGCATGTGCTCTAAATGCATTTTGCAATAGCGAAGAAGTTGACGTCTTCAACATGTGTGTATAACAGCTGAAATATATTGACGTCGATTTGGCAATTGTCTTAAGGATTTTGCATGACCAACAACAACAACAACAACAGCAGCAACAGCAATTACTACTTAATTCTTGATAAAAATTTGTATGTGCCTCCTGCATCTCACACACGCAATTGAGCATCCCGTTAAATCAGATCCATTTTAAATCCACACATATTAAATTTGCTTACCGTAATCAGCGCACAAATTATAATTAATATTAATAGCATTACGCTCTAATTACAAAATTTATTGCCACACTGACGCAAGTGTGGTTGCATTTGTAAAGTAATTGCAACGTTATATATTCGATGCATTAATGCCACCAGCATTTACGAATAATAAGCTGTAATAAGCCCGCCTCTGTCAGGGATTACTTTCTAATTTCAAATACTTCCCGCGAGTGCTTCGCTATAGCATTACTTTTACATTTTTCCAAATATATATATATGGGATATTAGCGTTCCCATTAAATAGAGGACGTGCTACGTTTATAGATTCCATAATCTTCCCAACTTTACAAATCTGTCGATTTGCATAAACACTAATTTTTAATGGCAAACCATTGGCTGAAATTAATGTCAGCTACGTTCTTCCGCAATATAACGCATTTAGAAAATGACAAGCTCACAATATAATCCAAAGTTTTTGGAAAGCATATGATTTGATTACTTAGTATATGCGGAATTGTATTTTGATAGCATATTTATATTCTTGAAAATAGATTTTTCGATTCTACTTGGGCTTAGGATGCTGCCATGCATCGGGCTTCTATGCCAAAATGTCGGTTTTGGCAAGAGATAAAAATTTAAATTTAAAGAAACTTAAGCAGAGGCCAATTTGCTAATATAAGAAAATGGATAGTAAGTTTTCGGGCTTATGCTTATCCAGATTTGATATAAATACCATATTAGTTTCTATTGAATTCTAAGTAGTGGGTCCCTACTTGAAAGGGTCCCTACTTGAAAGGACCTACCTGAAAGGCTTATTGTGACAGTTCTCTCTGTATTTACAAATGCTTTATACCATATGAAGATAACTGTCTCAGTTATTTATAATAATAATCCTGGAACACTCTATGGAAACTACAACAAAAAGAAAGGTTCACTTGTAACTTAGTATTTAAATGCTTGGGGTTTCTACCAGGCAAACGAATTCAGACAGAGAGTTAAGCTTCTTTTCCTTAAAATGCAATCGCACAGCTTTATGGTAACCTTTCTATAAATTCCAAATATGATTATTGCTTGTACGTGGGTAGCTGCAACAGTAGCGGTAGCCAGAAAATATCGGCAGCCTGCAGCAGCGGCCGCAAAACGCAAATGCATTTGCATATGATTTTCACGGGGATAAAGGAAAACGAAAGAGGATATTAAAATATAAATTGTATGCATTATTCAATGAATTTTAAACGCACAAAACATACGCGCTGCCACAAACACAAACACACGCACACATATGCACACAGTTGCGCGAATATACATGCATGTAAATAAATGTAGACATAGATACATAAATACGCAACAGCTGCCGAAGTGAATTATGGGTAGTAAAATATGAGCGCTTAACTTGATAATGTTGCCTTTTGGGGATTTTCGTGAATGGCAAAGGAATTCAAATTGGCATGCTGCTGGAATGTGGCGCGGGTCAGTGTTATCATATTCTAATAAGCAATAAAATTAAAGTGCCCCAGTACCGTCTGCATACAAAAGATAGTTCAACGAAGAGTAAGCAAGGAGCCAATGGCCAATAACAAGTAGCCAGGCCAGCAGTTCTTAGCGAATAATATCCTTTCCATTTTTGGGAAGGTTAACTAGGTTGAAATTTAACTATCGATACCGATATTCGTAGACGCTCGGGGCAATTTTCTTATAAACGTATGTATTTATATAAAGGAGCTCTTTTTTTACAAGTCGAAAAAGTGAAGTTGAATATCGAATTAAATACTTCTCTATAAATTATTGTGATGGATCATTAAATGACGAAAAATCTTTGCTTTATATGCATCTAATTAGTGAGCTTCAGAATTCGCGTGCAAATTTTGCAATACCAATACTTAAGGTAGAGCATATTTTTATCAAATTATGTACAAAATTTAGTTAAAATTGTCTAACTGCCGCTTTCTTTGTTGTGGCTTTGGACGGCTCCAGCCAGTTAGAAGGACAAACTATAGTCCGATTATATGATATGAAGACCCAAAATGCAATATAATTATTTTAAATATATCGATTTCTCCGTTCTGAACTATCATGACATTACAGTCCGCAATGTTGGAATCTAATTATATACGTATTAGGTAGAACTATTCACTGGTCTCGTAGAATGGAAAAGCGCATATTTTCTCTGAGCAACCACAAATTACATTTGCTACTTGCCAGTTGTGCTACTTTATGAATTCCGCGTATATTCTATGAATCAAAAAAATGCGAAACTCATCTGCTGCAAATTACAATTTTCAAACATAACTACCTTTGAACGGAGCCGTTGATGTATGTACATATAATTTTCGCACTGATTTCATGTACTGCTCGTTCATATATGATATAAAAAGCCAAGTCTGCTCTTGGCTTATAGAAATGCGTGCAAAAACCAACAGATCGATATCAAAACGCTCTAAAATGAGATGAATACGAATTGAGGATAAGGTCAGGACTTGCGCTTCATATCAACAATTTGACCCTTTTTCTGGAGCAGCGCCTTTGCCGTACGCATGGACTGCAGGGAGTCCGGTTAACTTGATGCTAATGATGATGACGATGAATTTAAATATCTTCCACATCAAACCGCTGGCGTATCCTTTCTAAATGCCATCATTAATTTCAACAAAACGTTCGCCCACAATTTAAGGGGGGTTAAGGGATGACTACAAATTGATTTTTTCAACTTTGATTTAGTTGCCGCTTCTTCCTGATGTAGTCGATTTGCTACTGCTTTAACTTTGGGTTATTTGTCGCGAAAGATTGAGCAGCGTGGCAAAAAGCGAAGGTCAAAAGGCATTCCCATTCCGCACATGAGCCTCACTCAAAAGTCATATACTGTACATATATGTATCTTCTGAGCGCATACCAAATCGGGCTCAGACCTTTAAATATAATATTTGTGCTTCCGTTTTGTTACACTTTTTGTTGGCGCGCTGGCACAATAAAAATGCTAACTTAAAATTTATGAACTCATGAAATATTAATGCTCGATACCTTTTGATGTCGCAGGCACGCTTTTTGCGGGCTGTTGCTGTCGATGCTGCTGTATGTTGCTGCCTGTTGACAAGGCCAAAACAAACCGACTGAGCCTCTCGCATGCGCCAAATGTATTTTTGGCAGAGCGCGCACGATTTGTAAAAATGCTTGAACAAGTTTGATTTTCTTTGTATTATTTGAATGGAATTAGTTTGCGGGTAATGCGTGGGAAACTTTTCTGCTCGCTGTTTTATTTGCCTTATTAAAAATTATTGAACAGATGTGGCGAACATGTTGAAAATCAGTTCAAAAAAATGTGTGTATGTATATAAAATTATTTCAAAAAGTACAAACGAAAGAAAACATAACAGAAACTAATGCTTTTAGTCTGCCTAGGTTAAATTCGTATTTTCGAAAATTCATAAACCAAACAAGAGCGAGGGTTGTGGAATATTTCCGAAATTGCAGGGCAGCACTTTGTATTTAATTCATAAACAATGACTAGCACCTCGGCACAGCGGGCAGCTGCTGAATGTATGTATGTGGCATGGGGCACATGGCTGCATAAATTTTGTTTGGCCTTTATGGCATATTTTCAATACGAACTTCTGAGAACTTTCTATGAAAAGGGAAAATGGGGGTAGCTTTTGAAAATTTCAACATATTTCTATATAATTTTATAACAAGTCGGTGGTTCTAAATTTGGTTGCCTACAGCTCGAGCATAAACAAAGGCGTATAATAGAGATATGCAAGAATCGCAAAGCATTGTTTTATTACCTTTTCCCAAAAGCCCAAAATAACAATTAACATAAATTTCAAATGCACGCACATATACGAGCGCGCACACACACATGCACATTAACAGTTTTACGAATATGTGCCCCCAAAAATAAAGGCAACTAAAATGTATTTAAACAACAAAAAGGAAATTTGTAAAGTGCAAAAAGAAAAGAAATGCACAAAAACAACAGCATACGAAAATGCTGCTGATAGCGTGCGCAGGTACCTACATATATATTGTATATATACATACATATACAGACAACCGAAAAGGTGTTTCGATACCGTACAGCGGCATTGTTAGCATTCGAATGTAAGAAATTAGAATGAAAAGAAATCGTAACGAAAGGGAAGAAATACATGCAAATGGCACGTGTGTGTTCATCTGAGTGTGTGCATATGGGTGTGTGTGTGTCTGTACATTTGTACCGAAAAACACAAAGCGTACGAGAAACAAAACAAACCATAAGTAAATTTCCATACGCTTCTACGCGATTCCATTCCATTCAATTCCATTTTCATTTCCTACAATTCAATCAAATTAATCACACGTTGCGGATTTGTTTAAATTACGTACAATACATTACGGCGTGTATATGCATGCATGTAAAAATACACTTACGACAGCGCCATCGGGCAGCAAGCAGCGGGAGACCACTAAATCGTCTGCCGAGCCCGATTGTAATAGCCCCCAAGAGAAGCGTTTGCATTTAATTCAGTCTTATTATTTCATAGACATTTGGGAGCTTTCATTGGTTCATATTCTATGCGTCCAATTTAAAGGGAATATTAAGCTAAAGAACCAATTTTGTATGTAGAGTGTGGGCGATATTTTAACCAGAGTTAAATTTCTGTGAAGCTTACTGAATCTCTTTTTCTTATTAATTGGTTTCTCTTTAGATCAAGGGAAGAATGGAATACAGTGGCACATCAAACATCTATTTAGAGACTCTTTGTTTATTTCGTAAGGGATTACTGGAATAAAAGGCGATCTGAATAAAGTAATTTGGGTGTTGCCAAAGAACCAGACACTTAGCGTTCTCTGACCCATTGTGTCTCGGCTATGCAGGTTCTCTGCATTAGCAGTAACTTATAAGCCTAGGACTGTCGAAGCGTTCGGAGATCGTAGCAAAGCGCACTCCTTCAGTCCGAGCTGGAAAAATGATTATATTACAATTTTTACAAGCGATTTGGAAAAACTTTAGGGGTTCCATACCTCAAAGACGAAAAACGGAACCCTAACATACCTTCTTTTGTACATAAATTCTTCGTTTTTAGGGTTCCGTTCCCCTAAAAGGGAAAAAAACGGGAACACTTAAGGCCACTTTTGTTTTGGGAGTGTGTATATAAAACGATATTTTTTTCATCGTAGAGACCTGAAATTTTGCACGATGTTAGGTCTTAATAACCTGAACATATTTTCACTATAAAAAGTTAAAAAATATTTTTAGAAATATTTTTTTATAATTTTTAAAGGTTTTCGGGTCGGACAAAAAAAATAAAAATATTTTTAAATCGTATCGTATGGGGTATCGTTAGAAAGGGCTACGTCCGTGGATTCCGAAAATGTTTTGTTTATAATTTTAGGTGAATTGGTTTCGAAGATGTAGGTCAAAATGTCAAAAATTTTATGGCCAAACTAATTTCGGGGAAACTAATTTCGAACGATAAAAAGGGTATTTCTGCTACGAAACCCTCAGTGAGCGATCCCGACTCGCACTTGACTGCTTCTTTTAATGTTATTGAGACCGAGTTGGCTTTTCACAAAAAAGGATTATTTGTGTATAGCATCGCTTGAAAGACTACTTTTCTACTATAATTTCAGACATATATGTGGGATGGGAATTGGAGTATTCGGACAGTTTCGGACAGTTTCGGACAGTTAAGAATAACAGGTGGTAGCACGGACGGACAGAAGTAGAAGAACGAAGCGTCCATCCGCCAAGTAGTGACGCGTGTTTGTACAGCGCTTAGTCGATAAGAGAAATACATTATAATTACATCTAATTCATTATTATAAGCAATAAATATACGAGCTAAAGAGGATTGGTGTGTCGTGTGATTATTAGAGAAGGAAGTGTATTCCTACAAAATTGGGGACTCGGCCGCGATCTGAATGCGAGCCAGAAAGCTGTGAAAGTGCCGTGAAAAACGTGTGTTTGTCGAAGAACAGAAGCCATTTTGGGTGTGCGCGAATACGAGCAAAAAAGTAAAAACGCCAATTTTAACTTAGCTCGAATGACATGAACTAAGGCGCAAGTGAGAACTACAGCAAAGTAGTAGCTGCGCAAATGATAGCAAAATCATACAACGTTCATGCGCAAGTGAAAAGCCAAAAAACAGTGCTGAAAATCAGAAAGTGTTCTTGGGTGCTCCGATGGACAGCGAGCAGTTGCAAAGTTAAAGCAACGGTTAAATTTGAATTTGGTCAAGCAGGCGCCGAGTAAGCGCGAGATATTTAACGAAAGAGCACAAAACCCAACGACAGACAAACACGGGGAAACACGGCGAAACCGAGAACAAAAGCGGCAAATGGGTTAAGGAGCTTGTGAGTACGTAAAGAAACAAGCACACACAGACACGAGTTGCAGTGGGCAAATATCGACAAGCGGAGAAATAGCAAAGCAGCGAGAGCCGAACGAGGCGAAGAGAAGATTTGGCAAAATCCGGAGCCAAAGGAGACAGCAGAGCAGGCGATTTGCAGATGCGCAACTAGATTGTGCATACGGCGAAAAAACAGCGAGCAGAAGAGAAGCAGCGTTGCAGAAGACCGTGAGCTGCAAAAACATGGTTCAGTAGTTGTGTTTGAGTTTTTATATTATTTTATGTATTTATGGTAGTACGTAGAGTAAGTTAATTTGCAAAGTTAATTTCTGGATTTGAATTCTGTGTTAATTTCGAATAATTGCAAATTGGTAAATTCCGTTACTTTTGAATTCTGTTGTGTTGAATTAAAGTAAGCAAAGAGAGAATATTGTAAGATGGACGCGCAGACAATTAGAGCAATGAATGTTGAGACGTTGAAGGCCAAGCTGAGAGAGCTTAACTTGAGTGTGACTGGTAGGAAAAAAGAGTTGCAATTGCGTTTGATGCAACATTGGCTTTTGGGAGACGAACAAGAAGAGGATATAGCAGAAAGTGATAATGAATCGACAAATTCGTTATATGCTGATGCAGCAGCAAGGAATAACTTTAGTGGACAAAGGGTGGTATTTACGTTGCGCGATATCGAAGATAGTATCTCATCATTTTCTGGTGACGGCGCTAATGATGTGCGTTACTGGGTTGAGGAATTTGATGACGTAGCGGATACTGTCGGTTGGAACGGTTTGCAAAAGTACGTGTATGCCAAACAGTTGCTAAAGGGTGCTGCCAGGTTATTTGTTCGTGGATTGGTCGGTGTTAGGGATTGGGACAAATTGAAACAAGCTCTTGTCGAGGAGTTTGGTGAGAAATTGTGTGCCTCAGAAATACACCGCGCGATAAGAAATAGATCAAAACACCCCAAAGAGAGTTGCCAAGAATATTTGTATGCCCTACTGGAAATGGGTAAACCAATTGCACTCGACGAAAAGAGTATTGTGGAATACTTTGTGGAAGGAATACCAGATTCGCGATGGAATAAAAGTGTTTTGTATCAGGCCAGAAATGTTAAGGAACTTAAAGAGCAGATTCACGTGTACGAGAAAATAAGGGGTTCCCAAATATCGTCAAATAAGTTGGGTTCTCCTAAAATGTTCTCGAACGAGAAGAGCGGTGAGAAAGGCCAGGAGAAAAGAAAATGCTTTAAGTGCGAAAAAGAAGGTCATTTGGCTCGAGAGTGTCCAAGCGCAGGTCCACGAAATGTAGTGTGCTTTAAGTGCAGGCAAAAGGGTCATTTTGCGCACGAATGTAAGCGAGAAGAAAAAGGCAAGGTAGTGAAGAGCGAAGGAGTGAATACGCTAGGGTCCGAAAAGAAGAGTGGCATGATTTTTATGGACGTGACAATAAATGAGTTTTGTTTCAGTGCACTGGTAGACACAGGGTGTGATAGGTGCATA
This sequence comes from Neria commutata, assembly GCA_963457695.1. Lineage (NCBI taxonomy): Eukaryota > Metazoa > Arthropoda > Insecta > Diptera > Micropezidae > Neria > Neria commutata. The sequence goes on along the minus strand of OY735248.1, from coordinate 20,520,404 downwards.
ATGCGACATGATACGCTTATGATGCTAGGCGATATCGAGCTCAGTAAGAACAAGTATCAGTTATTCGGTATTGGAAAAGGTGGACTCACGACATTGGGTAGCTTTGATGCCGATATAACGATTGACGAAGTGGTTCTAGGAGTGACTTTTCACGTTGTTAGAGAACGCGATATACCGTATGCGGCGATGATAGGGATCGATGTGCTTAAAGATGTAGAATTGGTCTTTAGAGAAGGATCTGTTGAGTTCAGAAAACCAGGGAAAGCTGTTGCTGAGATGGCGACAGATGTGGCCGTAGCTGCGAGGGTTATGGCGAGTGTGCAAGACAATCACCCAGTTGTTGCTGAGAGGGTAGCAGAAAAGGCCGTAGCTGCGAGGGTTATGGTGGGTGATAGTCGTTGCGGTGGAGCTGAAGTGGTTGTGTCAGCCCACAAGGATTTGATGAATCGGGGTGTTGGAGTGGAGTGTCAACACACGATGGGGTTTCTGAACGGCAGGAGAGCATAAAGAATGAGCACATCGGTGCAGCAGTGGCTGGGAGTCAAGACGTGAACGAAAATGACGTAGCTGCGGGTGGATCGGTCCACGAAGAAAGCGCAATCGAAAGCGTTAGTGAGAGAAATGTTGTTGCGGAGGAAATAGGATACGGTATTGCGGTAGATAAAGGACACGTGAATGAGAGTTTCTTAGTGAAAGAAGTCGGGTCGTTATGCTTGAACGTAAAAGCAGTAGTGGACAGGGAGTCCGAAAGTGTTAATTTGTCACATTTGGGAAAAGGTTGTAGAGAGACAGTCGAGAAATTGATGGCAGGGCATAAGCCAGAAAAACCAGATAAAACGCTAGTGGAAATGAAATTGTTTCCGTCAGAAGGAAAAACGAAGGCAGTCAGAAATTTGCATATACCAACAAGTGGAAAGGAGCTGCAAGGATTTTTGGAGTTGACTTCCTTTTTTAGACGTTTCATGCAAAACTATTTAGTGGTAGCAAAACCGCTTTCAGATTTGCTGAGGAAACATGTAAGGTTTAAAATCGTAAGAGATTGTAATGCTTTTGCGATGACTGTAAAAAAGAAAGACGTACCGGACAGAATTATGAGGTGGGCAATGTATCTACAGGAGTACGATTACGTAGTAGAGCATAGTTCAGGCTCACGAATGCGGCATGTGGATGCCCTGAGTCGCGTGTATTGTTTGTTAATCGAAGACTCGTTAAAGTTTAGATTACAACAGGCGCAAACGGAAGATGACTGGATAAGGGCTGTTAGAAAAGTTTTGGGGACAGGAAGTTACGAAAATTTCTATTTAGAGAATGGGCTGGTGTATAAGGACCCTGTTATAGAGTTGTTGGTAGTTCCTTCAAGCATGGAAGAAGAAATAATCAAGCTTGCTCACAGCCAGAGACATTTTGCGTCGAAGAAGACTCAAGAGTTAGTCGAGAGAAACTATTACATACCGAATTTGAGTGAAAAAGTAGGAAAAGTGGTAAAGGCGTGTGTCGAGTGCATTGTTATTGATGCGAAAAGAGGGAAAAAAGAGGGTTTGTTGACGCCAATTGACAAAGCCTGCGAGCCATTGGGAACATACCACATCGACCACGTGGGGCCGTTAACTGAAACGCGGAAGAAGTACAACCACATCTTGGTAGTAGTAGATGGATTCTCGAAGTTTGTTTGGTTGTACCCAACAAAATCAGCAGGGGCGGAGGAGGTGATCGATAGGCTTGAAAGGCAATCGACAATTTTCGGGAACCCGAGGCGAATTGTAACAGACAGAGGGGTTGCGTTCACGTCAAACGCGTTTAGAGAGTATTGCGAGCGTGGGAATATCCAACACCTACAAATAGCAACAGGCGTACCTCGCGGCAATGGCCAGGTAGAACGCGTGCATAAAACCGTGATTCCAATGCTTTCGAAGAAGTGTCAAAACAATCCAACCCAGTGGTACAATCAGGTGGCAAAAGTGCAGCAAATTATTAATAGTACTGCACCGCGAAGCACGAAAATAGCACCTTTTACAATCTTGACAGGATTGAACATGCGAGTGCCAGATTACCCAGACTTGACGAAAATTCTGAATGACTTAGAAGTTGACGAGCTGAATAGCGAACGAGATATTATAAGAGAAAAGGCTCAGGAAAACATAGGTCAGATACAGAGGGAAAACTGCAAGACATACAACAAAAACCGGAAAGTAGAAGTTGAATATGAAATCAACGATTTGGTTGCCATAAAAAAGACACAGTTTGGGACAGCTATGAAACTAAGGCCCAAGTATCTCGGACCGTACAAAATAACCGCCAAGTTAAATCACGGGAGATACGAAGTAGAAAAGATAGGTGATAGAGAAGGACCGAAGAAAACCACGACAGTCGCCGAAAATATGAAACCGTGGCAATAGTTATTCGAGGACGAATAATTTGTCAGGACGGCCGATTGTGGGATGGGAATTGGAGTATTCGGACAGTTTCGGACAGTTTCGGACAGTTAAGAATAACAGGTGGCAGCACGGACGGACAGAAGTAGAAGAACGAAGCGTCCATCCGCCAAGTAGTGACGCGTGTTTGTACAGCGCTTAGTCGATAAGAGAAATACATTATAATTACATCTAATTCATTATTATAAGCAATAAATATACGAGCTAAAGAGGATTGGTGTGTCGTGTGATTATTAGAGAAGGAAGTGTATTCCTACATATAATTTTCTGAATTTTTCTTGAATTTGTGATAGGTATATAACTAGCCATATTAAAAATAAAATTTTTCTTATCTTTTAATTAAATGCACTTATTTCTTTTAAATTTCGAAATGCTATTTAGTACATATACAAACTTATTTCGCACTGTGTGGAAAGTTGCGTATATAACATTTGTTTATCCATTTTCCTCATTGTTTTTAACAGTTGATTTTATTTAAAGTTCGCTTCAATTGTTAAGTGCCGATTTGCATAAATAGTGTACAAATTTATTTGCGAACTACATACACTGTATTCTTTTAGTGGCTATAATTTCTTTCATGTGGGTGATTTGTTGCTTTCGTGGTATAAGTATGTATGTCTGTAGTTGGAAAATGCGATTGTTCATTCGAAGTTGTAAATTTGCGTAAGTGGTAAAATTTATATTTATGTTTATGTTTATACTTATACTTATTTTGGTTTTGTATATTACATAATAAATTCTATTGATGTATACAAAAATGTATCTCCACACATACCGAGCTTGTCTCTTTATCTAATTGTATGTCTGTATGTCTCTGTTCTTCTGCTTTAGTATATGTATTATTTTTATATATTCATCAATCAGTTAGATTCCCTTACTTGGCGTAGTTTATTACCAGATATTTAGACTTAAACTTTTGCATGTAATCTATTAAGGAAGTAAGAAGAAATAAAAACTTTACGGAAATGATTCCATTCTAATTGCATGAAGTGAGTTCAAGTTGGGGACGACCTTTAAAAATTCAGTTTAAGTTCTCAAACTGCTTGAAGGTTAGATTTCAACTGTCGTGCTTTTTTTTAAATATGTATGTATATTTTTTGCATTAAATTCAATAGCAGTGAATGCGAGAAAATCGAAACTTCCTGCTGTTGTATGCTCATGAATATGAAAAAGTTCAAAAATTCCTACAGCTTCCTGGCATCAAATTGTATTGTAATAGTGCAACAAAAACTAAAAGCACACACATACACTTGCACTTCCCCGTTGCATTTCCTGAGAGTAATACGACTCCAGTTACAACACGAAAACACGAATCATTCTATCTGCTGCTGCTACTGCTGCTGCATGAGTCATGTGCGCCGCATGCGAAGAGATGAGTAAACTTTCGCAGCAGCATGTCAGATAAATTACTCGACACACTCACTCACACTCACACACACACACATGGTGCATGTGGCATGCCCGCTAACGATGCCATTCGAGAAATGTGTGCGCAAATTAAATGCAGCTTATGCTGAACAGCAGCAGCAACTGCCACTGCAAATGGACAATGGTGTTGAGTGGCGAGAATCATGCTGCAACATTTTGCTGCTGACTGAAACGCTTTGAAACGGCACAGGAAGCAACAAGTAGTCCATATGCACAAAGGGGGTAGTGATATCAATGATAACCAAAAAGAGCTGAAGAGACGAGATAACACACATACTACATGGTACTAACAGCGTTGGGAAGCAAATCTGGGTAGAAGGAATTTAGCTTCTTTTGGAACAAAAGATAGTTAAGTTCAGAAGGAAAAGAAGCAGTGGTAATATTAAAGCTATTTTCACAATGGCAACAAGAAAATTGTTAGTTAGCACTCAGGTTCTGCTGGGAACATTTTCCGGCTCATTTTTGACGATTTCAATGCATAAAATATAGTAGGTCTCTATTTTCTGAACATGCAATGGATCCACTGACATTTTATTAATTCAGCTAATTTAAACAAATTGGCCACACACAAGAGCTTTAATTTCATACTCATATTCAATTTGCAAGTTAATATATTTCTACATGCAATATAACTTTTTGTTGTTGTTATTTGGCTGCAGTGAGGAAGAAATTTGATTGGCATGACACGAAAACACAAAAAGTGTTCAGGCGGAAATTTGATTGGTATAGCAAAATCGACAATTGAAACGGAAATATTGCATACTTATGTACGCGTAAATCGGAAAACGGAAGCAACAACAACAATGGAAGTCAGTAGCAGCAATTTGCTTTGTTGCAGCTCGCGATTCGCTCGATTGCTCGTTTTGCGGCGGGCAATTGCACGCGTGCACTGCTGTCATTTGGCGGCGTCACAGTGACACTTGTCGCTATGCTTGACGACCCAGCGTCACAAGTATCCGATTTCAAGTTGCTTGTGTGTATGTGTGTGAGAGTGAGTGCGTGCGTATGATTGGCATTGATTGAAATACACAAAAGAATTGTTTATTGTTTATTATATTTTAAGCTTTTGCAGGAAAAAGTGGTAATTTATATTAAAGCTAAATATTTGCTTGTTTTGCTTGCAGCTGATAAAAAAAGATCACTGCAACATTTTAATTAAAGTTAAATAATATTTGCAACCAAAAACGATTGTGTAATAAATGAAATTATTTAAGCGCATATAAGCCGATTTTTATATGTTTGCATGCACGTATGAATGTATGTGTATATAGTGCGAGTGCAGCGACAAATAGCTACATTCCATAATAATGGAAATTTGGTTGTACATTTGATATTGCCGGCACTCGTGTTTAAGGTTAGGCTTAGCAAATAAATTAGTAAAACAATTTTAGGGGTCTGTTTCACGTCAAATTGTGAGAAGAGTATGTAGTTTGAAATATTTATTTGTTAGAGGCAAGTACGGTTAAAGCTTTAAACACAATCAACTCGCGAGACGAAATTTACGCGGCGAATAATGGCGTCTTGACGGCAGTCGTCGTGGAATTTCGCCCAGTGAAACAGAATCAGAGCGAAATTCGCATCAGTTGATTCGGTAAAAATCATCCCCACAACAAGCACAGAATTTAAAAAAATCCACGGAAACCACGAATTCACGAATTTTCCGAGTTGTTAAACTATAAAAATAGTTTCCGCACAAAATTTTCCAATTTCCTTACTTCAATTTATTTATTTTTCACCACTGACAGCTGAACAGTTGACTTTTTCGCAGGGCGGCAGCGACTAAATTAGAAATTGTTCTATCGCGAGACGAATCGTTGGGAGGCGTCGTCATTGTGGGCAATCACATGCACTGCCGTGTGTTTTAATTTTGACAGCGCGCGTTCGCCGCGTAAAATTCGCCTCGCGAGTTGATTGTGTTAAAAGCTTAATGCTGCCATCGTGGCTTAGTTGATAAGAACTCCCGAAGTTAGCAACTCTGAGAATTTACCTTGGCAAAAAATTGCTCACAAAAAAGCTCAACAAAAAGTTGTAAAATTATTCCTTTTTTAAGGTTTGAGGCCGGTCTTGAACCCAAGGCCCTCCTGCATCAGCGACCAAGCACTTGTCCACTGAGCTACCGTCTGTTATATACATAGTATGTATACATACATACATATGTGTATATACGTATATGTAGATATACACAGGCTTACCCCAAGGTGTAGAGGATTGGCACATTTTTTTGTAATAGTATCTTAAAAGAACTTATACAAATTGTATTACTTGTTCTTACACTTTTCTAAACAACTCACAAATAGATGGACAAATTTTTTCAGTTTTAATTTGTGTATCGACACATTTCGCTGCGGACTGGTCTGGCAAAAGTACGGCTTAGTATAATGAAGCTAATCAAAGCTTTTAAGTACGGCATATAAACAATCTGTACTTTAGTTCGCACTCGACTATGCCCATTCCTTTTAAAATAACCCATCGATCGAATATTCTTGAATGTACATAAGACAATAACTGTTAAATCTTTGTAATTTCTGCTGTAATAAAGTTCGCAATTTCAGTGCTTAAAAGTTCAAATTCTTCGCCTGGCACCTAAGAAAAATACATAAAAATACCGCAACAACACTTTTAAAACCGCAAACATAACTACAACAACAACAACAACAATAATAATAAATGAATTACCAAGAAGAAAATGCCAAAGAAGAAGAAAAAGAAGAAGCATTACACGTTGGAGTTGTAGAACAAAAAAAATACATAAAAGCTTGTATCGATCATGGTGCAATAAAGTGCGGCATTAGTCGTATTTTTTGTATTGGCATCTGCAGGAATAACAACAAGCATAGGCGAACAGCAACAACATTTTGCTGCAAGTAATTTACAGCATTCTATTATGTACTCTGCGCAGATATTCTCATATTGCAAGCGGCGAGCCATGACGACATCCAATGGCAGTGGCTGCCAATAGAATTCCAAAATAGCAACAAAAAACGTACAAAGAGGGACCGAATATTCGGCTTCGGCGTCGACATAACCTATTTCATTACGGCCTCGGCCAAAATTAAATTCAGCGCTTTGGAATATTCGGGTTCGACCGCGAAATAAATTATTCGGCTTCGTTTGTCCGCAAAATATGGTTTTCGGCTTCGGCCAAAAATCAATATTCGGCCGTTCTTTGAGAAAGAGACAGCAATTGCTGTTGCTGCTTTTTGCTGCTCTCGTGAATTCTTTCGCCATGTATCGCCGACCTTTTACTTTGACTATTGCACTTTGGTCTTGGTTTTGTTGCTTTGGTGTTTGCTTCTATATTGTAGTTGTTTTTGCTGTTGCTGTTGTTTACCTTATTTGCGTTGTTTGCAATTTGCAGCGAGCTGTGTAAGAAATTTGTTATTGGCGTCGCACAGTGTGCCATTTTTTGCAAAAATTAATTTAAGTAAGAATATGGGCATGATGAATATCAAACGATAATTTGGAATTTTTTCCATCTGCGCATGCTGTTTTTTTTTAAATATCTGGACCATGCGTTTAATTTAATTGAACTTATTTTTAAACAGTGTTTTTTTGTGATAATTTTTCGCTCAATACAAAAGTATTTCAGTGGACATTACAAAAATATATAGGTCAAAAAGGCCCTCTTCAGTTCCTTTTAATATTAGAGCATAGTATATGGGAACATATTACGGAGAGTTTTCGAGAGTCAAACGAGTTCTAGCGATGGCTGGGCAGGAACACAGTATATGTGTTATTGCTTAAATTAAGATAAATTCATATTCATTTAGTCCACCTTATCTTCCTTGTAGTATGGCGATCACAGCCATTTTTCGCCGGAAGTTGGCTTCTGGAAAATTGGAAGCCTATATAATAAATTTAGTAAAATTTTGGGTTAAACTTTCAAAGATATCGACTTTTAAAAATTTACTTTACACGATTTTCGTCAAAATTTACACCAAATACTTTTTATTACGAAAGCGCAAAATTTGCACAATTACCCGTTTGCTATTTTTGGCCATGCTAACTATGGAAGTGGCACACTGTGCGTTGTCTTTCGATTGAAGTGTGCTACAAGATACTTATTGCTGCTGCTACTGCTGTTGCTGTACACTCCCGCTGTTTGTTGCTGTTGCTAATAAAATGCGAAAAATTCGATTTCCATCATTTTCATGTACACTTTGAGTATATATTTGTGTGTGTGGTAATTTGTAATTTCTATGCACACTTTTCGTCCTGATGCTTGTGTTGCTGCTGCTGATTTAACTCTGCTGTCAATGCTCTGAAGTTCTTTTGTCTGTAGTATTGGTACAAATGCAAATTAAGTAATATGTAACTAAACGTATTTACTTAGTTACCTACTTAGATGGTCATTACCAACAGCTGCAAGTTTCGGCTCTCACATCAGTTCTCTCCGAGCGCCTCTAGGACTTATCGGCTTGCTTGATTCTCTTCGTTACGTCAGCTTAGAAAATCCAATAGGAGTTACGGTGTCTGCTTTGCAGAAATGAAAGGGTTCCTCATTCGAATAATAGCTTAACATTATTTTTCGTATAGCAGCAGAAGCTTGTGAACTATCATAAAATCTCCAACAAAAAGTATAAATTCATATTAGACAACTTTATGTTTTTCGGCATATTAGATTTTAGAAATAATAGTTTTTTATTCGAACTGACTTGCCAAAGAGAAATGACAATTGTTGTCTATTTCTGTTCCGAAATAAATTCATATAAATTCGTATAAATTCATCATTATTTTTTGCTTAATATTTAAAATATTGCCATAAGATAGTCGGACTTTTGACATATTTACTGCTGCTGTCAACTGAGCCGGTTCACACTCATTTTGTGATTTATCAGAATTAAATATTTTTGTGGTTTTCAAGAGACAGAATTTAGAGTGTGCTTCTTATTTCATTGGGTAACGGAATTGCAAATAAAATAAAGTACATTGCTTTACATTGCAGAAAATCCAAAGAAATAACTTGCCTCTGTGTGGCGGAGTAGCTTTGTATAGCGCTTGCAGTTTGTGGCAAAGTATGAAAGGTTAAATTTGTAGCCACATGCAGACAGAAGTGTCGCAGTTGTTGTTGTAGTCTTTATGTACTTTACAAATATTCGCTTTTATTTGAACATATTTCATATGCAAATGTCACATTTGGAACGCATGTAATATCATATTTGTATGTGCGCCTGTCTGAGCTTGGAATTGAAAATGCCAAATTGTAAATTTGTTATTGCTGCAGCTGCTGCTGTTGCTAGTTAAAACCCAAATTTTGTATTTATTTGAATTTATTTGTGCAAATTTATATTCAAATGTGTAAATTTATCTGCCGTCTATCCGCCAAATAAACAAGCTGAGCAAAGGCCGTGCCAATATTTTTGTTTGTTGGCAATTAAAATTTCGCAAAATTGCTGCCACTTTTTCAAATTCGCCAATGTTGTTGTTTATCGAATATCATTCTTTATATTTAACATTTTTAATGAGCATAATTGCGGCTGACCAATTTAGCTGCTGTTGCCTGCAGCTGTTACAATTTCCGCCTAATTGCTGAGATTTCAATTCGGTTGTGGCATTTGCATTTGCATTCATATTCATAATTTGTTGTTGTGCTCGCTTGTTTATAATGCAATTTGCAACAACACTAAATCTCGTTTGTGGCACATGCTGCTGCTGCCAGGCGTGTTGCACATGCTGTACAGTGTACACTGTGATATGCTACTGAATAATATTGCGAATTGTCAAAACGTTCCAATATTAGTTCCAGAATTCGACAGTTTCCAATTTGGTACCGAATACCACTTTTTTCTTTATATTTTCACACTGAATTTTGTTCATAGACAATTTAAAGAAAAATTTTTCTTTAAAGCTATCCCCATTTCTCCAGACAATTTTTGGGAAATAATAATATATGAAAAAAAGTTTCCTTAGGTATGAAATATACAAAACAACAACGGAGTCGAGTATCTGGGTACTCGATACTTGTGCATCACACTTGCTGTGCAGTGCAATTTTTATTGCAAATATTGTGGTTTGGTGGCTTTGTTGGTTTTTTTTTGCTTTCGGACTGCACTGAATAGGCAAATTGCAAGCGGTGCATTTATTCGGGCATGTTCGAATGACGCAGTTCCAATTGTTGCATTCGAGAGCAATGAACTCCGTGCTGAACATTTTTAGTTTAATAGCATGTTTACCGACTTCGTTGAACATTTTAGGAACTTTAGCTGAATAACTGAAAGTTAAAATTTTTTTGTAAACGAAAAAAATGGATTTTCTATAGAACTATTTTATTTACTTACTATTTCAGAAAGTCATTTAATTTTCTGTAGCATTGAATCCAGATAGGATCCTTTTACAACTTTTCCTATGTCAACCAAGTACCGTTGTACTCTTTGGGCTTCGTTGTCTGAAAGAATATTTTCTGATCGACCAATAGACCCTTGACCCACCCGAATTCTATTATTTCTATGCATAGAGCGTATTTAAATCCGTACTAGAGTTGTGCGATTAATCAAACAAATTGTTTATAAAACAAGTAAGGAAGTATCAGTCGGGTTTCACCGACAGAGTAATACCCTACACCATGTTCCCAAGTGGGGTGATAATTCACTGAAATTGTGGGTGCATTTGATTTACAACCTACATAGTGGGCGGACCACGCCCATTTTTGGCAAACTACAAGATATACCTAATAGGACTATACATGCCAAATATTGATGCTCTGGCGAGTGTACAACAGATGTTATCGGCATATTTATTTTACTGCCCCCATGGTGGGCGGACCACGCCCATTTCTGGAGAATTAAAAGATATTCCAACCAGGAACGAAGTAACCAAATCTGGACTCTCTGGTGTATATATTATGGAAGTTAAGAAGATTTTTTGTTTATCGCCTATATAGTGGGCGGACCACGCCCATTTCTGGAGAATTAAAAGATATTCCTACCAGGAACGAAGTAACCAAATCTGGACTCTCTGGTGTATATATTATGGAAGTTAAGAAGATTTTTTGTTTATCGCCTATATAGTGGGCGGACCACGCCCATTTTCTTGTATGGCATCTAAGACCTATATATCAACTTGGGAACCGAATTTCATTCATTTATATTCGTAACTAGTCAATTGGTAACCATTTTACCGAAAAAATTTTGCCGGCTATATAGTGGGCGGATCACGCCCATTTTTTCCTGAGATATAGAAGACCTACCTCTTAACTTGAATACCAAGTATTAATCTTTTCCATGAGTAATTACACAAATTATAGCCATTTTACCGAAAAAAACCCGAGGTAGTGGGACTTACAGGCCCATTGTGGGCGTGTCCTTTAACCGATTTGACTAATTTTAACACTTTACCTAACCCGAGGTTCACTGTAACTGTGTACCAAATTTGGTTCAAATCGGACAACTCCTTCTTTCTTTTTTTTGCATACACGCAGACGGACAGACGGACAGACGGACAGACAGACGGACAGACGGACAGACGGACAACCGGAAATGAAAAGAGAAAGTGTTTCTGATCATTTCTATATACTTATGTCTATACCTAGGAAGGCTCCTTTAATGCGTTACAATTTTGGCACAAAGTTATTATACCCTATTACCATAGGTGTAGGGTATAAATAGCGATTCATTGCTTGAGAATTTCAGTTATGAAAGGCTTCACTGGATGGTTAAATAGCCTACACATAGACCCTGACGAGTTCTTAGCGACACCAGATTGCGATCCGTTTTATATTGCGATAAGTAGTGATCTGTTAGAATACGAAAGTTTTAATCAAACTTCAGTATAGAGCAAGCCATGGGGCTCCCAAGTAGGTAAAGCGAGATACAGAGATGACAGGACAGAGAAGATGCTCGAGAGTTACCTTTGAAGCAGGTTCTCTGCATTTCCTGAATTCTTTGCTATCGCTGATGACGATCATGTGTGCGTGAACCGCTGCAAGACAGTGACCCGTTAGTGCGCCTGTTACGGGCCACAATTTATCCGTGTAAGGTCTAGTATAATTTTAGTTATTTTTTTGTTAGACTCTGAGCATGACTTTTGCTGCACTGCACCCTTAATCTATAATCGAAAATGCTTACATTAAATACATTTTGTTTTATCCTTTCAGGTATGTACCACTTAAATTTGCTGCTGCCGCTTCGAAGTACAACAAAGGTTTGGAAATAGCATGAAAATATGCCTTCCCATCCTTTATATGTATTATATGTATGTAATTATATTAATATATTTGGTCGATACAGGTTGTTTCTTAGATTGATTAAAAACAGACATGCATACGACTACTTTTGCTGTTGTCTTGCCATGAAAAATTCCTTATTGCGTCGTCTTTCGCAATTTCCATTCATCTTTGATGGCACGTTGCTCGGCGCATGCCTCTAATGGCCCCTAAGCAAGTGTCTTCTTCCCTTTGTCTTTATTGCTTCTAATACAAATACCGCCCAAAGGCATTTTCAAACTGGAACATATTCCAAAGGATTTTCCATTCACATAAGATATTTTCATTATTTTCACTTTAAGCACTCCTTTGTGTGTCGTACACACAATTTGCTGTATGAAAACTTTACAAGCCTGATCCTAGCAAGGATAATTCAAAGTGAGATTCCTGCGCGCTGGCAATAGCACGTGAGTGTATACATATGTGTGTGCCAAGGAGCGCAGCTAAGCAGCAACATAATTTCGAAATTGGTCCCGAACGCCGGCAACACGTTTATCTGCCGCACACTTGCTTACAGCAGTTTAAATACAAACAACTTTAACGCACAGATACAAACACAATCATAAGAAACATTAAAGGACCTTATGCACACATGCACATGCACGTATGTAGGAACTACAAAAGACGGCGGCGCGTATACAGTTTCAACATTGCCAAGAGAACAACCGCAACAGAATGAACAGTAGCAATAACGAGCAGCAACAGAAGCGGTTGCCCCCAAACAAACACACACACACGCACACTATACTTGGGCGGGTATGTGTGTATGTCTGGTTCGTTTTGTGTGGCTGCGTGTCGAGGATGAGTCCTGGCAGCGCAACACAACGAAAATGAAATGAAATGCAATAAAGTAAAAACCATAAAATGTTACGAGCAAATGATTTCTCCGTGGATTGAGTGCGTGCGTGTCTGTGCGTGTGAGTGCCTGCGTATGTGGTAGTTTCCTTGCCGCACGCCCACAAGCAGTTTTCAGCCACTGCCGACATATGTTATTGCCGCATAATGTATGCCAAATGTAAGCACTGGGAAATCTTAGTTAAAACTTCAAAAAAGGATAGCGAAGAGAATGCCGGCAAGGAGAAACGTAGGAGCGGGCTTATGAGACGTAACACTCACGCGTCGGAAGTAGAAGTTGGAATTTTGTGAAATAGCAACAAACTTTAGGCATAAAAAAATGATTTAAATTTAACTGCAAGCTGGATTAAAGCGTGCTATATATAGTTTATAGCCTTTGGATTGTAGAACAGCAAGTTCCCAATTTGAGCAGCTCAGGATTCCCAACTAACTTTTGCTATTACCAAAAGACCCAGGGTATTTGAGCACATTGTTTGCAGCCCCAAAATCTGGCATGTGTGTTGCTATGCCAAAATTATCACAAGCACACATACATACACACTGTGGCACTGTACAACTGCGTGTAATTAAATATGGCTTAAGTAGCAACTTGCTAGTGTCGACTAAAAGCACGGTGGGACAAACAAGCACAAACTACGGCAAAAATAGAGCATTGGCATATTTTATTCTTTGTGTACGATTCCCTTAACATATATTTTCTAGAAATTTTTAATTTTTCTATTTCCGGTAGAGAAAACCGACATTTTACTTTCGCATGGTCTTATTTTGGTTTCAATCAGATCTGTTTAAATAAAATTAAACGTATTGCAAATGCGAGAAATGGATCAAATTTATTTTAGGACTCTTTCACCTTTTACACTAAGCTACTAAATAAATTGCTGTAATTGTGGCTACGACTCAGCATCAAATGTAATATTTACATATTTGACTTGAACAGGCTTGTAAACTTTTATTTAGCTAATACCAAAGTGCATAAATCTATAAAAGTTATACGAAAAATTTTGTACAGATTCGTGCACCCATTTAAATACATTTCGCCCACTGGTGATATTTAATAAAACAAAAGACTTGAAATTCGATTCATAAAAAATAAAATATTTGTCATACATTTCTATTCTGACGAGAGTCACAAATGTCACAGTTCAATTTTTTGTGCTAATATGTAAAACAATGACAATAAATTGTGACTATGATGCTTAATCTTCTAAAATTCAAACTACTAAATGAGAATCTGGATTTTGGAATATTAAAATAAGCGCTGGCTCTGACGTTTTAAATTTGCTCTATATATTGATTTTTGACTTCGCAAGTGCGCTAATTAATCATATCTGCGCCTAAGGGCCAGTTTCACAGTGGATGTTTAAACTCTGATTGCAGTTTAAATAGGGAATTTCAGTTTCACAGTGGGAAGTTAAATACAATTTAAATGCCCGGTTGTGGGCATTTAAGTACGGCACAGAGTTGCAATCGAAAACAAATAAACAGCTGATTTCGGATGTGCAGGCAAGCTGCGTCGACAATATTGCAATTTATAAGCGGCCAAATTAAACATACAACTGCATGGTTTAGCACATATAAATGATCCCGTAGTATTATAAATAATATAAACTGTGGATTCTTTGAAGAATATCCAATAATTCACTTCTTTCGGCCGACGAAAAATTTTTAGCTCGCGCTGCCTCCATAATTGAACAATTGAACATATGTTTTTGGCAAGTTGTGCTGTGTTCAATTGTCAAATATTCGAAGTTGCCATTCATTATTCCGTATTTAAATAAATGCACTGTGAAACTCAAGAAAAGTTAAACTAGATTTAAACTCAATTCGCAAATTAGATTTAAACATCCACTGAGAAACTGGCCCTAAGTGCGATCTTAAAGTGCACATGATTCAACAATATTTTTCCCGTTCGTGGGTGGGCTATATTTAAAACTGTTCCTGCTTTGATTGGCGTTTGCCTCCACTTTTTTTTGGGGTATAACAAAAAACTTTTAATGAGATACAACTCATTAGTCAACAGCTTGCAATTTCGTTTAGTTATCGCACACATGCGTATACACATACATATGAGCTACGTGTGTGTATGTACGTGTTTTCAGCTAATTGTGTTTACTGAGAAAGAAATTGCTGACTGATTGCTGAACTGACGACTGAAATGACGCTACACGTGACAAGCACTCAAAAGCAGCCATATCCAGCCCCGAATCCTTGTCCCGGTAACTATGCGCTAAGAATGATTGCTCCTTTTTCATGACTTCCACAACAAATTTTGAGAGTGCTTTAATTTCTTTGCTCGTTTTTGATTTGCCCAAATTGCTGTTGGTGTGGTTTTAAGGCAGACTCTGGCCTTCGAAAGTTTTATTGCCTGCGGGAATTTTCGCGTGTTTAGAAGTATCTGACTTTTAGGTACTTATGAACTTTCATGGTAAAGTGTACGTTTGATATGCAGCAGAAACTGTATCTATTGTTTAGGAAAAAATATAACCTCTCGAAACGACAAATCCACTGCAAGATTTTGCAAGTATGATGTGTATTCAAAATTTAGTCAGATTTGGGAATTTTCTTCTGGGTAAGCTGTCTTCAGATTCGAGTCTGTTCATAGCAGTCAAGGAACTGGCTGGTAAGCGCAGAAGTTCAAAAATTTATCATCTTAAAATTTTGAAGGAAAACTCCAAAGTTTTCTTAATTTTTCAGTGTTCGCGAAGTACAGAGATCAAACTGTCATATGAGAAAGATTTATAAATTCCATAAGCATTAAAATAAGTACTAAAAGGTGTCATGTGATTGAATCTTGTTATTTCGAGATTGAAATTTTCGTGATTTCGATCAGTTTTTTTAAATTTTATTCTTCACTTTGTTCTACATTAGCAGTGGCCAACTCACGGCCTTGAACATTTTTTCAGGCCAACCTTGCGGCCATTTCCGAACATTTTCCATATATGCAGCCCGCAAGATCATTTGGGTTGGCCGCCACTCTTATACATACCTATAGTATTCTATTGTAGTACTTTTGGGAGGAAACTATACTACATACATAACTCAAAAGAAACAAGCACTCTGTTTTGAATAGTATATATGAGTATTAACAAATATATTTACTAAATTTAACGGCAAACTCGAAATAAGAAGGTATTATTTAAATGGTGTAAAGTTTATATACTTGCCTTTGTTTTTCGATTCAATAAAAAGTAAAATGTATTTTGTATCAATTTAATTCTTGTTACCAACCAAAAGCAAACCCAACCCTCCAACAATATTTAAGTAATGAAGTAAAGTTATCCAGCGTCCACTGGCGTAAATGAACTGCAACGCATTAAATTTCATTTTAATGACTTTTTTTATTAGAAACTTTGCTAGCGGCAATATCTACAGACAGTAGATCTAACGTTGCCGGGCATTTTGTTGTCTATATTATATACCGTGGCAATCAAATTTCACAGAGACGCAAAACCCGAGCCCAAAGCTCCATGCAGCGTGGCCGAGTTGACGCAGATTTCTGCGCCCCACCAATCCAGCCCCTCCCCCTTCATTACACTTCCTTCTGCACCACCTCCACCCATGCAGCCAGTTCCACTGTCGGAAAATGATGCGCCAAATGCCGCCCGCGGTCTAACATGCGAAAATTGAAATTATGAGTAAACTTTTGGCGGAAATGCTACAGCCGCAGCCGACTCACACACCCACACAGTGCTTGTGAGCGAGTAATTGTGCCGGTGGTAGACAATGGCAACTCTCATTATAATTGCCTTTCGCCGTTACCGCTTTGGTTGTTTCGCGCAGTTGCGTCATCTTGTCTGCAAGCGCAGCTCTGAGATAGGCCATTTCCAAGTTGTCGCCACGAAGAGGCGCTTCATTGTTGGCAACATAATCATCATCATCATCATTGGCGTGCCGTGGAAACAAAGTGGTGAGGCAAGAATTTTATTCTGGCAGTTGGGTTTAAACATTTGAAATGTGATTCCGCATTACAATGGGAAGATATTCTGTTTTAAAACAGAAATTGGTACCGCAAAATTTTGCTTTTTCTGCCTGAACAAAGAAATTTAAACTTTTTCAATTTTACAATATAAAAACTCTGGCCGAACTTTTTTTTACTATGTATATGGTAATATTAGAACAAAAAAAATTCGTGAAAAATTTTATTCACGATAGGGCTGATTATTTCGTACTTTAACTTCCGTTTCTGGAGATCGTGAAATAACAAGTATTGCTTCGATATTTTTATAGAATTTTGGGTATGCTCCGATTTCTAGTGCACACAAGTTAATGCATGAAAGCTAGGTCTAAGCCTCGCTCTCGGACTGTTTCGCCAAATATTTATCTATTTATTTCGACTTCTGGTCTTGATTCGGTAATTTGATTGAACTACTGGTCAATAATGCCAGATTGTGGAGAACCTATATAGAAATATATTTTATTTTCTTCTATGTTGTATTCGTTAAATATCTTGCCGATTTTTTTAATTCTGCAAAATATTTAGCTTGCGACGAACATCAGCATTTGTTGGAGTCAAAGAGGCTGAGATAGCAGCTCGTCGTTGACTCCATTGTCATCGACCAAAGTGCAACACACAATACAAGCGTGGAGAGTATACTCGTAGTTGGCGGTAGAGGTGCAGTTCGTTGTGCTTGGGCGTGCCATGCCTCCGTTTGTTGTCACGTATGATAGTCACTGGTCGTGGTTGTCTCGCCTGGCACACTCGAGTGCGTTTCCAACAAGTGCCAACACGTTGCAGGGCTGCAAGTGTGTATGTGATACATGAACAAACTAGCAGAGCTGCCATGTTAGAATACGATACCATGCAATTGCCCAAAGCTATGTGCTTTTGGGCGGTATTTGTGTCGTTGGCCAGTGTCGGACCAGCGACGGACAAGCAGCAGATAAGAGGGTTTCTGCTGAAATTCTAATCATGAATAAAGATGAAATTTATTTGAAAATAATGAAGTCAGTGCATGTCGCTATGCACAGGTAAATTATTGTAAGTGGAAGTGGGTTATAAATATAAAGTAGATAATTTAGGAGGATTGAAGCATATATACATATATGTATGTTAATGACAATTAACATATGGTATTGCACGCATTCCTAACTTAGCATTTGTCTTAGTTTATTAAATTTACACAGAAATATTAATCAACCGGCAAAAAATCGTGTTTAAGATATTTACTTTCTATTCAAGGTTAGGTGGTTTCTAACCACTAGAAACTTAGACCCTCTTGCTCATTGTATTTCGGCTTCGTCGCCATTTTGCATAAGCAGACATTTATAAGCCAAGAGCTGTTGAACACTCCAGTGAAGCGTAACCGAAGATCTTACATAGTTTCACTCCCTTCGGCATACTATCAATGACAATAGATTTGTTCACGTGTTGAAGTTTGTAGAACGCCTGAGCCAGGCACTCTTTTCAATGTGTTCGTTTCAAAGAATCCATTTAGTGGAATGAATGCTGCGACAAGCTCAACTTGGGTTATAGGGGGCAATTGAACCTAGTTCTCGGAGAGCCAGTCTTGGACTATGTGCATCTACAATAATCTTGAGACTCCACAGCAAGCTAGTGCCTGCCACTAGGTTTGATGTTTTCGATACAGTCCATCTTTTCTATCGCATCCTTCTATCCAGCCGCACTGCAACCTATGGACGCTTCCGGTCCTACAAAAGTTATTTCCGCCCTGGCTAAAGGCATCTGATTTCTCTTTGCCTGGTCTAGTTTTGTGACCAGGCAGTCATACTAGAGTAATTTCGTTCAAAAATGCAGATGACACCTAACACCGTATAATAGAATTAAGTGATTCGTCTAACCATACCTCATAGTCATAGAATTTTGGTCCTTTTTTTACTTTGTTTAAATTAAGTAAAACGTGAAGTTCCATAAAAGATTCAAAGCTTAGCTTAGCTGATTCAAATGAAGGAAGCAGAAAAAAGTGCCAGTTGTATGTATGTATAATGCCATATCTTATGTCGAATTGACAGACAGTTCAAATGAAAACTACATTCTTGTCGCAATTCGCAAATCAATCGGCAGGGAAGATTTTTTTCACAATTTAAAATGAAATCTGACACACTTCTTCTCCAGCCACTAACATTTGTTAGATTTATGTACAGAATAATATGTCAATATAACATGGCTAAAACAATGTTGCCGTTGCTTTTGCCATACGTATATTTTGAGCTATATACTACGTACTTATTTGCTTATTAAAATTCAATTTACAACAACAATACAAGAAGTAAAGACAACAACAAAAATGATTCTGATTGCAATTTGTTCCGAATTGTATGCAATCTATTGCTGTAAAGCTTCGAGTAGAGAGGAAGAACCTACGTGATGAGTTGCTGAATATTCATTGCAATGTAAAGAATTTTCTGCAATGCTGCGTGAATGATAAGCTTTTTGCGGAGCTGCCGACTGCTGTATTTGCATGCAGCAACAGCATTCCGGGTCAATAACAGCAGGACACTGGCTGAGATATGCATGCTCAGCATGTGAATTGACATGGCCATTTAAGACAGGAGGGGGAGGGGTGGGGGGAGGGCGATTGGACTGGAGTGGGTCTGCATGTGGGTCAGCACTTGAGAGGACGATCGGGAAGACAAATGAATATTGATGGTGTTGCAGATGATGCGATGCGTCTGAGCGTAGAAGCGTCCCAACTGAGTGACAATGGCAGTGACTGAGCAATATTTCACTTGGAAGAGGCGGCAACGAGCAAGTGAAATACTTGCAGTGAGCATCGTTGGGCTGAAACGTGCAGTGCATTTGAATATGTGCAGCAAATGCAGCTGAATTACTTGCCTCAATTGTAATGCGGCATGTTCCTTTATTAGTTGCCTGCGAGCGCACATGGCAGCAACATGAAGAAGAAGAAGCACTGCACGGAGCTTGCTGCTGCAGTAGATGCCGCCGCGAGAATATAAGCAGGAAGTCAGCAAGTAAAGAAAGCAGGAAAGATGAGCTGGATGGGAAGGGAGGTGTGGGTAGGGGGGATTCACGCCAAGCACATGCTAATACAGAGTTACAAATTCACGTTTTGAAGCATGCGAATAGCAAGTGGCAATTGCTGCACGTGGCATTTGCCATTCTCGTCACGTTGGCATTTTGGCATCGCAACAGCAACAACAACAGCAACTGCAATGCTACTGACAACAGCGAATTGTGCAGCGTATTGCTGCTGGTGCTGACAACGAGCGCGGGATTTGGCTGACAGCGATGGCAACAAAAGTGCGACCTCCTCAAAGTTAGTTGGCTCCATTTGCACGTTGCACGCTCGTCGAAGGTGCTTCTGGCTGTCAGAAGCACTTGCTAATGTTTGTGCGAAAGTAACGGGTACCCACAAATAGGGTACCATATTTGAATTTGAATTCTCAAAGCAATTCTTATCGGTTGAGGATCTTTTTTGTTCTAAAGCAATTTTTTCAAAAAATTCAATTCCTGATAATTGTAAGATATTACTTCATGAAAAAAAATTTGTCAAAATGTCATATAGTATATTAAATAAATTTTTCTCAAAACTATATAAAATCTGACAATATATAAACTTAAAGCGAAGCTGTATGGGAAAAATATCGTGTTATATCGAGTGCCCAAACGATCGGTAATGTTAATTACTCAAAAGAACAGCATTTTCTCATCACTAGTTGCAAGTGCAAGCGCGACAGCTTTGCAAACCGAATTATGTTTTTGTCTTTTGTCTCTGCTGCTGCGTGGGTTAAAGTACAATACAAATGATTTTATTCAAAAGAAACTCTTAACCCTTTTACTACCCACTTTTTGTTTGTGGACGAATAATTTTTTTGACCTCAGATTCGAGCTTAGGGCCCTCAAAATAGCCGATTAAAAAAAAAAAAAATTCCCCACCCCCTCCATCCATATTTTCTTAAAAAAAAAAACCCATTACAACAACAACAAAAACAACAAAAACCAAAATTTTCACTTAGCCTTACCTTTGATTCAAGACATTAAAAATTTTTTTTGGTCGTTCGATGCTTGTTTTACAAGACTATACAAAAAAATGACTGCAGAAAAACACATAGAAAATGCTCAAATTAGCACCCGTTGACTACTAATGTACACTACAGTGACACTCACTTCAACAAATTGCCCTATCCTTAGCGTTGATCAAATTTTTGTGGTAAAAACATTAGATCATTGCTTGAATCTTTAGTAACTAAGAAAAAATTAGTTGGTGTTAAAAAAAAGTTCAGTTGTTGTTGTTGTTGCAGCTTATAGGCACGAAAGTCGCTGCTAAGGCAAAAAACACAACCTTCGCTCACAAAAACCGCGACTAAAATGAAATGGTTTGAAAAATCTTCATAAAAAAAATAGTAGTAGCATGCCATGACCTCAGTTAATATGATTGTTAAAGAAAAAACGGATATATTTTGATCGGTCATATTTTAAATATTTTTTAAATATGTGTACACTGTAGTGTACAAGGGTAGTGAAAGGGTTAATATATCTACATACTGCAGCGATAAGATATAAAAGGCAAAATCAAAAACGGATAACATGTAGTTTTATAAAAAAGAGTTTTATAAAATTGTTTTTGAATTTAAGAAAACATAATACCAGATTTTTACAGTAAGTTTTTCAAAAATATGGAACAAAATCAGTTATATTTTCGACCACTTTTCTTCTGCTTCAAAAGTTATTAAGCCTGGAGTACACGGCATGCCAAAATGGCATGAACATGCCATCGTGACGTCAAAATGACGTCAAAGTTAGTCCGAATCATGGCATGAGAAATCCTGATAATGCAGTTACTGAGAACATATTTGTGTAAGTTGAAAAAAGGACGAAACCGAAATATTCGATGTAGCCGAATGGTTTTCCTTACTGTCACAAAATTTATAAACTTTCTTATTAACTGCGCTATTATATTAAAAAAAATTTTATCGATCATCGTAACCCTACTCAAACCAACAATTTTTGAGCTTTTTAAGTGTTGACATGCGCAGTATAGAAGTGATATCGACTGTTGATGGTGCTTTTACTGTTATTTAGATTGACAATGATTATAGTGAATTTTTTGCGCATTTCTTGGCAAGGTTAGCACCAGCTTTAAGGAGACCATTCTGGTGATTGATTGATGACAGCAAGAGAGACATTCACTAGTATAGTAAATAGCTAATGCCCTGTCCACGCACTGCTTTCCCTTATTACATTCCAAGCCAATGGGCTGTTAAAGCTCCTGGGAGCTATTGTCATTGAAGCGAATTTGAAATTGAAACGAGATTAAATTGACAACAATGAAAATTCATCAATCTTGGTTATGAAAATGGTAGCAATATGCGTTTATCGCATTGTATTCGGGTCATTGTATCGGCAGACTTTATTTTCCACTGGCACACGCAGGCGTATGCGTAACTGCTAATACGAACAAACATTTTATGTTACGTATACGTCAAAAGTGACTGTCGAGAGATTGCAAAATATTTGCAGCTTTTGGTTTGTCCATTGCATCTCTTCGTTTTAATAGCCTTTTGTTTAGCTATTAACTTAATTGAAAGCACAAACATGCACAGTTTAATCAAAGCTGCAACTACAGTGACTACTATAATAGAGCAATGGAGTAATTGTGTGGAAGATTAAATATTTGCCTATTCGACATACACAGCTGTAAAGACAAAAACAAAAGCCGTGCTGCCGCAGCATGTAGCATCACTAGCTGCTTTGCATTTGTTAATTAAATTTGTCAGGCTGCTCTGAGAGAAAGCACTCACACTAATGTTGCGTATTTAATTTTAAATTTCAGCATGGTTCCTTCATATAAGGCAGAATATTGCAATCAGCGTTGCTAATTCAGAAAATTCTAAATGGATTTTAAACACCGTAAAATCAATTTGTGTTAAAAAAGAACCTTTCAATAAAGTTCTTGCTTCAATAATGTTTTAAATTCAATTAGAAATAAAGGCCTTTCACATTTTAGAGTGTTTTTCGAACTTTGTCGGACAATTTTGTACGCTTTGCTTGTGCACGTATTTTTGTTGTTGTTGCTTTTGATGCAAGAGAAAAGTTAGTTGCGTCGTACGCGTTAAAGTGTATGAAAACTGACGCACAAAATTAAATTTCCATGTAATGGACTTGCGTGCGGAAGGCCATTAGCATGCAGTCAAGCTTAACGCAAAATCATCGAAGGCGTTGATATGCAGGGCATGAAAATTGGAGTGGAAAATGCTAAAACAATATGTTGAAGGGGAAGGGCGGAGGGGGAGGGGGCAGGGGAATGGACCGTACAGCAGTCGAGCAGAAAAGTCAATGTCGCATGAAATCGCTTCGTGCGTTCTGGCAAAAGAGGCTGCTCTGTTGGCTTCCACTGGCTATATGTACTATAACGTCGAGGCCTGCTGCCATTCTTGCTGTCATAATTGTAACATCGTTGCATCACTAACTATGTTATTTTCGCATTAGAAAATTGTGCAGGTGAAAACAAAGGTGATATTCTTTGTGAACCTCGTCGGGGCAGCGCCTGACAGAAAGGTGCATAAATTCGTTTAAGTAGGAACCGGTTAACGATTCTTCACTGTCGACTCATCTGCTGCCAGCAGGCAGAGGTGAAGTGTAGTAGCCAGAGTGCAAAAGCATTAGTGGCGTTGGCAGGAATGGCGACTGCATCCACAAGTTGTATTTCATATTTTTCATGTTCCTTTTAAAAGTTCATAAAATTTTTCTTCAATAGCACTATTAATCAAATTCTTGCCTGTATTTCGCGAACGAGTCAAAAGAAAATGCAAACAGAAACGAAATGTCGTACTAAATTTAACTATGAAACGGTATCTCAACTGAACTTTTATAAGGATAAGTTAAAAACAAAAATTTTTATTCTGAAAAACCTGCAAAGGTAAGCAAACTTAAATTCAATGCTTTTAATTAAAAATACAGGAGAGTGTCTAAAAATAAAATAACTTCTTGAACGTATTGGTATTGTAATAGATATAAAATCCAAGCCTGTAACTGCATGAAAGCTACAGAGATTTATTGAAATTTTCAAGTAAATACTACCATATGGATATGTATGACATAACGAATAAATGAAAATTGGATATACTCATGCTAATATAAGGATAAATCGGCATGCAAAATCATTATTATACCAAAGACGAGCTGAGTACGAAAACACTTCCTTTCAAAAATTTGATCTAAGTCAGAGTTTAGCGCTATATTATAATCGAAAAGTCAGGTAATTTATTCCATGTCCCTGGTTTAATTAAATCATTAATGCTATAGTCAGAGCACAAGTAATCGATAGCTAAAAGCTTCCTTCGAAATATTTATATCGATCAGAAATGCATTAGATGTCTATAGTTTGCAAACAGATCGGCATAATATAGTTGAATGGCTTAACAAAAGCCGTATATAGCGCAATCTTAATAAATGTGTTCATTTAACATTTTTAAACTATGCCTTTCACTCGATTCTTGATATCGTCTTGCAACCTCAAATTTGCCATCTCCAAATAAAGTGCTTGATTTGAGTGCCTTGTTGGACTCTCGTTTCACGCTGCTAGTTCTATATATCCATACACTGAAAAAATATTAAACATTAGATTAAATTTTTAGGGTCACAGTTTGTTTTTGGCATTCAAAAACGAATATCCATCCTCTGAAGAAATTCAATTCTTTCTAACCTTTTTACCAACAGACTCCGAAATTCTAGACCACGTGTACCCAGAGAAAAAGATGGGCGCAAAAGTTATTTACGGAAAAAATTTAAATTCCTGAATCAACCAAGTAACAGGACGATCGCTAAAGGATTCTTGATCAGCGACGTTCACCTACTTGTTGGATATGCGTTTTTATTGTTATCTGCTTAAATAAACCAAGGGAAATAACGGGAAATGCCTATATCCAAGCGATGCCCCTCTTCTTGAACATGAGTTGTTGTTGTTTCTATGTATTGTTATTTGTAATGTGTTGTAATTCGTTTTATTTCTGAATTCCTTAAATTTGTTTTGAGGCACACAGGTTAAAAAATGCAGCTCAGCTAAAGCATTCCTGTTCTAGAGAATAATCGACTGGAATTGGTGAAAAAATTGCTATTCTAATAACTTTAGTAGTGAAATTAAAAAAAATTCATATAAAAGCTAAACAGTAATTTGCTAATTATTATCTGAAAGAAATTCTATAGCTGAAGTAAAATTGCAAATTAGGTTCATCTGCAGTGTGCAAGTCATGCGGATTATGTGGATTATTTAGAAAGTTTCGGAATTAATGCCACTATCAAAACTTTTATTAAAGATTAAAAAAATTTAAGGCGCTTAAATCGAAGGCACCATAAAACAAAAATGTAATTGCAATTCACACTGCTTACTTCAAATTGCAAACAGCAATTGCATTTAATGTGTGGCGAATGGAATTCGTGAAGCTGTTTTCCGCTTTATAGTACACTTAATTTTCGCAGTCATCACAGTCCAACTCTGCATGGGATTAAGCTGGCTGCAAACCGCGGCATGCTGAAGAGTTTCGCTACATTTCAAAAAGCGGCGGATTCATTACAACAAAATGCATAGAAATGCATTTATAACTTATAAAGGATAAATCTTTTTTCGGCCCCCCTTTTTTCAGAGAAATTGATGCTGTGCAGTTGTGAAGGATATTGTGCAGTTTTCAAAAGTATGCAAATCACCACACAGAGATTATAATCCCAGAGCTGCAAGTGCAACATATGTATGTCCGACCTTCTGTGTTGCTCTTCTCTGCTGCAAGAAAGCCCTGCAGCCACTTTCTAATTGCCTCCCTGATTGTGGCCATGTTTTTTAATGTTCACTGCAAATGCACAATTCGAGCCCATTAAAATGTGATTAAAATTTAATGCCAATGTGTGTGTTTAGATTTCTATGTGCTAGAGTTGGTGTGTGATGGCGTGAGTGTGTTTGTGCATATAACATTATGCAAATTTATATAGTAATCAGAAGGATGAAATGCTCCTCTACTAAGACAGTAAATTATTGATATTTCCGTTTGTAGCTATTGCAGTATCTGGTGAAATACATTAAATTTAGTTGTAAGTTGATGTCGAAAAGCTATGCGAATAAAAAAAGTAAATTGTGTCCCTTAAAAATTTCTGCATTTTTAACAATTGCCACTTCATTCTATTTTTTCGGAGATGGCATTTTTTACACAGCTGTTGAAATTTTTATTCGTGGTTTCGAGAGTGATTTCAAGAATTGTCAATATCTAAGCGTTTTATAGAATCATACGCTGAGAGCAGACAAAGAAAAGGGAGTAAAGAGAGAAAATACAACAGTAATTATAACGATTCTATGAAAATAGTCTCCCAATCAAGAAGGCCTTTATGAAAAAATGCATGAACTGAAGTGTATCCGAAAAGTCACTTCACTGCCAAAATAAATTTTGAACTTGCAATGCTATTAGAAATAATGGCAAATTTTTAAAGTATGTGTCTAATGTAGTTAAGAGCTTCAAAATTTCTTTAAATTAAATTTCTTGTTAAATATTTTTGTAGTCTGTTTTAAATCGATGTATTTGATTTAAATATTCAATTGCCAATTCAATCACATTCTTAAATGTGCAACACTGCGTATGAATACTATTTTGAGTGGACTTGACCCATATTAAGCGCACACACACACAAACACAAGTACGTCTCAAACCCTACACAGGCTTCCGAACAAATTCTCATTATAATCGACTTAGCGCTCCATTAGCAGCGATGCTGTGTGCACGTGTGTGTGTGCGAGCGTGTGGCATGCTGCATTAGCAAATACGCGTAAGCTCGTTAGTTGCTGCTACTTGCCGAGCGCACTGCGGCAGCTCCAGTGTCAGCAGCAGTAGCAGCCACGCTGTATCTCATTAATTTTATCTCAGCCGCCGCATGACTATCATTTTGTAGGCATTAAGCCTACATGGCTTAATTGCTGGTGCCACTCGCACTCACTCGCACGCATACACACTCACACTATGCAGGTGTGCTGGTGTCTCACCACTTCACCTTGCTTCGGCTTGTTTTGCCTTGTTGTGGCTAGCAGCAGTGGCATTCGTTGCATGCACCACGCATTTTGGGAATGTGTTAATGAACCTGGTCAGCAGCCATGCCCGCAAGGGGTGGGCAGGGGGTTCACATATGCCGGCGACACTGCATGCAGCTCAATAAGGAAATATGACTTTAATGAATGTGGCGTGAAAATTTAAGCGTTTTGCTCGCACGTGCCTTTCTCCCCTCTTCTTCTAACAAAGCTCGCTGGCATTGTTACCGCTTTTGCTGTTTGCCCATTCGCCTTCAATCACATTGAACTTGAGCGATGACAATGCAACTACAAATAAAAATAGGAGAAAAATGCTGTAAAAAGAAAGTCAATGTCAGTGTCACACTTTTTGTTAATTGCGCACGCGTTTTCTATTTCTCAACTGGCGGCAAGCGAGCAAGTCTGGAAAATTGCCGGCTGTAAAATGGGCACAATCCAATTGCTTTAAGACTTTCAAGCAAAATATACGCACTCACGCCGTTGCACGATGATTACTTCAAAGAATGTCTGCGCACCAATCTTGTTTGCTTAAGACTATAATTAGTTAATTTGGGGCTAACTAGCTGGAAGTCGTAAGAGAAAATTCAATTGTATGACTTACTGGAAGCTTCAGTTGAGTAGCAAGTGTAATTTGTCTTGTTGGTTAATAGAGGAAAATTTTCCAGAATTTCTGTCATTCTTTAAAAAATTAGAGTGTACATATTCTTGTCCTAGAGTTCTACAAGTAGAAAGGTACAAACTTCCCCAATATAATAATTGATTTATAATATAATTAGTAAAGGAAAGCTCTCTATTGATTCAATAATGTTGCATTATGTATTGGTGATTGAAGTATGTATATGTATATGGTTTTTAGTACCAGCTGTAGTTATTAAGTATTTCGATCTTCACTTCTTCACACTTAAAGTCGACGTAGAGCTAGAATAAGGAACATATGACGCGCCCAGAGCAAAAACGACTTTTATACCTGCACAGCGCATGTGCGCAATGAGGCGAAAATTTACACTCGAAGCGTTTTTGCTTTGTGCGCGTCATATAAGATATGCCGTACTAGAATAAATATTTTGGGCTCTTGCTTAAATAGTTTATGAGAGAGTAACCCGATAGGTGTTACCTACACCTTCTTGGACAGGTAAGTTAAAAATGCATCTACCAATTCAGATACATAATGACGTTCTACTGTATACAGCTTGATTTTGTGTATAGAGCTAAGAAACTGGATTGAACCAGCCGCTTGATTTGAAATCATTTTTGCAATTTTACTTCTTAGGAAAAGTTTTTTCGACTAAGGAAGAGTGCAATATGATAGGGTTTTTCGGATGTTACCGAGCATCCCTTAGGCTTCTGAATAAATTTTCGTTGAACTGAAATGAGCAGCATGACTGATATTATGGCATCCAGGATTTCTCATTGTACATTCAACTTGTTCAGAAAAAGTGCTGTCAATTGTTCGAATTTCTTTTAACGGCTCCAGACAAAAAATTCTTCAAATTAAAAGAAAAACGACTCTCTTTACCACCTTTAATCATGACCCGCTTTTCTGAGGTCTTCTGAATCACATTATACACGATTTGTTTCTCTCTTGCATTATTTTCTGTGGAATTTGCAAACTTTTCGACTCGAATCGTTATTGCATTTTTAATTCTCTCATTGGAGGTCATTATAAATATAATTGACATTTTGCTTTTGTTGTTGCTAATGCTTGTTTTATGTGTTGGGAGTGGAAAGGCAATTAAAGTGACTAATTGCGTCACTTTTGAGATTTTCAGCATGAAGTCATTGAATTGCAATTGAATGTAAATGTAATTGCGAATGTCTAGGACAGTAAGCGGTGTATTGAAAAGACGTTGCCAAAGTGAAGGTAAAATTAAGTAGAATTTAAATAATTAAATGCATTCGTCAAAGCATTTGGGAATTTATTTAAAGGTTTCTGAATTTTTAGACCCTCGTTGCTTACAATTATCTAATATTTATGTCAATTGAAAATGGATTTAATTTTGAAGTAAAAGCTTTTAAATGCGCTTGTTGCCATGTTAAAATTATTAAAGCCTAATTTCTATAACCGTGGAAGCTGAGCAGTAATTCAAGCGGACGTTCTGCAGCCGACAGGCACAAATTGAATCTGTTAATTAGTGTGCAAATTGCAGCTAAACTAAGTGATATGCCTCAAAGTAATCAATTGTAGCACAGCAGGTGTTCCATCAGTTCACCGAATCCTTGTGCCAGCGCACACACTCCCACATTCTCACATGCACACTTGACACACGTACTTCTATTCACTGCTGATTGCCCGCTTCGGATCGACTTTCACTAATTGCTTGGAGCATTTCATTACACTCAAGGCCCAAAGCGTCTGTGTGTGCTCTTATTTGAATTCAAGTGAATTGGGGTAATCACTTCAGCCCAAAATTAATTGCAACGCCATCATCAGTTCGAGGCATGAAAGTCTATTATCGAAAATTGGTTTCTGCTTCTTTTCCTTGAATACAAGTGGCAACTTTAAATCGGAGTGGTCCAGCTACAAGCGAATTGTAGTCGGTACAAATTCCGTGCAAAGCCAGTGTCTAAAAGAAATTTTTTTAATAAGGTAGATATTATTGTTTCTAAAATCAAAACAAATATGATTGGCGGAAAGATTCAGTGGAGCAATTTCGATTCCTGCAATAGTTGCCAGTTAAGATCCCGTAGTTTTGAGATATGAGACATGAAAATAAAGATATAAAATAAGGACGAATTCAATGTTAAGCAAGGAAAATGGCGTGTATATAAATTAATGTATTTTGAAATAAAAGTACGCTCTGAGTTATTAGTAAGAAGAGGGACTTTCATGTATCACAGTAAAACAACCAATCGGACCGAAATAAGTTTAGTTAAAATTGTACGTAAAGAAAATTAGTAATAAACGAAAATTGAAGGTTATAATATTCGGTATTTAAATATCATAAAAATTTGTCTCATTCAATCCATTAATAAATACCCAAAAATACAATCGAAAATCATATATTGAAAGATTTGGAGTACTCGTATGAGAATACTTACATAAGTACCAGTATCGAGCACCTGTAGCACAATTTAAGTACTTTACAGTGGTACTTTAAATACAATGTGCAGCGAGTGAATCGACTTGACAAGCGTTTACAAATTATTGCCGCTATTGTTGGATGAAAATGTTGAAATTCCCGGCACAGAAAACCATGAGCATATCCTGTGGACTTGCTTGTAATATGCTACGATAATGGCAACTGCAACGAAAAAGAAAATGAAGGAGAAGAGCAAAGCGAACGGATTTACGAGGCAATTATTATCACACGAGCTCAACGTGGACAAAGTCTACGCAGCATGCAGGACTGCACACACACACACATATACATCTGTATAGAGCAATCCATGGCTACCACATTGTTTCACTGGTCGCACAAAAGAACCAACGACTGCAAGGACGAATGGGTCACGCCGAGCGGTCGCGGAGCTTCAAGCGAATTTATTATTTCATATCTGCAATTGCATGTTTCCAGCACTCACACAAGCACAGTCGCTGCACACGCACACATGTTTAAACATATTCGCTGTTACATGTAATGTTATGGGACAGTATGGCAAAAAAATTGTCATGAGATTTATACTTACACGAATAGCGCGTAACGTAGAGTGCTCGAAAAGATAATGAGAATATACTTTAAAATAGTAATTCTAAAGGCTCAAAGTCATAGAAACTTTTCGGTACTGCTACTTTCTAAAAGGTTTGAATTTCTGTGATTTTGCAAGTACAACATTTGAAAATATAGAATTTCATTTTCATTATTATTTTTATTTAAATTTTTCCACTTTCCTATAAGTAAGAGATAAAAGAGAAAACGAATTTTTTGAATATATACATTTATTTATTTCATTGAAACTATAAAAGGAAACTAACGAGCCAAAATATCGTTTAACAAAAAGAATAAATAACCCTAAAGTTCAAATTTGTGTCAAATTGATTGAAACGCAGAAATAAGGTCAATTGGTTTATTGAATTTATCGATTCATTCATTAACAAGAAAACTAACTACTCAACCTTTTGGTTAATAGATTAACGCCATCCCTTAAAAATATAAAGTTAGTTCCTATTTTTGTTCCTAAAAGTGTAGATGTGTGTGTGCATTCGAATATTCGTTTGTGTGGTTCTTCCAATGCTAGAGAAAACTATTCAACTGCTCAAATTCAAAAAGGAAAAAAGAAATATATCGTTACTAGGCGTAATACCTACCGGTAATGTTTTGTATTTCCCTTCGGTATGCGACTCGGTTGTAGAACACAAAATATGTATTTTTACAGCAATATTTCTACATAACTCGGTAATCGAAGGTAGAATGTATTAGATTTGAATTCACCGTCGGGAGCATTTCAAAGCAAAGCTGTCCTCACATTACCAATTCGGCTACCATTTGCAACGTTTGCCTTCTGGAAGTTACCACGCTTGTAGCAAGGATTGATTGCTTTTTGCTTTCTGTTGCAAGCATGCACCTACACGTATACAAAAATTGGAAATCATAAATTCAAAGGCTTTGCTTTTACATGCGGCATTTGCATTTTTGCTCTTTGATGCTGCTGAATCCTCCAACTTCGGTTGCCTTTATGCTTGCAGTACAAAGCCAGGATTAAGTTCGATATTTGCCGCTGCAGCGGGCTGGATTGTGCAGCAGGACTTTTTCCCTCCTTTAACAAGATTTCCCTTCACATTTGATTTGGGGCAAATGCATTTATACATATGTGTGCATTTTGTGGTTGATTTGAAATAAAACGAAATTGCCATGAGCTATTCCCTTTTAGAAAACATAATTCCTTATGCATCATATCCTTACAGATTTTCGTCATCCCTTGCTCTTATGTGAAATATTTATGAGCAATCGTATGCATTTCTGAGTGCATGCAATTCCCTTCAATTTGCCGACGTGCAGCTGTTGTGATATTCATCCTGTCCTTTATGGAAATCCTTTAGGCAGCGACAAGAATGCACAACATGTGCTTTTGCTGTCAATCCAGCTCCCGCCTTCACCTGCATTTATATTTGTTTCAATTTGCTCCGCATGAGCAGGCATTTGCATGTCGCTGGCGCTTGTTGCTGCCATTTCAATTGCTGCTGCCTTTCTGGAAACTTTTGCTGTTGTTATATTATTCCAAGTCTTCAGAGCATTTGTATCATTTGGCACGTCTTCAAATTAAGTTTGACTTTTGTAGCTGACGTTGCTAAATACTAAAAGTTTTGAATTAAATATGAAATTCCATTTTATTTGAAATTTAATTAAGTTAAGCACAGGTTTTTATATGTGCACTTTTATTAAAAATTAGTTTGATAAATATTTGTATACAACAATTAACTACTTTCTTTTCTTTGTTTTGCAGGTGAGCAACATTTCTAATATTGGAACAATTTGTAAGAAAGCCAAAGCATTTGTTTGAATATTTCATGGTTGAGTTGAGTGAATAAGGTTGTAAGGGAGCTCACAAAATATAACATATTATACATTTTTTTGTTTATTGTTTTCTCATTGAAAATGCAGCTCAGATCTTATGATAACTTCTTAAGTGGGGGCGTTGGAGAACACAATAGAGAAACTAAGTTTTCTGTCAGCCTCAGGCCTTTTATATAATAAAAATTACAAATAAAATCAAATAACTTTTTTGAACCTTTAAACCCTGTAAATATTTATTCGTAATTGCTAAAATAATTTTTTTAAACTCATAATTACCACATGAATTTATAAAAATAATATTTCTGAATAAATATTTGAATCAATTCAATACATTGAATCGATTATATTTTACATAGAACGATTTTAATATATATTTTTTTATATTGATTCGATATCAAAATCGCAAAACATTGATTTTCTTGAAATTTTGATTCGACTTTGTATTGGCTTTCGACTTTGATATTTACATATAACAAAAATTAATAGATTTAAGTTACAATTTCTATTCTGACTCTTGCATGAACTGAAAGTGTTATACCATTTTTCTATTGCAATGAGTATTTAGAGAATTTAACAAGCAATATTTCATTTGCTACTCCGGTGCTTTCTGTCCGTGAGTTGTTCCTTTTATGGCTGGCTTAGAGAAGCGATATGAAATAGAGAACAGTAAACGTTAGATAACGAAATAACAAATAGATTAGGAACAGTTCCAACAATACGCAATAAAACAGACTGTGGGGTTTGAGAACTCGTTAACTTGGCTTGTAAGTTTCACATATCCTTTTTTATTAAGTCTGAGGATTTCAAGACCCTAGACAAGTGTTTCCTTTGATGGCAATACTTTTATACTGATCAAATATTTACTCGTCTGACTTGTTTAGGAGCGCCTGTCTCTTCAGGGCTCCAACAGATCTGGAAACTAGCTATCAAGCCTCTTTGCAAATTTGTGAAGCATACCCAAATTCTGAAAGATCATTACTTTGACTATTCCTAGACGGAACTCTAACTGGCATCGCTAAGGATCCAATAGGGTCGGGTCTATGCATGGCCTTTAGGCAGCCAGCTTAACCTTACCTTACCTAAGTATTATATTTGAAGCTGAAATTAAGTTTACTGAGGGCGTATATTTTTAGTTTTTATAAATGACAAAAGTTGATTTAAGTTGAAAATATTTCACCCTAATGTCGACCGCAGCAACGAAAATATTATTCTTTAAATATTTACCCACGGGGTGTACTGAAACTGATGAGTGAACTGGCATTTGCTATGATTGATAGGAGGGAAGCGACTTACAAATAAGTTTATATAAAAACACATGCCTCGGCAGTGTCTTAGGACTGCTGGCAGCAGGAGCAATGTGAAAAATACGCACTTACTACAACTGAAATAGAAGGAAGTACCACTACAAAAAGAGAAAATTGCCATGACTGCCATTCAGACGACGCGCTAATAAGCTGTAAGCTCGAGCTGAGTGGCAATCTATTTGACACGCCAGAGGAAGCAAGAAGGTATACATATATTACATACTGATACTGCTTGTCGACTTGATTGACACGAGTCATTTTTCAGCAGAAACGCAAACAGCGACAAAAACAAGCGAGTGCGATGAAGAAGACGCTGTACGGCGACACTGGCAGACTTATCGATGCGTAGATATGTACGTGTGCCGCTCACGCCTGGCATTGCCATTAACAACAATAAGAACGACAGCAATTGTAGCAACAAAATGGTGGCATATGCATGCATACACAAACGCAAACACATGGACACACTCTCACAGGGATAACCAAATGAATTTCTGCCAGCTCATTTTGATAAAATATGCTCAAAGGAAGATATTTTCGCAATTCGGGCATATAACACATGGCACAAGCGGCATATCAGAGTCATCTATAGGAATGCCAGCTCCACGGAAAATTCGTGGTTTCAGTGTAGTTACAAAGAGTAATAGGGGCTTTCCTACAGAGTTTCTGAAAACTGCGGAAAAATTTACAAACATTTTTGAAATGAGTACCTATTCTTGTTTTATTTAAATCTTCTAAATCGCTTCTCTGACTCAGGCGAGAGCCACTGAGCAAATTTGATGCTATCTATTCAAATATAAGAACATCAGTTTTTACAGCAGGTTCATAAAAAATTTCGAAAAGTACGGAA
This sequence comes from Neria commutata, assembly GCA_963457695.1. Classification (NCBI taxonomy): domain Eukaryota; kingdom Metazoa; phylum Arthropoda; class Insecta; order Diptera; family Micropezidae; genus Neria; species Neria commutata. Next base: position 20,485,900 of record OY735248.1, on the reverse strand, counting down.
AAGTTCCTTTACCTACAATTAACTGCATTTATCTAACAAACTTGAGACTATCCTCATTATTGTGGATCAGCTTCAGCACTTCCAAATTACTATCAGCTATCATTATATTTGAAAAATGAGAAGGTTTATATCTAGATAATTTCTTATATAAGTTCTTACACTCACTCTGAATTTGGTTTCTTAAAATATGATCCCTTGTAAGGCATTATGAAGCATCAGAGAAAGAGATTTTTGTTTGTTTTTTCAGTACATATTTGACTTTTAAGCGTTTAACTTGTGTTCACACTGAAATTGGCAAAGCCAAATGTATTCCACTTTACGTTATGTAAATCTTTGTTACAAGCCTAAAGCACATATTTTTGGCTTGGCTTTGTTCGAAGAGGTTAAGAATCCGGAGAATGGTATTAAGTGTTTGGCAGGTGCTTACATTTTTGTGAATATTTGAAGCCCAATGTAATTAATTCACGACTTTTTTCGAACGCTCAAATTAGACGAGTCCGGCGCACTTGAAATATTTAAAGTTTACACAATGAAGGCAGGAAGGCAGGAAGGCAGGCGAAAGTAAAAGCGTGTAATTTTAAATGTCTGCCGCTGGCAGCCAAGTGAGTTTTAGGTGAGTTTTAAGCGAGCGCGTGGCTGTTTGTTGTGCATGTGTGGCTTGTGGGTGTGTGAGGCACACATACACTCAGACAAGTGCATGAGTGTCGTTTGTGTCAACTGTCATCTTCATTTTCAGCTGAAAGCCACACAGCCACAACAGCAAATGGCACCAGCAATGACAATGGCAGGCCTGATCACTCCAGTGGGAGAAGCCAAAAGCTGGAAATTGCTGAGCAAGCAGCTCGAATGCGTGTAAGGAAATCCCACATTTCCACTCTTAATGCTTTTATGGCATGTCGCTGGGGGTGTGTGTGCATTGTGCATGTTCTTATGGGCGTATGTGATTTCGCGCCGCCAACACCAACAACAACATGCGATTCATTTTATGTCACATTCTGTTTCCCCGAGGATGCAATTTGTAGCCTCTTGCTTAGTTTTTGCTTTTTCTTTTTTGTTCTTTTTTTCTGTGGTTTTTAGCTGCTTTGTTAATGACGGTCTTTCTTCTTTTTGCTGCAGTTGCAAAGTTCTGCTTCTGTGGTTTGTTCTACGGAGACAAGTTCATGCTTTGTTTTAAGTGCCAGAACAATAAGTTTTCAATTATGTCAGCAGCAAACCGTCTTTTCTAAATAATTCCATATTAATTGGGACGATAAAAGCACAATCTAGTGGATTTATGATATGCAGAATTGTTAATTTCGTTTAAAATTTCGAGTGTATATTTTGAATACTAATTGATATACATACATACATACATACATACATACATACAATGCATACATAAAAGAAGTTACTCATACGAAGTGAGTGTCGACACTTTTTCAAGTTTTGTTCATACTGAGTTCTTGTATATAGATTTGGCTATTTCGAATTTAGTGCTAGAGATGATTCCCAACAGTTCGGGCCCATTAGTTGTATTTATTCCTTGAGAGTTTTCATCTGCAACGGAATGCAACTGCAATTGACACTGGCATAGAATTTCGAGTTGTGAATGGAAAAACCAACTTGAAAGAAAATTGTATCTGTTGTTTAATGTCTTTCATAGAAGTTGGGATCAGAACTTAAGCCAAAGCAAAAAGTTTGTTTGCTTTCAGAATCAGAATTTAAAGCAAATATAATTTTGGTGTTATAATAGGGAATTCTATTTTACCGATATAAATACATATGTATTTTAAAGTATCACTAAGGCAATGAAGTCGGAGCAGTTGTTCTTTTTATCAATATTCCTGAATAAATGGATTAAAGCATGTACTTTCCGGAAATCGGCATCGAATTCTATAAAATTTTTAAGAGATTACCTAATCGATTTATAAATAATTTATTTATGTATTTCATATTCACTTCAAACTCGGTATCAGTTGAAAATCGATATTTAAAAAAAACGAGAAAACGTCAATATTAAGTAATTGTAAAAGATACTGAAATTGGTCTGAAAAATTGAAGTGGTAACGATATAAAACTGAGTTAAGTTAGTAGACATTTTATTAAGCCCTACTGTTGTATTTTAACAACATTTCCAGCTTTTTTCATATCAACATTATAAAATCGTTAAGTTTTGAGAGCTTTAATGGAAGCACTTTTTTCAGTTCCGTTGCTAAATATATTTACCGTTCATCGCTGCCTTCCTACGGTTTCCCATAATATTCATAAAATACAATATAAAAAGTGTGCTTTTTTACACACAATTTTACTTTTCTTATCAACACAACAGAACAATATCAATTTATCACCATGCCATCAATACGGCAGAAGGAACAACAACAACAACGACAACAACAACAACGACAACAACGACATTCAAAAACGCATTACGCTCGCTGCTCTTTCGACCCAACGTTGACAACGTCGCTGTTTATTACATTCCCCTGCCACACTTCGAGCAGCTGAAGTGCCAAATGGAGAAGGGGGCGTGTCTTTTGGGTTTTATGTGGCAGACATTAGAGCACGTCATTGTTGTTGTTGTTGTGGCTGTTGTTGTGGGCGTAACGCGTTGCGGCACGGTCTTGTTAAGCGTGTCGAGCGATTGTCAGCTGACGCCGCGCATCAAAGGCCTGCAAAGGTGAGGATTCCGTGAAATGCCGAAACAGTTACTCATGAGCGCGCATATTCATAAAAAGAAATGCGTTCGAATTTGTCGTTGGCAGTGCGAGTTCCTCGTTGCTAGTCCAACTCCCACTTGACACTCCGTGGAGCAGGACTTCGAAGAGGGCATGGAATGGCTGTTAATGCACGCGCTGAAAATGTAGTTCATTTAAGCGTATTTTCGCTTTTCCATGGCATGTTTCCTGTTGGTCTTTTCGTTAGCTTCCGTTTAGAATTTGACTGCAGCGGGAAGCTGAATTTGACGGGCTCTGATATCAGGCGTGCTTAGATAAATCGCCCGCACGCTTTTTTGACTTTCCGCCGACAGTAGCGTAAGTGAGTGAGTGAGTGCGTCAAGCTAGTTTTTTATGGCAACTGGAAGAGTGAGTGGGTGTTTGATGGGCAGTGTCAGTGGCTGCCATTTTAATTTTGCCTCGTCAGGAACGACTGCATTTCATTTGATGTGCTTTCCTCCTGTCAACTGAAAATCAATTTGCTTTTATTTTTACTAGCAAGTAGCAAAGTTGAGCCATTTAAACGGAAACTTGGAAATCAATGTGAAGATTATGCACACTCGTAGTTTTTGAATTTTCGCACCAATAAAAGTAATTTTACTCAGCCATTGATTTTCAAATATGGGATTATGATCACTAAGGATGATTATCGTCGATAATGCCGTTTCAATGTCGATTTAGCTTCATGTTACTCTCAAACGGTACCTACATACGTTTCACGAAAGAATATTTAATTATGTAAATCTGCCTAAAACTGTAAACGATATTATCGACGAAGATATAACAACGTTGTATGAATAAAAGTTTCGACGAATCGTTTTTTTTTTTGGTAACGATGTGACGACAATCGTTGCTTTTAAGTTATGTAATGTCCTTTCGAAAATTTTAACAATTTCGTAATATGCAAGGCAAAGAATGTTTGAATTGCATATCGACTGCCATAGTCAGTTATAGATCAAGACTTAGAATCATATTTTCCAGCAAGATTTCAAAGCTGTTTTATATCTTGCAGTTTGGCCTGTGATTAAAGTATGTACATTATTTTTCAGCTTTCATTTATATTGCTAAAGTAAAATTTCTTAAGTTTGCATATTATATGGTGACTTTGCCTTCTCCCAAACCTAAATGAAAGTACATTAACTGAATTGAAGACTTTTATTCATATAAAAAATTGCATATTTCTATGAAGTATGTGCGAGTAGTTGCTCATATTTCAAAATATATGTAAAAAACCTCCAGCAAGTTTTATCGCTATTGAAAATCTCTTCTAAAAAGTTGAATTACAAAAATGTTTTCGTTATACAATTTGAGCTCTTTCGCGTAGCTCTTCATATCAATTTGTTGATAATGTTTAATTTTAGGAAATAATGCATTTTTAATTGCCACATCACAATAGTTGAGCGGAATCTCGTCGGTTGGACTACTTCGATGGCTTCAAGGACCGCTCACGCCATGGAACATTATAATAAATGCTTCCTGCAACACTAGCAATCCAAGCGATCTTATATTATTGTATATAATTGTAGATAATTTAAAATTCCATTATCTCAACTCCTTTTGGAATTGAAAAGCTTTACTTTTGAAATAATATTTTACGATGTGACGTGAATTTCGTAGGCTAAAATAATCAGTTCCAATACATAGCGGATCCCGAAGTCGTTCTTTCCGCGTCACTGACTTTTCCACTGCCACAAGCATTGCGTAGAACTCAGCACCCGCAGCCACTGCCGCCTGTCATACGCCATATACCACTTCTTGGCAGTTTCATTTTTATTAGCTGACGGATGCAGGCCACACTGAGTGTTGGTCGGTCGGGTCCAAGTTCAAGAGACGCAATTTTGTTTCTATGAGCCGCGTGCTTTCCGACAGACCACGCCGACAGAATTGTCCCGCAATGAAGTGCGCATAAAAAAGAATGCGGCGAGCAGCAGGATTTTAATTTCAGTCGTAAAAAAATACCAGGCATTAAAGAGGAGAAGCGGAATTCGTGTTCTGAAGAAGTTTATTGTTATACCTTTACAAAAGCATTTGAAAGTACTTACCTGTGCGTGAAAAGGAACAAATACGACAAACAAAAACTTCTGGTCAAGAAGTTCTTTTCATCAGCGTCAGCGCCATCGTCATCGTCATTGTTGTTGTAGCGGCGTGGCGTTGAATTGTGGAGTGTAGTTTGACTTGGCGTTATTGTTTTGTTCGAGCCTTTTGTGATTTTCTTGGGGAGAATGCGAAAAATGTGTGTGGTTTATGCTGCCAGCTGCCGTCACAAAGCGGGACCGCGGTTCCTTTTTGTGGTTGTTCATCTTTTCACAGTACAGAACATTTAAAACTTGAGGTTACGCAAAAGGCAGAGTAATAAAATGTAATTACAGCTGTCCGGATTTTGTGTGTCGAATGCAGTGCAGAAATGTCTGCAATTATTTGAACTTGGAGAAGAAAATGTGCGCAATTAAATTACTTAAATACGGTCACACAGCTGTGCGGAAATCCTTGCTTCGCCCAGTGAGATTTAAGTATCCGAGAAATGTTTATTGAAATTGTTATTTTTTATTGTCCAATTGCGTTGGAGACACTCAACCAAATTTTGTTTATGCAAACTATTGTGGCTTTGCGGTTGTTTAAGGAAATCTAAAATTTGCACTGTTTTTGACTAAAGTAAATAACTGAGAAAACGGTGAGAAGAGGAAGAGATCGACGAATTGACTGCTGACTGCGACGAACACTAAGAATGAATAAATTTTGGTTGCTTTAAGAAAGTGGAAGGTTTATTTTCTGAGAATGTAATTCAATCAAGCTTTTAACTGTTTGTCAACCTGCTATCAAAGGAGAATAAGCTTCTTAAGTAGTGATCCGGTCACTCACGTAAAAAAAAGCATCTCATTTGACTAAAATCAAGGAATCTTTATCCGATATCCGATGGTATTTTCTCATGTACATTTTTGTTGTATTATCAAAGCGTGGCTTAGACTCTAAGCCTTAGAGTATACAAAGTGAAAACTTCAGCTCAAATAAACATGTACAGGTAAAGCCCACCTTGAATAACATCAATTACAACTTCTACAGCATAAGCGTACATTTTTGTTTTATGCTGGAATGAAAGCCAATAGCGAAACCAAATGATGGTAAGGATGTTCAGTGTTTGTGAGATATAGTAAACTTTGAAATTGTAGTAATGGGGTATATTCAGTATTTTTTTGCCATCGGCATGAGTAAAAAACCGAGCCGAAAACGGATTTGTGAGTTGAGAATAAACAGATTTCATTTTAGATATTTCGCTTCAACTCGACAGCAATACCGAGTACTCCAGTTTGGTTCTGCCAGAGGCAATTATGCGAAAAGAATATGTTCACTGTTCTTTCATGATGACAAGATTACATTTATTATAACTGTCTTCTGTTTCGAACTCGAAGGTTTAGGAATTAAATGCCTCGGTCTTAATGTAGGCATTTTTGGGATATCGCTTTGCTTCGTTTCTTGGCGTTGCAGTTGTACCAGACTAGAAAATATTGCTTTCTTTCTTTCCTGACCGTTTTTGTGTAGTGCTATCTGAAAATGTTGCAAACGCCTTCAAGACCTTTTCGAGGCAATTTTCAATCCATTTGCCTAAACCGTCGGCTTTATCGTTGTCCTTAAACTCTTGGAAACATGCGCTTGGTTAGTGGAGTTCATCAATTCCTCGTTTCGACATAGTATCTCCAGCGAAATACGTATTTCATGGAGATTTCGTTATTTGGTCGAACATCCTGGGTATGAGGTAGTTTTTTTTTCGCGGGAAACCATACGTTATTTTATTATTCGTGAATCGGAGGCAAATATGATGCCACTATCTCACTTTTCCGCTTCCAATAATCGTCAATCCTTTCGGAATATCCACTGAGTGCTATATACATATAAAAAACCATCCTAGTACGGCATTTAAAGATTCGATGTAGTCCTTTAGTGGGTTCGATTCAATTTAATAGTATTTTAGAGCCCTAAAGTATGCTTGACTGGACAGAATCGTGGGTGTCTCTAATAGCAGGTTCGACTATATTCTGCAAAACAGTTTCCTCGCTACGGCATTTCATCTTAACAACTAATGCGTCTGCCCTACAAAACATCCCTCCATCACTTCATCAGGAATTTACTCATAGTAAAATCATTTTGTAATATACATAAATTAACGCGATTCTCTCTGCAACGTAAGCTATCAGCAGCTATTCGTTTCGCTTTTACAGCGACCAATAAATCCCTCAGATCCATTTGGGTCGAGTGTTGGCAACCACCATTTGGTCGCACTTGATTGCGCCGCTTGAACATAATTATGAAAGAAATTATTCACACCTTCCAAATGGCAAAAAACTGAAAGAAAAAAAGTTAAAAACTATTTTAATGACAAAATGAAATGTACTTACAGCGAAAGTTCGTAGCTTTCGCATGAGCGTTTCCCTTTTACATGCCTCAATGCGTTTTCGAGTGACAAGCATTGCTAGTTTGATGAAATGCCTTGAAGAGAGTTGCAAATATTCATGATGTTAATTTCGCGTATGCTTGCGCTGCACAGCAGCCTCATTAGCAATAAACAACAAACAACAAACAATAACAACAACACGGGTATTTGACATTTGTGGTTACTTACTTTCCCAGTGTTGAGGAAGATCTTTTGAAAACTGGCAAAGTGAACGACGTATGCTACGCCTGGAATCCATTTGGTAAAATGTAAATCCAGTCAGGTTTATGAGACAGGCACACATGAAACTGAAATTGGCTGTCATTATTTGATAGTGTTTGCTTTGTACTGCAGAACATTTCAAGGTCGATCCAAGCTGTCCAAACCGATTCATATTCTAAATATTTTGAATTTCATAAAAAGCACGTTTTCAAAGCTTATTGCCCAATACTACGATCTCAACCCACCCTGCTATCCTTTAATTAATGAAGGCGACAAATCCATTTTCCTAGTGCACAGAAGTTTGCATGGTATATAATATTTTTTCCTACTTTTCTTTATTCAGTACTTTAACTTAATCACGGATTTATCCGTGCTTCTGTAACACTTTAAGTGAACTGCAAATAAAATTCGCTCAAAAAAAAGTAACCGTGTTAATATCTTTTTCATAAATATGAAGTCATGCTGCAACGTGGTAAGTCAAAGGTCACATTCACGATAGTGCACAAGCAATTACAGCTGATCTTGAATACTATTATGGTGAATTCTTTTACTGTAGGACTGGAGGGGGATATGATAGCTTATAATATGTAAAAGGGGGGAACATTCTTTCGAGCTATTTTCACAAAATTTGAATGTTAGCGTGTTTATGGCTAATCAAATTTAACTTTTATGATAATGTTTATAAAGAAATGCACGAGAATGGCTGAATAAGTGAGCAGAAGGGCGAGAGGATGTGACAAGCGTTCCATTGATAACATCTTCATACGTGGGCGCATTCACATAAGCAGTTTTTGAAAAGAAAGGCCATAAAAATATGCACATTTCTTTTCATCGTAATTTTCATTGATTTTCCCTCCCCCTTTCTGTCTGTCTGCCTGTCTGTCTGTTTTTCTGAAGAGCTTGCTTGCGTCACTTCACCTTTTCGGCTTGCCTGTCACTCCGCTGAAGTGCCTGTGATAATCACCGGCATCAAAATGTAACTAATGCCAATGCGACACATGGCAACACTTACACATGCTACATACTCAAACGCACACATGCAGAACATTAACTGTCAATGACAGCGTGAGTGTGTGCTTACATTTATTGATATTGACAGCGGCGTAGGGAGCGGCATGGCTCTTGTGTGGCTTGAGTAGAAGAAGGAGGTTGGATATATATCACATACACACACACACACACACTCTCTTAGCACACACATGAGCAGACATTTTTATTGCAGTTCAATTTGAATGTAGTACCTTTTGACACATTTAGACGCTTTTGCATGCATGTGTGCTGCACTTGTGTGCGCTAATCAGACACTTTTATATATTCTCATACATATCGACATATGTATGTATGTGCCAGTGGACACTCAAGCCATGTGAGAAGTGCACTTGAAACGTTTATTTGCATCGCAAATGCGTGTGTGTGTGTGTGCTTGCATATTTCGGCGCATGTGCTTCAGTTCTTGTTGATTGACAGCCATCAATACCACTACATTGAAGTCGCCTTCACTGTTAGCTGGTGCGTATTTATTGTTGCTGCAGCTGACAGTGTCACAGCTTGAGGGGCGTTTTATAGTGAGAGGTGTGCATTGCCATGCCAGTCTATCTCATGAATTACCTACCGAAAGTTGTATGTAAATATATTTGGAATAACTAATCCTTTTATGTATATTAAATGCGTATTTATTAGCAGAGTAACAGTTATTTTTACTATAGATCGAAAAAAGTGGTAGCTTGAGTTTTAATATTGTTGTCAACCATTGGCATGAGAGCGTCCCTGAAAGTGTTGTCACATAAATATAGAAATTAATTAAAAATATGTACTGTTATAGATATATGTATCTTTTTTATTTGGTGAGCTTGCAATCTAATTGAATGGACAGCATGGTTTAAATTGCAGATGTAGATATATATACATATATAAATTCAATTGGATCGGCAGAGCGTTTTCACAACTGTGCAAAGTACCAAAATTAAGCGGTTAAACATATAAATTGGCAGGAGTAAAAAGTAAATTTTGTACTTTGTTTGGAGTCATTTTTGAAATGCTATCTTTTAATATATAAAAACGTTTGTGCGTATGTATGTCGCAGCATCACGGCTGAACCACAGAAGCGATCGACCTTATACTCACAACATATGTTCGTGAGGTGCCAGGTTTAAACCATATAATACTAAAGTTGACATATTATTTACAAAATTTCTACCATAATTGAGATACATTTCAAAACAAATCTTGGAATAAAATAATTATATTAGGCAGAACAACGTTTGCCGGGACAGCTAGTATTATATATAGTACATATTTGCATATTGTCCGAAATTAGTTTTAAATTTAGCGGATAGCTTAGTCTCGATGTAGTAAGGGGTTGTTTGCGTAAAACTAGTGCTTAAATCTGATCACAATTGACGTCCGTGTTAAATGTCAAATATAATTATTTAATATAGGGTGTAGTATTATATCATGGAACTACGTTGAAAAGAAGATTTTGATTTAGTAAAGGCAAAGTTTGTAAGTGGAAGCAGTTGTTACATTGTTTATTTTCTAGAAAAATCATCAACATAGAATTATAATTATATAATGATATGATTTATACATCCTTTCTACTTAACTGGCAGTTCTCTGTGAAATTAATTGATTGCAGTTGTGCAATTTTATTTCAGTTCTTAATTAAATCTGACATGGAATCAGATTTCAGTGCACATAATTAATTCAGGAAAAATGAAGAGAAATGATTTGGTTTGATGGGAAAAGAATGCGCTGCTCTTAGTACTGCAAAAAACAGGAATCACTACTGTCATCAATCATACAGTTTTTCAATTACGCAAGCTCATAATTTTATAATAAAAATGCAGTTAAATGATTGATGATATTTGTGCTGCTCATCGAAAGCATCAAAGGGACACGCAAGGCCATTGTGTGTAGATTTGATGCACGTGCTGCATAAAGCTTCCAAAAATTAAGTAATTATCTTTAAAAATAATATAAACATGCGTTTCAAATGTCCATACTTAACAATGTTGACTGTTGACTTTTCTTAATTATCATATCATTATCATTCCATGTTACTCTTTTGATATGAACGATAATAATTTCACAACATTTACGTGTGCATAATAGATACTTTAGTATAAACTTGTTGGCATCTTTATTAGTTTATTAGGTAGTCCATTATTTTGAACGGTAGCAATTACTGTTGGTTTCGGAGGCTAGTTGACGGTAGTACGCTTGATTACTATGTCAGAGTTTTTTGGTTTAATCGTTAAACAAGTTTACTTGAGTTGAACTCTTTGGTTTGCAGGCTATAGAAGACATGCACATGGACATGGCGGATGAATCGGAACCCTTTGCGTAATCAACTTAAGCCAACCGTTCATGAAAAACGATTTGATTAGTTCTAACTAGCATTTTCATACCGAACTTCAAAAGCCAACAATTAAGACATCATAAGCATATTGGGTTTTATTTCAGGCCACCTTACACTGGACAACCAGCTTAACCGTCTAACTAGCAAAAGTTTTTTGCTGATCAATAGAATACCATTAAAAAGTGACTGCCCCAGGACAGCATTACCAGTCAGACTGTTAACAAAACGGACCAGTGTGAATCAGCTAAAAACTTTTCCAATTAGAGGGATAAGAGGCTGTAATTCATTCTATGTGAATTTGAAGCTCTTGCTAGAACTAGAAGCAAAAACTTTCAATGAGCATTTCTGACTTCGACGAAGACTGAGCGCCTCTTGGGCCACCATATTCAAGCCACTACTATTATTATTAGGATTCTTCTCCAGTAGTTATATTCACTTGAACTGTTAAGTACGTGGGATGCCTTTCAAAATCAACTTGCTGACAGATTTGATTTGTTCGCAAGTAGCTTAGAATAGTTTTGTGTTCCTTTGATTGTGGCATTGTAATTGGGCAATGCCTAGATTAAAAAAGTTTTTCAAATTAATAAATGAAAACATGCAAAGTTTCGGCATAATCATTATTACAAATTCACATGTGTTTTGCCACAGCTCAGGCCGCGTGTCAAGGGCCCTCAATACTTGGTCGAATTTAGCACAGGCACACAGGCACGAATAATAGCATGGCTCATATGCTGCGGCTGCGGTTTACACACACACACACTCCAATACGCTTACATCTGCATGCATGTGTATGCTTGTGTGTATGCATGTAGGCGCTTGGCAAATATTGGCAAACAAATCTGGATAAACTTTTCAACGAAATGATCTTGAGCTTTTTTGTCTGTATGCGAGAGCACAGTGAATCTGCTATATGTAGTGGCAATTGTTACTACTGCAGTGCGTACAATAACAACAACAGCAACAACAAACATCAACAAGCATATTAATAAAGTTATAAATTGGGGGCGATGCGAGGGGAAGCGAGATAAGAACAGGCAAAGTTTATTTAGTAAACAAACGCAGTAACCGAATTAAGTGAATGCGTGTTCCACATACGCCTCCATATCCGGCATCATGCCCCTGTCTTGAATTATCCTGGGGCATGTCAGTGCAGTGCGATTGGCGCAAGATAAACATAATTAGATTTACTATGTGTGAGAGTGATTAATTTATGCGAAAGTGTTATTCTTTGCTTTGACGGGGGCTATGGCGGCTAATCGCCGTGCTCTCTTCTCTCTTAGCATGAATTATTTGGCAAAAGAATGGGCTTTGGTCGCAGCGCTTGATGGTGCCTTCTGGCGTGCGTAGCTAGTGATAACGGTTTTTTGGCGTTTATTTTTTACTTTGTTGTTGGCAGCGGTGTGTTTCCATTTGTTACCGCTACCGTAATTAATAACACGCACGGCCTAGGGCACCGGGGATTTCGTGGGCGGTAATAGAACATAGAACTTCTCTTTTGGATTTTATTTTGAGCTCAACAGAAATAAAATATAAGTGACACATGCTAAAGCTTATGGTCATGTTATATAATTGCATATATTAGCTATATTTATGTCAAAAGCTTACTTTGTTATACCCTACACCTATGGTAATAGGGTATAATAACTTTGTACGAAAATTGTAACGCATTAAAGGAGCCATCCTAGGTATAGACATAAGTATATAGAAATGCTTAGAATCACTTTCTATGTTGATTTCCGGTTGTCCGTCTGTCCGTCTGTCTGTCCGCTCAGGATAGAAAGAAGGAGTTGTCCGATTTGAACCATATTTAATACAAAGTTCCGAGATGAGTAAAATCGGCCGAAGGACACGCCCACAAAGGGCCAGTAAGTCCCACTACCTCGGGTTTTTTGCGATCAAATTGCTGTAATTTGTCTAATTACTCATTGAAAAGAATAATACTTGGTATTCAAGTTAAAGGGTCGACTTTGGCAATAATATTCTAAGCAAATCTAAATAATTCTTGACAAAAAGTTTGCGCCAGTTTTAGTTTATTTAACTTGATCATTAAATACCAATTTTATATATATGTATGGGCTTTAATCAACTCTAACGGAACAGAACTCACGTGACGTTCCATTAGATCATCAAAATTTGTATCTATCATATACATTTTAAAAATTTCATGTTGATATTTCTAAATTTCTATTTAATTTGCAGTTATGTCACGCAATGTTTTATCTATGAAAAACCCAAACAAAAACTGTTTAAAGCTTTTCACAGTCAACAGACCATGCGGCATTAATTAAAACCACGCTGTTGTTGTATTTTGTGATCTGTATGCGTGTGAGTGTATGTATTTTCGCCAAACATGAACGGAAACAGTAGAATATTTACAATTTAAATCGATACAAATACTACAAACGTATAATGGCGATAGCATCACGGCGCAAAAGTCAGCTGTTTGTGATTTTTAAATCAATTTAATTATTGACAATAAATTGGATGCAGCTAGCAGAGCGCATATAGAATGAGGCCAAAATTGCATTATTAATATTGCTGAAAGACTTTCGAATCAGAGCCTATAGCCACAAACGTTGTCTGTATACCATCTCGGCATATTGATATGCTCACACGACCTCTCATAAATTTGGAATTCCAATAGGTATTAATTTAAATAATTAAAGACCAGCACAAGCTTCTACGTTTATTTAAAAATGACCATTAAACTTCAACAATACCTAAAAATTTAAAAAAAAATCTAATCACGAGATTTATAATATCATAAACTATTGCCAGTATTCCACTAGACGTTGCTTCTAAATAATAGCAAAACTATCGATACAATAAAGCGAAAAAGTATGGATTTTCAATTCTGTTAATCTGCATTGAAAACGACTAAGTTAACTGTGCAGCAACAAGAACTTGAACTATATGCTTCCAAAAAATTCAAAAAGAAATTTCTGAAATTCGACATTTTTGATCAACTGTTATAAATTACAAGCAAGATAGGCATATCTCTCCTATCCATGAAAGTATCATTTGAAATAAATTACAATTGAAAAGAATAAAATCTAAACTATTATTCTTATATTGAGCACATATTTCAGACGATCTAAGAACCGTACGATATTAAGAAGGCCATCATTTTAAAGGCCTCTTTGGATACATCCCTAACTGTGTCGTATGGCACACCTGATAATCGATGCTATTAATAGTTTCTTTCAGCTACTGTGCCTTAAACTTGATACAAATAAACGATAAAATTATTTAAAAAAATATTTTACAACACCCCAGAGAGACTATAATTTCGCACTGCCTAATCAGAAAATAATTATAATTGGAAATATCTTTTAACTCGGCAACACTATCGTTAACATTTAAAATCACAGCGGAGCCGGAGAATTCGTGACATTAACCTCTGCTGACAATGTTTTATTCAGCTTAATAGTGAATTTTTATACGAATGCCTGTGAATTTTAGAATGCTTCTTCAATTTTCGTAACTAATTTGTTAGTTAGGTAAAATTTTAATCTGTGAGCAGTGTACATGTTCTGGAAATGTGTGCACTGCCACTTCCAGTTCTTGGCTTTGTTTTGCTTTGAGAACTCACTTGTATTACCACTTGTCAATTGTTGTTGCTATTTTTATACGTTTATGATTTCTCCAGCTACTTCTACTACTACATGTTATGTCAATGGTTTCCACTTCATTTTCTCTGCTGGCGAATACGCTCGAGGGCATTGAAATCAAAGCAAGTATGTATTATCGAGCGTTTACGACAGCCAGCCTCAAAGGCAAAATCGATACCCAGAGAACAGCTCGTAGCTTTCGAGCTGACAGTGCACGTTTCTGCTCGGCACTTCAATAGAATTTGGAATGTGGCTTAAATAATTGAAACTTCCATAAATAGCCTACGGTTTTGTGCGGACCCACGCTTCCTCAGCCTCTTCTTCTTTGACATTTTCACAAAAGTAATGAAAATAAAAGTTCATGGTGCGAAAATCGTGTGCTTATATTGCTAATATGTCCTTTCAGTTGTGCCTGAGGGCGTGCCAACAATAGGCAAAAGTTTCTGCTCTGCGACGGACGTGCCAAGGGTCGGGGACCCAGCTACTTTGTTGTTTTCCGCTTGGCACAATTCAATTTTAATGCGGAACATTTCTTTTCGGCATTGTACCTTTAAATGGAAACACATGTTTCGTCCTTTTGGCCGCACACTTGGCTGGCCGTAATAAGGCAAATTAAGAGCGGGGCGTTTTCTTCCTAAGGCACAACATTTCATTTACAAATTTTATTCCAATTGTGCGGAAATTACTTTGCATACAATTTCCGGCTTGCCCTTCGCTCGCAGCTGCTTAAAGAAGTTAGAGGGTGGCGAAAGAAGTGGGGAAAGGGTCGATTTCTGTGGAAAGCATGGTCGTTCAGGTCGCCAGCATCTGTTGAGAGGTTGCGTAATTCCTTTTGTTTTTTTGTGCTTTTGGTTGTTTTCTTATGAGAGTTTTTGGCCGACCTGCAGCATTTAATGCTGCTGCCCTTCTTCATAATTGGGTTATAATATTTTCAATTGCTTACTGAGCCGGGCCGGACAGACAGCTTCGAACTTGCTCCTTCGCCATTCGGACATTTGCCCGGGCCCGCTGCTGCCTGTCGTCTGTCCGCTTGTGCGCCTATCTGCCTGCCTGCGTATCTGGCTTCCCTGCCAGCTGTCGCCTGTCCCGTTATCTTCATAACTTTCGAATTTAAAGAACGCTGAATGTTATGCAAATCAACTTCTATAACTTCTCAGCCTTTGCAGCTCCTCGACTTTATGTACTGTAGTGGAGATGAGTGTGTATTTGTAGCTTTTGAAATTGTTCCGACATTTTGCAAGTTTCTGTATAAAGTTGCTTTTAATTTACGCTTTTGTTGGACACTTTTCCGCGCGCCCTCTGGCGCTGGAGCATTGAAATTGGCTTGCACATTTTCCGATCTGTTCGTGGCGCATGAAAGGAACTTTACTTTACTTTGTCACTTGCAATTAGTATAATTAGAGGCATTGAATTTAGACTGGCATTGTTGCTGTGCTTCCTTATTTGGATAACTTCCAGGAAATCGAATTAAATTTAAATTCGTAACAAATTCTCCGCCAAACTTTTGAAACGAAATGTATTTAAATGTGGAAAGGATGCAAAGGCAATGATTGGAGAGGTCAAGATATCCAATTGCCATGCTTGTACATTTTAAGTTTGAATCACTTTCTGAAGATTTCGCAGCTGCCATCTTATATATAAAACGTAGACTGACTAAAAAGCGTTTGCCTGCAGCCTGCTGTCCACTTTATGCCTTTTACGACTTTAGACGAGCCAAATCAGTTCGTTGTGTAGCCCAGTGGGTAGAGGCGCGCGCTTGCATTCGGTAACTCGGCAGGTCATGGGTTCGAATCCCAGCTCCGCAGGTTATAAAATTTGTCTTTTTAATTTTTTTATAAGCTTTTTTATTTTTTACTTTGCTTTGCCTTTAATTGGTTTACTAGCTGTCGTGTATACAGGCACACACGACAGGTGGCCCCACTTGTCTTATATATAAAACGCAGACTGACTAAAAAGCGTTTGCCTGCTGTCCACTTTCTGTCTTTTATGACTTTAGATGAATGAAATCAATTCGTTGTGTAGCCCAGTGGGTAGAGCCGCGCGCTTGCATACAGTAATTCGGTAGGTCACGGGTTCGAATCCCAGCTCCGCAGGTTTGAAAATTTTTCTTTTTTAACTTTTTTTATAAGCTTTTTTATTTTTTACTTTGCTTTGCCTTTAATTGGTTTACTAGCTGTCGTGTATACAGGCAGACACGACAGGTGGCCCCTCTTGTGAAGCCATAATGTGCTCTCTTTCTTGGTTCTGCAACTCATTGTTTAGCGTATTAGATTAGGTCGCTTTAGTCGCTTTCGAAGGCACAGATGGTCGGTCATAAAGACATAGGCCATGTGTAGACACATTGTGATATAACTTATATTTTTACCTTTCAGATTGTTATGGCAGCTTCGTTCAAAAGTAAGAAAAGTTTTATTGTAGCAAATCAGTCTTAAGGTCTTGGTTTCGTATCAGGAAACAAGTAGTCAATTTTAGTAGCAAAAGTGAATTTGCTTGCATATCTTTGAATGGAACTGCACTAAATTTTTATATTATACAGATTTTATTTCCTGTTAAGGAACACGTTAACATAAATCATAACAGACGTGTCTCATATATCTACACATACTGCTTCATAGCTATTCCACATCACTCCCGAAGAAGAATGGCATTCGACTGCTTGGTATGCAATTGGTTGGCCAACAAAAAATTCCTAAAACGAGTGTAAAAGAAACTATTTGTGCGCCGAGAACTGCAGAAATGCTCGAGGAGAAGCTGCAGCTGCAAAGGCATTTCGGCGCCACAAATTTTTTTGAGGTTCCTAAAGTGCTGTCAGCACTGGCCCAGCTGCGGCGCTTGGGCGTCGATGGAGTGTGGCAGGCGCGATTGAAGTCAAATTCATTTGGCAATTCAATTCACGTACTGCTGTCGGGCACATTGTATAAGAAGCATGACTTGCGAAAAGCTGCGCGATAGCAGACGAAGGGGAAGCACAAAATGAACAATTGGAATAACTGCATTGGCGGAATATCGTGAAGCAGGCTGCGTCATGTGGCCAGCAGTGAAGTTGCCGGAATGAGAGGCATAAATTAACAATTCGGTGTGAAAGAGCAGAGCGCGAAAGGACACAAAAACGGCCATAAATTTCTGCAAAAGTATTTGCACCAAACACCCATAAAAAAGGCCAAAAATTGAATACAATAACAAGAAAGCAGGAAAACGAAATTCTTTGGCATTTCCACTCACCACACTTTAAAAATTTTCAAGTTCAAAATGTGTTACAGTTGAACTTTGTGAATGTGCATCTGTGTGAAAATTGCGGAAACGCTCTTTCCAACTGAGGGCAAACTTTCGTTTTACAAACAATTTAGATATAAAATGGTGTAAAATGACAAACCTTTCAATTTAATCGAGCAGGAAATTTCGAGGAAGGTTGTTCCCCTGATAAAATGAGGGAATATTTGACACAGAAGGACAAAGCGAAACGGTTACTCTTAACAAAAGCCTACAATGTGTTGGCATTTTTAACAAAAATATGGTGAGAATCATAATCAAGCAAATGGAATCAAAATTGTGCACAGTCGGGGTCAAGTTTTTAGGTACCCTACGCCGCGGCATAGCTAAATTATATACATATATGTATGTAGCATATAAGTACAAGTAGAAGTTTTAATTGCTCTATTTTCAGCCAGTAGCTGGTTGTTATCGATTATTATATAAAGAAGAGGAAGAATGAGTTTTAATGAATGAGTGTCGTTTAAATCGACACATTTTGCATTAAAGTGCAATAACTTGTTCTTAATTGGTAGATCAGTGCAATCTCGCAGAATAATACGAGCTCATGGAATAACTTGAAATACGAGCATTCAGAGCGTCTAATAGAAATGTACTTAAAGCAGATTTGTGAACAACTGTAGGTTGCGAGTAAGTCGATGAGTGCTTACCAAAACGAACTCTTCTTCTGGTTGTGATATCTATCACTTCTCTAGCACAGGAACTCTTCCCTTGTATTGTATTTTAGTTTATGAACAGTTAGTAGAGCTTGTGCTACACACATAGAAATATCTGTATGTATTTATATACTCACATCAAGGCAGAGTACAAAGAATGACTGGACACCGAATAAAATCATGCAACTAAATGCTTCAGAACAAAGGTTCTGCAATTGGATTTTCAGCTGGCTACGCTTTGTCGCTTGGTTGCTTTACGCTGGTGTTGCGAAAGTTTTGATTTGATTGCCAGAGTTCGGTTCACACAGTCTGAGTTGAAGTATTTCCTTTTCCGGTGCTTAGGGTGGAAAGCATAATATCCTTAAGAGTGTTGCCATTACGTATACTCTGTCACTGAGTTTAGAGTATTGAAGCTAAGCGCCGGTCGCAAATAGTTTTGCAATCATTTTATCGATGTCGCCATTGAACGGAACTGCCTTCCATTTGCTTCCGTTGCGCAAGTGTCACATGGCCCTGATGGCGAAGTTTTTTTTGTCTGTTTCCGCTTCCCTTTTATTTAAGTTTATTTTGGTTGGTTGCTATCGGTTTAGGGTGTGAAGTAATGTGCAAACTTGGAACATATTTTTTCGCACATTATTACACTCGATAATGTTGCTTTGGTGCTTGTTGGCATGATGGTTGTTGTAATCTTAGGAGCTGTTAAACTGATTGGGGTTTCGTATTGACATAAACAACAATATTTAGGCTACTAAGCCAGAAGTGGTGGGAACGGATCGCTAAAGCTTAGGTAGGGTGCATATGTAATGAAGGAATCCTTGAGAATAATTTTATATGCACAACGGGGACTTGCAGTCGTCGTAATATTGCTTTTCGTAATATATTTTTTGCATGTATCTAGTTGCACTTTTTGAGTTTACAAACAAATTTGAATTTATACATTTGCTATTGCTCTTTATGAATGTGGTTGTCATTCAGTAAAACCATCTCTTTCATCTTTCTGTCAGATGATTGACCCTACTTCGAGAGTACCGCTTAAAAGGAATATGCTTGGTTTTACTTTCTATATCTTTTGATCTAAATCTTGCATTCTTACAATGTTCAGTTTAAGCCAACCTCAAAAATCATAGCGGAATAACATTTTTTTTCGATTTAATGTACTGACTTTGTATGAAATGCCTAAGTACGAATTTCAAGTTAATAGGGTAAAATCACAAAATCCATCCTCTTTGATAAGGCGCTTCGCGAAAAGTCTTAAGCAATCAATGAAAATCTATATTCCACCGTGCATTATTTTCAATATAGTATGCTCCGGCTTTTTACAAATACTGAAAATTTGTAATTTTCCCGAACTTTTGCCACAAGCACAAAAATACAGTCAAATATGCAAAACATTGGATGTTCTCTGTAATCGTATCGTTTGGGTTCTCCAAAGAGTATTGTATATATAGTAGAAGAAGCCACACACTGGTGCGCACACACACACAATGGCACTCTCATCACACACACACATTGGAATAAAGTCTTTCCGCATGAGTGGAATGCGTGGAAACGCAATTTTTGCTTGCGTGTCCACGTTTCTACGCAAAAGCGAAATGGTTGCAGAGCAACACTGGCGGCTGTGATGGCGGCTGCTGTGCTTCTAGCATGGCGTGACAATTTAAAAGTAAACTTGCGTGCGTTTATTGCGTCAACATGCAACGAAACTATTCTTGATTATTTGAATAATTTTAGCTGTTGTGTGCTTTGAATTTCTTTGACATCCACGCATTTTAGCTTGAATCTCTTGAGTTTTGAAACTTCTGAGCGAAAATTTGCATTGTATGGATCGGGATGGTTATGTTTTTACGTAGATATGAATATTTGCGTTCATTTAGTTGAATGTTGCTTTTTTAAATATTCTTCCTCGCAATCACATATATATTCGTAGATAAGCATTCGTATTCCCCAAATTTAAAAAAATATTCCCAATTTTTGTTGTATTCGAACACTCCTAGCGTGGATTACAATATAATTTAAAGTGTGCAATATTTTGCAATTAATTACGCATTTAAATGAAAAATATTATTGGGATTCAAGTTAAGGTGTTGGTCCTCTATGCCATACGAAATATTGGATGGGGTTCGCCCTCTGTATAGGCGGTAAATATAATACACCCACAAATAAATTTTTTCAGTGAATTATCACCCCACTCGCTTAGGGTATCACTCTGTCTCTGTGAAACCCGACTAATGCTTCCTTTCTTGTATGTGTTACTTTTGAATGCGGAAATTAGTATTCAGTAATTTCAATGCACTTGTAATTGAGTTTTCCCTGAAGTTAACAAATTTTACCTCTCTTTTTGTATTTAATTACATTCAATTAATTAAACAAGTAAGGAAGCAATCAGTCGGGTTTCACCGACAGAGTAATACCCTACACCAAATTCCCAAGTGGTGTGATTTCACTGAAATTGTGGGTACATTTGATTTACAACCTACAGAGTTGGCGGACCACGCCCATTTTTGGCAGACTACAACATATACCTAATAGGACTATACATGGCAAATATTGATGCTCTGACAGGTGTACAACAGATGTTATCGGCATATTTATTTTACTGCCCCCATGGTGGGCGGACCACGCCCATTTCTGGAGAATTAAAAGATATTCCTACCAGGAACGAAGTAACCAATTCTGGACGCTCTGGTGTATATATTATGGAAGTTAAGATGATTTTTCGTTTATCGCCTATATAGTGGGCGGACCACACCCATTTTCTTGTATGGCATCTAAGACCTATACATCAACTTGGGAACCGAATTTCATTCATTTATATTCGTAACTAGTCAATTGGGAGCAATTTTACCGGAAAATTGTTGCCGCCTATACAGTGGGCGGACCACGCCCATTTTTTTGGTATTTTGCAGAGGCTCCACACCTAACCATAAATACCAAGTATTATTCTTTTGAATGAGTAATTAGACAATTTAGAGCAATTTAATCGAAAAAAACCCGAGGTAGTGGGACTTACAGGCCCATTGTAGGCGTGTCCTTCGACCGATTTAACTAATTTTAACACTTTACCTAACTCGAGGTTTACTGCTACTGTGTACCAAATTTGGTTCAAATCGGACAACTCCTTCTTTCTATTTTTCCCGAACACGCAGACGGACGGACAGACAGACAGACAGACAGACAGACAGACAGACAGACAGACGGACAGACGGACAGACGGACAACCGGAAATCAATAGAGAAAGTGTTTCTGATCATTTCTATATACTTATGTCTATACCTAGGAAGGCTCCTTTAATGCGTTACAATTTTGGCACAAAGTTATTATACCCTATTACCATAGGTGTAGGGTATAAAAAGCATTTAATTTGAATTGTGTTTCAGTTTATGTAATATGCTATCCAATATATAATTTTTTTCCCGCAATATTTTTGAGGCAACGGATTCGGAATAGTGTCGGATTATTTTGGATAATAGAACATTCGCATAACATCCGCAATCTGCGCACTACATCGAGAATATCCCTTGTATTACCATTTGTATACGTATTTATCTGTGATGTGACCAACTTGTGCAACAGTACACAGATATGTGTGGCATGCAATATGTATAATTCTGATAGCTGTGCCGTCATTCCAGGCTATTGCATTCTGCATTTCAGCAAAATATGGACAACATTCGTTGCTTCGTTGTTGTCGAGATGAAATATTTTACGACAGGCATTTCGTTATGTAGCATGTCCGAAGATATGAGCAATGTACTGACCCTCCATGCTGCTTTCCTGAGCTGTGCTGCTATCTGCACGCGTTTGCCACTGCATTTGTGTCCACTTTAAATGCGCCGCTGACAATGCTGTCCGCAGTTGCTGATTGCCAGTGGATTAATTTCAGCGCGCCTCGAACTTGACGACTGGCAACACTCGACTGACTGAGAGTGTTGTTTGCCATTATTGTCACTGTTGCTGCTGCTGCTGCTTCTGGTGTTCTGCCATCGATCTAACGTTTTCATTTGGAATTCGCATGGAGCCTTATTTATGCCGTTGGTTTCCACAATCAATTTTCTTTGGCATGCTCGCGCCCGCACTCAGCTGTGATTCGGAGTGTGGTTGAGTCTCTGGTCCGGGTTGATCTGGTGGCAGATTGTTGTGTCCATGTCTGCAGTTCGCAACGCATTGAATCGATTTGATGCGCCTTGTCGTTGGTTGCTTTGCACATGCGTTTGTGTGTGTGCTTAGTTGCAACCGTTGTTGTTGTGACGTTGCTGCCGCTGTTGCGCATTGCTTACGCTTGCGTTGGTTGTTGTTTCTCTTTAAGTTGCAGGAAAATTGCTGTGCTCTGCTTGCAACTACCATTCCCAGCAAAGCGTTCCCATAGATAGAGTGAAATTGTGCATTCGCCGCTGCGCGTTTCCTCTTCTTTTTCCAACAATTTTAAATGCTAATCGGCGTGGCTTAACAACTCGATTGTCCTTTTTGGATAGAGGATTTCCACGTTGCTTTGCCTTTGCGCAGCCGCACGACAATGACAGTGAAACGAGCAAAGCCTTTTCTGGTTAATGTGAAGTTGCTCTGTGGCAAGACTTTCTTCTTTTTATCCACTTCGGGCGTACTTGGGTCGAATCGAAGAAATGAGAGAGAAATTCGCCATTTTAATTTCTTTGTCTGCTTAGTTCGGAAGTTTATTTTTCCAGAAATTAGACGGATTTCTCTGATTGTTTGACTCAGCAGATCACAAAATTTAGTTGGTTAAGATGTCGCACTACAAAACCCATTGCAGTGGCTCAGTGGATAAGTGATCGGTCTCTGAAGCGAGAGACCGCTAGTTTGATCCTTGCCAGGCACATACCGTCGAAAACAGAGCCTTGGTTTATTTGCCAGCTTTCAGAAAGCATTCTTTGCCATGAAAATGAAGCTACAAAATACCGTTCGGATACAGCCATTAAATGAATTTGTAGGTTCCGTTATGCTGCGCTAGAATAAAAACGCAAGTTAGGGTACACTAGGATTTATTTTATTTATTTATTTTAAATACAAAAGGAGTTTGTACTCCTGAAAATGAAAAAATGTGAAAGTGTTCAGGAGAGGCATACAATTTTTCTTATTAAGACATATAATGGGATCTTTTTAAGTATAAAAGTAGACAAAAGAATAACATATTTTTAACAATTATATGCATTTCTTTAAGATGTGTACTGCAAAATGTTTTATAACAAAAGAGGACAACTTCTAACTTTGAGTTGCGTCCCCTTTGAGGTTTGTCTGCGATATGTTAAACATGTGGCTAATGTACATATGTATGTATGTAGAGTAAAACTATATTCCTCTACCCTGGATAATTGAATAGATAATTGCACTTGTAGGCATAAGTAATGGCTCACCGATTTGATATAACGGTTGAATATGCCCATCTTTCAGTAAACATGTTTTACACGAAAGAAAAAACGAAAACATTTTTTTGCAGCTCTGCTCTAGATATAGGACTTTTTAAATGAGTTATTTTGGAACTTCCGAAGAAATTAATCGTGCATATATGCTCACTACTACTGCTTGATATCTTTTGTATGATTAGAAGATAGTGGAGAGAACAGATATCTGTTTTTCTGGGTAGAGATGTAAAAAATTTTTCTCCCATTATACATACATATGTTATTTGAAAATATTTTATGAATCTTGCTTATTACGCATTATTAACATAATTTTGACTAAATTTTTACTGTTCAATGCCATTCAATTCAAACTTCAATATCTAACTTAAGGTTTTATTTCTTCTATTTCAGGTAACTCGTCATAGAATATCAATTGAAAGCAACTTTAACTGCTTCTTGTACGTGTGTATGTTAAGACACTGTTATCGATGTGAAGTGAAAACTATTAAGGGAAAACATTTTGCGCATCTCCAAGTAAAGTGAAGCAGCAGTAACGGCAACCGACACCAGGAAAATCGATTGCCATTACACAATTCCCTCCTCCCATTCCTCTTCCTGGCCCAGTTCCTGTTTCGCTCTGTCCTGCTGGCAACCTCAGGTTAATCTGTTCACAGGAATCCATCGATACCAAATTAACAGCTCTCTGAGTGCTTGCATCCTTGTACGCAGGCGCTTTGTGAAATATTCATGTAAAGTGGAAACTTCATGGAGCCGATTGGCAGCCCGCCTCTGGCCTGTAAACATTCGAGGCTTCGAATGCAGAGGGAAGGAAGTGTTGGCAGGGAACTTGTCGCAATTTGTCTGAACGGCTTGCCATTTAAGCAGTTTTAATGCTTCGACAAATTTGTGCCTTCTATTAGAATTTATTATTTTCATAATTGATTGGCACACATTGGATTGACAGCTCCGATGCTTGGCAGGCAGCCGTTAAACGCCACGAAGGTGTGCAAATGCGCATAAATGCTGTTAATTAAGGCCTGTAATTGCTCTTCATTTACGAATTTATCACTTCATTTTCTGCTCATATTATTTTTATTTATATTAATATTTCTATAAGCACTTCCGCCGCCCGCTGTGAGGCCGCCGTTTATTTATTTACGAGTGCGCTTCAATTAGCGCGCTTTCCGTTTCATCTGCGAGCGTTTCTGTTCAATTTTTTAAAATCTTTTTTTTGCTTTCAAATGTGCTACCGCATGCACTCGCTTACCGCTCAAGTGCGGCTTAGAAGTAGGGCCAATTTGTAGCGCGCCGTTGCCGCCGCCACTCAATGGCGGCTCTTTCAAGTTACTTCTGCAGCCTGTGTTTCCCACTCTTTGTGGTATTCTTCATCATAATTGCCCCTGTCTCTATTGTGCTGGTGGCTGCACGCAGAGCACTTCTACCGTCCGCTTCGCCCACATTATTGCGATGCTTTATTGTTGAGCTTAAGTGGTTCAATTGATTCTTTTATGATATGATTTTACGCGGAATTGTTTGTCATTTTATTTTCGGACAATTTGGCTTTTGGGTGCTGTTCAAAGCGGTGGGTATTAGTTATGTCTCGCTGCCGATTGACTGGCTTATAGTACGCTGATAGACCTTTGTTACATATTACTGTTCGTTTTGATGGAAGTCATAAATAGCAATCGTATGGCAAGTGCTTGCGACTTCATTGGCATAATTTATACAAGGAATAGTTCAACTATTTTGCATTTGCTTTCTTTTGAGTTGCAATAAGATTCCGACATATTTGGTGTATTATTACTTATTCACTTAATTTGTGGTCACTATCGTGGGTCGGTATTGATAACTTAAAGATTTTCAGAACTTAATTCTTTGAGCGTATTTAAATATGGTCAAACCCTTCTGGTCTTCCGCTAATGGACATTAAATTAAACATCATTCCAGCTGCAGATTTATCCTTTATTTTTTATTCAGCGAAATCGCTGGATCTTTTGCTCTTCGTTAGTTGTTGGCGGTAATCCAACTTTACGAACTGTTCTTAATTAACTATTCAAAGCTGTGGATTGGCAATATTTCATTCGTGACGCTTGAACAAGTGGTTAAAAATATACCAACCATCGGTCAACATTTGAATGAAATAAGCTTCTTAATATTGAAAAACTTTTGAAAACTTACACTTTAGGAGGAGACTTCAAAACTTTTGTGTTCATACAAAATTGTGTAAAAGCGCAAAAGTTTTTTCGTTATACTTATATTTAGATTGGTTTTCGTATTTACGTGCACTTCCAATAGAGCAATAACATTTAGATATGTTGGATTCAAATCAAAGATTCACCAAGGTCTTCTAAATCTTCAACGCAGCTATCCATATGCAATGCAATAGAAAGTAAAGTAATAATTGAGCCCCGTGTAGGGGAGGGATTATTTACAATGAAACTTACAGCAAATCATAAATGATTGGATAATCATTTCAAGTAATTTTGAATTAATTTTAACAAAAGTACTTGATTACTTCTTGACAAATAATTTCTTGCTATTTCATTACGCTTTTAATTTCTTCTAGGAATTATACTTTTTTAAATACAAAATTAGCATGCTCGTGATGAAGTCAATAGAGTTTTGGATTTAATTAACGTAAAATTCCTTGTAATTGAAATGCAATTTTTTTCAATTATGAAATTGAAATATAGAGCATCTTTTTCAATTCCATTTACAAGAAATTGTGATTCGAATGTGCTTGAATTCCGTAGCTCCGCTACTTCAGAGTTGCTCTGTAATGAAGATGTTGTTATACAAGAGCTCTTTTCCGAAAGCCATTAAAATCAGCAAATGCTACTATCAAATTATTTGAAACTCGAATTCCGGTTGCCGGAATGACTAAATTGATTCCGGAATATGTTTTGAGCTAGAACTGTACAACTCTTTTCCTTCTCTCCTCTTCTGCCACTTTTACACAGTTTGCATATTGCACTAACATTATTTGTATTTGTTTTGTGATTTTCCAAAATGCTATTAAAATGACATTATGATTTCTTACTAAACTTTTACTTTATGCACACGCTCACACACACTGATAAAGCGTTTCCGTTTTACAAACGCATTCCGACGAAGGCAGACAAGCCGCCAAGCAAACACTCCGTTATTATTGGAAAATGTCCAATGTGTGTTTTGGGTTTGCATGTCACCAAACAATGCAGTGAATGCGTCAATATGCTGCCGCCGCTTGGCCAAACAGACAACAACAACAACAACAAAGAAACACGCTCAGTTGTGGCACACTTAAGAATAGTTTTGCAGTTTGTTTTGTTGGTCTTTGCTTTGGAGTTGTTGCAGCGGCTCTGAATGCAATGAAGCTACCAAGCGAGCGACCGTTAGTGGCCGAACGCTTGTACGCGCGCTGCTAGGCAAATATTTGCCTCCAAATGTGCGTCCGTCCTCTGTGCGTCCGTCCTCTGTGCGTCTCGCAGCGTCAGACTGTTTATACGCCCGTCTGTCGTCACTGACCCTCTACCATTTGCATTTGCTTTTCAATTTGAGCTTTGTATGTTTGTGCATCTGTGTAATGCCTATGTGTGTGTGTGTGTATTGCTGCCCCGGCTTGCTCTGCGGGCGAAGTGCTGTAAGCTTTTAGCTTTTGCCGCATCAGCAGCAAGCAGCAAAAGTGCAGCGCGTGCGATTCACTTGAAACAGAAAACTCTATTTCTTGCACTTAAAATTTATTTTATCGACTTTTTAGTGAAACGCCTTTAATGCAGTCAAATTGCTTCAGCTTGAAGTGGCATCAATTTCTTGCGCTGCATGCATGCGTCATGGCGTCTGCGGTAGAGGCAGCGGCGACTGCAGGCACCGAGAGAGCCACAAGCGCCGCATTTCTTCGCACCGTCTGACCCAATTCGGTTCTTTGTTCAGCGCTTATGGAAATTAGTCGCCATCCATCATGGTTGTATAAAAATAAAACATTTTCATTTCGTTTCGTTTCGACACGTTGCGGTAAGACCTACGCATTGCTGTTGCATTGGCGAGATATGGGGGCAGCCAAGTCCATTCTCATAAATATATCTCATCAAACAATTGGACGACAAATATATATGCACGCAATAATTTCCGAATAGTATCTATCTGATAGGCTGATGAATTTGAATAAAAGACTTTCTGTTTGTTTCTTAAGTTTCTTATCGAAACCGTCTGGAACTTGGCTTTAAGCAAAGCAGCTCTCAAGTAAGAGATCAGCATATTTTACTTTATCTCTCACGCATATTTTATATACATAAGTATATAACTATACCTATGTCAATGGATACATCTGTATAAGTAGGAATTTCTCTTGCATTATCATTTGGCGAAAATTATTTGATCATATCTTTTATTTAACTTCCAAACCAGCCAGCGATGTCTTCGTTTCCTTCCTTTTCTGTAACACAATTCAATAATATCTTCAAATATCTACCAATCTTGTGATGCCATCTTTTTACTATCTTGGTTAGGTATAGCTCACTCCTGTTGCATGGGCCAACTTGAGGACTGCAATTTTACGTTTATTTTATTTGGAAGTTTGCAGCTGCAAATTTTTACTGTAATCACCAGATATAGCTAGAGCTGTTTTCTGAAAGGTTACATAGGTCCCTTAATCCGAAAATTACATTTTAAGTGTTCAGTGTGCAGTTCATCGTAGCCATATTAGAATACCAATTATTTTGAAACTATACCGATGAAGTTATCTAACATCGTTTGATTCCATGCCAAATTTTATCTAGCAAAAAAAGGAAAGCCAAAAATTATTTGAAGGAAACGAAAAGTAACAGGCAGATTAAAACATACATATGTATATGCAAGAAGTTTCTGAGGAGAGAACAAACGAGCTAGTAAATCTTAGCAGAAAAGGCATTCGAATGGTCGCGGAATTCTTGGCCGGACTCTGTTGTGTAATGACACACTTGTCTATCATGGGTATAGTATGATAGCATTTTCTCGAATTTCCAACACATCCTGTATCACTGTGATGGGCTTGTATGGACCAGACTTCGGATAGCCGGAAGATATTGCGGACAGATCCCCTAAGAAAATTGCTACATACCTCTTGAAGCTGCGTCTCCATCAGTATCTGTATATATGTAGATGCAGAGCTTCCAAAATAGGCCTTTCAGGCGCAGTTGCAAGGAGACTAGAACCCTACTTCAAATACAATCTGTTAAATGAACGTTTTAGTTTCAGACTCTTATACTTTCTCTGGCTGTAAGCCTGAATAGATTCTTCTGTCAAAAATTTAAAATTTTTACGCGTATATAATTTTTGTACAAAGTTACAAAATAGTTTTAAAATATTTTCAGCCAAATAGTAATATAGAAACATCAAGTTTTTTTATATAATTTCCAATCTCTTCGTACTTTTGCGCATAAATATATTTTTCTTTAAGATAGATTCCTCGCTGATAATTCATTTTACATTTCTCCAAATTTTACAATATTTGTAGGTTTTTTTTTTGACAATTCGAGCAAATTAGCATAAAATTGAGGAAACGCCTTTTAATGGAAAATTGTCTAGGACATTATTGTTGTTGCAGCCCCTGTCCTTCTCCCCTCTTCTTAATAAACTTACTACAGCTATAATTTACATACCTCGGGCATAATTTTTCATGTGCCGTCAATAATAGCGCGGCGTTTTAATTTAATAAAGCCGAATTTGCATGCGAGCGAGCGAGCGTCTTTTTCGCAGCCACGTCGCGCGTGGCGCACAAAACGCTTAGAGGAAGGCAGCAGCAGCAGCAACCCACCGACAATTATGCAAATTCTCTTAGCTTTGTTAATAAAAGCAGTCCACTGTCGCGGGTTTCTTTGTCGTCGCCGCCACTCCGCCGAAGTATGACATGCTCCGGTCGTGGGAGAGGGCGAGGAGGAGAGGAGGGCACAGACGCGGTGTATCGTTGACGGTGACTTGCCTCGCTTGCAGCATTTGGCATCCTGCTTACAAGCTGCGAACTACGTACACCAATAAAAGCCAGCATTTGGCGGGGGGAATTCTTTTATGCCATAGGCTTTTAAGTAAATGCTTGTAGGCGTTTTATTTAAATTTTGTTGCCATTTGCATTCTTTTGCGTCGATTTCCTTCGGTATCATTTGTGCGCAAGAATCTAATTAATATGCTGTAGTTGTTGCCAAATTTCACGCTTGATTTAAATCACGTTTCTACGCTTCTACGCTGACATGCAAGAAATTACTAGTAAGCTCAAAGAAAAATATTGGTGAGATTTTGACCATAGACAGATCTATTTTCTAAAGTTTCGGCAAAATCAAGAAATTCCAAATTTGATTTTCGTATGTCTGAAATTCATATCAAATAACATAGACAAATATTAACATTTCTATTAAATTGCCTGCAGAGTTTACATTTTCATATTCAGTTAAATTTTTACAAATTAATGAACATAGCTTTTCATCTGAAATTAGCAGCCACAATCTACAATTTCCAACTTATTTCAAGTGAAAATAAGGCATAGGCAGCCTTTAATTTGAAACATGAATCCATCTAATTCAATGTTGAAGTTATTCTGAGATAAACTGATTCAATGACTAATTTTAGTAAATATCTTTCATTTCGTTTTGTAGATAGCCTGCTTGAGAAATATAATTCCTGCATTCTCTACAAAAATAATTTCAAAAATAATTCCCAGATTCTCATTTACATAAATGACAGTTTGCCTTTTACTGTCTCTTTTCTTAAGGTGTTTGCACATCAATTACTTTGCACTTCAATTGGCGTGTTCACAAGTAAATTGTGCATTACTAATGAGGGATTTCGGCGCACACATACATGCGTACGCAAGCAGAATTGTATACATCGAGCTCCCCATTTTGGCTGCTGTAAGTGCTTTTGAACAAAGGCAAGAATGGCCTACAACGCAAAGAGATTTCTTGTCCTCTTAAGCCAAATTAAAAATAGGACGTGATTGAAATTGTTGATTTTTTTGTTACTGCAGATTCAATGCAATTTTGGCAAGCTCAAATGGTAATGCTGCTTAATGAGTTTAAATTGAAATGGGATTAAACTTTGTAAAACATTTTTCATTCATTGTATTGTATTTTCATGCCTCACTGAGATTTGTCCTTGATAAAAACTGACCTTTGCTTTAAAGATTGTTCGTTTTAAAATATGTCATTGCTTTGAAGAGGGTTTAATCTTTAAAGTCACTCAACAGATAAATACATATATCGAGAACAGCTTGACAGGACAGTTGATCGTAAGGACCCCTTTTAGAGTAGCAGAAATATGACAAGAAATAGGCAAGGGAAGGATGATGCTCTAAGCAAAATAGCTTAGAGAAAGCGTTTATAGGAAAAAAAATTATTACAGCTAAATTCACAATTTATACGATAGTCGAAAACGCTAAATTATTCTATATGTCAGCTGAACGAAAAACATCAAATTTCAATTTCTCATAACATTCAAATTCCAGGCCTTTCAACATATTCGCGCCTGTTTTGCATTTTGATTCCGTTCGATAAAGAAATTAAAATTGAACCAATTTGTCTGAGCTTTTCTTTCCATTTTCGATTTTACCTACGAGTTTCATTAAGCTACGGAAGCATTTAACAGAAATGATAAAATAGAAATGCAGAATGTACGATTAGATATCAATTCCATTTCCGAAACAGCTTTTCCAACAGGGTTTGTGAATTTCATTGGAGCTTTCAATCCGAACCGAAGGATTTTATTTATCTGGGATTTTAAAAATTTTAATTTCGGCATTTTCATAATCGCATTTAGTACATAAAAGTACATTGTAACTAAGTCTGCATAATAAAAATGTGTACATATAAGTATATGATTTTTCAACAGCAATGCCAATGTCTTTGGAAATGAATATAGTCTTGAGGACCGGAGTTGGTAGGCCTAATTTTTACAAGTTCATTTGAAAATAGCTATGTCTTTGAGGTGCCACGGGCCTCTATGGATGAGTGCCGGTTCTCTGATGTCGAGGTCTCCAGGTTGAAGACATAGCCAGCTTAAGTCAGCTGACCAAACGCCAATTTCTTCGGAATTCTACCTTCTCCTTTTCTCTGCCATGATAAAAGTTGCTCAAAGATCTCTCGCTCAAACAATGGCCCTAAGCACTTTAAATAATTGAAGCGCTCACTAATAAAAACTTGCATGCCATGTCCTGAAGTCGACAAAAAATCAAGAGTGCCCCACTCCAGACACAATGGAGCATTCATGTCCCAGCGCAGTCATTCCATGTTCAGTTTATGTTTGTGTGTGTGTCGGGAATCTGCTGCAGCAATTGCGAGCGGCAAAAATAATTTACAGCACTTTAGCGCTGCTGCTTGACAGCCGTGTCAGAGCTTTAAAGCTGCTGCAGCAGCTCAACAGCTCTCTAAATCCACACGCTTCCTTTAGAGTGCTGATAAATGCAGAGCCTTGTCTGGAAAAGGACGAGGGCAGAAGCGCGCCAAGAGAGCAACAATGCGCCCGCGGCGCGAGAAGTTATGCTTCCAAAGGAATTAGCATTATTAGCAGGAATTTATGTAAATGATTCCCGGAGCTTCCGGCTTGACGGCATACAAAAGTTATGAAAATTTTAAATTTCATTCTCTTTTTCTGCTTTTTTTT
This sequence comes from Neria commutata, assembly GCA_963457695.1. Lineage (NCBI taxonomy): Eukaryota > Metazoa > Arthropoda > Insecta > Diptera > Micropezidae > Neria > Neria commutata. The sequence continues at coordinate 20,453,700 of OY735248.1, read as the reverse complement.
CAATTTAACTCGGTAGGGCACTCAGTGAACTGTAGTTGAGGACCACTTTTGCCTTTTTTCCTTTTTTTTTGTGAGGAGGGGTGTGTGTGTAAGGGAAAAAATAATTTCCATTCTAGAGCCGTGATTTCGCTGGCAAAGTGGAAATTCTATTTGGGTTTGTCACTTCGCGGCACGCTGCGCCAAAAGTGAGTGCGCATACTTGATGAAGTGCGGCGGTTTGTTGTGGAATTACGGCATTTTGTGGGTCTGATTAGAATTTGTACTCGGTAAGCATGGTAATTTGAGAGGCGTGGTCGAAACGAAGTGGCTTTCAGTCTGTTTCGCGTGAAAATTGCAAATGAACCGCACGTAATTATGCAAATGCATTTCTTTTCATTGAAGGTGGCCTTTGCAGTGTCATTAGTGCTCTCTAAATATGCATAGTTTTTGATGCTTATTTCAACAAATTCGCATTTCAGTTGCGCAAATGCATGCGCTTTGAGTCAAGGACGTGCGGCAAGGATAGCAGCTGAAACGTTTATAGTGCGCAGCGCTGCTTTGCAGAAGCATCCCCACCGCTCAACTCGCACTCCCTATCACTTGTCTGCCAAGCACAGCCCACTCATTAAGCGCTGGGCGAGTGCACTTTCGAAGAAGGCAAAAAGCAGCGCAACGGACGAAAATGCCGCAAAAGCGTATGCAAAAATTTTAAATAATGACGCACATTTTTCACTGCACATCGCCGGGCAGTGAGGCAGTGGAATGCAAGACAGTGCGGCGTGGTTTAAGCTTTTTTCTGAAAAACTTTTTTTTTTTTTAGAAATGTAGCATAGTTCTTTCTGGCTTTGCCCTCTGCACGGAATCTTGTGAATTCGCCAAAAAGTGGGCAGGGGTTGAGTTTAAAGAGAATTTAGCAAACGTGCAAATTTTCGGGCTTTCTGTAAATTCCTTTAATGCTGAGGGTTTTTCGTGTTTAATTTTGGGCTGGTAATGTCTGTGTAAATCTCTTCAAATGAATGCATTCACAAGTTAAAATATTACACTAATGCGCTTTTCATAGTTCCTTGAAATTTGAATAAAAATACAAAATTATTATCTGCTCCTACTCTGCTATAAAAATTCTGTAATTGTGTGCAATTTAATAAACACCTTAATTTAAAGTAACTAAAAAATATGAATACAATGCTTGAACTTGAAGTCATGTATAATTTTATCTAGTTTTAAACAAATTTGAGAAACTATTTTCCTCGATTAGCCGAAGAATCGATTTTGTCAAAATAAGGCACCCTTAAAATAATGGGGAAATCTGCCAATCTTTTTAAAATAGCCATAAATATTAAATATAATTATTACTGTCCAACTTTTCAATACCAAACGAATCTGAACAGGATGTCTAGAAAGAAAATTGTATAGCATTTGTTTTGACAATGGCCATGTATTTATTCGTTAGATACATAGTATCTTAAACGCTTTAACGTTCCCCTTAATTCCTGTTTATTCCCTGTTGGTTCGGATTATCGCATTGAAATATAATGATTTGATCTTCTACAAATATTTGTCAACACCAAATATTTAGGATTTTTTTTATATTAACTGGGCTTTTTGAATTCACAATCTAATTTGGATTTGAGATTGAAAAACCATTACTATTACTGGAATTTATTTCTTATTTACACAATTTAGTCTTGGAAATCAGTTAGTTAGAAAAGATATTGTGCACTTTTTCCGACAAGTCTATAAGGAAAGGAGTTCCTCTTACCAAGTTGTAAATTAAGCACCAACTATTATGGAGCCAGCGCTTTAAGCAGAAAACTTACTTCTTGCTGCAATGCATACAAATCAGAATGGATGCAAAAGCTGGCAATGAATTCAATGCTCGCAGCGTGACAGTGGAATGCAACAGCTTGTACGCAGTGCAGATTGCTGCAACAATTTCACACTTCAACATGGTAAAATGCGAAAGCGACGAAAATTAAAACCGTTTACATTCATTAAGCCATGTTATATCGCTGGATCTGAGGAAACGAGGAGCAACAGTTTGCAGCAACAGACAGCAGCAACAGCAGGCAGCTAGCATGTCAGCAACATTGCTGCTGTCTGACAACTGTGAGTGAGGGCTTGGAATTCGGTCAAATTGCTCAAGCTGGGGGGGACTGCAGTGAAGTGCTCGACACATTTTACGGCTGACTTTAAGTGTAACGTGGTGGGGTTAGGAGCTCGAGTATTAGAAGAAAAGCAGCAGCAGGAATAATGGCAAAAAACTTGTTCGCACAAAAAGACTCCGAGTGCAGTTACTTTTCTGGGGGTTGTTGCAGTTTTTAATTAAAATTTCCCAAATCCAACTCCCACAAAGTTGCTTTAGTCTGCATCTCAATAGCAATGCGAAAAAACTTTCATAATATTGCAGACCAATTTTTAAAGCTTTTTAGCAGATGTTATTTTAAAATTGGAAGATTTTCTATGACCACCAGCACGTTTATCTGTGAGCCATTACGTGAAATGTTCTTTGGTGCCGCTTGAAAGATTCTCAAAAATACACTTTTGCATTCCTTCAAGCTCGTAAACAATACACCTCACTCGGCCTTGCCAGGAAAACAACAGCTATCAGGTTCTCAGCCATACATTTTTTTAGTATGGAAAATTGGGTATCACTAAAAAAAAAGTTTTCAGCTAATCAATCTTTAACTTAGCTAAGACCCCTAGCATAGTGAAGCGTGGCTTACACAGATTTTGTTTTTCCCACATTGGTTAAAATGTTGTAAAACATTTTCGAAAATTTGAGGCAGAACTTCAAACATATTGTGTCCATTATTAAATTAAAAAGTTATTGAGTTGCGGAATAAAAACGGAGCTGAACTTAAGTGCTAGACCTCACAGCTTAAGTGTAATTGGAGAACCATACCAATGGAGATATTGGAGGTATTAATTGCTAACTCAGAACGCTTGCTGAAAACCTTTATAATCCAACTTCGAACCTGCACTCACTGCAGCGAACTTTTCCGATTCGTCCGTAAGCTTAATTTGATACTAAGATCCTTGCCTATAGTGTCAAATGAGACACTGGATCAAAGTTGCATTTTTTTTTACCCATTTCAGCATGTTTATATGAAGCCTGAACTCGAGCGGGAAACGAATTTGCAAATGAACTCGCCAGGAAAAGTGACAAGAAGGCTGCATTCCTAATCCAAATTCAATTTAAATTCAAATGATCATCTCATTTCGAGAGGACTTTGAACAGCTTCAACCCATCTCCTGTATACGGCTCTGACTGTCACTACTACCCCATTTTCTTAGACACGAGCCAGAGTCATAAAAGGCAACAAACTGCATGGGAGATGAGATTCTAGTATTTGGGAGATGGAAGTTTTAGCTCTTAACAGTATAGACACTGAGAGTGAAATGTAAACATTTGAATATCTCGCAATGACAAAAATGGGACTTACCACACTTTCAAAAATATTGGGATTGATGGGAAATGCTTTCAAACGATCCGAATTCTTTTGAGGCGCTATTAAGCTGAGATTTAAAGTAGAAATTCAGCTGGAAGCGAAATTTTTCCATTTCTCCCACAACTTCATCTCTTTTCTATTACTGAACTTCGAAAACATTATCAGGGAAACCAATCTTTTTTTTGTCTATATAAAATATATGAAATTGACCGAAGCGAAAATTACAACAAATTGTAGCTTCATATTGGCGCGTGATTATATACTGTCAGCTAGGAACTTGGTTTCATTTTCAATTTAAACATCATCGGAACAAATTAGTATAATAAAAGCAAAACATTTTACCTTTGAATGTAATTAAGAAAACTTTTAAAATTAACATAACTAGAAAGAGGGCATACAACAGCTCGTTAAGGTTCTTCGTAGAGAGATCTCATATTAACTTCATTATAACTTTCTATATTTGGCAAATATTAGATACCTACATAGATTCGGTTTTAAAATTGGCTTATCAGCAAAACTTGGCGCCCAACCCGAAAGATGTATGTATGTTGTTTCTGGCAAAACAAGTTTTTTGTGGAGGCGCTAACATGTACTCGGACATTGTACACTTTAAATATTATATCGGCAGTAGTGCCCATAAGGGATCCACCGCCGAAGTTCCTTTTTGACAAATATCAAGAATTATTTTGGTGATCCTTCCAATATCTATTCAAACTTGGAAATTTTGTTCTGTAGTAGTGCCCATAACGGAACCACCGTCGAAGTTCCTTTTTGACAAATATCAATGATTATTTTCCAAATCGCTCCAAAATCCCTTCAAGCCATTGGGACCGTCTAGATTTACAACAAAACATATTTGAGCTTAGCTTTTCAGATAGAAAGCAGTTAAATTTCAAATAAAATTTCAGCTCTTCTTTTGCTTCCTTCAAGCGATTTCGATCAAAATTCCATATTTTTTAAAACACGTTAAGTGTAGGGTGTAGCATCGTAAAATGAGAACAACAACTACTGCAGTGGCATGCAACTCTAACAACAGCAACACAGAAAATTGCTGCAATTGCAACAATTCCCAATGAAAATTGCTGTAATTAAATTTTATGGCCAAGTTCAATGTTGCCGTTATCGTTGCTGTGAACGTGAACGCAGCAGCAATTGCAACTGCAGCTTCCAGCATTGCCAATGACAATGAGGGGAAACTGTTGCTGCTGCCAGCTACTGCCGCACTGTCAAGAGAGATATGCACGAAAAGTGCATTGTTGTTGCTGGCTTTCTGCGTTGCTGCTGTGGCAACTGAAGCGCTTAATCCCTTCTGGACAATATGGAACGTTTGTTCACCTCGATTTTCCAATCTCAACTGAAAAGTTCCAGTGATATGCATGCATACATTTACATTTTCATGCATGTGTGCATATGTGTGTTCATTTTTGGGCAGCTGTGTGTGTGAGTGAGTTTGCTGTCCATTGATCACGAATTTATTTCGAAAATAATTTTTATCTTGTTGAGGTTTTCTTTTTCTCTCTTTTATGTCATATGTGCCAGATTTTTTTGTGAGCTTAAGCCCTTTTGTCAATGCGGCATTATAGCTTTTTTCCGCTCTCGTCATTGGCATTTGTAGTCACTTTGACTGCTGTATTTGAAAAGTGGCTTAATCTTGCTTTCGTTGCAGCTGCAGCTACTCTTTTCGATACAGCTCGTCACTTGTTGGAAGTGCCGAGCTTTGTCATTGTTGCTGTCAAAAAATTAAGCCAGTTAAAAAAATCCAAGTAAAAATTGCTTACACTACACGACAACACGTGAGTGAATATTGGGTTCGAGCGAATATTTGAACGTCCAGAAGGAGGCGTGGTAGATGTAGCAATAGACATATGATGAGATTTAAGAAAAGTTCCATGTTTGCATGTAAAAAATTGAATTAAATTAAATTAAATAATCAAGATATCAACCGAATCCTGCATTAAAGATAATTCACTTAAATTTGTTTGCAAAAAGAAAATGATTGTAAGCAAGATGAATTAGTTTCAAGATTAAGTCTCTGCCAAATAAAAAATAATATTTCGAAAAACACGGGCTTGAAGATCTGGCGGCCTCTTTACGCACATTAACAGGACCTTGCAACTTGAAACTTTTGAAAAATGCAATATAATTTTCATCGATTTTTTTATGACAATAGACTTGATATGGAAATTTCAATAAACTTTTCATTTAATTTACGCGTAGATTTTGGTACGGAAAAACAGTATTTGCGGTAATAATTCCGTTTATCGAGCCGTAACAGTTAGCAAAGCGGATATTTGCAATTTTTGTAGAAGCCGGTTTTTGTAAACGGACCGATCCAGCAACGTCATGCCACAACGAAGTCTGAGTGGGATCCGACGAAATAGATTCTAGATGCTATAGTTTCTTTAAAGCTTTAAAAAATATGACTTGTATTTTCGGAAAAGCTCACATGCTTGCAAAAGGCCAACCAAAATCATCCTTTAACTGGTTCCAAACGACCCAAGAAAATTGCAACTTTTTTTTGGCATGTATCTTGAATTTGAATTAGTATCGACGCATCGCCCTTTGGCTACAAAAGCGGAAAGAAATCCATTTCCGAGTGGTGGCAGTGTATTTGCTTAGGACATCAAATATTTTAATGCCAGAAAATATGAGACAATGCTTTGAGCAAATAATATGATGACATGCATAAGAGAAAGGTTAAATTTAAAATTATCTTTGTATGAATGAAATTTGTGCCAGAAAGAAACTCAAGTGAATAATAGCAAAGTGCGCAGCGTAAAGAGCAAGGGGTAAGCAGCCGCCAGTGGCTAGCCGACAACATCATTCAGGCTAATTGTTGTGCTTCATTTTCTTCTTCTTCTTCTATTGCGTGCATTATTTACAAACACCTCGGCCACAAGAGCACTTGCTTTGAGCGTGGCATGCTCATGAGTGCGGCGCAAGTGGCTGGGTGCGAGTGAGCCAGCGATGGAGGCGGAAACCCAAACGCAGGCAGGCAATATTTTCAAATATACGCTGCAACACTTCAAACGCTCTGCAAAGTTTACGCTCAAGTGCGGGAGTGTAGCCGCCGTGCAACATGAAATAAATCAGCAACCTTGAGTGTTGCACCCTCGAGAACGCTCCGTTGATACTGCAGCTACCGGCAGCAACAGCGGCTGTTGGTGCATGTGTGTGTGTGTGTGTGTGTGTGTGTGTGTGTGTGTGTGTGTGTGTGGGTGTATCATGCAAAGTGCGCTTAATGGCTGCGCTTACCTGTGGGCTAGTTCAAGATCCTTTTTTGCAAACAAATGTGCACAATTAACCTTTAATGGGTGACGCTGGTGATTGCAACCAAACACCAAAAACAATGTGTTGCATGCCTCTCTGATGGTGTCGTAACTCAAAGCCAAGTGAGCAATATTTAAATAAAGAATCTCTTCTGCAGCGCTATTTCTTTTGCAATGAAATTGGAGTTTCTTCGACAGCCCTCTCTGTCTTGGCATTAGCTTTCTGGCTTTTAAACTAACTCGCACTCAACCATAGCAAACATTTTATTTAAGTTGAGAATGCTTCACCCACAGAATTTTAAGCTTTTTTGTGGTAGAACTCTTTCATAATGGGACTTAATTTTGTGGGTATTATATTATTTTTTTTTAAATGTTACTTTTGCTACCATTCATAAATTTTTGGTATGTTTTGTAACAAACGAACCAAACTTCAGCGGCTGTAACTCAAAATTGGCTACTTCCATTTTTGAAGCTTTCAATATTCAAAACTTTCATTTTTATATCACTTAATTTTTAAAATACTAACCAATAATACTATGTACCAATTTTTGAATGGAGTTTGTTGTTAGTTTTGTTGTGCATAGCTTATTTTCATTTTTATAAAAATTCTTTTGCATTGCAAGGCAATTATCCCTGCAATAAATAGAGTGAAATACAGTAAACGAAGCCGTTTGGCAGATTAAGTCCACGATATGTTTAGAATGCCATAATGAAATGGATAAAGCTTATGGCATTAAAAGTAAAATTTGCCTCGCTCAGCAGTTGAGGGTTAAATGCAAGAGCTGAAGCAAAGCCCCCAAGAAAAGGCATGCAGTAGGTGTCGGCGCGAAACTGTGGCACAAGTGTGGAAAAACGCTTTTCATGCTGGCCAATTTGATGGCCTTCAGTTGCACAGTGGCTGTAGCAAGTGCAAGTCACCTGTGGCGAAAATCTGCAAATTGACTCAGCCCGCAGATTTCCCTCCGTGTGTGGCGCACTTGAACTTGACTCAAGTGTGACACTGCCGTTTGCCGCGTCGCTGGTAAAGACAGCTCAATAAAGTGTCTCCGAACTGCATTTCTTTAGCACACTGTTGCAGTTTCGCGTTGACTGCACTCACTAGAGTGATATTGCCATTTTGCGGAGTACGTAGAAGGCATACCAACTTGCACTTGGCAACAGCTGCCACAGCAAATTGAGTTGTGGCATGCCACAGAATTAGACTGCGGCATATGAGAGCACTTTATCAGCTATTCAAGCTCGGAAGGAATTGTAGTTTCAATAAATGTGCCTAGTTTCGATTAGCCAAATTTATTCATATTTGTCAGTACGCAACAACAATTATATTAATATATATTTTATACAATTATATATTTATATCGAACGCATGTTAGTCTACAAAACATTTTATGCTGCAATAAAATAAAGAGAAAATAAATTTAATGATTTGATTTCAGTTTGAAATTTTTTTAAAGACTGTGTTTTTTGTACCCGAGTTAAGCTGAAGGATATAATGGAGCACAATATCTGAATTTTCGATATACTTAACCCTTTAAGGCCCATCGAAATTGGTTGCTGTTGATTCTACAGAATGTCAAATCATAATTAAAGTCGCTTTAAAATTTTTTTTTCACACAAAAATGGCAAATATGTATATTGGGGCATAGCCTACTTTTCGAATTTTTCGATAAAAATTTAAATTTTGCATTAGAGAATTATTTTAAGTCAAAAGTCACATCGCACAATTGTGTATGCTGGGTCGCAAAGGGTTAAGTAAGAAAGCAACAAATTGTGCCCATCTTAAAATGAAATTAAGAGCCACAATTTTCGATCTAAGTAATAACTATTTTAAGCACAAGTTAACGGTTCCTGTACATTTATTCTATGGCCGTGTTCGAACGGGGCTTAAGTTAAGAATCGGCCTAAGAGAATGTGCCCAAATGCATCTGTAACAATGACGAAGTTCTCTTAGGTTTCAGTTAAATTAGCTTAGCTCTGTAAGAGGTTAACACGGAGAAGTGTGAAAATTCGGCTCGCTTTCGAAATCTTTACAACATATTTCAGCTGTTTTCCGGTGAATAAGTATCGATGTAGCAGATTTCGTTTACCAGCACAAATGTTCACTGTCCATTCTTTGCGAGTGGCAAAGTTGGTAGAGCGCCTTCCCTTTCGCTATTTAAAAAAAAACATTGCAGCTTAAATTGCCACTCATCAGTTACTACTGCGCACATATTCATCACATCCTTCAGATAAAATCGTTCACCGGAACGATGATCGTAAATGACAGCCTAACAAGCCAGTCGTTTCGCTCAACTACCGACCGTAGCGCAATAAAAGTTGTGCCAATTTGCTGCGATTTTCTGTTTTACGTCACTGCTAACGGCACACCGACATATTGGAAAAGTCTGTGAGCGACCTTGCGATGCCGGTGTGGGTGCACTATTAAGTGGCGCATTATGTGAAGTCAAACGCTGTGGACTGCGGAGTCAGTTGGAACTTGAATAAACAACTGATAGCTCATTATGTGTAGCAATAAATTGTTTGCCGTTATTTGTTGTTGTACTTTATATGCCACTTGGAAAAATATAATCAAAAATATGCATAAAAAAATTGCCTATATGTACAAAACAACGGCTACGTTTTACGGCTTTTGTTTTTATAAAACTTCGTATGTAGTTCTCCAAAAGTTGGAATTGATGCCATTAAACTCAAACTAATTTCAATCGATTAAAGATTTCTTTTTAATATATATTTTGGGGATCTACTCAACCGATATTTACACATGCATCTTTCGAAAAATCGGCACAGCTTAAAAAACGCTAATATTCTTATCTCTATCGGTAACTAGATTCTATATAGATATGTCATCGATATGACATCGTCTGTATAGATTTTGATAGCTGAAACAATTATTTCAAAATGAATCATTTTTCGTACATGATATGGATCCTAAGCGTATTGCTTGTAATGTTTTCATTACATCCAAATAAAAGTGAGGTTAAAGTGGAGAATTGCTGCAAGAGAGTCATGCCGATCTATTGTCAGTCTGGTTTTTCTTTCTATTGTTGCTGTCCTTCGGACAATGTTGATTAGTCTATATATTTTTATTTACGTGCTTTCTTTCAGTGAGCCGTATGTACAAGGCCTGTCCGAGATTGCTTGTTTACCTGTTATCGAACAGCAAACATTTTTATAAATGTTTGCCACTTTTGATTCACTTGAGCACGTCAATTTTTACGTCAGCGGAAATAAGCAAGAGCCGCACACTATTTTCCTAGCGTAATTCATTTCAATTACAGCTAAACGGAAAATGCGTTTAGCGAAATGTGGCATGCATGTGTGTGTGTGTGCGAGTGTGTGTATTGCGTCACAATTGTTGTTTTCGCCTGGCAGCGAGCAATGAAAATTCAATTTTTCTCTGCACAAACGCGGCAAAAATTCAATAGATTTTGTGGCAGCGTGGTTTTGCCTGTTGCTTGTAGCCGCAGCTGCAGCCACAGTGCCCGAGCACGCCGGGGGAAGGGGGTGACCAGCGACGCACTGCAATTGGTTTGTGTTTGCTTGCGTGTGTGTCTTCGTGTAAACAATAAATTGCTGTTAAATTGCAGCCACGTCAGCTTGTTGCACCTACCGTTCCGACAGCCGCCGAAGCGCTGCTAAACGTTTCACTCATGTTTTTGGTAGGTGGGTTTTTGTCGCCGCCTGCCTGCGCTTTGGTCATTCGGCGTACATTTGGCGTTTCATATGCAGCTCAACAGCTCAACATTTCTCAGTGGGTAGCACCTTACACACACACACACGCACACATGTACATACATGCGAGTGTATTGTATAAACTTTTGATTTTAATTCGCGTCGGCAGACCGCGCTGACATGCAATCAGTGGCAGAAGTTGCCCGGCCAGGTGAGGCATGGCTAATGGCAAGCAATTTAAGTGGCCAATTAAAAGATTTCATTAACAGCCAAAGTTGTTATTAAATTGCGGCTCAATGATATATCCAAATTTTAATTGATTTTACTTCACACTTCTCTTTCCGTATTTATGGGCAGGAGCTTCACGAACCCAACTGGAGCTCCTAGACCGTATCCAACGTCGCGCGATACACCCAATAGGAAACGATAGGGTAGCGAGCTCTATTGATTCCATGGAGCACCGTCAGAACGTGGGATGTTGAAGCCTTTTCTATCGTTACTTTAACTGTAGATGCTCTGCTGAGATAAGAGATTTTATCCCAGCTGCCCGCGTGTTTTCGCGCAGCACGCGAATGGCGAGCGGAGATCCAACGCACCCACGCATTCACTACAGGGAGAACTCGTTCTTCGCTCCAACGCCACTTTCCCCCACCCACTTACCTCTTTTGTTTACGTAATCAAACACGCAATATGAAAGACAGTTTCTATATCGTAAAATTCGATATTACAATTTTCAGCACAGCCTATAAGTATGCAATGAATTTTTCGATCGTTCCCGCAATTTTTCACCGCATTTTTCAAGTGTTTGCACAGAAGTCAAAAAAGTAAAGCGCATTCTGAAAATTATTTAATTTGCTCGCTTTGCTGCTTATTTGTAATAATTTAATTTACATAAATGCCACTAATTTGTATTTTAAGTATTTAGCGCACAGCGTGCGCCATTTTGAACACATTTAATGGGGCGACCAACAGTTGCTGCCCTTTGTTGTTGTTTTCGGGTAAACTTGTCGCTGCACAAATTCCAGACAAATTACAAACAAGCTTCATGAACATTTCGGAAGCGCCGTCCTCAGACGCTTCGACATGTTTTGCTAATCTAAGCGCCACCGCGTTGGGGTTCCCTAATCACTACTGCTGCTGCTGTTGCCTGCCTTCTTCTTTGGTGTTGTTGTTTTTTAATTTGTTGCAGACTTTACATAAGAACGGCTGCTTGTGTCCTGATGATCACGCTTGTGCAGGACTTTCATTGAAAATGTTATCCCTTTTCGCTAATTTTAATAACATTTATTTAAATTGAATTTTTATGAAGGTTGTTTTTGAGAAAATTAGCCTGGGTTTTGTGCTTCGAAACGGTGTAATGTTCTTGAACCAGGTACTAGTCTTAATAGTTTTATATAGTAACAGAAAATTCTTTCTCTTAACAAACACATTTTTAAGTATAATTTAACAAGCATCATCATTCTGTTTCTTTCTGCTTTTTCTGTAATCCATCAATAAACACATAGAAAAAATAGTTCGTGTCGTAAAATAGAGGTCTGAATTAAAAAGTAGTTAATTGCTCTAGGAGATGTGTAAGCTGTTTACGATTTTGAAAGACATCTACTAATTTAGTGGAGAAATTTTTTAGATTAAATTTAAAATTTATTAAGCCATCCATCTCATGCTGCTCAACTTAAGTCTAGCAGTTAAATTTTGCTTCAATATTGGCTGTAGAAGAATTTTATGGACGTGAAGGGCGATATCATCCATTGGGAAACTGAAATCTTCATTCGAGATTGACTGTTATCTGCATGGACCGACAGTGTAACCGTTCTTAATCTTTTCTATCTTTAATCTTATCTCTTTCTATCTTTCTTTCTTATTTCGAATAACCTAACTTATAAAGTTCCCCTTCACAACTAGATTTTTCAATCAATGTGTTATGTTCAGGATTTCAAGAATGTTCTTTATATAAATTCAATACAATCCGCTGTGAAGACAACATGTACATACTTCCACACTAGGAAATTGTATACGAGTAGTGGCAATTTGGCGCAATAAATCTAGCGAGAAGTTGTGTTCGAGTAGCGTTTGAGCAGCGTGCCCAAATGCAGTGCTTTGTCGTGGCGTAGCACGTAGCAGACGCAACAACGGAAACGCACTTGGCTTATATGCAGTTGCTCGGAAGAGAGGGCGGCGGAAACGCTGTGGGGTTGGAAATTAAAAACATGTCAGCAATACGAAATTAAACATATTTGAACGGAGCACGACATGCGCCATCAAGTTGAATTGGCAGCAGCAACAGCCATAACAACAACAACAGCAGCAATATTACAAGCAGCAGTAGTACCAGCGACAGCTGGGCGCATAGCTGCGGTAAAGACGCCTTGCAAGGAAGTAAAGGAAGTGGTTTGGAGTAACGAATTCTTGCAGCTGAATTTTGTGGGAGTATTCCTTGAATTTCAAACAACGCTGAAATTTGACTGCCAATTGAGGAATTTAACTGCCGAAGCGTTTGTTGGTGCTTTCGCTTCGCTGTCGGCTGCTGCTGAAAAACTCATTTGCACGTAATTAATTGCATTTCATTAGACTCGCAGGCAGTCGCGCAGGAAAGTAGGTAAATTAAATATTTCCCAGCGTAGGGGGCTCCTACTTGCGTCTGCCACCCCTCCCCCTCAAGAAAAATTCATTTCATTTCACATACATCCCCCCGCTCGTTATCAGTTTAAAACTCACAAAATGTGAGCGCGCAATTCAGCTGCTTTTCAGCGCAAAGCAAAAGTTATTTATGTGTACGCTCAAAGTAAAATGTTCGCAAAATTACGCTCAGTTAAAACTTGTTTGTAAGGCAACATCTTTGAGCCCAGAATCACAGTGCAGAATGTTCTCTTTCGTAAAGCGTTGCTGATTTTGAGGCAGCTTTCGCCACAAAAAATTTTTAGCTCAAAAGATGGAAAATGCAGGCTTTTTAACTTTTACTCCTGAAAAGCTCGATGCTTTAAATAATTCGTTCCAGAGAAAACACAAGAACTTTTGAAAGTATTTTTGAAAATAAGAAAACTGAAAATTTTAGAGAGAAAGTCTATTTGCTTGGATTTTTTTTTCGACTATTAGAAGCTAGCATTCTTAGTATGTAAAGGATGTTTTAGTTTTGGTTTTCGACGTGTGGTTTTCAAGAAGAAATAAAACGCATATACTTTAATGTTATGGCCAAGAATTTAGCTTTATTATAAAGATAAGGGTTTGCCATTATGTTTTAAAAATGATTTCGGGCAAGTGGCCGCCGTGGCTGGCTCGAATAAATTCCAGCCGAGAGGCCCAATTTTCGACCACTTTTTGCAGCAATTATATGGAAAATAATTCTCTGATATCTTAAGATCGATTCTTCAATTGCAATTTCAAATTAGGTCTTAGCACGGTTTTTCGACAAAAATTACTATTAGACACCATAATATTATAAAATCATTCAGAAAAGTGAATAAAAGTGCAACAAATCAAAAGATGCAGTCATTAAAGTTATTTATAGTCATTCATGGCAAATTTTTGTAGAAAAATGTACAACAACAAAAACACTAGGCGGCTGATATATGTAGAAGAAGTGGGTGAAGCAATTCTTTTTTCAACTTATTAGAATTCACTTTGAAAAGTCACCGATGAGGTTTTCTGACAAAAGCGAAATAGCAGTAGGACAGTGCACATGTGAGAAAAAAACTATTACCAATATTATTGTTGTTGTACATTTAAGCCTATTTATATTATGTAGCAAACAACGGTAACTGTGCAAAGAGATTCTTCTACAAATTGTGCAAGTCTATCAAATATGCACCATAACAATTTGAATAAGCCTTTTGCGATTTCACTTAAATTCGTTTCGAGATGATAACTAACATTTTCCGCTGAGTGTGAACGGCATTTTAATTTCAGTTACAAAATTAGAATTTAACTTTTAATACTACCGTTCGTTCGCCGTGCTCGCTCAGCCGCTGACATAACATGCTTAACGAGGTGTAAGGCGTATCCTTGTTGATTTACTTCGGCGGATAAAAAGCAATACCCCGCCAGTTAGGACTATGAGCATTTTCCCCGGGCGCGGTGCGTGTGTCTTTGAAAGTTGGTCCTGCGTTTCGTTTGAATTATTATTTGCCTTCAACTGCGTGTGTGTGTGTGTGTGCTCTAAATTATGCCAAGCAGGCCTTCTAGCAAATTGTTTTCAGCATTGTTGCCATAATTTGGCAGAGCGGCCGGAGTTTATTTGGCTCGGTGCGAAATTAGCATTTTAAGAGGAAAAGTTGCACTGCACCAAGCGCAAAGGAAAACAAGCGAAAACCCGCCTGCAACTCAGCCGAGCCTTGCTTCGAAACTTTGGCTCTTCGTCGGCCTCGCAATCGCGTAAGCGTGTAATCTTCTACGGCGTTGATTGCATTCTAGGCACTTCCGTAGTTTCTTCGTGTTATCTAAGCAGGCTTCATTTGCTTCCCTCCCTCGTTGAGGGGCGAAAGAGCTAGGAGACTGATTGTGAATGGTTGCAGTGCGGCAAGTTCCAAAATCCGAAAGTTGCCAAGTGCATAAAATATTCTTTTTGAAGTTGCCGTATGTTTAAAACTTTATTTGTGCAAATATTCCAGCCGTATTTTATTTAATTGAGGCAGGCTTTATAGGATTACAAAATAATAGGAGTGCCGCAAATGCAAAGTTTGTATAATAAATACTTTGATTTTACTTAAAAATTTTAACAAAACTAATAATTTCAAACTACTTAACAAGACAATCGAAAATCTGGTTATTACAGATCTGACTCGATAGTGGGAATTGATTAGAAAATTAAATGGCTTGGTCTTTATCGATGACAGGTGTGCACATTATTGCCAAGGACATTATTTCTAAGTTATAAGCCATCAACTTGAATTTCGTTGATTTTTGCTTAAATACAACGATTTTATTAAAGAATTGAATTATAAGGTTTCTGAAATTTTTTTTTCAACATTATCTAACTGTAAAATGGGGTTTATTTTGCTTTTGAAGAAGGAATCTAGTCTTCTAGTCATCACTGCCTGAAGGACTTTTAGTGCCAGTTCTGCATGTATTAACAGATTTGCATGGGTGCGTTGCTTTAAGAGATATGAAAGAATTTCTTTTGGGGATCTTTCCGCAATATCCTGCCGTTGTAGATACATATTAGCAAGGTAATGTAGTCTTGTCTTTACTAGACCATCACAGTGACACATGATGTGCTCTGCTATTTCTTTATCTTCGTTGTAGATTCTATATATGCTATACTGTAATATACCCATGGTGAACATGTGCTACGCTACAGTATTCTCTCACGAATCCCATGACCATTTGGATATGCTTTCTGCTAAGCGTTACTAGCTCGATTGTTCTCTGCTGAGAAGCTATCGAAAGACTAATGAGCACTTTACAACTATGCTAAGCTCCTTTTGAAGTTACGCCGCTGCAACGTTGGACGCTTCTTTTATGGCGTAATCGCATCGAATTTGCAACGCTGGGAAAGCGCATCTTGTAAACAACCTCAATCGCTTCCTGTTTTTCACAAATCCACACGATCCCGTGGCCAGCGCAGCAGCATGCGGAGTGCGTCTTGCAAATGTTATTGGCGAATGTGATTTGCGATTGCTCCTTTCTACTTTATGGGAGCACAAGCGTCTATTTTCGTGCCGCACTGACGTCACAGTGCAGAGTGCGTTGCCTTCGATTTGCCGCCGCTTCCACTCAGAGTTTCTGGCATCGCTGCTGCCACTCGGATTGTTAATAAACATGAGCACACGAGCAGCGTCCAACGTTCAGCGTTAGTTTGAAAAATCTTTAATTGGCGCAAATAAATAAATTCGCCTTTCCCCCCAAAATGTTCAACAATAATTCGTTTCACGAATTTGTGACGTAATTTGCTGGAACTGAATTTAAGAACATGTACATACATACGTTAAGCGAACGATCCACCATTTGCATATTTGCATAGCCAAGCATAAAGTTTTTATAGGTTCTGTCGAATTGGGTTAGTTTGCGGCGCTGTGTATGCATTTGCATATGAAGAGTCGAGTTTTCATTGAAATTGTGTATTGCTCGTATAAAAGGCATTTTAATGTGTTCTACTAATTGCTACAATTATCAAGGACTTTTGGTTATTGGGTCAGGCAGTGTTAATACACTAGGCTAACCACCACCTACGCCATGGATATCATTCAATGCAATCGCACTGGCAGCACGAGTAGAAGTTTACTTCGGGTATCATGACAATCACAATCCCAAATTGGCGAGCTAAAAAGAGTGAACCGGCCATATCAAAGCCAAACTATGAAGGTTAATCATACTATATAAGTTTATGTTTTTCGGCAGATTAAATGTTAGAAAGTTTGAAATAGTTTTTATTCGGACTGATTGACTGGTTAATCATACTTTCGAATTTTTTTGTTTGAGTAAAGGTTGCCTTGATAAGACGCTGATTTGATAGCCTTGCTAGAATAGATCATGGAAACTTTTTCTGTGAAAGTCAATTTAACTGTCACCGATCTGCTATTTGGAAAAGCAGCGAGACTATTTTTATCCCAATATTCAGAAGTAAAATTTTGTGTGAGTTTTTCTTGAACGTTTCGCTTTTATGAACTTAAGACTACACATAAAGTTGATATTACTATTTTTATTTTAGCTGATCTTCAAACATATTCAGTTTTAAGTTTCATCTGACATTTTGTCGTGCATGTACATATCTTTAATAATTCATGTATTTTTAACTGAGCAAAAAGGCACGAAGTGGTGCTCATAAAACGTTAAAGAGGCACTCATGCGGCTTTTCGACATTTTTAATTAAATTTTAAAAGGGTAAATTGCCAAAAGCGTTTCCGCTGCCGACTTTATGCAAATATTGTACAGCATCCTTTTTATTATGTAAATAAATGAAGAAAAAAGGAGAGAAGTTACGAAGCATAACAAAATTGCGGCCGAAAAATCAGAAATAAAAATGCATGCAGCTTCACTCAGCGAAAGCAACAATTACAACAGCGAGCGGCAAGAGTAGCAACAGTGGCATCAACAATTCCACCAGCAGAAGGAAGGCTCCTGTGGAGCGGTCAGTGGAAGTGGATCTGAAGTCGCCGCACCGCTCCTTCCCCTGCAACGCACAAATGCAAATGTGTTTACTGAAGCGCACGAAGGGCGGACATTTGAGATTTTAATTTCGCAGCGCTGACGGAGCGGGAGTTGGCCATCGCAGCAACTGTTGCACGCTCCTCCTCAGCGCCGCAGTGTGGCACTCAATTTAGGCAACTTCAATATTTACACTGCGCCGTTGCCTGACCGCGAGAAAGACAGCTGCACTGCAGCGCCTTTCACATTTTCCCATTTTCATTACGCATTCACGAAATTGTTGCACGTTAATCCACTTGTTTTTCTTGACGTTGCATCAACAGCGAAACCGAAAAAAGAGCAACATTTTGTCACTCAAGGATAAGAATTGCGTAGAAGTGGACCTACATTAAAAATTTTATTGCGAAAATAAAAATTTAAACAAGAAAAGCGAATAAACAGCAACACGAAAACACAAACAAAAACGCTGTGACAATTTGCAATTGCAACGTGTGAGTGTATTGCTTGCCATTAAAACGTGGGGGTGTGCGTGTGCGTGTGTGGGCCATGGCTTGCGTGCCACGACAAGTGCCATTAGTGACCTCCTGACACAGACGCAGCACGTTATTGCATTGGCCAACAGAGAGTGCCGAGGGTGGGCGGTGGGAAGACACACTGTCAACGCGAATGTGGGCCAATTGAGACCACTTTTTGCTCGTAACACTTTTAAAATGGACAAAATTGTAAGCGCATAATTTAATAAAAATATGCTTGAGAACATTAAGTCTGCTCTTGCGACTATCATGTCAGCAGCTTCGAAAAGGATGTTCATTTTCATAAAATAACTGAAATATTACCAACTCAAAAGACTGTTAATGCCATGGTAATACGAGTAAAATAGATGAATCTAAAGACAACAAAGGCCACTGGGCACAAATTTTGCTTGAATTCGATATACGACTGCATTGAACTTTTCTCTTAATTTCATAACAATTTCTGAAGTTCGTGTTAGATGCGTTCTAAGAAATCACTTTAAATATCGTAGTTGCGAAAAGATATAAAACAGAATGTTTTTGCTGTATGAAAACCGCACAACCGTCCTTCTGGAATCATGCTCTGATTTGTTAGCAATAGATTTGTTAGCGAAGCTTTCGGGAGCTATTTCGATATCGAAATCGTTATCGCAATTTAAGCCGAATGAGGGTGCAGCTAATTGTAAAAACATTCACAGCTGAGAGTGGTGTGGCCAACAGCATTGCCAGATTCCAACGTAAAAGATATGCCAATGAAGCTAACTTAAATTAGACAGAATTGGCCGCTTTTTGACAAAGTATTAAAATGTATAAAAATCCCATGAAATAAATATAGGTTAGGTTAGGTTAATCTGCCTGCCTAAGAAGGCCACGCATACACCCTGTTGGGTCCTTAGCAATACCAGTTCCGTTTAGGAGTTGTCAAAGTAGTGATCTGGCAGAATTTGGGTGTTTTTCACAAATTTCCAAAGAGGCTTAACGCCTAGTTCCGAGATCTGTTCGAGCCCTGAAAAGAATGGCGCTCCTAAACAAGTCAAACGAGTTGAAATAAATATAAAACGCTCAAGAAAAAGTAAACAGTTGGCCAAAAATCTATATTGAGGACTCGCAATCCATTCGCAGCGACATATAATTGAAATTCCTTTAATTAACATTGGAAATAACTAATTGATTGCTGTGAAAATAAACAAAATGCACCTATAATTTTTGACACCCTTGAATCTCAAAGAGAATTTCCTTAAAGCTCATATTTACTTGTTGGCCTCATGTGCACCCAGTTTATGACCGATTCTGCACATAAAAATCAGCCAAATTATTTCGATTGCCATTCGCCAGTTTTGCTGCTCGTTTATTTTTGCTTTATTATTGTGAGCAATTCCGAAATTGTTTTTCATTAGATTTTCAGTGCACGCCTGTGGAAAAGGCGCACGAATTACGAGGCAGACAGACCGATAGGTGGATGGGCGGGCGGGTGTTTAGACATGCAGATTGAGCGGAGCGAGCAGACAGATTGAGCTACGTGCTGACGGCGTCGGCGGCGTAATTTCGCGTGGAATATTTACGCGTGTATTAAGCCAAATCTCGAAGGTGCAATATTTCATGCTAGTCGCTAGCATTATGAGACGAGCATGTGTCCTGTGTAGTGATGCGACATATTTTGCTTCTGCGAATTCAATGTCACTCGTTATTTTCATTTAAATACCCGATACAACTTTGGATACTTTCTCGACACATTGGGCATTAACACTAGATAGCCCGAGCAATATAGATATAACACATACATATATCAGAAACAAAGAGCGAAGAGTGATGTAAATAAAACCATTAATAAATGCATTTTTATCATGTAGAAAATTCTCAAAATACTTAGAAATCGTATCATTATTAATAAAATTTGTTTCTAATTGAAATTAAAAGGAGTCAAAATCACTTCTTCGGGCAATCTAGTGTTAAAGAACATATTTCCATTTTCTGAAAGTTTGTTTATAAACACTTTTAATATGGCTTTTAAGTAAATCACATTTCAATTTGCGGCTGTCTGTCCACGTTTATAGCAAAGAATTTTAGACTGATGTCAGTAAGAAAAACTGAAAAGGCTATGCAAAAATCTTCTTTCGTTTTAATGAAACGTTATGTCTTTTAGAATTTCTTAGCTCTAAGGCCGACTCTCATTTCACTGCTTTTTATTGGAAATTTAATCACATAATAATTTCGAAAGAAAAACCGTTCCCTATTTCTGAAAGCACATTTCAAGGAGAACTCCAAATCGAAAGCGCTCATGGGTACTTGCTTATTTTGCAGCACTAATGCTGTGTTGCCACTTAATTTACAGCATTGCTCGCGGGACGCAGACTTCGCGGGTAATTCCGCAAACTTTGTTGGCACTTTTGGTAATTTGTGCATTTTATGCATTAATTTGCACGATTTTGATAAATCACCTTGAATTAAAATTAATTAGCGCTGAACTTAGCCAGCATCATGCTGCGTTGCACACAGAAACGAAGGTGCCGAGGCTGCGGTGGCACTGCGGCAGCACACTTCCTTGTTGCGGCGCATGTGGCAGGCGGTTATGCTGGCAGCATCAGCGGCAATTTTCGTCAAAAGTTCAGAAATTTTAAATACAAAGATTTATGGGCGGGTGTGCACTTGTCGCTCGTTCGCCAACGGAAAGTGCACATGCAACGAAAGTGAAACGTAGCGACTGTCGGCGGCGGGGGCGCGGTGCACCTCATTGAGAAAGCACTTAAAATAGATACGCACCAGCGGCAAAAACACACCGAATCGCGAAAATATCGCGCAGGCGAATAAAAAATCAAGCACAACACCGCTTGCTGACGTCAATGGCGGCTATTTTCAGCGCAAATGCGCTTTAATTGCAATAGTTTATCTCTGCTGGCCGCTCGGCGTCTCCTTCCTTGTGCAGCCGCCGCTCCCGGCCGCGCCTTGCCGCAGCGCTCGACAGCTTATTGCAGATTGCACACGGCCACCGCGAGGCAGAGTCGCTTCGGTCCGCCCTTTCGCCTTGGTCTGTTGCGCGCTCTCCTGCGGCCGCTACCGCTGCGTCTTATTTTCCATCCACTTTCTGCGGGACTTTGCTTGTAGCATTTTTAGCTTTTGGCTAAATTTAAACCAGGCGCATCTAAAAATCTGCCATCCTAAAAAGCGAAAATTGGCAAGGCGTCTTACCGTGCCGCCCATCGCCCGCGGCTGCAGCAGCGGCGCATCTTGCATTTGTCATGCTGCTGCCATTTGGCCGCATCGCATCAGCCGCAGAAATAAAAATCGCACAAATTCGCAAATAATAAAAAAGATTGACACGCATCAGCGGCCACATTCTCTACAAGCCGCCGTCTGCAGTTCATCTGCGCGTTACTCTCGCGTTTTCGAGTTCGGCAATAAACAAATGCATTTGCTGCTTTTTGCGTGCAGCTATTTTTGAAATAGTATTCTAGTTTATTTTAGCTTTCTATATTTTTGTCACACACACTCACGCACACTGTGTGTGATCTATTCAGTGCACAATATATTTTGTTATGTGACATCAATCTAAGACTCTCATGTAAACAGTTGTAAACTTTATGGGCCATTTTAAAATTCGACCATTGCCAGCCAACATTTTTATTTAAACATTTGTGACTATTCATTATTCAAAAATTGACTTTTACTGTTCTTTACTCAGCAGCGAAATTGTGTCTATTTTTCTTTTTATTTAGGAATGATATTAAAATACAGTATTCGAAATTCAACTTGTTGAATGATCTATTTGCGAGTGTCTTCTTCAGTCGCCTGACGCATTTATTTATACTAAAATCTTAAACTGCCTAAATACTACCTAAGTACATGATGCCATACGGATCTAGTATATATGTATACCTTACTTGCTACTTACAATTAACCAAGCGATAACGACCCTTTAGTAACGCTGTAAAACGCGTACCGTTCAATCGATCCTTTCTCAGAAGGATGTTGCTAACGGATGCCGGATGCATCTGCTATACCGGGAATCTCTTCGTTGTCGCTTGTTGCTGTTCCAATCTTTTATGTGCACCAACCGTCAGCGAACCATATCTACAAATATCACACTTTTTCGTTCTTTCCCTGGAAGGACGATCATTTGCCGCGGTTAGCGTAATTTGATATTTCGCGAAGGATACTGCCATTATTGCTAGGTATTTTAATAACTTAACACAACTGGAGCTTTTAAAATAATAATTCCAACTGACAGTCGCTTTTGAATCTTCCTAATAATGCAGTTTTACTATATATGTATCAAATCTGATCACTATAAATCACACTAATGACAATGTTGCCTGTGTGATCATCTTACGAACCTAATGTACGGAATTCCTTTTTTAATGGTAATCGGTTCACGCGGTCCAAGCCGTCCAGCGTCCAAAGATTGACGTTTCTATGCCATTTATAAGATTATTAGAGAATATATTTGATTTTAATAAAGGAATAAAAGATTAATACATTTCAAGTCTATGACACACAAACGCCTTGTTCGGCAGACAACGACCAACTAACTACTCGTTTATTCTCGTTCGCTTTTTAGACCTCCAGATTTTTTCCAGAGTTGCTTATACATTTTAGTTGTAGTCATTTTTGAAGCAATTTTTATGGCCTTTTTTATTTTTCTGCCACTTTTTATCGCTTCAATTTGTTTTAATTTGTTTCCAATCTGATTTAACTGGCAACACTGAACTCATTTTTCTAATAATTCTAGAATTTTAAGTGAATATTTTTGTGTAATTTATGGCATTTTAAATATTTGTTTTGCAAAGTTTTGTCAGTTTTAATGTCATTTATATCTGAGGCCTGTTTATTAGTTTCAACAGCTACTGAAATTTCTCATCTGCTACCGTGCCTCCCTTCTCAATATTGCTGACTGTGCTTCTGATGACAGTGGAAGATGTTTGCACTATGAGATTCCAGCCAGAAATCGAGTACATATGAATGAAAAAAAAATGTGGAACTTTTGAGACTCTCTCTAGAGATTGAGATCAAACCAGACCACTAATTCCATTTTTAGTCCTCAATTTAATTATATTTTACCTTCTTTAATATAAGAAATTTTAAAATGTTTATAATGTTCCTTGTTTTTAAAGCTTTTCGTTCTATCACAGAGTTGTGGCTTTTTTATATGCATGCACAAATTGAACTCCAAACATTAAACGCACATTTTTACTAACCAGTTTAATACCTTTGGATTGCAATAATCTTTTCTGCAATTACTTTTGTTAGAGCTCTTCACCGACAAGATAATCTCTCTAACATATGTTAGCTGCTTATGTATGCATGAGCTAGATAATTATCTGCAAAAACTCTACTTGCTTACTCCCCACAAGAATTATGTGAAAAATCGAAAACGAATCTACTTAAAGGATTGTAAACCCCAGTATAAGTAAGCAATTTTCACACGTCCAAGCCGGCTTAAGTGCTGCTGGCTATAGCCACACTTCCACACACACACACACACACACACAGTTTCGCACGCACACGCAGAAACGAGGATACCCTTTTTTACTCTGGTTTATGGCTTACATTTAAAAAGTGGATTATTGGCGCAAGTTCGCAATAGCTCAGATAACCCATTAAAGGGAAAACTTTTCCAGCACACATACGAAAACGATGGTCGATAGCCCGTGGCAAACAGGCATGAGCCAAGCAGAAGCCAGGCAAAGGACGAGGGAGAGCACAACACGAAAAAGTGCTAGATTTACGGAAAATATGGAATATGGAGAAATTGTATGTTAAGCGGAAAAGTTTGGTAGCAACTTTTGCTGTTATGAAATGTACTCACAGAACAGAATCACATAAATACACATGCAAAGCATGCCACAATGTTGCCACCTTATCTATGCAAATACACAGAATGGGCAAAGTTCACAGTGCCATTCGCAGTAAGTAAAGCAAAGACGTCGTGAGTGAAGGAGCAGTGAGTGCGCCTGTAGCTAGACAGAATGGACTTGCCACACAGATGAAGAGTGGCAAGTGGAAGTTGCACGCTTGAAGTAGCTTTCTTGCGCTGCGCCTTTTGGGACAAGTTTGCGCTGACTTTCAAGAATTTGCAGAATTTAAAATTTATTTCTTGGCAGATAATGTTGCCCGTCCACAAACCAAACACTGCCGCATCCACACACATACACCAACTCAAACACAAAAAGGACACGCTGAAGCCTACTCAATGAAAGGTGCTTTTGTTTGGCGGCTTTTAAGGTGTCTCACAATGGGCAGAGCCTCTTCAAGGCTCGCTCGAGCTGCAAAGTTCCAAGTGCTCCCAATTGAAGCACTGACTGACGAAGAATGGCCCAAAGAAAATTCACAATCACTGAAAATGATTGATTGTGTTTGCTTGCCTTGTTCCACCGATTCGATTCGGTTGGTCGCTCGTCCACGTCCATGTCGTCTTGCTGTTCGCCTATCTATGACCTATCCAGCAGTTTTGTGTGAAGCAAATCCTTTTATCACTTTCCAACAGCTGAAAGCGGAATTGCTGGCACTGCTGCCCATTTGTGGCAAAGGTCCTTTGCCTTACCTGAAGTTTTCGTTTCTGGTTCTTTGTTTCGGGTTTGCTTTATTTGCTTGTTTTCTCATTTCATTGTTTCCACGTTTAATGGCCCCAGAAGCGTTTTATACAAGCTTTAAGTGATTTTCATACCCCGTTAACAAATACACAGCCAACATAAATGAATCTTTCGCTCTGTTCTTTTTTGCAGTTTGTCGGTTGGGAGGAGGTGCCCAGACCAAATACACGCGCGGAGATTGTGCAGGCGATGCGTCGAATTCGTGTAAGTATGCAACAAACGACTCTTTAAGTGCCGTCATACACAAATACAATCTTACGAAATGTCGACTTTTCAATTTCACTGCTTAAAGTCATTGCTGAGGCGCACATAAATTATGGCCGCTGGCATTTTGCCAAGTTATTATAATGTCCTCGGAAGTTAAGCGCATACCTTCAGGCAGCGTCGGGAAGGGAGGGCGTGTAGCAAACCCGCATAAACTCTTTAATTTTATCAGCGCCCGCACAAGCGACTTTTTGATTCTTTCTAACCACGCTCACCGCTCCAGACTGCGCCGCAAAGCAACTGCGTCTCATTTGCTGTTAGGCACATAAATTATTGGCTCTATCAGGAGGACGCTCAGAGTGTAGCGGTGCAGAACGCACGCAAACAAACGCAACATAGATAGACCGACAGAGATACAAGGACTGTGGTGCCTACAGGAGGACACCCTGTGGGAACTGCGGGTTGACAAAAAAGATATTGAGCTAAGGTTCCGAGCTTTGGACTTCGAAATTTCCACATCTTCATTGAATTGCCTAAAATTATTAGGTTAGCAATTGATTGAAAATGTATAAAGTATGAGAAGCTATTTAAACCTTTTGATCAACGCAATAGATTATAGCAAAGCTAAAGTTTGTATCCTTCGCGAGATTTCTAAGAAAGGTTATACCGAGCAAAATCTATATGAATCACACATCATCGAAAGATTTGGGAATAAGTCAAAATAAACATTTCTTTTAGTGTTGCCGAAATCGCATTATTTAGATCTAGGAATTGCTTATCTATACAAATCGAAGAGTTGGTTCTCGATGGGTAAATGTTTTTTTTAATTTTTTTGTGCAACTTAAAGTAATAAAATATTCGACAGCCAACATAAGCGAAACGATTTGATTATTATTTCTAAAGACGTCGAGATGTTATTTAAAAAGACGTTGTTAAAAATATTCTAATGGGTTACAGATTACATTTTTGTTCGACTCTGAATGTCACAACATCTGAAACAAATTGCAATATATTTTTACACAATCAGAGAAAGATAAGGTATCAGCCAAAAGATCTGTTCAGATCTGATTAAAGTGTGGCATATATAACTTTTCCAGTAACTTACAAAAGTGTGGTTTTAGCTAATTTTTTAAATTAATTACAACAAACAGCGAAACGAATGCCTTTTCATCCTGGACCTCAAGTATGAAACAAATAAACGGAATATTGAAGTATTATAACATGGCTCGATCAGAGCATTTTTAATAGCTTACCAAATTCACCGTTTAAAATTACTTTGATGCTTCAACGAAGATTATTTTTAACGTACCCGCAGATTCGTAAGATTTGTTTACCTTTCTAGAGTAGAAGATATGGCAAGGATAGATGAGGAAACTTGGTAAAAATTTTGATATATTATTAATTATTTATACATGATGACAATAACTTTTGGAGACTTAATACTTTGAATGTCCTTTTTATAAACATGCTATTCCCAATGCTGCGTTAGACAGGAAGTTGTTGTTTGCATTCCCACTGGGCAGCAAGTAGCAAATAGCAAGTAACTTACGCCAAAATTGCGCTCACCAAGCTCCTGTGCCATATTTCATTTTCAATTTTCCCAACACCAAAATTGTTAGCAAAGGAAGCGCACTTCTGTGCTCTTCGCTATGCTTGTGCTTATGCTAGCAAATACTTATCCTGCCAGCAGCTTGGAATGCGTGCAAAAAATCAGTTTAGTAAATAATTCGGAAATGACTTCCCTGAGGTTGACAAAATTTTAAGCAACATCAGCTTTCTTGTTAGTCTCTCGGATATGCTCCCGAAATTTTCAGTCACAATTTAGGCAATTTTTTAGGCATTGTTTTCTTTCGCGTGTGCGCGTAAATATATGTGAGGATGTGCATGTGTGCTGAGCGTGGAGAGTCCTAATTTAGGATTATGGAGTTGAGTCGCGCGTCTGCAGCTGCGTCTGTTATGAAGTTGATTTAGTAGTTCGCTGTTGGGTGCTTTATTATCTGTTTACATTAAATACTTGAGGCTGAGCTGAGCTAAACGGGCTTACCTGCAGATTAAGCTTGAAATATTCAATTGTTAAACGATAAGGTAGGTAGGTAGGGACATCACTTAGGCCAGAAGGCCCATTGTGTTACCACGTGGGGTTTTCACCTACACACTTCCCATGTATGGGAGCCACTTTGTGGCTCTGGTATATTTGTCGATATATACTGGTGGCGTTTTTTCCAAGTCTGCCAGACAGCTCAGGAAGTAATGTCCCAGGAAGCGCGTTCTTGCTAGCGCTGGGCATTTGCAAAGGAGGTGTTTAACAGATTCCTCGCAGTCTTCGTCTCTGCAGCTTCTGCAGAGGACGTTGTACAGCAGTCCCAATCTGTTGGCATGTTGACCAATGAGGCAGTGTCCGTCTATGATTCCTACGACAATCCCTATGAAGGGTTTGTTTCGTAGGATCAATTTGCTGGATCTGCTCTGGTTGATCGTAGGCCAGATCTGCCTTGCTGTGTAACATGTCTGTTCGTGGAGCCATCTCGTGTTTGCTCTGTTTATGTGGTTGGTTTTTAGCATTAGTTTGCATGTGGAGAGTGGTATCCCAACTTCTTCAGTTATGTTGATTCTTTGTAGCTCTGTGCCTGCTCTCCTACAGGTTTCCTCTATGTCTTTGTGCCCAGGCACCCAGCAGAGGTGCACATTGTACTGTGCGAATATCTCGTTCAGAGATGTTAGGCAGTGAAGGGCTGTTTTAGAGCGAGGGTGTGCGCTGCGTAGAGCTTGTATTGCAGCCTGGCTGTCGGTGTAAATGGTGATGCCCCTGAGGGAGATCGCATTTGCTTTGAGCCAAGCGGCTGCCTGCCTGATGCTTGTGAGTTCGGCCTGAAAAACGCTGCAGTGGTCTGTTAAACGATTAAATAAATAATAATATTTGTATCCCTCATTCGATGTTGTGTAAAATAGTTTCTATGTGCTACTATTTAAAAGTCGAATATGGTTTCGCACCAGTCTGGGAATCGTCGATTGTTTTTCAAAAAATAAATAAATAAATATTATAATGCAAATATATTTGTTAAGCAAGTTGTGGTGTTTATTGAATCAATATGCAATTGCGCATTTGAAGTATCTATTAATCAGATATTTCAGATGCTCGCTTGTCTCGCAGAGATGTTTGTTTGTTGTTGCAAACTTACTCTTTTTGCTTCATATAGAAATAGATTTCCTCTAGGAGTAAGCCAGAACAAATTCTGTTTTACTATTCTAAAAATTTTTACGTAGATTTCCCTTAAGTCCTCGCCTTTGTGGCATAAAGAATATACAAATATTACAAGGAATACAATGAGGAATTAAAACCAAAATAATCTTTCATTCATTTTCGACGGTAAAAATGTATGTTTAAGATTTCGATGATTTGCAATAAATTTTACTCAGAAGGGTTATGCAAAATTTCACTTCATATGAATTCATATACATATTTCTAATGAGCTATAATTGATATTTAAACTTATAATATGTAAAACTTATAAAATGTATCAAAAGAATTACGTTGCCGATTTCGTCATATCAACTATATTTGGCAGAAAATCGTATGTTAGGACTTTTTATTGATCCATTATTATTTCACTTATTTCCACAAAAAGGCACATCTGAAGCCAAATGTATTCGACTCTTGCCAAATTTTCAGAATTTAACTTTTCTGATGGACTTTTATATATGTATTGAAATTGCATTATTTCTTCTTTTTTCTAAATTGAAAAGTTATTCTACTTGTGCGAGATGAATTCTTGATTGTCATGTGGGGCATCGATTTCAGGTCTTGTATATTTTTAATGTTCATTTCGCTACTGTATTTTGTAAAATAAGAAAATCGACTGCAACTCGGATGTTTTTATTATTAAGATTTTCGGCACGGCTTTCGAATTCACTTTCAAGCATTTCATGAATAACGATGCCGGACAAATTCGGAGCATTAAATTACTTGACAGTGTCCATGGAAGACAATAAATTTTCCTGTGCTATAAGGTTTTTTTATATAATTATGCGCGTCATGCGGCGCTTGAATGCCAAACACGATTCCTTCATAAATCTTGTAAATTAAGATGCCTTGAGAAATAATTTAATAACGACCCTCTTCACTAATTCATGCATTCAAATCGAAACGATGTGCACAGAATAAAATAATATAAAATGAAAATGTAGTAGAAGGGAAAACACAAGCGCCTGCACATTTGCTGCTTCACTCAAATCCGGGCAAACACACACACACACACACACACACACACACACACGCAAAGAATGAAGATGGCATGTGCTGCGCAAAGAGCTTCAGAAAACACAAAGGACTCGGCCGCTGTAGAACAAAGCCATGCAAAAGGAGTGGCAGGCAGCAGTGATTTGGGCCGACAAGCATTGATTTAACATTTGTTGCCCAGCAGAAATCATAAATCAAACTGCTGACTACTCCGCAGCGGATGCGCCGCCATGTTGTTGTCATGTCGGACAAAGGATGTTGCTCCCAGCGGCGTTTCTGCTGCTGCTGCCGCTATTGCGCCCGTCACTCGCAATGCGTTGCCACTACCAGCGCTTATTGTTAGTCTTTGGCACATACACACACATATGCACTCATTCGCACATGCCAGCAGGACATAAGTAGATGCGCAAGCAGAGGAAAGCCATTGTGTCCAAAACGGATGCTTCCACTTAGTAAGGCCCACATTAGATGCGCGCATGAATGCTGAATACTTGCATAACTGTTCTTATATGTTGGTATACACATACACATATGCAGAATATACACATGCATGTGTACACTCATAAAAATTGCACAGTAACAAAATTGCTTAATTTTTAATTTGGCGAAATGTTTCTCAAATTTCTCATCTTTTTTAGTTAAGCGCTTTGTAAAGTGTAGGCACTTAGGTAATATGTACCTACAACCGTTCTGTACATTTTAAAGCTACCATAGCTAGTAGCCATGAGGAACGGTGTATCACTGTCGCAATTGGCCCATCAGGCCGAGGTGACTAGGAGACTGCATCCCTCCTCCAACCAGAATCTAACCTATCTTAACTAATATGATAGATGAGCATGTTTAAAAATACAAAAAAAACTATTTGCTATTTATTAATTCTTATTCCAAATAATAGCTCAGCCAATTTATTAAAACAATAAATTATTCAATTAAAAGCACTAATAAAATCAACAAGCTCGTTATGATTAATTAATGGCGGCCATAAATTTCTACGTGATTGAGCTTACTTTATCACATCATTCACACATGAAATTAGTCATGAATTCAGAAATTCGTTTGTACAGTTCTATTTAAAAATTAAGTACAATTTGTGGAATTCATCGATACAGCAAATAAATAAGTAATAAAAATTCTCAAATTTTGCTGGGCCAAATTTGAGTGATTCAAATGTGTTGAAAATTATTTGAATTATTAGCAATTTTTACTAAACATATTATACAAATAAAGAAAAAAAGCAAATAGTTAATTGATTAGACACAAAACATTAGAAAGCATTTTTCAATTTAGTTTCTAAAAAAGAGAATGATTCAAAATTTGCAAAAAAGTTATCTCAAATATTTGGCTTCGATTAGTCAAAAATTTTCAATTGTTTAGTCATGCGCTTAACATAGACAAGGACTTAAGAGATATTTGTTGATATTGCAATCAAGCTAGTTTTTATAAAATTTAAAAATAATTACAAAACAATCAACTAATATCCGTTTTATAGTTCCTCATAGAAAGTCCTATATACGATCACTAAGATAAGCATTGGAACTAGGGTTTTATGTGCCAGGGTACGTAGAGACGTTTGCCCTCTCGCTCATATTGCTACATTCATTTAGATAGAACTAACTTCAGATCCATCTATCCAAGTTAGTTTACTTTTGGAAAAGTTTCTGGAAAGCTGTCGATATATGTAATATATTTTTGTGAGTGTAGAAGCCCAAAACTTCCGCTTTCTTATTTGTTGAGCAATTATGGTGGTGGCTTGTGCTTTCGGAAGCGGATATGAAGCAGGCAGGCTCTGTATGCGGATCTCAGCGGGAAAGAGCTGAATCGTACAAGTGAACTTGCAACCTTGTAGAATATGAGAACATCAAAGGTTGTCTACTTTTTTTACTTATTCTAGTACATTCAAAATGTATTACAAATTTGTTACTATACAAAGTCGGAGATTGTGCTTACAGACAATACAGTGCATAGCTCAATTTGCAGACATTTGCATATTATGTCGTTCCTTGGAGGAAGCTCCTCCGACTGAGCATATGTTACGCCGCAGATCGGACAAAGATAAGTGAATACAATAGACTTGAATATGCTTGACAGTGCCTTGACATGTGCAGGGCCAGCAACGAATGAGGTCATTGCCAATATTTTCCTACAGATAAACACACACGCACAAATCCTCCAGGCCCATGTGAACCCAGGCCATAAAAAGTTCGCCTGAACTTGAATTTTTGACCTAATCCTCTGCGGCAAAGTAAGAGTTGCGGGCGTTATTATGGCCAACGGTCATGCCGTATGTGTGCTAGTTTATTAGCTCACACACACACACACACACACACATGTATGCGTGTGTTTCTTCGCCTTATTCTTTATATTTTTACACATACTAGGCAAGGAATCGCTTTATATGCGTGAGCTCGTAAAATTTAATGAAAACGGAGGTGGGCAACTGCAGGCGCCTTTCGTAAAGCCGCTGGCGGATTTGGCCCGCGTGAATAAAGAAAATGTTTTTTGCACACGTCTGTGCACTCAATCTTGCCATTCTAAAATTGTTCGACTTTTGCACTGGCATTCCTAAATACAATACAAACATATAAATACCTCTTGAATTTTATGAGGCGGAAAATTAAATAAACCAATTTTGTAGATATATTATTGGCAATTTTGTTATTGTTGTTATTTCTGTTGCATGCCAACACACATACATATATACCATACACAAAAAAAGCACGAGTAGCAATATGAAAATAAAAGAATTCATAAAAAAAATTTTATTATTCGCACATGTCTGAGCTATCAAAGGCGCAAGCTTATTAATATATACAATATTATATATGTGCATATGCCTATGCATCTCCAGTGTGCCAGTATGTAGTGTTCTATAGGCGTATGCGTGTCATAACGGATGTCATAGTCGTTATATGAAGTCATAAAGAAATTATTAAAGACAAAAGATTACGAGTTTGAGTTGTAATAAACTCAATGAAAGTACGTCTCAATGAAGCTGTGACGAATATATCGTAAAATATTTATTGCAGCCACTTTCTTCGAATGCCCTTTCGGAATGCCAATCTTTGATATAAACGCAAATATATTAAATGTTTTTTTCGACAATCAAGGCCTAGCATTCAAGTGCATGTTGGGTCAAAATTGCATGCCTTAATTTTTGGCACATTTTTTATATGTATCATAAAAAAGGAATGCAGGAGCAATAAATTACAGCTGTCTACTCTTCCTCTTGATTAGTGAAAAAGAACCCGTTACCGGGTTACAACCTGACATAGGGCTTCTCTTCAGGCGAGCCTGCTACGCGCGTTTCTGCTTCAGTGGGAAATGCCAAGCATTGTCAGTGCCTCCGCCACTTGGTCTATCCATTGGAGGAACGTCTTCCCGCACCGTTCTCGTCATCCAACTGCCGCCTGAAATTTCTTCTTCGCTGGGGCTCCTCCGTCCATACGCAGGACATGACCCAGCCAGTGAAGCCGCTGGATTGTGATGGGACTATATCAATATCGACGTAGAGCTCGTTCGTGTTGCATTCGAATGCATTTATCGTCGCCAACGTGGATCGGGCCGAAGGTCCTGCGAACCACTTTTCTCTCAAAAGAGCCAGAGCTATCATAATTAAATGCGTAAAGCTTTAGGAAGTTCGTCTTTTGTTTGAATTTCCGCATAATTGCTTAGATGGAAAATCTTTTCTTTCCCAACCTGTGAAAAATAGTACAACATACATCAGTCTCATACATTCTTATTCGAATAAAACTGCTGTTCTTTTTTTTCAGTTAGAATAGATTGGATAGATTGAAAAATAAACTGAAAATAAAAAGTAGGATGGTTATATAATGGATGCATAAAGCATAAGAATTGGCCGATATTCTCATAAAAGTTATTCAAATGGTACATCCGCTACTGTAGGTTAGTCCAAAAAGTTGTCATCAAATGAAGGCATTTAAATACCTTAAATGGCTGTAGCTAAAGTCTTAAGAATATGATAACTAAAGTATTTCCTCTAGTTATTCATTAATTTACTTATAAATCATAATCGGAACTGTAAACATTATTTTGAACGCACTGCTTCGAAGCACTGTGAACCTTTTAATATTGAACGTGAAGCTTAAATTCTTATCAAGGAGTTGAATTGGTTGCCATTAGGACACTCTTAGAGCAATTTCCGGATGTTTTTGTGCACACGTGCTTGAATGTTTCACTTTCGCCCACAACCGCTTTAAGAGTTACATTAGCAGACATTTTTGTTTTTATTTGCGCCCGCATTCAAGACAAACACACACACACACACACACATTGCCATCGAGTTCACTTTGCTACTTGATTTCGAGGAGTGTGTGTTTCTATAAGAGTCTTTTGTGTGGTTGGCACTCAAAGAAGCACACACACGGAGTCACTTCCAGCAGCCGCTGAGAGGCAGACATACATATGTATGCACGTGTTTATGCATGTATACATATGCGTCTGTATGGAAATGTGCCTATGCATATGCCGCGCCCGAAATGTCGCGCAGTGCTGGCAAATCCAGCCAGAAGAAAGAAAATTCAGAGTCAGGAATTAATACTACGAATTTGCGTCATCTCACTCAAGGAGGAAGCTACAAAAGCGAAAAGGCGCGAAATTACAAATCCGCACTAGCTCACACACATACACACAGCAGTAAGCCGCGAGCACGCCTTCTGCCGTTTTCGCTTTTGTAGCTTCCTCCTTAAAACTTTTCAATGGCGTAATGCAGGCACGCCATGGCACGGCACATCAAGAAAAGTGGCAGTCTGCCTCCGTTCGGCACGCATCAGAAGCAGAAGCAAAACTTCGCCTACGCCGAAATCTTTTCCAAAAAAGCGGAAAGAGAAGTTGAGAGCAAAGCCGCCTTTGCGATTCCGTAGATACGGAATTGCAGAATACCATTCATACTAACTTTTGTTAATAATTTACAAAATCGATGCGGCACGTGAACATTTTGGGGGGCAGATGTTGGTGGGAGACTTTGAAACTAAAACAACAAATATTCAAAGTGTTGCAGTAATTTTGTGACGTTGTTTTGTATGCGTTGTTGTTGCTTTTACTTCTGCTGCCTGCTGACAATGTGACTATTTGTTTGTAATAAATTTAAGGCACTTTAATAAGAGCGCAAATATTTACAAAGCAGCTTAAAAGGCTTTCGATCAGAACGGGACTGAGAGGATATTCTGTGGGGGACTTTCCAAATCCTTGTGATGTGGTCGGGGGCGTAGTTGTAGGCAGTATCAAATTGCCTTGAATTTCTAAAGTAAATGCAGTGGTTTTTAGAAAACCACATACAAACTAAAATGGGTTAAATAATTTGCCATTCTGAAGCAAACGGAATGGATGAGAACTTATGTTTCTGAAGGGAAAGTTTGACAGATATTCAGCTGGGGGCCACTGACGCTAGCGCAGTTTAGTTTGAAATTTAGATTTTCTTTAAATAAATAAATATATTTAAAGTTTCTAGCATTAGAAAAAAATTCTAGAAAGGAACGAAAAACACCGTGACAGAAAGGAATAGGTGCAAATATCGTATATTTTCTATTGAGCGCAGTATTGCCACATTATAAATAATTACTGTGCTTGCATTCAAGTTAAAGGGCTCTTTCTTCCATTAATATATTCATAGCTGTGCTATAAGGTGCAGCCGATAATCGGGTGTTGTTACTAGTCATTCTTATTTGTAAAACGATGTATTCTGCTACACCGCTACACTGTATCAGTGAAAATATTCTGAAGGGAATGAGATATAGCTTATCACAAATCGAAAACTATAGAACGAGTATGAGCTTAAATTTCCTTGCTCGCTTTTTAATAACCGCTCTGCAAGCTTTTGATAAATTTGCATCATTTTACACTTACTTTGCACTTATTTTGCAACCAACCTACGGTCCAATAGAATTTATTTTATGTTTTCAGTCGTAAATTGCAGTTATTTTAAGAGACTTCTTTCTTTTACTGTCATTTAGTAATTTTTGGAACTCTTTCCAATAAGTTACTTGACGTTCTTTATTTCAATCTGTGGAAACATTTATTTATGCTATCAACCTTTGAAAGTTAATGGCTTGTTTCTCTAATTTATTCAAGACTAAAAATTAAAGTCTTAAATAAATGCTATATTATGAAGGTTTACCTTCGAAAATTTAGCTAAGGAAATAATTATTTGCATGTCTCTCGCATTAATTCAAGGTGGAAGAATATAAGGGTCCAACTATTTGGTATATTACGACAAAATCTTAAGCATAAGGGGAAAAATTTAATTTCATTTGATAGAAGTGCTTTCTTACAAACAGTTTCCAATTAAAATTTAATTAAGTGCCTTTTTTTCCAAAACTGTGGCTCGCTGTCCGCGCTGCCAAACTTTTTTAATTGCAAGCCAAACCACTCGACTTTCTGCTTTCCCCTTTCGATTGAAAGCAGACAAGATAAAATGAAAGCCTTCTCGTAAACAGTTGCCATTCATTCTTTCTGTTCTTTCTCTTTTCCTTTCAGTACGAATGCAAAGTACAGAATTTGAAAAAGCGCAAAGTTACCATCAACGTTTCGGTGAATGGAGTGCGTGTAGTGCTTAAAAAGCGCCGGAGAAAAGTGAGTATACATCGCCTGCATTTTAATTGCTGCTATTGAAAGTAAAACTTGATCAATTTTGCGCAGAAAAAAAACTGGACCAATGATCCGGAGGAAATCGAACTGCTGCACCATCCCATCTACAGAATATTCTACGTGTCGCACGATAGCAGCGATCTCAAGATATTTAGCTATATTGCGCGAGATGCCAGCACGGACACCTTCAAATGTTCGGTCTTCAAGAGTCACAAAAAGGTGAGTGGATCCAACTTAATGCAGCGTATTATGTTATATTAGTTTGAGTGAACTCGCCGACGTCATCAACTGTTGCGGCATTTGGCGTACCACTTTTGTTTTTGTAATTTTTTTGCTGTTTTGAAACTGCAAATTGAAATTGCAAAAAATATTTCCACGAACTATAAAAATACCAAAAGAGAAATGCTTGGATTTTGATATTTTCATAATTTTGGCAGACAGCCAAACCGAGTGAAAAGACTATTTTCTCCTCTCCTTTCTTCTTCTTGTCCTGTGTTGCGATATTTATTTGTGTTTTTCGCTTTCGAATTGATGTCGCTTGTGAGTAACCGTAACCGCAATCGTCGCATCTAAACATTTCCTTAGTACAGTTCACCCAACGTCGATATAGCGAACTGTAAAGGCATTTACAGGCACGTGCGTCTATTTGCATGTGTGTGCAAGAGTACGTGTGCATGTAAATGTTTTGGTACTTTAACGAATTTCGTGTACTAATGCGCACATGTGCATATGTATGTGAGCATGTGTTGGTGCACATGTGTGCGACTATCGGAGGCGAATAAACAAACCGCAACGAGCAGTTGCCATTTTCAAAATGATTTTCCTTTGCTTTAATTACACAGAATATGAATATTAGCAGCAAATATAATTAACTGCACATAAAATCATACCGTACACCACATAGTGACAGCAACAATAACAACAACAACAAAAACAACAGCACCAAAAACTAGAACCATAACAACTAAAGCGACAACCACATTTCCAAATGAAAATGCTTTTACACCCTACGTTCCACAAGTGTTTACAGGAAGTACAACTCATTTAATATTGTTCGAAATCTGATTTATTGCTAAAGTCTGAGTAAAAAATTTTACAGAATTTCAGTGCTTTGGCAAACTACACTATGAAATTCCAAATTTGAGTTCAAAAATTCAAAGGTTTTTTCGATATAATAATATTTGTGGTAAAAAGATAAAGAAGCGTATCTCAGGTTTCTTAAAAGAGAGATTTGTCATTCCTAGTCTTTGCTATAAAAAAAACCTTCATTCAATCGACCACATTAAGCCTTTTAAAAGAATTTACATATATTGTTTGCTGCAGGCACGTTTTTATTAATTAGCTCTAATTGCGTAGAAATCGATCGTGCGGTTTATGAGGTCGCAGTCGAGTGGCGGAGTGTCCTGGGTGGCTGAATAGCAGCTGAAAATTTAGAGGTAAATTTAAAAACAACGCATAATTTTTGGGGAGTTATGTTGACTTTTTCCCTTCGCTAATAGTAAATATAAAGTCGTAGATACATATTCATCTGAATCGGAGATCATAGTTCAATTGCCGTGGCTTGCAAAAAAACTACCTTAAAAAGGTTTCGGTTCAGATCAAAGCGAAACAGCCAAGATTCTTGTGCACTATGAAACAGAACGCTGTTAACATGGTCCTTAAAGTGTAGGCCTGCAATGACTGAGAGATTTCACATGTACCACCGTATTGCCACACCGTAGATCAATAACGGCATTATAAACCGGGCATGGGCCCAATGAATAATTGGTTTTTTTCGATTAAATCGGAGCTGGTAAGGATGTCGAAGCTGAGATCTTTAAGTTAAAACTGTTATGAGTTCCTTCCATTCCATTGCTCTTTCGAATTAATTTTAATTTTTATTTTGGACCCATGAAATTTCTTAAAAGAAATTTAGATTTGTTTCTTGTTGTACTAATGTTTAAGTCCTCAATAAATACAAAATACAAAGTACAAATACAAATTTAATTTGTAAGTTACGCCTTTAATATAAGCATTTTAAAGGAAGCCGATGTAAGGTATTCATAATCAGTTAAAGACCGACTGTAATTTTCAACGAGAACACTTTGTATGCTTTTGTTCTCGATGCGGTCATTACTTACGGCAACTGTCAGCTGCGTAGAAGTGTCATGGGTATGAGCCATTGACAGCAAATCCGCAAACATAAATTTTCACAAATCCCAAATTCAGTACACAACATTTTTGCACATGTTGTCCAAAGTCCAATGCACATGCGCCCTATGGACTTAGTGTTCTTTATGACAACCGAATTTTACGAGTATTTCTTTGAGCAATAGTTAAATTTGGTCGCCCCACAATTTACACAAAGTTTTAATAAAAGTTGCGCATGAGCTGCAACTTTGATATTTTCTCCTGCTTTTTGATATTTTTGCAATTTTGTGGTTTTTAAATTTGCCAGAATTAAAGGCTGTTTTTTCGTCAAGCATAATAGTCGAAACACTATTTTAACGTCGATGATTTCATTTTTCTAACAGTAGGTGATTTTTTTGTATAATAGAGAGCATTTTTTTTAGACCTGTTTTTCTGGCTCAGAGCGAATAACGTTAGAATTAGCTATTATTGTATTTTTTTTAAATCAAAGAAGATTTATATTTTCAATTGCTTTTAAGAATTATTGCATTTAGCAAAAAAATTATGACTGAATCAGCAAAATTAGTGCATAGCAGATTCGGGTTCAGTGCTTCCCCTTTAAACCTAAATCACCTTCGATATCTTCTGCACCAAAAGTGTTATAGGTCAGTGCAATATTTTGAGCTTAATACGCAAATTTTTACTTTTTCGTGAGTATATTTCATTCAAAGTGAAGATAGATATATTTCCATCTGCCTTCAGTGATGTTTATAGTACCATGAGTAGCATTAGGCTATTTAATATTTATTATTTATTATTTATTATTTATTATTTATTATTTATTATTTATTATTTATTATTTATTATTTATTATTTATTATTTATTATTTATTATTTATTATTTATTATTTATTATTTATTATTTATTATTTATTATTTATTATTTATTATTTATTATTTATTATTTATTATTTATTATTTATTATTTATTATTTATTATTTATTATTTATTATTTATTATTTATTATTTATTATTTATTATTTATTATTTATTAATTATTATATATTATTTATTATATAGTATCCTAGCACAACAAGATTTTAAATCTTATAAATGACAGTGCTAGTCATAAGCATGGTAAATAATTATAGGAGTTAATTTAGCTTAATTAAAAATTAGACATTAAAGATTGGACATTAAAAATTAAAAACTAGACAATATAAAAAAAACTACATACTTATATGTTAACAATAGGATTAATTAATTAAATAAATGTGAAATAAACTACTAAATATTTGAAATTTAAACATTTGACCCGTTTCTATAGTTTTCAAAAAGTCTGACATAAGTATATACTTTGCTCATATAGTTGCTCACATATGAAATTATAACCTGTGCAATTCTTTGAAAGATCACACCGAAGCACTCCTCATGATAGAATATGTGTGGTGCTTCAATAAAATTTCATTTTCCGCAGTTGCTGATATTTGCGACAGTAAAAGTTGTGAAATGGCAGGAAGACTTTCCTAAAATATTATAATTGTTTGCAATTTTTAATGTTAAATTTAGATAGCAATTGTAGCAGGGATACAGTCTGCTAGTTTCCGTGGCTTGAAAAACCTATTGTGATAGTTATTCATAATTTTTCAGATATTCATGAATGCGCGGGTATGAAGATATTTCCTTTAAGGATCTGTGCGCAACATGCTCTGGTTAGGTAATAAAAGGTGCTCTTTATAAGCCTTTAAATTGAAACATAATTTTTGATGTTACCAAATTGCAAGTTTCGCGCTAGCATACCCGCGGGTAATCTTAACGATCAATCGGATTCGTTGAGGCTGTGTGCGCGTGCGTCTACCATGCCCACCGTGCAGCTCAGCGTATCCAATCTATATCCGTCATGCTGCGCAACTCAAAAGGAGCAACAACTTTATGACTTCTTGTGTTGATTTCCACTTGAAGTTCATGGAAATGTTGCTGTTGCTGCAGAATTTATATGTTTTTGGAATAGGTTTAAAGAAACAATACATTAAATATTACGCATACGCCGTGGTGCATGCTCGTCGAGCCACCCCGGAATCGTGTGCGTCTGCACAGCATCTGCTTGCACCAAACACCATTCGCTACATTTACAAGCGCTAAAATTAGACAACACGTTGAAACAATGATTAATTGCATCCAGTGCGAGGACCGAAATACACAAAATGCACACACACACATATACAG
Source organism: Neria commutata (assembly GCA_963457695.1). Taxonomy (NCBI): domain Eukaryota; kingdom Metazoa; phylum Arthropoda; class Insecta; order Diptera; family Micropezidae; genus Neria; species Neria commutata. The sequence continues at coordinate 20,413,772 of OY735248.1, read as the reverse complement.
ACAGACATACACAGCAGCACGCACGCTAAGATACTCGCTCGTAAAGAGAGCAGATTGCGCTTTTGTTTACTTCCCTAAAAAAAAGTCTAAGCGTAAAAACTCGCAGCAATGACGTCATGCGACGAGTCTATAATGCGCCAAAATCATAATAATTCTAAAAGCTGCCGCCTGTGCCGAATTGATATATTTTAGGCAGCAGCCTTAAGGCAGAGCAAGCTGACGAGTGGATGAGCCGACAGCTACTGAAGTGTAGCGGATAAATTAGCGGACAAGCGCTGCAGATACTCGCGAGGGTAATGCAGCTCGCCAGATTCCAGCTGAAATTTGAGTTATTCGAGAGATTGAAGAAGAAATTGCAGCAATGCAGCGGAGCATTGTTAAAAGGAGGGAAGAGGGCGGAGCAGCAGCAGCAGTAGCAGAACAAATAGAAGGAGTGAACATGCGGCGGCCAAATGCGCTACAGCAAGACGTGCACTGGCATGGAAAGCGGGGCGTATGAGTAACCCGCAATGAGCGGACGCGTCGAAATGAGCGCATTTCCAAAGAGCAAAAAGCTTCTGCCTGAGCTTTGCGGCACAGCCCGCAAGCTGATCGCCGCCGCCGAGTAACGTGCGCGCTGAGCAGCGGCAGATCAGTGCGTAAAACACAGCGCGGCGGTTTGGTCGTGTCTCGCTGAAATAACAACACAGGCAAAAGGCCAGGCAGGAAATTTTCTGAAAATTTCATGCGATTTGCATAGAAGCGAATTGTACGACTTTCGCAAATGCATTTAAAGTGTCTTCATTAGTGCGAAAATATAAAAAATCGTTCATTACTTCAATGTGAGGTAAAACCGAGTGAAATTAAAAGCAGAAATTATAATAAACTAATCGAAAGTGAAATATTCGCAAAGAAAATTTAAGGCGTTGAGTGATATGCTGCGGTAAAATACAAGAAAAACTAACACTTTGAAATGAAAAAATATACCAAAATATCTAACAAAAAAGTACCTGCAAAAGTGCTTGTATATGCCATATAGAAGCAATGAAATAATTGTTTTTCAATACATGCCAAAGGAATCCAAACAATTTGCCATTTTTTCCGTTGAAAAAAGCAATACTCAAGCATTAAAAACACACAAAAATATGCCTTCTTGCCAATCCATCATTTTCGAAACTGCGAAGTTCGGCCGCTGGCTCTTAATAGCAACAAAAATAGCAGCAAATTAAAAAGAATTCTCTATTTTCGTGTGGAAAAATGAAGAAAACAATTTGAAAGAAAACAGAATTTTGCGAACAGATTTTGTCATGCCTTTGTTGACGCCATTAACGGCGGTCGCTAATACCACCACACACACACACATATGCAGGCAGACAGATAGGCTGATAGACAAACGCATACATGCAAAAATGTATATACTTACATGCATACACACACACACACACACACACACAGCAGCGTATAGTGTGCCATTCCGCTGGCAGGAGAAGTCATTAATTTTAATTTTAATTTTTGCAAAAAGCAAAACAAACAGCAGATCGCCGATGAGGTGAATGGGGCGCGGTATGAAGACGGTGGCAAAGTGTGGTGCGGCATTTCAGCGGCCAAAGACAGAGGAAACAGTGCCTGAAATGAATTCTATAACAGGCGAGAAATGCAAAAATGCAAAATATTCACTCACGACAAAAGAAAACGCGCTACAAAATGCCATAAGCCGCGCGAGGGATGTGAAGGGGCAGCAGCGGGCGCGAGCATTGCCACACACACACACACACAGCATAGGAAGTTTAATACAACCGCTAAGGCAGCAAATTTATTGCACTAACTCAAATAAACGATTTGTAGTTCAGGTGAAACTTTTATTTAAATTAGCTGCTAAACACGTGGTCTATAGACTACACAAAAACTGGCGTCCACGCAAACAAACGAAACGGTTTTATTTTTGGCAATTTACGGTTTTTTAATTTTCCTTTATTTTGCGTAAAAATATTTTGCATACTTTTATTATCATATCGTATAATAATTCAAATTTCATTTAACGTTGCGGCTTTCTTGTGACTATTTCAAGAATTTCACGTAAAGAAAGATATTTACTTACAATACATTATTTTGAAAATAAACAATAACTCTGTCAAATTTAAACAAAATTACTAGGGATGAGCCGCATGTATTGCTTGTGTATGCGTGTGTGCGTGTGTGCGTGTATATTGCCAGCCACTTGGAAATTTATTTTAAATTATGTTCTTTCTGCGCTTTTTTCGTGCCAAATGAAAAGCGTACAATGTACGGATTCGATTTGCACAGCTGCAGAGACACTTGAGCACAGGCACGTAGTTATTAACATGCTTCAGAAGGGGGTCAATGATTTAGCTGTAGAAGGGGGTAGCAAAGCAAATCGTATGCTTTGTAAAATGTGGAAAAAGTTGCCTGCGCTCTTTCAAGCTTATTCTAACCCCCTCAATAATGCGCTGCCGTTTATTAACTCTTAAATCAGCAATTCATAATTTCTGCTTTTATTGTCGCACATCCTGAGCAAATATTTCAAGTGCAGACACTTTGCAAATGTTCAAAACCAAAATTGCCAATTACTCGGTGAAATCAGCTGAACGCCTTCAATCAACCAGTCAGACAGTTCAAAAGCAAAAACAATCACAACAACAACAACAACAATGCCAGCGGTGCTAGAAACACAACAACGTGCGGTGCCAACAATTTTTCTTTCCACATTTTCCGGCTTTTTGAATAATAATTGCCAACATTTAGAGACGAAATTGCTTTGAAAGATCAGCCAAAGATATTCGACGTAGTAAATGCACACACCTACACACACTCGTCCATATGCAATACACTTTTACAGTAAATTTCTCATAAAACATTAATTTTAATGGCTTCTTTAAAGTTTGCGTCTGGCTTTCCGCTTTTCGAAACACAAGCACTCTTCTGAGCACACGCTCGCTGCTCCGCCCAAAAGCGAGCCGTCATTCGAAAGCGAGAAATGCTTTTTTCGAGTGTTTCAACTTGAAGCAACACGCATGAATGCTGAGTGATTGCTTGTTGTTGCTTTATGACTTGCGTTACTCAATGCAAAAAAGACGAAAACGAAACTTCTGTTTACATTTTCATGTGAAAAACGCAGAACAAAACACTTAACGCAATACAAAAGCTGTCAGTAATTATATTTCAAACACTGTCCCCCGGACACTGTGAATACTTGTTGGAAAATGCTTATTGCGTAATACTGCTTACACTTTGACCTTTAGCAATCAATCAACTTTAGTTTAAATTTTTTCAGATTTCCACTTTTTTATTAGTTCGAAAGTTTCTGTTTAATATGCATTTAAAGCAAAAGCCTTCCCAGCCTTTTCTCTCATGACGAGCGTCTCATTTTAGATTTTGCAAATCCTTTTTCAATTTCAATTGACTTGACATGAGTTTCAAGTGGACACCTTGAAATAAGAGAGTATCACTCTTCCTATAAGAAAAGATTTGAATATATGCAATATGGAAAACTATTCCCTTCCTACTTTTTGTACTTAAACTTTTGATATCTCAATATTGAACTAATAATGTCTTTCAAGCTAAAGAACATTTATACACAGAAATCGACGGTGAATTCGCCAATTTAGAGAATGTTTTCTTTGGAAGATTACTTGAAAGAAAATACAAACTAATTACGTCTTTAACTCGCCGCAGAGAGGTACAAAAACAGAGGAAACTAAATTCCGCATTTCGATTTTTAAATTATATAAAAAAACTTGGAATCCAAGGTTGCCGTTTCATGCTTGCAAATTCCTTAGAATCGAATGTCCGAGCAGCATAAACAAAGTGTCTTTAATTTGTCGATCTGAACAGATTTCTCTGTTTGTGCGAAGTGAAGTGCGTCAAATTGAAATCCTTTGTCAGCTTAGGAATTTTACCATTTTGGACTAGCTGTTACGCAAATGTTTTGCATGAATTCCGAATCATTTCATTTTCCCAACCAATTTGATCAAAATGCAAAGCAATCCTGCACAAATTTTCATTATGACTTGAGCAAAAATCTTGACACGCTGATATGAAAGTCTGCAAAGCACATGTTTCCGTGATCTAATCCCAAATTAAATATGTATGCACATCACTGCTGGGAATAGCATATGAAAATATTTCATATTTAGAAAACAGGCAGATAGCCAATTTGATGGAGAGAGCGTCATCATGACTTTGTCATGATTCGGATTTCAGTTTTTGGGTAGCTCTTCAAGTGAGCTTAACGTGCACAACTCATTTGAAAGTGAAGAATTGCTCCACTGAATAGGGTTTTAATTTGCCTAAAGTGTGCATGGCAACCATGTCAATCAACCGAACAGTGATTGACTATATGTGAATCATATATTTTGAGGCAAATTCCAATTTCATAATTAAATGCACTTGTACGGGTGTTCTTTTCTTTTTCTAGAATTTTGTTTTGGCGTCTACACAAATAAGGCGAACAAATTTGCTATACTGAGAAAAAAGCCAATTTCTGGTCTTGTCAAAAATGGCAAGCAATAGTCAATATTTCCGTGCATGCTCGTTACAACTGACAGTTGCACCTCAAAAACCACACAAATTTCATATGAATCAAATGGACTTTTTCGCTGGCTAGACTTCTGTGCCAACTGCAGACTCACTTTTCTTTTCTTTCCGTTACGAGCTCACAAAACGTTCAAGTATTTTATAAGCTTTATATTAGGTTCACATCCGGTATGTATGTCGTCAAATCTAGTAATCAATTTTTCACCCACTTCCCGACTACTTAGAGATCTGAAACTTTGCATACATGCCTAATCTAGAGCCCAATACATGAATCAATAAATTTTATGGGCGTAGGATAAGGGGCGTGGCACTTTTTTATAAACTCCAGATTTGTGTATAACTTTAGAACTACACATCACACATCAATGAAACTCGGTAGGAACTTACTACATATCCCTATCCTTCTACTGAGAAAATAAGGGGAGCACTGGATAAGGGGGCGTGGCACCCCCCATACAAACAAAATTTTTGATCTCGATTAGCTTTGGAACTAAATGTCGTGCAGCATTGAAATTTCGTATGCAGTCGCCTCTTGGATGTGTTGTCCCACTGGTAAAATTTTATGGGCGTAGGATGAGGGGGCGTGGCACCCCCCATACAAACAAAATTTTTGATCTCGATTAGCTTTGGAACTAAAGATCGTGCAGCATTGAAATTTCGTATGCAGTCGCCTCTTGGATGTGTTGTCCCACTGGTAAAATTTTATGGGCGTAGGATAAGGGGCGTGGCACTTTTTATCAACTCCAGATTTGTGTATAACTTTAGAACTAAAAATCACACATCAATGAAACTCGGTAGGAACTTACTACATATCCATATCCTTCTACTGAGAAAATAAGGGGGACTGGATAAGGGGGCGTGGCACCCCCCATACAAACAAAATTTTTGATCTCGATTAGCTTTGGAACTAAAGGTCGTGCAGTATTGAAATTTCGTATGCAGTCGCCTCTTGGATGTGTTGTCCCACTGGTAAAATTTTATGGGCGTAGGATAAGGGGGCGTGGCACCCCCCATACAAACAAAATTTTTGATCTCGATTAGCTTTGGAACTAAAGGTCGTGCAGCATTGAAATTTCGTATGCAGTCGCCTCTTGGATGTGTCGTCCCACTGGTAAAATTTTATGGGCGTAGGATAAGGGGCGTGTGTATAACTTTAGAACTACAAATCACACATCAATGAAACTCGGTAGGAACTTACTACATATCCATATCCTTCTACTGAGAAAATAAGGCGGGCACTGGATAAGGGGGCGTGGCACCGCCCATACAAACAAAATCGTTTATATAGAATAGCTTTGGAACTAAAGGTCGTGCAGCATTGAAATTTCGTATGCAGTCGCCTCTTGGATGTGTCGTTCCACTGGAAAAATTTATGGGCGTAGGACAAGGGGCGTGGCACTTTTCAAGCAACTACACACTTGGGCTTCAGTTTATAATTATAGGTACACCACACATCAATGAAAAACGATAGGAACTTACTTGCCGCGCCCTGCTGGCAAAATAGCAACAACTCACCGCGTCACAAATATGCCACGAATATTAGGGTCGATCACAGCCGTATTATTTGTTAAATTGAGGATATGACGATAGGAGACACTGTGAATACCCTAAATATTGTGTACTGCTCTGCAAGTTTTAAATTCTTTTTGTGAAAAATTTCAGAGCTCTAAAATTGAATTTATGGAAGACTAAAAAGTAGAAAATAAAATTATATAAAAAAAAACTTTTTAAAAATAAGCTTTAATTTATTTAATGTACTAAAAAGTAGAAAATAAATGGTTTTTAAGTCACCTGTATCTTACTATCAATAAAAGCTTGTGCGCTCAATATCCATATTCAAAATATCTTTCATTACTAGAATCTATTTGCAAAAAATTATTTAAATAAAATATTGTGGTAACTGTTTGACAAATATTGAACACATGAGCGCCCCAAGCTTTTATGGATAGTAAGATACAGGTGACTTAAAAACCATTTATTTTCTACTTTTTAGTACATTAAATAAATTAAAGCTTATTTTTAAAAAGTTTTTTTTATATAATTTTATTTCCATTAAATTGATCAAAAATCATAGAAATTTCAAAAATTTAATTGCAACATTTTCTGGCTTCAATATTTATGAATGCGTCAACACTTTGTGTCAATCTATACCATCATATATGCATACATAGTATGTGTGTATGCCTGCCTGCATGTTGACGGCTAAAATGGCGGAAGCTCTCTGCTGCCATTTAGACAAAGTGACGCCAGCGGCGGCCAGCCGACGTCTTTGAAGAGGTCAGTTCGGCGCGTGAGAGTGTGAGACTATGGACCGGCTTCATACGCATAGAAGTACGAAACGCCCACTTGTACGCAACGTCTGTAGGGGCGTTGTAATTACCTTGAGACTATTTCGATGCCTATGTGTGAAGATTTTGTTGTTGCTATGCGTTGGTGTCTGCTTTGTAATAATTCAAATCTAAATCAAATGTTGCAAAAGTGCTTTGGGCGGGCTCTATAGTTAATTGTACTTGCGAAACTGTCGCAATATTGCAACTGATGTCGATAATTAATCTGTGTCTTCTTATGCTGTAGGCGTGTTTGTGTGCTGATAATGGTTTAAATTTATTTATGGAGACAGTATAAATGTATTTCTAAATGGGAAAAGGAGACCGAGGGAAATTTTGTGTATTTTTCAAATGCGTTGCGGTTAGGCCTCCAATTCTAATTTCAAAAAATATGCAGGATCTTATGTAGAACAATTAAAGTAGCAATATATTAATGAATGAAAGCATTGCCTAAAATATTTTTCAAATTAAGTTTATTTGTCTGAATTTAGTTTTTGTAGCCCAAAGATTTTTGTGATTATACAGATTTTCCTTTCCATTTAAAATAACGAGAATGTAAGTAAGGGCCTTTCTATATTAAAGGCGACATAATAAACTGATAAAAAGAATATATTTTTCAAAAAATTCAAAGAATAAAAAGCTGGACCCTCCCGACTATACGAAATTCTATTCAAATTCTTTGCTTTGAAATAACTGTATTTATATTTTAATTAGTGTGTGTAACGTAGACGTTTTTCGCAACAATTTGAGCAATTTTTCTGGTGTATTAATTGTATTCATTCTTAAAAGCAATCTAAAAATATTCGTTGTTAACTGGGTTAAGTCGTACTGAAATTTAAATGTTATCTGTAAAAGTGCATTCTTCCAATCCCTTCATTGGAAAACCACTCTCATGCTTGGAAAATATATGTACAGTGATGTTTGAAATAATAGCGATAGCTTTCAAATAAATGTTTATATATTAGTGTATGCGAAGTAGACATTTTAAGCAACAACTTGAGCATATACAATAGATTTTTAGATTTTAGTAAATATTTTGAGCAACGCAGATATTGCTTCTTCCGCTTCCTTTAAGTAATTTTACCTATACATCTGAAGAAGAGGAGTAGTATAGCTTTTAATAAACTTAAACTGAACTTAATTAAATATTTAATTCGCTAAAACATCAACTCTATCGTAGAACAATCAAATAAATGCACTTGACGATTTCATTAAAGAACTAGAAAAAAGTTCATAAATTAAATTTTCCATTGCAACATTTGAGTTAGGAGGGGGCCGCCGATTAATGATATTTCAATAGCCTCTCTTTTGGCAACGAAGTCTCCATTTTGTTTATGCTTATATTTTTGCGCCTTAAGTGTCTAATGCGAAAATAAAATCGAGTAAAATAGAAGGCATTAATAATTAATTAACAACAAGTGCTACCGAAAGGCGCCTTCTGTGCCCAAGCGGTGGATCTCACTGGCGCACATACATACACACATACATGCTGCCGGAGCACAGCACTTTACGGCGTTCTTAGAAGGCGTTCCTGAATCCAAACAATTCAATTGCGTCAAGCAATATAAAAAAGCGATTTTCGCTTATAAGTCTGCCTAATAAATTCAGCGTTTCACACCGCATACGCCGACATCCCGCCGCGTTGGCGAGTTTGGCATCAGCGAAACTGAAATTTTTCGAAATGACCAAACTCTTTATTGTATTTTGCTGCTGTTTGATTATTTTTTTCATAATAAACTAAAGCGTTTGTTGCTGCCGACTTTATGTATACAATGCCGAACATCCCCCTTCCATGTGTGTGTGTGTGTGTGTGTGATTGTTTACTTTGGGCAGTGGTTTAAGCGTTAATTTCATTGACTTGTTTGCCCGGCAGTGAATTTTGGCTGCAGTGTTTATTGGTGTTGGTGGTCAATGGAGCGTCTGTCAGGGGTACCCACACAAAAGCAAACATGCAGACGGCGGCAGAGCAGCTGCAGCAACAGTTGCAGGCATGGAGCAGAGCAGCATTTCGCATTAAATTTAAACGCTGATAGCTTGTTTACCTACACGCTTGAAATTGCTGCTGCTGTTGCTGTTGCTGTCTGCAGATGCCAGAGTGTTTACGTTTTTGCTTCGCTATCAACCACTCGCCTGCGCAGTCTCTGTGTGCATATGTGAGTGTCAGTGAGCTCGTGTTGGTGCACGTGTGTGTGTGTGAGTGTGCGTTTAGCGCATGAAACTTAAGCGCGCATTGCAAAAGTTCAATCAGCATAAATTGCATTGCCGCTAACGGTTGCATTGCTCCTTCTGCCACTTCCGCCCTCGCCAGCCTGGAGGCGGTCTTTCTCATGTGGGCCTTTCTCACGCGTGGGAGTTCGCTACCAAAATGCAATAATCGCATTACTTGCCTTCGCTGTGACGGCTTGTGGCATTTTGCAAGTGTGTTGTATATGTTGTGTACATGTATGTATGTATGTATGTATGCGTGTTCGTTAAAACGATTCTTGTCGCTTTTGTTTATATTGCAGATACAAGTATTAAGAAATAAATGCTCTTTTGGTTTCAGTTCATTTTATAGCAGACAAAGATATACTTGGCATGTTTCTTTTTAAATAATTTTTATATGGCGTTAAGCGAGTTGTGCATAAATATTAAAATTTATTTGTTTACTTGTGGTATTCAGAAATTATGCGTTAAACTCGTTCAAGTCAGCGCATATCAAATATTCTGTTTTATGATTGCAATCTCAGACGGCTTTTCTACTTCCTTCCTGTCGGCGTGAGTGTGCAGAAATTAAATTAGCATTTCCTTTTTGCATTCTATTTGTGTTTATGTGTGTGTGTATTTGTATGTGTTTCCGTAAAAGGTAGAGCACCTGCTGCTGGCTGGCTGGCTGTCACAAGAGTGACGTGTCACTCTTGAAATATGTTCGTCTATGTCACATTTTCTAATTTAAATCCAAATTAAACTCTCAACTGTCAAAGGAATGCCAAAAGCCAATTTCAGAACGAAAAATCAGTGCTATTAATTTCTACTTTGAATTTGTTCACAAATGGTTTCGACATTTTTTTTAACAAAACTTCAATAGGCTTTGATTTTTGTGCTCAATATGAATTGAAACAGAACGGATTTTCTGACCGTGTCTTTCGGCAGAAGTGATTAAGAGACTCTTTCGAGTTTTGACAGAACTATTTTGCACTAAATGTTGTCTTAAAATGTCTAAAGAAAATATATTGTTCAATTTGAAGAAATTAATAACTGCACTTAAAATTCCAAGAAGATTATTACTGCTGGTCTATTTATTTTAGCTTCAGTATCTCTGCTTTGATAGCTAAAATCCAAAGCTTTTAAGCACTTCTGCAGTTCAGAAATTTAAAATGTGATTGTGAGTTAACTTTTTAATAAAAAATTTTTTTGTCTCTGGATTTGCTTGGTATCTGCTTGTTTGTTCCTGATTATACACTCCAAAAGTTCGTACAAGTAAAGCAGCTTTAAGCCTTTGAGTCGCATACACCGTTTTCGTCGACGAAAACGAAATCCCATACATTAGCTACGAAAAATGTTCAGTTGGGATTTCGTTTTCGTCAACGAAAACGGTGTATGCGACTCAAAGGCTTTAGTTGGTTTTCACGACAAAAAAAAAATAACCTATTCAAGCTGCTCACATGACTTGGCTCGTCTCCAACATGGACGTTTCAGCTGGAACAGTAATGTCGGATGCAGAAACACGAAGCTCCCGTTTCGAGGTGGTCTTTGTTTTTTCAACCATAACAATCGCAAACTTCTTGTCTAGATTAGGTATAGTAAGATATATTCTATGAAAATGGTCAGTCTCCTTATATTTTAGTAGCGGCAATAGTAAAAAAAATACACTTCTTGTAAGCTAGTAACAGACTAACCTTCTGCTATAAAAACGAAAATTCAACTCACTTGCGAAATTATTTTTTATTGCGTGCAATTTTCAGCAGGAAATCGTAAAAATTCAATTCTTTCACAAATCGAAAAATTGCGCAATTGCATATTTTCGAATATCAACAATTTCACTTCATTGACATTTTGAGCTTATGTAAATAATTCAGGCAGTTGTCAGTTCTGGGTTACCATGCCAGGGAGTCGCCTCAATATCCGTCGGCATGTATTGAAAATGTTTATTCAGCGGCATAAGTAAAATTTTTGCCAATTTCCGCACAGCAGCCAACACAAAACTTCCGAAGACCAACAAAAGCGGGCCAAATATGTGCCGCTGTTTATGCGGAAAATTGTGAAATGATTAATTAACGAGGCACGGTTGAAGGCAACTTTCAATAAATCTGTGTAAATGATGCGCGAAATTTCATAAGAAACTTTCTCGAAATACCTGCAAGGTGCAAGAGTGAACGAACTCGGCGAAGGCGTTGCGACAAAAAACAAAGCAATTTGCGAAAATTAGAGCGAAATTAATGGTTTTTTAATTGTGCATTATCGACGTGCCAATGAAAGTCAAATGTGGAACCTTCAACCAGCCGCGGCCGAGAAGCATGAGATGTGTGCGCAATTCCGATGGGCGACCATGATATAGAGCGCATAATAATCTTTGACAAGTGTAGTTAAAACAACAACAACAACAACGAAGAACAGAACCAACACAACACTTCAGTAAAAACAAATAAGTGCTATTTTAAAAGAAAGTGAAACCGCTTCGACAAAAAGAAATAGACACACACATAGCAAGAAAGCGACAACTCGTATTTTGGCAACCGCGAAGCGCCTTGAAAAGTGCATTGAATTACCCTGCCTGCTGCGACCTTCTTCGTTGGAACGTGCAAATGATGAAGCACGATAGCCTTGCCAAGGCGCTGCCGTTGGGCGGCAGCAACGCCCAGACACAGGCTGCCGCGCCCACGCCGCCCACCAAGCGCGGTCTGTGGCGGCATCGCAGCTCCTCCGAGACACCGCCCAGCAATCGCAGTCCCATTACAAAGGCCTTTGACTTTCTGCCCTGGACGCGCAGCAAGAAGCCGCAGCCAACCGCCGCGGCCATAGCAAATGCCACGGCCACCAACGCCAACAGCACAACCACCGTGGCCACACTCGCCTCCGTGCAGGACGCGAAGAAGGACGCGCTGCACTACCACCGCAACATATTCCGCAACGGCGGCGGCATCATACGCGACATACTCGGCGATAAGCTGAACAAGGATAAGGCGAACAACAACAACGAGTCGCCGAACGGACTGCAGCGGGTGAATCAGCAGCGCAGGCCGAAGCAGGTGGTGGCACGCAACAAGAGCCTTGAGCTCAGCGAGCTAATCGACTGCGTGGAGCGCGAGCTGGCAGCGGAGAAGAAGAACGGCCACTGCCGCTTCCTGGACGACACGTTCATCGAGAACATAATGCGCGTGAAGGAGGAGTACCAGCGCAGCTTGGCCGAGGAGCAGGCGCTGGACTACTACAACACATGTGGCGATGGCGAGGGTGGCGCGGCTGGAGAGGGCGGCGAGCAGAGTGTGTATCACGAGAACGGACAAGGCTATTACCACGCCGATGACGGCACTCAGCGGTATGCCAACGACTCATTGCGTAGCAGCACGCACACCAACTCAAGCGCTTCGGCCAACGGAAGTGGCAATGGAGCTGGTGGAGCGAGTGCTAATAACGGCAACACATCGCCCCGGCACATACTCTTCAACGATGAGAACACCGTGTATCTGATAAAGAAGGAGCTTCCGGTCAAACGGGAAATGGGCAAAGCCATCGACAACGGCAAGGTCGTGAAGAAATTGTCTACCAGCAGCGACAAGGAGCACAAGAACGAGCGCGGCGAGAGCGTGCTCCGGGCACGTCTCAAGTTCAAGAAATTAACGCCGGAAACGACGCCATTATCGGATCAGAAGCTGCCGCAAGTGCTGAATAACAATCAAGCGGTCTTGTTGAGTGGCGGTGGCGGCGGTGGACCTGGCGGGGCGACGCCGCAGTCAAATCAGCGCAATTATCAGACATCGAAATCCGTTAACGAGCATTACGGCAAGCGCAGCATACTACAGCGCCAGAACACCTCACCTGCCGTGCCGCATGCTCCGGTCGCCAGTCCCGAACACAGCAGGCGGCACCAGCAACTATACCAGCGCTCGGAGCAGCGCACACAAGTGCAGCGCCGGAAGTCATTAACCGACACGAGCTATGACAGTGCGCTGTATGACAACAGCAGCTCCAGCAGCATGGGCAGTGGGGGTTTGGCGGCGGCAGGAGTTGGGGGTGGCATAATTGCGGAGCGGCCCAAAACCGAAAAGCCGCGCAAGAAGCTGTCGTTCCGCGAGCCGGTTGTGCTGGAGAAGAGACGCGCGAGGCGTCGCAGCTCCCCGATGCAGCGCACAGCGGGCGCGGCTGTGGAGTTGGGCGGCAGTGGGGAGAGCCTGGCGGGCAGCAATGCACAAGCGCCTGCCAGCAACAGCCACGGCAGCAACGGCAATTGTGATAATTCAGGCAGGTTGCAAGATAATCACTACGCGAGAAACAGCAATTTGACGTCATTCGAGCCGGAGCCCGCAGCCCGCGGCTACGGGGATAGCAAAGACATGGAGGTGAGATGGCGGAGAGTTACGGTTTAGATTACGCATATATTTTTCTGCGCAAATTTGCAACTTTTTGTTATGCCTTTGATTCTAATTTGATATCAACGCAAAATATATTTACTCGGATTTTTATATTTATCGCCACTTTCTGTCCTTCTACTTGCAGTCACAAGCAATGCGCATCGTACGCACTGTGGGTCAGGCTTTCGAAGTGTGTCACAAATTCAATCTTCATAAGAATTCCCTGGATCACAATGATGAGCGTTCCGATGTCTCATCAGAGTTGCTCGATGTCGAGCGCATCTCAGAGCACCAGCTGAGCGATACGGAAGACATGTCCAAGAAAGGTGAGCGACTTGCCACAATCTAATTACAATTTGTTCGATTGCAATTATCTGTTTCTACAATATTGTTTTACATTTAGTTGGGACTGTGGGTCATTACGAAAACACTTTGCCTTTTGTCACTTTTTGGTTCAAATGGGAACTTTTAATTTTCAGCAGGTTTTTGCACGTTTTATGAAAAGAGACATATGTATATTTTTATATAAGATTCAAGCATTTTTTGCGGTACTCTTTTATATGTCTAAGGCCAATTTTTAGGATTCTTTCATACGTTTTAAATTCGTGTGCAAAATTTAATAAATTCGGTCACCATTATCAATCGCTTATTGTCTTTCGGAAAAAGAAAGAAATTTAAAATGTTCCCTCCCGCTTTTCTAATTCCAAGACCTATTCTCTGCAATTTCTATTAACTTTATGCATGTTCCTAATGTGGCGCATATGGTTGCTTTTCTCAAGGTTTGCAAGCAAGCAAAAACGATCATGACGGCATTCAAATTATTTCTTATTTCGAACAGAAAAGCATTTTTCCATATTGACTGTGAAACTGAATTAAATGCGAATTTACGAAACGTCAGCTCCATTTAATATGAACATTATTGCATGCAATATTGCGTAGTCTTGCAGTCTGTCTGCATGCCTCTGCGCACTATTTTTAGAGCTGCGAATGCCAACTTTCTAATTTTAATCTGTTTTTAATTTCATTTCAATTTAATGCATAGGAATGTATTTTTAAACTGCAAGACAATGAAATCAGCTCAAGGCCAGAGGCAAACTGAAAGCGTTTTGCCTGAACTCTTTTGCGATTTGCAATTTAAATGTCACTGCGAAATGTTAATGCGAAAGTGTCAATTAAGTCATGGTTGCATCCTTCGCATACACCGACAAACAAACGCACTATCTGTGTTAGTTTTATGTCGGCGACAAGTTAATGTCACTATGTCTTCGAGCTGAATTGGACAAGTAGCTATACTATGGATGGTGGCCGATCAAAGAAAGCTTTGCAAAAGTCATTGAATTGTATTCGTAAATGAATATCATGGACCCTTTATAAAGACTTTGACATTTTTAACAGAAACCTATACAAAATATACAGAGGGACTTTAAAGAATGTGTTCATGAAATTCTAGACTCACCGAGGTTTAAGTCGGAAATTTAGATATGACTTTTGTGACTCTCATCAGTTGAGGCAATGAAATCGGTTTTGGAAATGTTCGCTAATGTTCCCTAGGTTAATATTTCTCTTTTCAAATGAATATTTTTAATACGAAGACGTGGATTTAGCGCTGATGTCAGCAGCGGACTTTATCAAAAATGTTTCTACTTTAAGCAATAAGCTGTAAAAAATTATAAAAATTCACACTAAAAGTTACAGATGGGAAAACGCGAAATAGCTTTACGACCGTGCCCACTTTAGCAAATAGTTTTAATTACTTTTGTTAAGTGCTGTATTGCTGTTGCTATTTGGAATAAAATATTCTATCAATTTACGTTGATCTGCGAATTAATCATTTGGCTGTATATAGGCGAAAAATTAATTTCTGCCTCGTTTATATCTTTCAAACGTGTATTCTCCTTTGCACTTTGCAAAAATCGCCTTTTCATATATGTATGATTTTTGCTTGTAGAAAATAAATACAGGGCATTTCTTAATTTACTCAATTTAAAAGATTATTGTTTTAAATCCTCATCAGCGGCAGCGCTCACCCGCACTTGCCGCCAGAGGTGCACCATGGCACAGGCCAGCAACGGCCAGCAGATATTACGCAGAAGGCGAATCGGCGGCATGCCACGCCGCCAGACGGCCACACCGCACGGCAGAGTGCGCGACTGTGCTGGGCTTTCGAAATAAGTGTGTGTATTTCTGGTTAAGCAATGTTAGCCTCTTTCGAGAACAAGGTAGTGCTTGACGTCACAAAGCCGACAGCACAAACAAAAACTCAAAGCGAAACAAAAACAAATAAGCACGGTCGGAGCCAAAATTCGCGGCATTTAATCAACGACATCATTATCGCACACACTCACACACACACAGAATCATATACATGCATATGTATGTGTGCACAGCAACACACTGCACTACAAAGCGCTTGAAAATGGTGGAAAACGCGCAGAAAATTCGGAATTTAAAAACGTTTCTTTTAATTTTGACTAAAAGAGCTATTGGCACTTTGTGGAAGCACTACCATCGCACAGTGTTTCGAGTAGAACAAGCTAGAAATTTGAGAGAATGACTTTTGTCCACCTAGCTTGTTCTACTCGAAACACTGTGCATCGCCATCACATCACATCACCAACGCAGCCATAGCATCATCTCTTCCCAGCTGAAGCCAACTCTAGACCGTGTGCAGCTGCGCTGGCTGGCGTATGGGGCGTGCAATGCCCATCCACACTGCCCCCCTCCAAACCGCTTCTCGATCGCGCAGTTACACGCAATGAGTTCGCCAGCATGTCATAAAAACATCTTTGAGAACACTTCGGCTCTTTATTTATAGCAGCAAGTCACATGCACGAAAGTCAGCACAGTGACAGGCGGCGACAGACGGTCGGACGGACAAACGCATGGGCGGGCAGATGCACAGGCAGCGACATAAATTCTATATTATAGCATCACTTTATTTATTTTTAATGTTGCTCTTTGTATGCTCAAGTGTGTCAGTAGGATCGTAGCCAGGGAGTCTGTTCAGAGGGGATGTGGTCCAACAGCTCCATTTATTAAAAGACAATGGCGATTATTCAAATTATACCCATAATTTTTCGAGACACGTGATCTTTCGAATTTACTAAGATACCAGATATAACGTCTGTGTTCACAACTCATAAAAACATAAGGCGATGGGTAAATAATTTCCAACATGTTCTCTGAAGTACCACAGTTCAATGAAAATAGTCTGAATATAATTCACGTTTTTAAATTGTGAGAGTTTTACAGGTTAGGTTAGGTTAAGCTGGCTGCCTAAAAAGGCCACGCATAGACCCTGACGATGCCTGTTATATTTCTATTTATGACCAAAGAGACGATCTGTCAGATTTTAACAGTATTGAAGAGAGATTTTTCTTTAAACCATTATTATGCCGCATTTTATGCTCAGCATTAACAGAGAAACAAATTTGCATTTAGTT
This sequence comes from Neria commutata, assembly GCA_963457695.1. Lineage (NCBI taxonomy): Eukaryota > Metazoa > Arthropoda > Insecta > Diptera > Micropezidae > Neria > Neria commutata. Next base: position 20,396,918 of record OY735248.1, on the reverse strand, counting down.
GACTAATATTTATACTAGTTCCCTTTGGGAGCTCTTTTTTTTGCTACGACACTGTTTGTCTATGCATCTGTTTATATGTCTTCAGCGTGCTTTGGCTTTTGCAATTTAACGCCCGCAATTATAATTAATGAAAACCTCAGCAACAACAAGAAGCGCCTATTTCTGTCAGCTGCCACTGTACACGCTTGTCAACAGCGCCATTTTGAATGCGCTTGCCATAAGTCCAAATGGGGGCAACGCAAGCACTCACACAGTCGCACCGCTTGAACTCTGCCGTGTGAGCGACATTTATGACATATCGCCCAAACACGTCATTATGCTCCAAATGAGCTCACAAGTTTCATGAATTATGAAAATATTATTTTATTTCAGTTTAGTTTGTCACTCTCCACTTTGGACGACGGCTTTGTGTGATATTTTGCGTCAACGTTTCTAAAGTTCTTGTTTACGATTTGAGTCCCGCACATAACACGTAATAGCGTGCCACACATGCCTATTGCCAAATGTCAAAAGTGTTTGTGCAAATGGCGCTGATTGATATCAGCTGAAAGCAGTTCCCAATCTGAGCGCATCGCTTTGATGTGCGCGGCTGTTGCCGACTGACGTCTATAAATATTTCCATCAACATGTACACTGATTCATACTTGTGTTGGCTGGGCATTGTGCGTTCCGTTGGGAGGAGCACAGACAGTGAAGCACTCTTCAAGTGCCCGCTCGCAAGCTGTATTTTGGGCTGAGGGGACGTCACCACTTGGGTAGAATGACCGGCCTTCGTGCGGTCTTAGATCTTTGACATCCTAAGGGTAAACACACGCTGTCGGAGCACTGAATCCGAAACTCATGCTAATGAAGATATTCAGCGCGTTCACATGCTGTGAAAAATTTATTGGCCTTTAACGAGGCCGTTGGCTTATCAACAGGTGACAACTGTCAGCTGGCATGATAAGTGCAATGTTGACCTCCAAGCGTGGCAGCAGAGCATGATAGGCTCTTTCAACTTCCAACTTCAATTTGATTGCAAAAGCCGTTGGCTATTTCAGCAAATTTTTGAAAATTATTAAAATGATTTAGATCCTTAATGAAGGCATTATGCTACACAATGGACGCGTTTGTTTAGTCTATGTAACTTTAATATTAATAGTTCTGCTGGTTCTTTCATTTCTTTTCTACGCTCGCTTTAAAAATTGCTCCTCTGCTTTTGTTTACTTTTATTGTTTTATTCTTCAATACTAAAAGAGTGAATAACTCGATTTATTGTAGAGTACGAGTTCAATGTATAGTACGAAACTAAAACGAACTATTTAAATGCTTTTAGCCATTTTAAAGTAGTTGTGCAATTAGGAAATGCTGATGAAATTATAGTTCCGATGCACTATCAAAATCAATCGACTTTAAAGATATATACAAACTTATACGAGCAGCTTGACACAGACCATATCTAGATCATTGTTCAAATTTTGATAATTACCTTGACTCTGTTTTTGAAGCTGTACACTTTTCCGATCAAAAGTACAAACAATTTTTTTTATTATTACCTTGACTCTATGCATAAATATAGCATAGATTTCCAATGAAAATCAGAAGGTCGCTCAAGTGTCTGTACTAATTATATAGCATGCTAAAATATTTACAGCAATTAAGAATTTAATTTACATATGCAAGGCTTTTAAATTTGTGCTCGTAAATAACTTCAAATAATTTGCTCCGACATATGAAACGATTTTATAAAATTCTAGTGGTGCATACATATAAGAAAAACACCCTATCCCGCATCTAAACTATTCACCCACATGTGCAAATACTTGAGTGGCATTTAAGTAGCATATTCATGATATTTGGTGAAACAATTTGGCAATAAAAATGCTCATAAAAATATTCAATAATTGCGAGCAAGTGCAGAAATTTATTAGACATGCATTAATGTTTACAACCGCTTGCTTCGGCTTCGTGAGTAGGCGTAGGGGCGGCAGGTGCGCTGGAACGTGGCATTTATGTTTACGAGCACGTTTTCAGTTTGCAAATTTTTCAAATTTGGCCCAGCTTTCAGCAACCGCTCCGCTGCTGCTGCTGCTGTCCAGCGCAACAGCCCCGCGGCGCGGAGGTGCGAAAGTGCGCAGCGCCCCCTTCCTTCACATTACAAATGTCGATTTGGAACTAAGCGCACAAGTCAAGGCTTGCATAAATATTGGCAGCGCGAGCGCAGCTGATAAAGTTGGCAAGTGTGGATGTTGGGAAAAAATTGGGTTGCAGACAAACGCTGTCCAAACAAGCGGGCGGGCAATTAGGCAATGCGCGGGCGTGTGATATTCCAGCATCCTCACCTTGATTAGTCGCTGCCACGGACAACTAGCAACTGGCTAATGGCCCGCCGTGAAACGGCTTTTAAGATTTCTAGAATTTCGCAATATTGGATATTGAAAAGCGAAGCAATGAAAACACATTCAATTGAAATTCAACAAACTGTAATTGTGCTGCCAGCGTCGGCGCCGCCTCGCACACACGTAGGGCAGCGGCGATTGCTCAACGATTTTATGAGTTCGCCGGCAGCGGGCATGCCTTCCAAATGCCACTATATTACTATGCGAATGAAATGGGTTAAAACGACAATTAAGGAAGTTTCATTCCGGTTTTGGCCGGTTGAGTAATATGCTACATCAAAAAGAAAGTAGGCAAAATGTATCTCATGCGTAGATCATGTCAATTTGAGAGATGTTCAGAGGTATCCTTGTCATGAAATTCAAATACTTGTGTAACACCCTCTTTGGCATAGCAGTTACGTTGGCAGAAGTTTTCCCACTTCATTGCAATATTCGTGTATTAAAGGCAAACGTCCACCGCCACTACTCCACTTTCCCCCCACCCACTAAACTATGATCCTTTCTAAACCAACAAGTGCTTTGCATGTATAGGGGGCATCCTCTGAGTGTTGGTTTAAGCGAAAAAAAAACGCGCTTAACATGCTTGAGTCAGTGTTGCCACTTCAATGTAGCTCCAGTTAAGGATTTTTCAATATCTGAAGATTGTAAGACAATTAATTCAACTATCTTTTAATATTCGTATTCGTTAATACTAATTTTTTTCCATATTTGGCACATCCCTAACATGCATACGTATCTATATGAGGGTTACATAGTGGATGTATGTCAGTAGATAATTTAAGCTATATTATACCGTATTGTAGAAAGAGTATCAGTTTCTGTAGCACCGGAAAGACAAACGGACAGACTGACGTACGACTACTAAACCGCAATGAAATTAACTCGGAATATATCATTTTTATATTATACCAGCTATACATAGAAGCTTTCTTTAGAATTTTATAATTTTGACACCAACTTTATCTAGTCATAGCGTTGTAAATCCAAAATTGGTTTTATCAGTTTCAACTCTAACTTTACGCTTTCTCTGTCTTTTATTGCAGATCAATTGGCCATTTCGCCGGATTTAAGTGCGCCACAAAGACCCAATCATCTGGAACTAGTGTCACAAACAAACCTCAACATGCGGAAATCGCCAAATGTTCTGGTAAGTGAGAGGATGAGGGGAAGAAGACGGGCTTCATTACATTTATACATTACAAAAGTTCAATCAAGGGCAATTTGAGCAAGTGCCATGGAAAGCTTTAAATTCTAATTGAATCTGTGGCAGGATTGTCGGATTATTGCAGGAAATAAGATTGTGTGGGATTCCGTGGAATTGAGTGCGAAGATGTTAAATATTTACACAATTTTATTTTGTTCACCAAATAAACAAGAAATCCCTGCGTAAATAAGCTCTAACCCAAAGCCAAACCCAAACGAGCAAGCACAAAAACGGATTTGGAAATGGAAATGAAAACGAAATCAAATCGAAATGAAAACGAAAGGCGAAAAGTGAAAGTAAACACGTTACTGAGCTGTGCGTGCTTTGATGTTTTGTAGACATATCAACAAAGAGCAATAAGACAGAGAATGCGCTAGGGCAAAGCCAGAGGTGCCCAGGGGCCATAGTGCGCACGCAACCTCTGCGCCCAGCTGCCAAATTGATTTCGCGAAATTAGCGCGTTTCCAATTTAAAAATATAAGTTTTAATTAAGCTAAATTTAGACGCAATAAATGCTGAACATTTCTTTCATCGATTTTAAAAATGGACTTGCTTGAAATCCCGGCAATTTATTGTACGGACGTACATGTGTGTATCCGACTTAATGGCGCCCAAAAATAGCTTACAAATTTAAATTTAAATTTCATTTTAAACTTTTGCTACTTGTTTATAAACAATGGCCGCCGCGCAGATTGGTTTTCACAATTTAAAACATTTCTTATGATGAATCTGCACAGGTGAGAAACAGTGGCAGGCGATAGATCGCTGTGTTCCATATGGCTCAGCGCAGCGTTAGGAGCAAGTGGCAGTAGTGGCGGGCAAGGACTGCAAACACGCGCATAGCCCAGAACTGGAATAGATAAAAATAACTGCAGTTTTGTTGAATTGGAAATGGATTCGTGAAAAATATTTCATTTCTCGGCGTAAAAATTCTTAAAATGCATTTATTGGAAAATATTACCTGCAATTAAAATTGAGCACTGCAAAAGGCCGTTGATCCCCGCACATTGCCCTTTTGCAGCGCGCTGAACTCAATGGTGATAAATTATGCTTTCGCTCGACTGAATTAATCATTTAAATTAAAATTTTTCGAAAAGCAGCGCCAAAAATAAACAAGTTCTAAATTGATTCTAGGCATAATTACAAACCCGTACTCGTACCCGTGCAAATATACAACGTTTCGCTACCATATTGCAACTGAAATCAAATGCCGCATTCTGTAAATGATGATATTAATCGATCGATATATATTTGGCAGATTGTTTATTTGCATTTCCAATTCGACTTTCTGTTTGGATATTTCTGCAATGCATAAACACGTCTCTTAAGCGCAAATGATGAGCAGAAGCCGCACGCAAATGAGGCATAGGGAAAATTGGGATCTGATTGATTAGCGTGAATTACGAAATAATTATTTTCCGTTGAATTTTAATGTTGCCACGCCATTTGTCAAATTACGCTTTAAATCAATTCTGCCCACGTGCCGTGCCGATCCAATTTGATAGCCGTGTTTTTTTTTGCTTGCAGACCGACGATGATAAATCTCCCACCACTCCGTCGTCGCCCAGTCGTGAGATACTGAAGCTGAAGGATCAACTGGAGCAGCAGGCCATGCAGACGCGCCAAGCGCTAGCACAGCTGATGCTGGTGCGAGAGCAGCTCATTTCGGAGACAAATGCGCGCATCGAGGCACAGGTAAGGTTCCCTTCTTCCACACGTACATATGTAAGTGCAATATACATAGGCGCTTCCTTCAAAGGCTAAACCGTGAGCATATATGAGAACCAGGTCCCTATCTCATTAGAATAAAATATATTTTTGTAGATACATTATATTTTAATTTTTTAATCGGGTAATGAAATTGTCTGGACTAGAGGTCTGCATGAATGCATTTGGTTTGCCTGTGCACTACGGTTACTCATTTCATTGCACTCGGCGCACGAGTGAAACATTTGAATGGGTGAAACACTCACAAAACCTCTCAATACCAAAACAAATACCCACTCGTGCCATTATTTTCAAAGAGAGTAAGAGCAGCATTTGTTATCTTGCTCTATTTGCTACAGTCAAAACAAACAAAACGAATATAACAAAGCAACGCAATTGTATAGTGAGTGAAGTGGGTAAAGTGGGTGCAGTGAATGGTAAGCTGGAGAATTTTGGCGAAGCCGCTGCTGCGCGCCGGTTAGTAATGCATCGTCCGAAAGTCTTTTCTTCGGCAAATAATGTTTAAAATGACCACAATATGCATAGAAATTATAATTAATACACTAAAACGTCTTTCCATCAGAAATTCTTTAAAAATAAGCTCAGCCTCTTAATTGTGTATAGCCCCTTAAATACTCGGTGCACTCACTGCATTGCACTCAGTTTACCAAAACATTTGAATAGTGGGTAGTCTGCTTGTGAGTAATGTGCTTGCGCTTACAATTTACCCAATTGTTTTGCTATCTCATTCACTCTTAAGGCATATGTGCCTATTCAACACGTGTTTGGAAATAAGTGCACATGCGAGCGAAAGATTCAAACCCGAATGAATGTCTTGGTCGCTCTTTCAAATGCATTCATGCAGACCTCTAGTCTGGACGTCATTGAATCAGATGCACAGATCGCAAGATGTAAGTATGTATCCATAAAATTCAAGGGTTACTCAAGTAATTGGAATAATTACTTCATAGGAATTATTCCTATTTTTGGATGCGAGGTTCGATATTTGAATTTAAGTTTCAAAATAATCGATGTCAATGCTTTTTCCTGCTCAAAAGCTTCAGTTGTTATTTTTATCAATTGATACCAAGTATGGAATTTGTTACTGTCGTCACAATTTATTAACACATAATATTCGATATTGAAAATTGAAGATACATATGCACATAATGCCTTGAAAAGAACCACAACCGAGAAGCTATGTTTGAGCGTTCCTCTTGCTAGGTAGGTACATATCAATAATTCGAGGCACATGAGCTCTCCCAAATATAAAGACTTCAGTTTCCATACTTTTTATATAGAAAAGTTTGTCTTCTTAGCTTTGCAACTAATGAGTAGAATCCCAGCAAATTATAGTAGAAAATGTAACAGATATTTTTACAGATAGACCTCTGCTCTAACATAATTTGTGGCTTCAATCTATCTCAGACGATATAATATCATCATTGCCAATTACTTTAAGTCGATTGTGGACTTTTGCTTGTCTCTAACTTTCTCACCCAATCACTTTGTTAAGGTTATAGCGGGCTTAGCCTTATCTTGAGCGGAAGCGCCGTCTTCCTTTCGGTCTGCTGTTTAAAGAATATTATATAATTAAAATGTATCTTGCTTTTTATTAAAATCTTTAACATTTTTGATTTCCCGCACTAGGCACGCACACAACAACTGCTGCAGCAGAATCGCGAATTGCTCGAGCATCTGGCCTCCTTGGGCGCCTACACTGAGCAGCAGACGCCGGGCCTGACATCCGCCAACATCGGAATGGCTCCACAGGTAATGGCGTTGTTTTAATTGTTGTGTAATGTTTTTGGTCAGTTAATTTACACGTTCGGCATGCATTCAATTAAATTTTGTGAAAATGTGAATTATTTATTTTAATTTGCTGCAATTTCGCTTATGTTAAATCCTTCCTTTACCAGTTTATATTTTCCCCCCAAACCGCATGCCTTTTGATTTGATTTGCCGCCGCAAAAGCGCTTGCGTTTTCCCCACTTGATTTTGTTGCCTGTTTTCCTCCGATTCTGTTCAGTTTCCTTTGCCGCGCATCTCTTTCATTGTGTGTTGCTGCTGCTTTTGCTCGTTCGTTTCGTTTGCTGTTTTCTGTTGTGTTACACGTTTTTCGTTCGGCGTAGCGCGAAGAATTTTAAACATCTTCAAACTTTTTCCTCTTCCCGTTTTGCAAATGCGCAGTCGCAATTGCAAATGCTGCTACAGGCGACCAGCAACAACAACAACTTGGCCACGATCAATCAACAGATCAGCAACTTGGGTTCCATCAATCAGCAATTGACCTCGCTGAGCAACCAGCTCAGCGGCCTGAATCAGCAGAGTCAGAATCTGCAGAATTTCCAGAACATCAGCGCGGGCCTGCAGCAGACGCCGCCCACGCCGCAGCTAACGCAGCAGCACCAGCAACAGACACTGTCACCGCCCACGCCCTCCACGTCGATGCACCAATCGCAGCTGCATTTGAATGTGGCCGCGGCGAACACGAACGCCGGCAGCAGCAGCGGCGGAGGAACGCTCTCGAGCAGCCCCTTCCCCTCCATGAACCAGCTGCAGAACATCAGCAGCCAGCTGCAGCACATGAACGTGCAGCACTCGCAGCAGCAACAGCAGCAGGACGCGCTGTCGAAGGACCTTTTCCAAGTGAACCAGGAACTGCTGAACCGCCTGCATGCGTTGAACCTGGGCGCCGGCACCTCGACGGCGCTGGCGCTGAACGGCTCGCCACTGCCCACGGCCTCGCAGCAATCCTCTTCACCGCACAATTCCTTCTTCTTCGCCAACCCGATGTCCTGCAGCCCCTCGAACAACAACAACAATCTCAGCAACTTCAACTTCCTCGGTTCGCCCAGCCCCATCGGCAATCTGACGCCCTCGCCCATGGGCACGCTCAACCGCAACTCGTATTCGAACAGTCCCATCACGGACGAGATGCGGCTGAGCATCGACAAGAACCTGAACAGCCTCGATGAGCACCTGATGCGGCCGCTGACACACATGTCCAATGCGGCGTCCAACGGCAATATAGCCGGCTCAACTGGCACACGGGAGAACAGTCGGTCCTCCTCGACCGTGGACTCGCCCTCCTCACCGCACATGCGCAACAGCAATGAGCCGCGCTTCAACACGGTCATGCTGAAGGTCACCGATGAATCGGGCAACGTCACAAACCAGCGCAAGCTCTCGGCCACGCCCAGCTTCATCACACGCAGCACCAGCGAGAAGGTGCCCAATCGCAGCCAGATGATGAGCCAGGTGCAGCGCACTGCCTGGGCGCGACACACGACGAAATAGAAGGCGAATCATCCCAATTCTTCCAGACGTTAGCGCTCGAATATATTAATGGGCACTGATTTACTTCTAGTTCGGGAGATAGAAGTGTCTGTAAAGGAGTGAGCCAGTAGCGGAAAGAAGGTGATGGAAACCCATGCAATTACAATACAAGTGCATGAATTTAAGCTAGGGAGTATTATTTAACACATGTACTAACGTAGCAATTCAATTCAATGTTACTAAGTACTTTACAATACAATAGAATAGCAATTATAGATTATATTATATCTACGTATTTAAATTAGTTTCATTTAGATCATTTCCTCTTCCTTCCTCTTCTACTCTGTGCTCCATTCTGCTTGCAACGAAACTGCGCCACATTTGTTTTAGTCGAATATCAAAATAATTGCTTTTACAGTATTACATTAAACAATGAAGAAATATAATAGAGAACGTGCCATAGAGCTGCAAATTGGTGCAGTTACGGCAGATCCTCACAGGAGAATTGAATGGAATAAGAGGCGAGAGAGAGCAATAGAAAGTCGGTGTAGCGAATCGGAATGACACGGAGTTAAGGGTGTAAAACAAGAGTGCTGGAATCAAATAAATAAATGTGATTACTCGTATGCTGTGTTTCCAAAGCAAGAAGAAGAAGAAGCATCATTAATGAATCGTCATCATAGTCGTATACAATTGCTAAATCTAAACTACTCGTTTTTTATTTTAGTTTTATCAAAACAAGTGACATAATTTCTTCTAAAATTTTCTCGCAGATTGGTTGAAAAAATTGGCTTCTACTTATCACAAAGTCTTTGATAACATAATCTTAAAGGCGCTGCCACAAATTTTCATAAACAAAGATCGCTTCCTCTCAAAACGGTGGTATTTAAAGAGCACTTTCCCGTGGCAACGATTGCCTAAAAACTTTTAATCCGATCGATTACAAACGCTAGTCGCTTATTTGATTAGATAATTTTAATAAGAGACTGAACTTACGAGCTTTTAAAATTTGTTGTTTTCTTTAAAAAAAATTTCCAACAAAAAATAGCAAAATTAGCATCACAAAAGCTAATAGTTGTTGTTTTATTAAACATTTTAATTCCAACGTTTTATGTCGCACAGGTCCTTTCAATTATCCAATTATATCCAATAGAAGGTCTCAATATTTGAAATCTATCATATTAATAGTTTTTGAGATATCGTTGCCACGACAAGTGGTGTTAAAAAAGAAATAGCTGCAGCAGACCAATTCCTCCAATTTTTAATACTTTAAATGGAAAACTTTTTCAATTTCCTCAAAACTATTTACCTACCTATTAATGTTGCCATAAATATTCATAAAACCAAACAAGAAATGCATGTAACTCTTCTAAGTTGTTCGATTCGAACTAGGAATAAGCTCTTTAATGACTGTCGTTACAGTTAACTGTATTCATCTGTGATCAAGGATCTGTTTATCATTTAAGCGGGGAAATCATGTTTTAAATTTCCATCTTTGTTTGCATTGTAATAAATCAGTAGTGCAATCGTTTTTATCGATTCTCAACAGCAATACTCGTACAACCGATCATAGCTACCGACTAAACAAAAGTTTATGACTGACTTCCTTTCACTTCGAGCATCGATTATTCATTGATGTTCCGTTTTCAATATGGATAATCAAAGATTTATTTCTGGTTGCTCACATTGTCATATATGAAACAAAGGAAGAAAAAAAATTGCAGACATATAGAAAGTCAGCGTATATATACTTTTATGGATTCTAAAAATTTTTCTCCACTGTTAATCTAGTGCCACATACATTTACTATCAGTTGACTGTTTAACATTTGTTAAGAAGGCACCTGTTAGCTTAGACAAAGGCATTAATTAAGCAGTTAAGAAATCTGTAAAATTGTATTGTACTTCAAGTTATGTATACACCCATATTACTCTGCTGTATATTCTAAAGTATTGTACTGTAATATAAACTCATATCAATTGCTCTAGTTGTTAGCTTTTATCATACTGATTAAATAATAATAATAATTTAAAACATTTTACTTTAAGTCAAAAAGAACAAATACTAAGTCATATAAATTCGTTTAAATAAGAAATTTATACTCGTACGATTATTGAGTAAAGTGTAAGGATTAATTGAAGTTTCATTCGTGTGAAACTCGGGCCAGTGTGTTAAATCGCCGAAGCAAATATTTAAGCGTTCGAATCTCGCCTGAAAGTTGCCAAAGAAAATCGTTCTTCTAAAATTCTATAAATAGAACTTGTACTACGAGTTTTGGTTAAATGCACAATGTGCAAAAAAGGTTCAATTAGTTCACACACACATTTGTAGAAAAATGCAAAGCTAATAATTGGGCAACCAAGCACACAAGAGCAACACACACGCACACACGCGCATAATTATATAAATTAAATTTGTTAAATCGTACGAGCTTAGCTTAAGTACATCTATTTAAATTTAAAAAAATTATTTACAATTACTGTAAATTGTATCTATTGTAATTTCGAAGAGAAATTAAAAAACCTGTTTTAATAAAAATATCAAAAAGAGTGTTCAAAAACTGTTGGTATTTTTTGCTTCAGTTGAATTTGCCTTTTTTGTCGCGCAATTGCCTAATTTGTCTCTGGCGGGCTCACACACAGGCACACACTAACGCACACTCGTATCCATATGCAAAGTGTGTTCAGCAGACAGCCGAGCGACACGCACATCCACGCGCCGCACAGACAAAGGCGCGCAAATTGTGGCAAATTGTTTAATGACGGTTGGTTATAAAATTAACATTAATGAGCTTTTATTGAAATTTTTTGGGGAAAATTACATTTTAATTGCTTTGGAAGGCATGCGAGGATGTGAACACAATGGGTATTCGATGCTGCCGGAACAATGTTATAAATTGTGTGGTTTTGTAAGCAAACAAAATTCCGTTTCGCCACAGATACATGTGTACAGGCAAATTGCAACTGTTTATCATAAAATGACGTCAATGAAGCTTTTGTCTAAAATTTACAAAGTAATTTTATTGATTGTGAGTGGAATGAAGTAGAACTATTTCTGAGTTTTTGCGAACATTTTAACAACATCCGGATTCTGGACGCATTTTAAGCTCAACGAAAAATGCCAGTAATGCCAACTAGCAAGTTAGTCATAATACGATATTTTCTGCAAAACTTAGGTATTTTATTTAAAAATGTTTTCCTTTTAAAAATTTGCGTGTATTGAAATCAATAGAATACTTTCTAAGGACCACTTAAATGTTCACAAAACAGGAGCATGGCTTTATTTTAGGTAACACGCTAGCGAAATAGTTGATGGCAACTGAGATTTTTAACAGTAAATTAGTACATGGACCAACACATCATACTGAAACCGCTTTAAAAGATCTATAAAACTAATTGCTTAGCCCTATATAATTTAGAAAACATACTTTGCTGCTTGTTAAAAGGATTGTAATTCAGTCTCAGGAATCTGGAAGTATCCCAGTTGTTTCTTTCGAGCGAGTGTTATAGCAAGGCATTGCCCTCTAATATGTGTTGGGGGTTTTGAGAGTTTTTCCGAGAATACGCCTATTTGTATTTCCTCACCTGCAGTGCCCTATTAAGATTACTGTTATTATTCGCATACTGTTTTTTGAATTCAATATATTGCATTAAGTTGTATGACCCTATTAGCACTTTGGAGTCTTTTAGTTCTACATATAGTCTATAATAAACCTGTTGTCCAAAACAACAGAGGGAAACCTTTATTTGCAAACTTTTCGTAGCATTTCGTTGCCTTTGATTCCTTGGTGTCCCGGCACCATTTGTCTAGTAACGCAGACTAACGCCTTCGTTTTTTTGGGCAATCAGATACCAGGATTTTGGGAAGGGCAAAACCTCAAAATAGCCGCCTAGCTTCCGAAGGGATATGTTTTGGTTATAATAATCCCTCTTACGGATAACAGCCATAGAAAGGCATCTTCTTCTGCCTGAAAGATGCTTGTGTATTTTCCCATTGGCTCCGAATATGCTATGATGGGCCAAATATACCAGCATCTGCTCCGGCGTCAGTGAGAGACCAATCCAAAGATTTTGCATTCAGGCCCCATTCGCTGCTTGGTCGAAGCATTGCTTACAGGCAGCTACGCGCATTATAGCCGGAACATTGGGATCTGTTTGGGACCACAACAACAACTCACACTCTTACAGGAACATCTCCATCGCTAAATATTCCAAAAATATACATTGAAAAATGTTCGTGTTACGATAGAAATTGTTGGTGAAATTCATCGGAGAATATGCATAATTGGTATAAAAAAGTATATTCCACTCAACTTGGCAGAACATAGATATTCCTTTGTCACTAAAATCCGAATGGTCAGCATTACATTTCTTTACTACAACAAAACATTTACCACCAAAATCGATAATGAACAAATGACAATTTTTTATATCGACATGCTCAATTATATAGTTCTTTTATCACATCATAGCTACAAGCATGTAAATGATACACTTCAGAGAATGCTACTTTCTTTTTATTGGAAAATGCCAACAATTTTTTCAAATAAAGTGCAATATTTATTTTACTGAAATAAATTGAAGAGAATTCGCATAAGTTAATAACTGAAGTATACATTTTTCTTTTGATTAAATTGAGCATCTTTTTGTAGAATCCCATTTAGAGTGTGGCTCACTGTACTTAAGTGCCAATTAGGCTGGTCATTATGGTAACAAATGTGTAAAGGTCGTGCCTGCTAATGGAAAAAAATGTCTGCACCAACACTTACAAAATAATCACTTCTAAGGGTGAGTGCCTGTGTCGCTCCCAGGAAGCATTTAACATAAGCGAAATCGCGGCCAGTCAAGAAGCAAAAATGCAGCAGACTCTTATCACTTCCATAAACTTGGTCCGCTAGGGTTCATAAATTTTAAATTAATTGTCGCCTTATTTTATGGTGTGTCATATCTGCAAACGACACTCCGCCCGATCACATGTTTCATATCCTTTTATGCTGTTTGCCCATTGCTTATTTTTGATTTTCCCTTTTTTGTTCTTTTTGTGTATCCCTTCCACGCGCAGCTATCTTCAACGGCGAAAGTGGCGCGCTGGTTTCAGCAACTGCCCTGGAACACTGCATCTTTGTCGCGCCCGGAGAGCGGCTTCGTCTCGGGCGATTCACGCTCCGAAAAATACCACGAGGATCATAACTTCTACGCCAAGGAGGACGATGATTTATGCGATGAGTTTCTGCTGGTCGAGGGCAGCAGCACCATTTGGACGAAATTGAGTGCTAAAAAGCGACGCAAATTGCTCGGTCTGCGTCTGGGCAAAGTGACAACATTTTAGGAATTGAATTGCTGGCGAGGGAATTGCGCACGAAATGGCGAAGGCGTGCACAAGGAAATGAGAATAGAAGAAATTATGCCCAAGTGACAGGTTTAGCTGCTGTGAAGTGGAGTGATGGCAACGTTTACGAGCTTTAAATGTTGACGACAAGTGCGCGAATAAAACTGATAGGATGTCTTTTATAAAAGCATAATGAAGTATGCAGTAATCCCTCGATTTGTGTGTTAAAACATGCTCACCTATTTCTTATCTTTTTCGGACTGACGTCTGTAAGAAGTTGATTTCGCTTGTTTCCGAGCACTTCATCACATAAATTGAGGTATTGCTGTAGATTTTAATGTGTGCTCCAAAGCGACTGCAATGAGTTTAAAAACGCGCGATATAACAGCTAGCGATTTTTGTGCGTTTTGAGCGCGTTCTTTGACGCGACAAAGTTCAATGAAGTGGATTTGGAAAAGCTTGGAACTTACTGCGTTTAGCATAGGTTTCAAAAGATACTACCACGATAATTGGCAGTGTATTTATTCAGTTTTTCAGTCGTTCTTTTTTTTACCGTGGGATGCATTTTTGGTTGCACTTTCTGTTGGCAAGATTTGGTAAAAAGATTATAATAAGAAATATTAACATTGCAAGACGAAAATCGTCAATATTTTTTGCTTGTTGAAGTTGCAATTAAGTTTCGTTTTACTTTTAACGTATTTTTTTGTAGTCTCTAGCAATGTCTCTACAATTGTGTATGGAACGAGTAGAAGGCTCAAGAAAGTAATTTCATGATTTTCCTGACTGAGCGGCAGTAGCGCGTTTAAAAACGCGCGCAAAATTACTGAAGCGGTTTTCATGCAACTTCATGCTGATATCTCATGCGTAAAGTAAGGTCAGTAAGACAGCTCTCTACTCTTGTGTAGCAGCAAAGAGGGCGTATCACGGTACGGATGAAAAAAAGGTTCATATCGGTTGACACGCTGACTGATATCTTCTAATAAAACTTAAGTTAATTACAAATTAGCGCAACTTTGAATAATTTAAGCTAAGTAAATGTGACATTACTATAGGAATTTTTTACTCTTTAAATGTAGTCCTAATAAAAGGACGAAATATACTTTAGTGCAATGCCATGTTTAGTTCGTAGTAAGAATTATAGGTTTGCATTGGTATCTTTTTCTGCTTAAGCATGAGCCAATTCACTTAACTCCTGCTTGTCTGCCAGTGGTCTCACATTCATGCAGCACTCATACGCCGTGTGGCCTCCTGGACGCCAGCATAAAACGATAACTGGAAAATTCTACCGAATGAACGACAAACCCGATTCAATTTAATAATTCATGTTTAAGGCAGCCAGCTTACCTTTCCCGTTTTCCCTCTTTTCGTACATAGCGAAAAGCGAGTTGAAAGCGCCGACAAGCATGGCAGCAAGGCATATTAATTCTTCACAGCTTGAAGCGAAGTTGAATGCTACTTTATCAGCAGCACCTCAAGTGCTACACAAACTTTGAAGGCCGCTTCCTAGCTATTTGCATAAGAAATAATAATTCCAAGCGCAGTCTTGAGTAGCTTACGTAAAAGGACGTTCAAGGATATTACATGATAGTATTATAAGTAAATTGTAAGCATAGAACAATTGCGTGTGCGCACGTTCTCCAGCTGTAAGCGATCAAACACATACATATACACACACATCAACATACATACATCATATATACACAAAAGGCAGTCATTAGCATTTGTATGTATTTTTTTGCACTTCATGTCATTTTATATCAATTCATTTGTAGTTCTTCGGCAAGTCAAGAAGACAGTTATTTAATATCTCTAATTTATTCTATTTTATATTTCATTCTCATTTTCGTTGCATTTACGAAGCATACTTGCGAGATTTCGGAGTATTTATACGACCCCATTTGAAATTGTTTTAGCACAATGTAATTTTTGAGACTGAAACATTGAAATCCATTTTAAAATACAAAAGATACACGAGGCACGGACAATTTCTTTCATAAGACACACATACACACACAAATTCACTAAGAAACATCACATTCCAAATTTTAGCAATTATCTTAACGATTTTAATCTATTTCTTTAACTACACTTAAGTTAAATGCATTAAAGCTTAGTTTGTAGCTTGATTTTATGCAAAAATAGAAGTTATTTTGAATAAATAAAATTTAAGTATAATTATATATAAATCTTAATAGCTGTTGTCATTTTCAGTTAAACAAGGAACAAGGCAAATAATTCGTAATTGCATCGTTTTTAGGTAATAACTATGAGAAAATCCTAAGTATTTCTTATGATAAATGAACTTCATTAAGAACGAATCAGGACGAGTTTTGTCCGAGTATTGAATGCCTTAATAACAGTTCTTGAATATTCTATTACAAATCATATTATTTTACTACTTATTGTTCAAAGCAAACTTCAAGAATCCGAAAGTGCATCAAAAAGTTTAAGAAAAAATCGAGAGAACTTAAGGAATTTCGACTAGAGGTAAGAGTCAGATAAGTAAGTAAGTATATCTGGAACATTAATACGATTCCTGATTGAAAACTTTTCTGAATGTGGATATCATATCAGAAAAATTTCAATCTACGTCTGTATCAGACACACATACACACACTGTGAAAATGGAGCAGAAGCATATTGTTCTAGCCATCTGCAAAGCTTCACAAAGGTGATCCAGGCTGACTATCAGCACTTAACACAATATTGGTAGAAAACAAAGGATCTCCTACGGTGTTGACATATGTACGAGTACATACACTGGTTGGTTAAAGAGGCCACATACAGATCCTGATGGGTCCTTGGCGAAGTGTTGGCTGAGAATTATGTAGATTTAAGTTATAGCTTGTCCAACAAACTTCGGCTTCTGACTTTCAACTTAAAAAAAGCTAAGTACAATTGGAACTTCGATTTAGTCGGTCTCCTATCTTATATATAAAACGCAGAGTGACTAAAAAGCGTCTGCCTGTCCACTGACTTTAGACGAACGAAAGCAGTGCCCTGTGTAGCCCAGTGGGTAGAGCCGCGCGCTTGCACTTGGCAGGTCATGGGTTCGAATCCCACAGGTTTCAAATTTTTTTAATTTTTTTTTTTTTTACTTTGGTTTGCCTTTTATTGTTGCTAATTGTTTTACTAGCGGTCGTGTATACAGGCACACACGACAGGTGGCCCCACTTGTTCTTTCATATTCGGTTCGTATTTTCCTGATTGTTTCGTTGCACGTAAAAATTGGTTTTGAGCAGTTTCGTTAAAGCGAAAAGTATGGTACTTAACTAAGTATTGTACTTATAAATGCAATAAGCATTCCATACTGTAGTTTTGTATCAAATTACTTATGTACTACAAAAAAGTTCTCAATGACATTTATAACACTGTCAAGTTACAACGTGCCAACTTTATACATTCTGTTTAGTCCTGACAGCCCTAGCTCCTTTGGTGTAAAGCGCTGAATTAGCGGCAAGCCGAATGTGAGGCAAAACAAACACAAAAAGAGTTAGGGTCGGACTTGTATTTTAAGCTGCTGGTCGGCCACTTAACTTTTGGCGATGAAGCAGGTAAGATCTACTTTTACTATTTGACTTGTGCTTTAACTTGTGCTACGCCATTTTGTGGCACATAGCTTTTGAATTCTCTATAACTTGACCTTTATAATACTTTTGGAATTTATTAGCTTTTTCTAATAAAATACTGCGGTGCCCACGGCGGTCGTGGCACCGCTTTCTCACTTACTCTGTTTCTTTTATTTTATGCAACGAGAATTTTCTGCATACAGACTCCACTGACGGCCGAATCCGGAAACAGCTTTTTGAGCCCTTGCATTGGGCAACTAATTGACGGCTACCACCGGCAATACAGCGCGCCTACGGGCGCGAACATGGTCCTTCGAGCCGGATTCGGCGTCAGTGGGTGTCAGGAGAAGTCAGTTCTGCAGGAAAGCCATTGGTTTGAACAACAACCGCAGCTGCTGTGACCGGCCGAGCATTACATACAACTCCAAAGATAGCAGCGAGAGCGGGAGTTGTCACGGCACCAAAGTGATTAACGGGCAGAGCAGTCAAAGAACAGGATACAATCTCCGGACCAATTAGAAAGCACTTGCGCGTTACTAGTAGCACGAATTTTCACGGAGGGCTTTATAAAAGAGGTGCGTATAGTGATTACGTCATATGACCTGAGAGCGCACTTGGTGGCGCACAAAGAAAGTGCATATTCTCGGTTGCGTTCGGTTTTTTTTCTTGTAATTTGTCTTCGGCTTCTCGCCATTTCGATAGCTCGGTGTTGTTGCGCGGATCATGGTTTTTGTTAACGTTGCTAATTTTAGGGTCGTTGCCCTCGTACTTCACGGTCACCTTAACTTTTGTCATTTCTGTCACCGAAATAAACATTAGCGAAGTTGTTGCTTGTCCGGGTCAGAAAACAGGGTGACTCAAAGGACAACGAAAACATGACGAAAGGCTAAGGTGACTGTACACATATGTAGTTTATGTTTGTAAAAGGGAAAAATCCGAATGCGGTTATTCGGTTAAACACATAAAATCTTGCGGTGGTGTTAATTAATATTTAAAGTCAAATTTTTCTTATTTTTTGAGCGTCTGCATATGTGCAGTTTTTCATTTTTCGATGTTTTGAAACATACAAGTTTGCGTTCTTCCCAGTCTTTGGGAGTTTTGTCGGTTTTCCATCAGTTTGTTTGTGAATAGGACAGGCAAACGCCTTAAGTTGTTGTTTGCCCCCTGTATAGGTACAGGGCGTCTCTTACGTAGTAGGGCAAACTCGTCTCAACTTAGGGCATTTACACATGCACATACTGCTGTGCCGGTTGTGTAAAAGAGGGAAACCATACTTCCGTTCATTTCACTGGATGCCGTTAATTTTTCGCACCCCTTTCAGTTTTCTGTTGATAGAGCAGGTGAGTTTATGAACTCTAAAATATTCTTGAGCTATTTATGGGTCTTTGTATATCTCTGTGTGCTTGCGCCATTGCGTAAGTGAGATGGACCTTTGCTCTTTTATATGCCTGTTTGGATAGGTGAATAAAAATGAAAGAAAAACCAGATTGGTGGCAGGTGAGTTAGGGAACTCTAATATATTTCTGTGCTATTATTAGGTCTTTGTATATCTCTATGTATTTGCGCCATTGCGTAAGTGAGATGGACCTTTGCATTTTTATATGCCTGTTTGGAAAGAAACACCAGAAGTTGGTTTTAATTTTTGTGCGATAATTTGTATATCCATCAAATTACGGCGTCAGTGAAAGATAATTTGCAATCGACTTAAGTTTCATTTTAATTCGCAACAAAATTTTGATAGTGTGACCACCCCCTTTTTCCCTCTTTGTACATTTCAAAGGGCTCAGTGTTCCATGCCCACTACGTTCCACAATGACAAGGAACAAAAGCACTTTTGTTTACATTTCTTTCTAATCTGTATTTTTGCGGACGGACGTGTCCAAGTTTAATTTATAAAGGAAAAAGTGTATCGACGGCTAAAAACCGAGCCGTCGCAACGTGGGAACAGCGAAGTAGCACCAAAAGGCCAGTGCACGAGACCAGGATTTGTTGGTCGCTCCACAAACCCAAAAACGGCAGGGAGAAAGAGCTGCCGCAACGTTGGATCAATTCCGCACCACACAAAGCTGCGCGAGGCTTAACTCCTTCTCAAAGAGTTGGAAGCGGGTGAGCCCTTTCCATTTCGTTTTATGTACATGTGTCTATATTTTGCGGCCTTTCGTCCTAACGAGTGCGTAGCAAATTGTGAGTGCGGTCTCTAATTCAAGCAAGAATAATTTGAATAAAGAAAATTCGCAAAAAATCGCATATCACAAATTGCAGGAAAGAATCGCACAGTATTTGCAGACCAGCAAAAACTCAATGCAGCGTCCGCCGGTATGGCGAGAACGAGCTCAATACGGAGCAAAATTACATATTTTCGACTGGGTGCATTGGAAACTGAAGGAAATGGTCAGCAGGCATTCGTTGCAATTTTTATATACAATATTTTTGTGTCAATTTATTTTTTGTGTGGTAAAGCAGCTGCAATTAGAGACCACGTTAATTTTATGTCATTATTTTTTCTTTGTGGTCTTTATAGTAGGGTCCATGAGCAGCTTTCATTGGGTGTGGCCGGGTCGCCAACCCATTCGCTTTGTAGATTCTGCCGTGCTGGGAACATCGAGGAGTGACTGCGAGCCACGCTATCGCCCTGGACGGTGATTTGCCTTTCACCTCATCATCTACAGCATCGCTGCTCCAACTTTGCACATGGCTGGTACTGCGCGGCTCGACAGCCAAGCATGAAGGGACGAAGAAAGATATCCTTCCGGCAACTTCTGAGCGCTAATCCTTTGGACCTCGACCTCGTCCGTCGGGGCCAAGAAATCAAGACGTTTGCCTAAGTTCGCTACATGGAGTGAATTGCCCGATGAAAACAGCGATGGACCTCGACCTCGTCCGTCGGGGCTATCGATCCAGTCATCTGCCCGATGAAGACAGCGATGGACCTCGACCTCGTCCGTCGGGGCCATCGATCCAGCCAGCTTCAATCGATGAAGACAGCGATGGACCTCGACCTCGTCCGTCGGGGCCATCAATCCAGCCAGCGAAAATCCACGAGGCGGCCGAAGCTCGACCTCGTCCGTCGTGCACGGCTCCCACTCGTACCCGCCCGCTCCTATGCCAGGAGACATTTTATTCGCCCGCGGATAATTTTACACTTCTCTGCATTTGTATTGAAGTTTTATTTTGGAATTGGAAGTAAATATCTCCTCTTAATTATGTATATTCTGTGAATTGTATAGCATGTTCGTTGCACTAATGTTGCAAGGTGGGCGGCATGTTTAGTCCTGACAGCCCTAGCTCCTTTGGTGTAAAGCGCTGAATTAGCGGCAAGCCGAATGTGAGGCAAAACAAACACAAAAAGAGTTAGGGTCGGACTTGTATTTTAAGCTGCTGGTCGGCCACTTAACTTTTGGCGATCAAGCAGGTAAGATCTACTTTTACTATTTGACTTGTGCTTTAACTTGTGCTACGCCATTTTGTGGCACATAGCTTTTGAATTCTCTATAACTTGACCTTTATAATACTTTTGGAATTTATTAGCTTTTTCTAATAAAATACTGCGGTGCCCACGGCGGTCGTGGCACCGCTTTCTCACTTACTCTGTTTCTTTTATTTTATGCAACGAGAATTTTCTGCATACAGACTCCACTGACGGCCGAATCCGGAAACAGCTTTTTGAGCCCTTGCATTGGGCAACTAATTGACGGCTACCACCGGCAATACAGCGCGCCTACGGGCGCGAACACATTCCATGTAGTATAATTGTGGAAACCAAATATTCACTGCTATAAAATACATTCAAATTCATGCTGTTTGTGAACATTATCTTTGAATTTATTGAATGAAGAACTCATGTTGTGCAATGTTGTAGTCAATTATGAACGAAAAAATGCAACCGCACAATAACTGCAAGCATTGAACAACAACAAGAACAACATCGAAATAACATCCTCCTCCCTTATATCACTACCGTCCACAGCAGTCGTAAAGCGTTATTGGCATCCACGCTGTGAGTTGAGCGTCGAGCAGCGCCTTGCTAGGGTGCAAAATTTTACAACAGTTTTATGCACTTGATTATTACGAAACTGCAATACCGACACGCTATATTTACACACACACAAGCAAATGCAAAATGCCCTTTCGTGCACTGGGACACATACACGCACACACACACACTCGCAGTAGAGACAATATAATACAACTTTGTTCAGGGATAATGGACTCATTGAGCCAAACTGTTGGCACACTCCTTCAAATGACTTAGTATGTGTATTCGTTTCTGTAAATGTATGAGAGTGTGTGGGAGAACTTACTCGTATGTAGTAAATTTTTATTTCGTTTCATTAAGTGTGCCTGTGTTGCCAATTTGCATTTTTATGCACTCTCCCGCTAGGATCATCTCTAATTATTGTTGTAGTGTCGATTTAATTTGTTGCTTAACACTTACAAATGCCTGTACAAGGCGTGCTAATTGCTACAATTTAATCTTAATTAATACAGGTATTTACTTCAACACTAACAGCACGTTTCAGTGCCTGTCCCTCATATTCGGCACATATCCGTGTCGGATGCACCCATCTTCATCAGGTGGTATCGAAGGCAACGCAACAAGAATAAATATTTAGATTCTTATTAATTCTAATTATCCTAATTATTCTGTTAGTTACTCATAAATACTAGTTTTATTATTGTAATTGTATTAAGTTTTCAAATGGATGAGCGGTGCGGCAAATTGTTAGCGGAACCATTAAGGATTTAAAAATGGATGCAAAATCAAAACAAGAGAGTACTTTTCGCATGTATTAATAAAAAATCTTATCTACTTTGATGTCGATATCTAAATCGTCATCATTGTTTTAATTTTCATAAATTTTGCGAAAAACAACTTGCCAAAAAAATTTAATTCCATCAGTATTATTACTATTGTACTTAATTGATAGAAAGTACCTTAAACCGGTTTTAGGCGGTTTTGTAGATAGGCTCCTTGTCTCCTCAAGAGATTCACCGTATCCTCATTTGTTGACTGAGCTAAAAGGTCCAACTGTTGGCAAGAGTGATCCACCGAGTCATCTACAGGCTGTTGTCATTATTGGTGCTTATTGTGTCAAAACAGACGAAGTCCTTGACCACTTGGCTTGGTGCTTCGTTTCGCCATCATGCAGCGTTAAGCTCACTCGACCCGATATTCCCTAAGTATGCATACATATACACACATACATAGACATACTTAGCGAAAAATTAGGGAATAAACAAAATTGGATTCGAAAATGTACAAAAAATGCGCTAATATTTTCAAAAAAATTCTGAATAAATTCTACTTCCATATAAGATTGACTAAAATTTTGTGATTTACAGGTAAAAATGTTGTTGTATTTTCTCATATAACGAACACAGCGCAATGGCTGCGGATTCTCCTACTTCCAACACTCCTTTTTATGCTGTTTATGCTAAGCCAAGTAATCTTGATGGACACAAGCACGACAGACGCATCAACGGAGTTGGGCTGTTTGTTGTATTTAAGGATTGTTGATGCATACTTGCATGTCGAAAATGAAAAAAGGCGTAGATAATGTTGAAATTAGGGCGGTCAGTCTCGACATACTTTTATAATTCCCGTATTTTCGGGATCGGGATTTTACATACGCATCGCATTTTTGTCATTTAATTACTTGTACTGTTAAATTTGTTGGTAATTGTAAAAAATTTGTTATCAAACCAATTGAAATATATGTAATATTTTATGCAAACCATATTATTTACGAAATCCTGTAATATTTTGTCAGCAATCTGGATAGTTTCGGGTTACCGGGATTGGCGGGCCTTGTTGAAGTACTACATGTAGCCAAATTAGAGCGTGTAGATAAATAAAAATATGTTTGAATTGGTTTTACGTAGTAATACTCTTCTTGCCCATCCATCTGTATAAATGCGTCCATCGCCTGCACTATCTATCCTCTTTGCGGAATGGCAGGCCTGCACCTTCAACCAAGTGGATCCCGACTCTGAACTTTACTTTTATTGCACGCACTTGTCGCAGCTCACTCGCTGTGGCGGCCCAAGCCAAAATAATTATTACGCTTACATGTTAAGAATTTATGATGAAATTGAGAAAGGCTGGCAAGCCTTTACAACGTGCCAACGCAACAGGCGGAGCGCGGCTGAAGCCAAAACAGCTCCAGGCGAGCTGACAAAAGCGCAGAACTATTCCAACGCAGGCAATGCCATTTACGAGCTTGTAATTACGCGCTGCTCATCGTCCTCGTAAGTAGCCTTCAAAAGGCAAATGTAATAAAATTGTGTTCGAGCGGGCGGAGGGGCAGGCACGCAAACGCAACAAAGAAAGCGCCGAAAGTGCTGTAAAAAATGGCGCGCAAGTAAATGACATGCGACATTCTATGACAAAGCGGCATTTGACAGGCAGCGCTACATTACGCGACGGACAGGCCACATGTGCATAGGCCCAACTGTCACGCCGTCATTGTGTGCGTGTACGTATGTGTGTGTTTGTGCAGAAAGGCGTGCGCTGGGTTTGTGTGCGGTTTCCTTGGCGGTTGTCGTTTTAATTTTGGCGGAAGTGAATTTAAAAAAAAAGCAAACAAACGCGAAAATAAATGACAGCAAGCACACACAAACACACATACACACACATGTAGGTACACGGCAAAATAAATGACAGTGTTTGAGAGGCGCAGTGCGGTGCGTATGAGTAACTACACGCATTTGTGGCAGTTAACGCCTATTTACGATGGCGGCCATCAGCAGCGCCGCCGCCGCCGCACCTGACGCCTCCCTTGGCGCCGCCGCGGACAAGCTTGTTGCGCCTCCGCCGCCAGTGAATGACAATGGATGACTAGGATAAACGTCATGTCGCACAGGCAGCAAAAACGCACAAAACAACAACGCGTCGTCATTGCGGCTCATAAAACACTAAAGCAGCCAGACTAAAAAAAGGTGGCGAAAAAAGGCAAATGCCGTGGAGGGCGGCAGCGCGGGCAGCGCAAAACAGTTTATACTCGCATTTTCCAGTTGACTGCGAGTAATTATTATTATTTGAGGCATAGTACGGTCGCGAATACGGTGCAAGACGGACGTGTTCGCTGGGCAGACGACTCGCAAGTGGGCAGTGAGCGACACTTGGAGCAGCGCTAAACTAAACTGAGCGGAGCCGCACTGCATCTGGCAGTTACAAATCGACCTCCGCCGTGCGTAATTGTGCTGGAATAGCACTCGGTGCAGTCAGCATGCAGCGACAGAGCCAGAGTGCTGGCGACAGTCCCGAGTCGCCGGAATCGGACAACCAGCAAGCGAGTGCTAATCAGCCGCTGGCCACATTCGCCTTGCCCGTCGCGCTTGCTGCAATGCACCAGCAGCAGCAGCAGCAGCAACAGGCGACCAGTCAACCCCAGCCCGATGCTTCTCTGCCGGCTGCTCCAACAGCGGAGCGACGTCGCGCCAAGCCAGGCATCCTGCGCTTGGATATTAACAAGCCCAGACGCTCCTCAGGTGGTTCGGTCGAGTTTCGTGCGCAGCCACAATTGCTGGGCGAGGTGAGTTTATGCGAGTTTTCACACTTTTGCTTTCGCTTCCGCCGGTGCCGCTGCCGCTGCCGCCATTGTGGCAGAATGCATAATTCCCCTGCCTGCAGTTCCGGCGCGCGCAATTTGCATATAATCGCTCATACACTCTGAGGAATTTCAGCTATTGATAATTGGCGAAATTTTCGCGCGCGAATTTAGTGCAAATGTGGTTGCTTTAGTTGTTGTTGGTGTGTCGAGGTTTCTTGCTTGATTGCCCATTTAAAAATCAGGAGCGCCTTAATAACATAATTCCCATGGAGCACAATTAAGTGTTCCCAGCTGCCAATAAAAAACATTACAGTAATTCCTTGATAAATGTGTTCCGATTTATTTATACTTGTATAAAAAATTGTGCGACTTGTGTTTTACAATTTTTTTTAACATTTTTATTATAACTAAATTGTATGCATTTTCCTCTTATAGTATGAAAGTATGTACACTTGAATTACGAATACTTCAGCAATTAAATTGCAAAGAAACCGAATACCTTTTCAGAGTAATTGTGTTGTATAAGGTTGGATCACAAAATTTGCTGTAACAATAGCGATAAAAGGTTAGAAAGTGGTTTTAAAATGACATGGAAAAATGTCACATATATTTGATAACCGTTAGTAATTGCGGTTTGCTTTTCTTCTGATTGAAATACTTTTATATCACGTATTTAGATGCTCAGAAATTAATCAGAAGGTGTTTCTAATTTTCAATAGAAAGAAAGGTTCCAGAAGAATGTCTTGCCTGAAATTTTAAATTGCACAGGATTTTGTTGAATGTGTTTTCTCCAAAAAATATTTCCGATTTTGAAAATTCAATACGGTGGAAGAAGAAATGCTACATCTCCACACCTTCTTACGCTTTTAGTTAACACCAGTTCTTTGTCATCTTTGCGCTGGTTATAAAAAAAAGAATAATTTCCAGTTTATAACCGACTGTTGAGAAGTTCCCAGAAGAAGAACATACATACGGATATACGATATCTTCCAAAATATGAGATATTCATCAAAACTTTTTGCGTGTATCCCACATGATTATCTAAAAGTCGTGACAGGTTTTGACATTTAAGCCCAATTCCTCGGTAAAATGTATCGAGCAGCGCTCCCGAGGACATGCTCACCCCTCTTCTACAAATTATGCACATAAATTTGTTGATTTATAGTAAATAGGCTATAATATAAAAATGGTCATGAAAAGAAAAAATACTTACTAAATGAAAACAAACAATGAGCTATTTAAATAAGGAAGATTCCAAAATTAACATAGACATGTATATCAAGTGTATTTCGATTCTATTGAAAATATCCATATGTTTCATAGTAAGATTTATATATCGCTGGAAAATATAGAGCAGTATCTTTCAGATTGTATCAGTAGTAATTAAGAAAAGACTTTTAAAAAATGGAAAAAAATCTCACTTCAACATATTTAAACTTTAGTCAAATAGAGGAATGCATGAAAAGGAAAACTAGGATCAGGTGGAATAACCTAGGCACCTGTGCGACCTCCAAAATCATGCTCAAGTTCTATGACGAAAAGTATACTAGGTTTATACTGACTCTTCCAAGAATAGAATGTAGAGCTATCACAGTGCACTAACAGGACACTGCCTTGTAGCAGCGCATGCACATAGGATAGGTATAACGAACAACGAAAGCTGCAGGAAATGCAAAGAAGCTGGCAGCAGGAAAACCTTGGAACACATACTGTGCTCCTGCCCCGCCGTCGCTAGAACTCGTCTGACTTGTTTAGGAGCACCATTCTTCTCAGGGCTCGAACAGATCTCGAAACTGGGCATCAAGCCTCTTTGGAAATTTGTAAAAAACATCAAAATTCTGACAGATCACTACTTTGACAACTCCTAAACGGAACTCCAACTGGTATCGCTAGGGACCCAACATAGTCTATGCGTGGCCTTCTTCTTAGGCAGCCAGATTAACCTAACCTAACCTATTCTTAGTTGTACTAAACTATCTAAAGAATGGTAAGAATTGTCCCTTGTTGTGCTGTTGCGAGCTCAAGAGACAAAAAATATTGAAAGAACGTATTGTAGAAGTGACAAAAAAAACAGTTGCATATTTTGCCACAAAATATGTTAGGTTAAAAACAAGATATGTTTGGTTAGAAAAAGTCAGTCGCGCTATTTTGTAAGCTAGTGGTATTTTCCTGCATGTATCGCGTATCGCACACTATAAAACAATAAAAACATTGCTTTTTAAGCGAGTGTGCCATAATAAATGCTCCATTTCGCCTGGACACTCACACCCAGGCACTGTATGCTGGTGTGCATGCATGGTTGAATGTGGGTGCGGGCAACTGACTTTCTCAGAGTGTTAATAACGGTTATTGTTGCTGGCTGCATTTATCCGCAAGCGAACAGCTGCCATCGCTTCCTCGAAATTGCATTAATTAAAGCGCGCAGTGTCACTGGCGTCTGTGTTGGTGCCGAGATGTCCACACGGACGTGGGTGTGGACATGAACATGGGTGCCATAGATGCGGCGGCAAGAATTAATTAAAGTTTTTGTGAAAGGATTACGCAATTGTAATTTTAGTTGCACTTGAAAAGCTCGTATAGAAATAATATAAACATACAATGCAAGCGAAAAGTGTATAATAAAAAGTGACAAATGAGCTGTTATTTTTGAAAGTGGTATAAGCACATTTTTTACAAAAATGTAGATAATGGCAGTTATAGATAAAACTTGCTATGATCTTTTTATGGGGAAACAATTTATAGTAACAAAAAATTGAGTTTCTAGTATTTGGGAGATGCAAGTTTTAGCTCTTAACAGTATTGACACTAAGTGTGAAATGTAAACAATGAAATATCTCGTAATAACAGAAAATTGACTTACCACACTTTCAAAAATAACAGCTCAAATGTTTGCAATTCCATTTTTTTGTTGTATAAATTTTTTATTGAGGAATTAAGAATCGATTTAGAACACATTTTATAGGGCTATGCCGCTCCCATTTTGGCCAGCGCCAGTTTACGTTTCCATCATCATTAATCAAATGTGACAAGCCTCAAATAAAATGGCGAACAGATAAAATCGTTTGAATGTGCATAATGAGGAAGCAAAGAAGACAGAAGAAAGGGGCAAGCAGTTGACATATTTTCAGAAAGGGAAGATTAGCATACGAGATCAATTTCATTTGGTAACTCATTATAGTGAAGAGTGCTTAGAATCAGCTGCTCATGAAAAATACTGGCCTACACTTTTCGCTACTCTTTACTCTATGCTGAAGCCTTTTTATGGCCCTGCTGTCAAACACCAAATTCAAACCTTTTCTTGAATGCAAGAACAACAAAAAAAACCCCCGTTTTATGTGGCTACCTCTACCGAGGCATGAATGTGTAAACAAGTGCGTGTGTGTTGAAAGGACATGCACAACACACGCCACTCATGCCGTTCCTCGAACTTTTCATTTGAAAAACAATTTTCAAACTCCACGCATGCCAATGCGCCTCCGAACCACGGATTCACAACTTCGAAAGGCGTGAGAACGAGGTGCAGGCACGAGCCAGCTGCTCGGCGGCACCAGCTCGCTAGACAGACGCCACAGACGCCACAACTCATGTTGTGCTATGTGTTTCGCATTTCGTAGACCACTCCTAACTAAATTAGCTTTTCAGGCTCTCGCAAAACACATTCATTAAGCCGCGCAATGTGGAATGCGAACAGGTCATTTCTAAAGTCGTTGGGCCCTTGTTTGGCAATGGATTAACATAGTCAAAGGCTGCGGCTAATGAACTCAAGGCAAAGGCAGGCTAATTTCCATATCTTAGGATGCGTGTGAAGGTCTTGACTTCAATCAGATGTAGCAAAGAGTGGAAGCAATTTGGGTTTGGAATTTTCCCATGCATGTAGTTCATAGAAATTTCTTCATCTTATATCAAACAAACAAATTCGATGCTCTAGAATTATAGGTGGTTATTTTAGTTATGAGCCAATAAATAAATACACCTAAGAGTTTTAAATTGGCTACAATAGCTGCTCAATACAGTCCTAAAATAATAATAATAATCAAGCTTTCATTGGTAAGCATTTCAAGTGAAATGACACTCAAAGGAATAAATATTTCAATATTTCAAGAAAGAAATCATTCGAAGAAGTTATGTTAAGCTTCTTGGGAATTTTTATACCCTACACCTATGGTAATAGGGTATAATAACTTTGTGCCAAAATTGTAACGCATTAAAGGAGCGGTCCTAGGTATAGACATAAGTATATAGAAATGATCAGAATCACTTTCTCTTTTGATTTCCGGTTGTCCGTCTGTCTGTCTGTCTGCGTGTCCGGAAAAAAAAGAAAGAAGGAGTTGTCCGATTTCGACCAAATTTGGTACACAGTCACAGTGAACCTCGGGTTAAGTAAAGTGTTAAAAGTTTTGAAATCGGTTGAAGGACACGCCCCCAATAGGCCTGTAAGTCCCACTACCTCGGGTTTTTTTCGATTAAATTGCTATAATTTGTCTAATTACTCATTCAAAAGGATAATACTTGGTATTCAAGTTAAAGGGTCGGTCATCTATGTCATACGAAAAAATGGGCGTGGTCCGCCCACTATATAGGCGGTAAAATTGTGCCGGTAAAATGGCTCCCAATTGACTAGTTACGAATATAAATGAATGAAATTCGGTTCCCAAGTTGATATATACGTCTTAGATACGATACAAGAAAATGGGCGTGGTCCGCCCACTATATTGGCGATAAACGAAAAATCCTCTTAACTTCCATAATATATTCACCAGAGCGTCCAGATTTGGTTACTTCGTTCCTGGTAGGAATACCTTTTAACTAGGTATAGACATAAGTATATAGAAATGATCAGAATCACTTTCTCTTTTGATTTCCGGTTGTCCGTCTGTCCGTCTGTCTGTCTGTCTGCGTGTCCGGAAAAAAAAGAAAGAAGGAGTTGTCCGATTTCGACCAAATTTGGTACACAGTCACAGTGAACCTCGGGTTAAGTAAAGTGTTGAAAGTTTTGAAATCGGTTGAAGGACACGCCCCCAATAGGCCTGTAAGTCCCACTACCTCGGGTTTTTTTCGATTAAATTGCTATAATTTGTCTAATTACTCATTCAAAAGGATAATACTTGGTATTCAAGTTAAAGGGTCGGTCATCTATGTCATACGAAAAAATGGGCGTGGTCCGCCCACTATATAGGCGGTAAAATTGTGCCGGTAAAATGGCTCCCAATTGACTAGTTACGAATATAAATGAATGAAATTCGGTTCCCAAGTTGATATATACGTCTTAGATACGATACAAGAAAATGGGCGTGGTCCGCCCACTATATTGGCGATAAACGAAAAATCCTCTTAACTTCCATAATATATTCACCAGAGCGTCCAGATTTGGTTACTTCGTTCCTGGTAGGAATCTATATATATAAAAATGGAGCGTGGTTTGTTCGGATGCTTAAAACTCCAGAACGGCTGAACCGATTTTGATGAAATTTAGTGTATGTGCTTCAGTGGGGTCTGGGATGGTTTTGATCTATAATTGGACCCGATTGGACAAGGGGGCGTGGCACCGCCCATACAAACCAAATTGTTTACATCGAATAGCTTTGGAACTAAAAGTCGTGTAGCATTGAAATTCCGTATGCAGTCGCCTCTTCGATGTGTCGTCCCACTGGTAAAATTTTATGGGCGTAGGATAAGGGGCGTGGCACTTTTTTATCAACTCCAGATTTGTGTATAACTTTAGAACTACACATCACACATCAGTGAAACTCGGTAGGAACTTACTACATATCCATATCCTTCTACTGAGAAAATAAGGGGGCACTGGATAAGGGGGCGTGGCACCCCCCATACAAACCAAATTTTTGATCTCGATTAGCTTTGGAACTAAAGGTCGCGCAGCATTGAAATTTCGTATGCAGTCGCCTCTTGGATGTGTCGTCCCACTGGTAAAATTTTATGGGCGTAGGATAAGGGGGCGTGGCACCCCCCATACAAAAAAATTTTTGATCTCGATTAGCTTTGGAACTAAAGGTCGTGCAGCATTGAAATTTCGTATGCAGTCGCCTCTTGCTTGTGTCGTCCCACTGGTAAAATTTTATGGGCGTAGGATAAGGGGGCGTGGCACCCCCATACAAACAAAATTTTTGATCTCGATTAGCTTTGGAACTAAAGGTCGTGCAGCATTGAAATTTCTTATGCAGTCGCCTCTTGGATGTGTCGTCCCACTGGTAGAAGTTTATGGGCGTAGGATAAGGGGGCGTGGCACCCCCATACAAACAAAATTTTTGATCTCGATTTGGAACTAAAGGTCGTGCAGCATTGAAATTTCGTATGCAGTCGCCTCTCTGATGCGTCGTCCCACTGGTAAAATTTTATGGGTGTAGGATAAGGGGCGTGGCATTTTTTTTTATCAACTCTAGATTTGTGTATAACTTTAAAACTACACATCACACATCAATGAAATTTGGTAGGAACTTACTACATATCCATATCCTTCTACTGGGAAAATAAGACGGGCAGTGGACAAGTGGGCGTGGCACCCCCCATACAAACAAAATTTTTGATCTCGATTTGCTTTGGAACTAAAGGTCGTTCAGCATTGAAATTTCGTATGCAGTCGCCTCTTGGATGTGTCGTCCCACTGGTAAAATTTTATGGGCGTAGGATAAGGGGCGTGGCACTTTTTTATCAACTCCAGATTCGTGTATAACTTTGGAACTACACATCACACATCAATGAAACTCGGTAGGAACTTACTACATATCCATATCCTTCTACTGAGAAAATAAGGGGGGCGGTGGACAAGTGGGCGTGGCACCGCCCATACAAACCAAATTTTTGATCTCGAATAGCTTTGGAACTAAAGGTCGTGCAGCATTGAAATTCCGTATGCAGTCGCCTCTTGGATGCGTCGTCCCACTGGTAAAATTTTATGGGCGTAGGATAAGGGGCGTGGCACTTTTATAACAACTCCACATTTGTGTATAACTTTAGAACTACACATCCATATCCTTCTACTGAGAAAATAAGGGGGCGGTGGACAAGTGGGCGTGGTACCGCCCATACAAACCAAATTTTTGATGACGAATAGCTTTGGAACTAAAGGTCGTGCAGCATTGAAATTCCGTATGCAGTCGCCTCTTGGATGCGTCGTCCCACTGGTAAAATTTTATGGGCGTAGGATAAGGGGCGTGGCACTATTTTATTAACTCCACATTTGGATATTACTTTAGAACTATATATCATACATAAATGAAACTCCGTATTCTTCAACTGGGAAAATGGAATGGGCATTGGACACGAGGCGTGACACCCTTCATACAACTTAAATCTTTTATTTGGTATATATTTAAAACTACAAGTCATTCAACATTGAAATTCTGTTTTGTTATTATTTAGTCATACATACATGTAAACATTTTTACATAATTTTGAGTTTTATATATATAGATTTAGGGTCATGGGACAAGATGGCGTGGCACACCTTCAATGTATGTACCGTAAAAAAGTGGTGGTCCATGAGGAGTCACTTTAATTTTGGCCTTCCACCAAAGGAGTAATCTACATACACAGATAGTTTTGTAAGGACCTACATTTATGACTTCCCCTACAAGTATATAGACATCACAAGCATCAGCAAGGAGAAGCGCTGCTGTTCAACAGAAAACAATAAAAACCAAGAAAAAGACAGACTGGCAAGCACTTCTATTAAATTAAATACAATTAAATACAGCAACATCCAATCAGAGCATCATTCACATTACGTACTTTTATAAAAGCGCGGGGTGGAACCCGCGGGTAACAGCTAGTACCTTTTAATTCTCCAGAAATGGGCGTGGTCCGCCCACCATGAGGGTAGTAAAATAAATATGCCGATAACATCTGTTCTACATCTGTCAGAGGATCAATATTTGGCATGTATAGTCCTATTAGGTATATCTTTTAGTCTGCCAAAAATGGGCGTGGTCCGCCCACTATGTAGGTTGTGAAGCAAATGCACCCACAATTTCATTGAATTATCATCCCACTTGGGAACATGGTGTAGGGTATTACTCTGTCGGTGAAACCCGACTGATACTTCCTTACTTGTTGTATATGTTGAGGTTTCTAATACAAGAAGGCACGCGCTTAGTAGAGTCGCCCTAAGAGAGGGCGGGGGGTCGTAGCCCGGGTAAAGGTTAGGTTAGGTTAATCTGGCTGCCTAAGAAGAAGGCCACGCATAGACCCTGTTGGGTCCCTAGCGATACCAGTTGGAGTTCCATTTAGGAGTTGTCAAAGTAGTGATCTGTCAGAAATTTGATGTTTTTTACAAATTTCCAAAGAGGCTTAGGGCCAGTTTCACAGTGGATATTTAAACTCTGATAGCAGTTTAAATAGGGAATTTCAGTTTCACAGTTGGAAGTTAAATACGATTTAAATAGCCGACTGTGGATATTTAAGTACGGCACAGAGTTGCAATCGAAAACAAATAAACAGCTGATTTCGGATGTGCAAGCAAGCTGCGTCGACAATATTGCAATTTATAAGAGATCAAATTAAACATAAAACTGCATGGTATAGCACATATAAATGATCCCGTAGTATTATAAATAATATAAACTGTGGATTCTTTGCACAATATCCAATAATTCACTTCTTTCGGCCGACGAAAAATTTTTAGCTCGCGCTGCCTCCATAATTGAATAATTGAACATATGTTTTTGGCAAGTTGTGTCAACCTTCAATTGTCAAATATTCGAAGTTGCCATTCATTATTCCGTATTTAAATAAATGCACTGTGAAACTCAAGAAAAGTTAAACTAAATTTAAACTCAATTCGCAAATTAGATTTAAACATCCACTGTGAAACTGGCCCTTAATGAGTTAAAGGTCCGGTTAAAGGTTGTCATTACTTTTTTAAAGTCTCATATTAAATTTGTTGCTTCTGCCTTAATTTTACATAAATTATAGACGTGTGCAGCGGGCAGCATTATAGCAGATGAGACCCATCGAAATATTGTTGTACAATAAATTAAATTAATAGCAATACATTTTTTAACATAAAATGACGATAACTATTGGCTCCATCTTTTTTAATTAAGTTACATTAAGATTCCTGATACGAACAGAATTCACTTCATATGACGCCTGCGCGCATTCACTAGAGTAATTTTAAGTTTGGACGTGCATGCAAAGTTACTTACACGCAAACATAGTACTTGCTCGAGGTTGGACACGCTAGTTGTTAGTTAGAATAATGGACAACATTTCCGACACCTCAAATATGCACACAATACTGCAAAGTGGACGGCAATGCAGCAGCTCTTACGCGTTCAGCCAACATGGGGTACTGTCAGTGCCACCCTGTTGGAAATGTTTCCATAAAGAGCCGACCAGTCCATACATTTTATCAATAACATTTTCATAGAAATTTTGTCTCTGTCATTGCTGCAAGTATATAACCATTGAGATAATTTCTCTATTCACTCGAGTTTTTTCGGGCCGAATAAAATTCTTCGTTAACAAATTTGCATTTAGGGTATTCACAGTTCCTTTCTTAATTTCCCAACTGGCAACTTCTGTACGATAGTAAAATAAAACTGTGAGCGCCCCTGTTTCGTGGACCATTCTTAATTTGCCACAATCGCATTACAACTGTTTTCTAAAGCTATTATTAAGGATTTATTACTCTCGTAAAAAGCAATATTCCATCCAAATGGAAGTATTGTGTGATTATTCTCTGAGAATTTAATAAAATTTGATCAATATCTGTTTCCATTTTCGCGAATAAAACAGCTGATGAGAGATGCCAGCTTATCACGAAAGAAAAACACGATCCAACGCATGGCAATTTTTTCAGCTAGTGGTATTTTTTGTTTGCGTGCAAAACAACAACAAAAAAAGTTGCCCGATGGCAAAGTGGTTTTAAATAGGCAGACGGCAAGGAGGGGACACTAGATAACACGGAACTGTGAACACCCTAATTGTTTTGTTACAAAAATACTGAAAAATCTAAAAAAAGACTAATTTAACTATTCAAATTATTTCTGATAATCTAGCATTCTGTTGCCATATGTATAGCTTGTATCTGCCTTTTATATGAACGAAAATCCTTATGCACCTTCTTAATATTTTTTAAATACATACACATATTTCTGATATCTGACTTCGAGCTAAATTTGTAACAGTTACCCTAGAAATTTCTACATAAATTCTCACTCTTAACCACAAAATCTTTCGTAATATGAGTGAAAATAGTCCAAATGACGATGTCGTATCGGTTAGCTGATAAAGCGGACAACCATCTCTGATCCCCTTCTCATTAAGTAGGTAGGTAGGTGAAGTGGTCGTCTTGAGGACATCACTTAGGCCAAAAGGCCCATTGTGTTACCACGTGGGGTTTTCACCTATGCACTTCCCATGTATGGGAGCCCCTTCTCATTAAGTTCCGCAATACTTTTTCCTTACAGCGGAGAGTGAGGCGGTTTGTTCTGCATTGTCCTCCACCGGGCGCCGAATAGCGGTACCAGCAGTTCGTGCATGTAGAGCCATAGACCGGAGGACTTTTCCCTAGTAGCTTCTCATTGTTTATCGTCATCGTCAAGTATTGTGCACCATACAGATGGGCGGACATGATGAGAGACGTGTAAAACGTCAGTTTGATCCCCGGATAGAAGGCTCTGCGTCTCAATGACCTACCGAGCCCAAAGGAGAGATCCTTTGTCTGATCTCTAGTTCCGTTTATCAGTGTCATATTTTTCAACTGGGTAGCACTACTGCGCTGGTGGTTGGTTTTGTATGAGTGCATTTCCATGCTGGTCGCTTTTAGGTGTTGGCCAGCACATACTTTCTTGTCAGTTTGCATACCAAATAAATCTCTCGCAATGTTTTAATTTTGCATGGGCAGGACCAGGGACAATGTTGTGTGGGTGTACTTGTGTGCATGTGCGCGGTCAACATGTGCGAAAGGACATAAAACAAAGTGCCACGACACACACACATGCGCATTGGCATGCAGCGGCGGATGGAGAGCACAAGTTGCGGTTATGAAAGCAACAATCCAGTGCAAAGTTTTCACAATGGCAGCAAATTGTGCATAAATCATGCCAGTTGACCCAATTTTCCGAACCCCTTATCCTATTTAGCCGCTTTTGATGGACGGCGCAGAAATGGGTTAATAGCTTCCGAAGACGAGACACTGCGCCCGGACATTAGTAGGGAAACTGCTACATTCGCACAGTTGGTGGCTCTATCAAAATGGCTCAAGTCCTCACTAGAACGCACACACACACGCACTCCGGCACACACCAGTGGAGTTTTCATGCCGAATATGGCTGGGCACTCTGCGTGACAACAGCGCCGGAAGACGACATAATATCCTGTTTAGCAGCCTTGCTTCGCGCCGCAGCTTTGCTGGCAATCGCCGCTGCTGGTGTGTGTGAGTAAGTGTGTTTAAATTTGATGGTGATGTCAAACTTCCGGATAGCAATAAAATATTTATGTGGCTGTGCATGTGAGTGGAGATGGCGCTGTTATCCTACCGCCTGCCAAGGAACACATGCCTCAAGACGCAAAATCAACACGCAGAAACACATTTCAATGATGCCAGAGTGCGCGCGTGTGTGTGTATTTGAGGGTTAGTATGTTTGCTTGGTTGAGTGTGTTTGTGTGTATGCGTGCGCTACTTTTTATGACATCCCATCGAGTCTCGAACAGGCGAAGCTTCGTGTTCCTCTTGCTTCTTTTGGCGCGCAGCGTGTTGCCTATAACCCCCTCCCCTTTCCCCTATGCGAGTGGTGTGCAGGCGTGATAAGTTGCTGCTTATTATGAGCAGGAAATTTTATACAAATATTGTTTTTGAGCATGTGTCGACGTTTTGGGCGTATTTTGCATGCCGTAACGAAATTTTCCAGCTCTCTCTGCGACACTGCGGCAAAGGAAATTGATTTTCCATTTAGCAATGTTGCATATTATTGAACCGGAAATACAATTTGCTTGCAACACGCTCGAATTCCAAATCGTCCGACGTGTCCTTAGCGCCCTTTCCCTTTGGGGATAATTCGCCCACAGCTCTTCTTTGCTCACTGTCTGTGCCTTGTTATCCGCATTTGCTGCATAAGCTGCTTTGCGATCCGGAAATACAAAAAAGACTCTTCATTAAATTTCAATTGCTTATTTCCGCTTGGCGGATTTGCTTGTATGCAATTCTTTCAGATTAACATTTTATTCAATTCGAAATTTGCTTGAAAAGCACTTTTGTAATTCCCAAAGTAACAAGTTTGCAAAATACCCGTATTTTGCATATGCAACGTGATTGAAAAATAATTCTTTGAACGGTATGATGCAAAGTGAATGAATAGCAAAAAAGTTGAGAGCTTTTGGCTGAATAAACCGACCCAAGCAACTGTGCTAAGCGCTTTAGAGGACGAGTATTAAAGTAGTCACCTTTTATTATACGATTGTTCCGACTCTTATTAATCACGACAGCAGCTGCTTTACGACTCGTTTTTTGCAAAAACCTCGATGAGATTTCAGAAATTTTGTCGCCAGCAATCAACTTAAAGATTATTATATTGGATGTTAGTTTCAATGTCTTTCCCGATCAATTTCTTCAGAAGATCAATCTTGACTAACTCAAATCTGAAGATGATGAGGATTTAATATGCTCGAAGTTATAAAAAAATTTCGTTTAGATTTATTAGACTCTGATATCCCACAAATAACTTCAAATATATGACAAGCAGAGGGACAGGTAATCGGTAGCGTACAGAAAAGCAATACTACTTAGTTACCCGATGATCAAGAACATACTGAAGTGTGAAAACTTCCAGAGGGGTTTAGTCTCCAAGACCGTTCCACTTCTTACCCACTCCTCCTTTGGTTGAATAACGACAAGCGGACTTCTTCGACAGCAGTGCTACTTAGTTCTGTGAGAATAGCGAATATCTCGACCGATATATATAAGGTCTTTCCATAGGCTTCTGACACGTATAGCTTATACCGCAGAAATTCTTAATCAACCCCGCAAAGACATTTAGCCACAAACTGGAAGTTCCTTACCCTTGACAAGTTAGTTTGGCATGCGTTGCTTACATCATCCCACTCTAACGGTACAATTTTTCTTACCAGAAATGTAAGAGTAACCACAGCAAACATGAAGTCATCAACCTAGAAACATGTGACACAACCCATTAATACAACGACGATCCTCAAACATGTTCTACATTATTTTGTGAAATTTCGCCTTGTCTTGGCCGAAGAACATATGCAAGAAGCATTGTCCTTCAGCTTTTTGCACATTTTAAAGGCATGAATGAGTGCAAGTTAGTCCTTTTGAAAAAATGGCCTGAAATGCTCACAGCGGATGACGAATGTCAGCCCACAACTTCGCCACGCGATATCATAAGCACGTGCGTGAAAAAATGATACAATTTTTCAAATTTCACATGCACACATACACCGATAGACGTTGGTGTATGGAAAAAGGTGAACTACGGTCACATCGAATGCGCGTACACAGACACAGACACACGCACACTCGCACGTGTGTCGCGTATAAATTTCGCTTTAATTAACCCGGCAAATTAAAAACAGCGTCGGAATTTGTCTGTCCAAATTATTTCATGTTTTTCCAAATTTGCTGGACTCACTAAACGTTCCGCGCACAAACACACATCCTCATATTCAGCACAGAGAGAAAAGACAAAAATCGCGGACGCGTTTGTTGGAACATGTCATGGCCCAAACGTGAGCTCAGCCGCAAAATTGTGGCAGCCGAAAGAGACGAAGTAACCGCGGAGCCATGAACAATTTTAATAGGGGGTGTGGTGCCGTGAGTGTGCAATGGGCGTGGATGAGCGGCTGGCGAAGGCGAAGGCGACGTTAGGCACTTGGCGAGCGCGACCACGCGAAAAATAATAATAATTCGCGATTTTCTTTATCAACCCTTGCATGTTTGATTTTCATTTACATGCGAATGAGGGACCGGACGAGCGAGTGAGCGGCCAACGTATGTCGCTTTGTATTGTGTGGTGGAGGAGGGTACGCGGTTCACTAACACGCAAGCAGCACGAGCATGGCAGCGCCAGACAGGGACACGGGCGAGCATGAGCACGAGGACAAGGACGCAGTGTGAAAGCAGCGAAGCACAGCGGTTGCTGTTGTTAATTCTGCGTTCTGCGCTGCTCCGGCTGGCGAGCGATAGAGACGCGCATTGGAAAAGCACGCCATTAACCCATAGTTGCCCTGGCGCTGGCGCTGTGTGTGGCGCGCAAATGGACATTCGAAGTTGATTCGCCGCCGCCGCCGGAGCAGGCACTTCGAAACGCTTATCGCGCGCCGCGAGCGGTCTTTTTCCACTTGCTGCTCATTTGTCTTCGTTGCTCGGGCAGTCGTCTTTGATGTCTTGTCTTGTTTTCTTTGCCTTATTTCGCTTCACATAGTATACGCCACATTCACTGCTACGGGCCGTGAAGCCGTGTATGTAAATTAAGCTTTCTCCTTGTGTGTGTACATTGATGTCAGGATGTGTGCGCGTGTGTGCGCCGGTGTGTCGGATCGTTCTAGCCCTGAAATGGTTTCATTCATTCTCATTCATTATTAGCAAAAACGGAATTCAATGTTGGGAGTGCAAACCAGCCAGCAGGATGGCAGAACTGAAATGTCCTTTGGTGTCTTGCGCGACGCTCGCTGCTGTTCAGTCTTCGCAATCTGCTCCTGGGACGCGCTTCTACCAATCGAAAAGCAATCGCCAACGGCACGGAACTAGTTCAAAGTGCTGAAATTTTCTGCTGTGGTGCATATGGCAGCCAACTTTTTTATAACTTGCACGTTTTTATATCAAAAAAATTTAATTAGAGCCAGCAGAAAAGAAGTGCCTTAATAGCTCTAGGCGCAAGTAGTGATAACGAGTATTAAATTAAATTAAGTTAATTAAAGTAATTAGTGTCTCAGCGTCGTGTATGTACTGCGCATTTTTAGAGCAGAGCCGTCATTCTGTGGTCTGCGCGTTGGTATTTGTGCGTGTCCCCGAGCAGTGATTCGGAAATGAGATTTACGTAATTCCGTGTCTGAAGGCTAAATGTTACGGACATTTTTTTAAAGTGAAGCATAGTGTACAATTGCCTTAAGCGTTATTTTTTAGACGTGCCGTTTTTGGAGCGTTTTTAAGGCAGGTGTATTAATTTAAGTAAAACAATATCACAATATTAAAGCTTTAATGGCTTTCGTTGATTGCATATGGTTAAATATAATGTTCTCTGAGCAGGAAAGGAAATTAAGAGCATCGTGAAAAAAAATTTACAGCTTTTTAACAGTGCTCACTTCGTTTAATTAACAATTTAGTGAAAAGTTTATAATCGCGATTGGCGTTTCGGGTCGCAGTGAAGAGCAGAATGAATCTCTACTCCAAATGCAATATAATCTGGGGTTAAGCTACAGCCCTGCACCGAATTCAAGAGTGAAATATATTAAAAAGTTTTAAATTGGAAAAATGTTGTTGTTTTTATTAAAATGTGCATATCTAAAGAAGCATGCTAACAATTGATGCCATAGTAAAAAGGAAAATCTTAAGATTAAAATATCTATTGTAGAGCAGAAACCTTCAGCAAAAGTTCGTAACTCATTTTCGTTAATATAACTTCAAACGCTATGAACATTCAATTATTATAGTCAATTGACTATATTAAGTATCTATGTATTTGTTGCTTTTATTAATTTAAGCGGCGAGTAAATTGTTATTAGAAAAGCTTAATTCAAACTCTTTGCTAGAGAAAAGACAACAACTGTATATTTAAGAGTGCAACAACAATGATAATAATATGTTGCAAATGAGTGTCATGTATTTTAAGTATGCAATTAACACTGCCTAGCGAAAAAGCATTCATGTGAACCGCTTTATTAAAACATTTCCTTTCACGTCAGGACATTGTATCTCCCAGTGGTGTTGCATCGCCCCATCAGTTATCCGTGACATGGGCATCGTCGTGTGACTCCAAAGAACCGGACATAAAATTTAAGCCAATGCAGAACAATGCTGATGCAGAAGCAGCAGTTTTAAGCGACCCACAAAAGGGGTGAGTAACCCAATCAATTTTACTTTCAGAAAATGTTTGACTTAACCAAAATTTTAATTCCAAATATTTTGCTTGAGTAAAGTCACTCAAATCGAATTGTTATTTACCTTTTCCAAAAGAGGGTTCTTAATATTGCTTTTCGAATACAACGCAGTAATCAGAAAAAGATAAGATGTACAAGTGGATATACCAATCGCAGTTATTTGAGTCGCCCCGAAATTTTACTTTCGCATTCCACGGGTATATAAAATATTTATGTTATAGTAAAATAAATGCATGCAGTTAGCCTAATAAATTTACCTTTGAACATCTTCGTATTTTTATTTAGCGGTCTACATAAAGACACACTCAATTAATTCAATCATAGAATATATGAATGTTATTTAAAAAAAATTAAATAATTCATTTCCTTGCATAGTTTTGATACTTTTGTAATATTTTAGTATATATCGTATATAATCGGATATACATTTAGTACTTTCCTTGAATTGTCTTTTATAATTGTTTGTCAAAGCAAACATTTGCTATATTTAGCTCTCTAAATGATCAATATTTTTATTGCAAAGTTATGCAAAATAACATTTATAAAAATGATAAAAGATATTTCATATCAGACACGTTTGAAAATAATTTCGTTGGCCTACAATTGGTATCGTACCACTTTAAATCGGATAAAATGTAAAGAAAATATATCAGTATATTTTTGGTACATCTCAATTTTAAACCAAATCTTAATATCAGGCATTCATACTTTTACTATATGCTTATTAATTGTCGAATACAACGAATAAAATAGAAAGCTTATAAAAAAATAATGCTTAAGGTTGCTATTGAAAAAAGTTGGTGAAATCTATGATTTCTGATTACACACGATATTCAAGTTTGTACTTTTTAAAAGTAGTTTAATCGTAGTGAAAAACATAGATCCGCTGCAATCCATGTCCTGCTTTGATTTTCCAGTGTGAGAAAATAAAACATGGGTGTTGTATGAATTAAATTTTTTTAATGGGGTGTTGGTTCAACTTACAGCACTTTGTTAAAGCTACTTTGCTTTTTATTATAGCATATAGCGTACGTAACAATATAATATCTGTTATTCTTCCTCTCTACTGGAGGGACAAATTTCAAACCTTATTTTCTATAGCTTTAAATATTACTTCCAAAAACTTGATTTGCTGGAAATACCTTCACTATTATAGCTTCCGGGCGACGATATGTTAAACATTGAGTTTAAATATTAACTTACTTTAGTAAAAGTTTTATTGCTGTTAATAGAATGTTTCCTCGGCATGCCAAATCAATTTTGTAGAGCAGTTATCATAGTTTCTTTGATCGAATACTGTCGACGCAACACGCCTTTTACTATACACACAAAACACAGCCCAGTCAAAACTTCAATCAACCACAGCCAACTTATCTTCATAGCTACATATATTTCTGAAGACATGTGCTGGTTCCGGTCGAATTGCCATTACGAGTTGAGCAGTCCACGTGAAAGTACCAATTTTTAACACACCACCGTCATCGTCAACACCACACACACACACCGAGTCAAAAGGTCACCGTATCACCAACACACCGTCATCGTCAACATTTTTAATGCGCTAAGCGCCATCCTACATCTTACTTTGTATTTTAAACAGTCTTTTCATTTAATAAATCTTTTTAAACATTAATTTGAATCGACTCGTAATCCCGCCGCCACATAAAAGTTAAAAATTGCTTTCACGAAGATTGCAGCCGCCGTTGGAGTTTTACAGATCGCCAACTACAACATCTGGATTACAGCCATTGCCGTTGCTGTTAATTTGGATATCGCCGCCGACTTTGGTAAGGTAAAAAGCCTTTCTGAAAACTTTGGGTGCTTCTTAGGCCATAGAACGCCCACGACGCCATTTTCTCATCGCCTTGAGTTATTCTCATCAGAATACTCTTACCCGTCAAATCCTACTTTGTCAAATCAACCCTGTGCCAAGAGGCACAAAAACGCAACTCTGTAATTCATCAATACAGCGTTTGTCAGCCGTCGTGTCAAATCAGAACTGTCAAAACAATCAGCTGTTCGCGCAACATTTATGTTTACCAGAAATCAGGCCAAGTTGCAAAAACATAAAAACGACAGCGAATCATCGCCAGAATCATCAGATTCCGATCATTTGGATACAACTCTACTCGCCATGAACGACGATACTAGCACAAACGCGCCTGCACCGCCAGTGCAGCAGATATCTCCTGAGCAACTCGCCTTGTTGTTCACGAGCATTAGTTCATTGCGCGAATCAGTAGACGAGCTGCGGAGAGAAACAAGCCGTGGTCAAAAGGAGATCCAGGAATTGCGTGAACGTGTAGAAACCGGTGGCGCCGCTGCCTCTGAGCATGAAACGCCACTACACGAAATCGTAACGCCTCCTCCACACACATCGACTCAAGTGCAACAGCCGCAGTCACAGCTGCTGCCTACACCGACGCCGACGCCGCCAGCGCAGTACAATGGGGTTCTGTCGCTCGTCGAGAATTCAGCCGGGAAATTATACCCATTGCCGCCATTCGATGGAAATCCGGAAGACTGGCCTTTATTTCTAGCCAGTTACCGCGATACAACAAGCGAATTTGGCTATAATAATCGCCAAAACTTAATGCGCTTGCACAGGGCATTGCAAGGCAATGCAAAGCGTGCAGTTACGTCTCTATTAATTTACCCCGATGACGTGCCGAAGGTCATGGACGAGCTGCAGTTTAATTTCGGTCGCTCAGATCTGCTAATCAGATCCCAGCTGCAAAAGGTGCAGCTATTTCCTGCAATTTATGAAAATCGTCTCGAGCAGGTTTTGGACTTCGCAAATAGGGTGCGAAACATTGTGGCGTTTTTTAAATCCGCTAAATGTGAGCACCATCTAATGAACCCGACGCTTTTAGAGCAGCTAATAATGAAGCTTCCA
The DNA here is from genome assembly GCA_963457695.1 of Neria commutata. NCBI lineage: Eukaryota > Metazoa > Arthropoda > Insecta > Diptera > Micropezidae > Neria > Neria commutata. The sequence continues at coordinate 20,352,927 of OY735248.1, read as the reverse complement.
CCATCGAAGCAATATGAATGGAGCCGACATGCCGCTAAAACTGTTCCCTTTCCGACGGTTGAATCATTTGCTGAGTGGGTCAGCGATTTGACAAGGGTGGTGTGTTTGATGCCATCTAATTCTGCGACACCGTTTCGCTCAAACCAGGCATCGTTGCCACAGCCACGTCACACTGCACTGCCAACTACTGTACCACGTCAGGGTATGTCCAGCACAGGTGCAACTCGTCGAGTTTTGCACAGCAGCGAGGTGCAGAATGATCAGAAGTATGTATGCGTTCAGTGTAAACAGAATCATAAGCTTAATGGGTGCCAGCAATATAAAGCACTCTCTATCAACGCCAAGTGGGAGCTTGTGAAGCGTCAGCGCCTCTGCTTTGCCTGCCTGCAGAGTGGGCACAATTTGGTTACATGTTCGTCAAAAAATGCATGTGGCATTAATGGCTGCACTCGCAGACATCATCAGTCCTTGCATCAAAAGTCACAATCGCCGCTAGAACTACAATCGCCGCCAGGGCCACAGTCGCCGCCAGAGTCATGTTCAACTGAACCGGAAGTGAGAGATGAAAATCAGCATTGTTTTAATTGTCGCCAAACTACGCAGTCCAGTCTATTTAAGGTACTGCCGGTGGTCTTGTCAGGGCCGCTCGGTGTAGTATCTGCCTACGCGATGTTCGACGAGGGGTCTTCCGTGTCATTACTTGAGGCCGCTGTCGCTACCGAACTTGGCTTGAAGGGCCAGTCAATGCCGCTTACATTGCAGTGGTATGGCCTACGTAAGACCACAGAGCCGTCATGCAAAATCGAATTCGACATAAAGGGCGAAAACAACAGTCAACAATTCGCCATAAAAAATGTACGTACGGTGAAGGATTTGAATCTACCAGTTCAAAGTTTTCACAAAGAGGCCTACGAGCATTTGAAGAACCTACCAATTTCGAACTACAACGCCGCCAAGCCAGTCCTGCTTTTGGGATTGGACAATTGCTTTTTAAGTGTGTCCACCGAGATCGTCGTTGCAGGTGTCGACCAGCCCGTTGCTGCTGCAACTAAACTCGGTTGGGTAGCATATGGGCCACTGCATGTAAATAACAACAACATTCCACGAGTTCTTAACGTTCGTGAGACACACACACTGAATCAGCTGAACAAGTTAGTTGATGAATATTTTACCGTGGAAAACTTTGGCGTTCGCAGTTCCACTGTCGTTTTAGAATCGGACCAGAATCGTCGAGCCAGAAAAATCCTTGAGGAAACCGTGCGTTACAACGGTGACCGATACGAGGTTGGTCTGTTGTGGAGTAGCGACAATGTGTGTTTGCCGCGAAGCTACAATATGGCCAAACACCGTCTACTCAATGTCGAAGCCAAGATGAAGAGAGATCCCAGCTATGCCGCAGCCTATAAAGCAGAAATCGCCAAAAACATCGACAAAGGATATGCCAGACTACTCACGCAGCAAGAAGCAGAGAAGGACGGGCCACGAACGTGGTACCTCCCTCACTTTGGGGTCGTTAACCCCCACAAGCCAAACAAGTTGCGAATCGTATTTGATGCCGCTGCTGTTACTTCAAATGTATCCTTGAACTCTGTGCTACTGAAGGGACCGGAGCATGCACAATCGCTACAAGCCATCAGCTACAAATTCCGGCAAGGGGTCGCTGCTGTTGCCGGGGACATACAAGAGATGTTTTCGCGAGTCCAGATGCGCGATACCGATCAAGACTCGCAGCGTTTCTTGTGGAGAGATGGCAACTCTGACACCGAAGTTCAAATCTACGCTATGTCATCGATGATATTCGGTGCCGTTTGCTCGCCTTGTTGTGCCGAGTACATAAAAAATGAAAATGCAAAGAAGTTCATGTCAATTATGCCAAGAGGGGCAAAAGCCGTAATTGCAAATACATATGTCGACGACCTTGTCATCAGCTTCAACAGCCTAGAGGAAGCAGAGCAAGTCACATTTGAAGCCATAAAGATTAACGCCGCCGCAGGTTTCAAACTTCGAAATTTTATTTCAAACTGCAAGGACCTGCAACTGAAATTCAATCAAGATGACGCCGCACAGCCCTTTGACGTAAATATGGAGCGTCAGTCCACCACTGACAAAGTGTTGGGCATGTACTGGAATTCGAATGCCGACACTTTTGAATTTCGCCTAAAGTTTCACAAAATTGCGCATGACGTCCTGCAGTGTCGTCGACCGCCAACGAAGCGAGAATTGTTGGGTATTGTAATGGCAATATACGATCCCTTCGGTCTCCTGGCAAATGTCACTATCGTCGCGAAGCTGATGTTACAAAGAATGTGGAAGCTGCAGATACAGTGGGATGAAATCCTACCACCGGAGGTGGGCGCACAATGGAATTTGTGGTGGAAGCAGCTCCAGCAAGTCAAGCAGTTCGCAGTTGCAAGGTGTTACTCCGATCTGTTGCCAATCGCCGATGAAATTCAGCTACATGTCTTCGTAGATGCCAGTCCATGTGCGTATGCTGCTGTTGCATATTTACGCATTCGTAAAGGAGACAAAATCGACGTCGCCTTTGTAGCTGCTAAGGCACGATGCGCACCAACAAAAGGCATGACAGTGCCACGACTCGAGCTACAAGCTGCAATCCTTGGGAGCAGATTGAGTACGTCGATAGCTGAATGCCACGACTATCGTATAGACAACACGATATTCTGGAGCGACTCCAAAACAATTATCTTATGGATTCGTTCCACAACGCGCGCGTATAAGCAGTTTGTCGCCTGTAGAATCGCCGAGATACTTACCACTTCATCGCCAGAGCAATGGCGGTGGATCCCAACAACATTAAATGTCGCTGACGACGCCACAAGAGCCAAGATGCCTCAGGACTTCGGGGCTCAGGGACGCTGGCTTACATGAAGAGTGTGCGTAAGAGCTGCCCCGTTTGTATTCAACACAATGCCAAGCCAGTTACACCGCTGATGGGTCAACTACCGCCGGACCGATTGACGCCGTATGTTCGTCCCTTTACTTATACGGGCGTAGACTACTGCGGGCCATTTTTTGTTGCCATCGGCCGAAGACGAGAAAAACGATGGGTCGCTTTATTCACGTGCCTAACTACACGAGCCATCCATCTAGAGGTAGCTGAAGATCTTTCGTCTGATGCCTTTATTATATGTTTCCGGAATTTCGTTAACCGTCGTGGAACACCGGTGCAATTGCGTAGCGACAATGGTACTAATTTTGTCGGCGCACAGAAGGAGTTGCGCCAGGAAAAACGCCTATTCGACTTTGCTCATATTGAGGGCGTTATGGCCAAGGAAAATATCGCCTGGTTATTCAATTGTCCTGCTAATCCCAGCGCAGGAGGCTGCTGGGAACGTTTAGTTCAATGCGTCAAGCGTTTGCTGCAGCGTGCATTGAAAGAGGAGGTGCCCCGTCTGGAGACTTTTCGCAGCGTACTAATAGAGGCGGAAAATATTATTAACAGTCGTCCGCTAACAGATATTCCCATCACACCTGAAGAAGAGGAGCCGCTCACACCGAACCACTTCCTTGTCGGTTGCCTTAATTCAACACAAACGCCTTGCGAAGACGAAGAGAAAGTATGCCTACGAAAGCAGTGGAAAATTGCCCAAAATATTAAGAATCGCGTTTGGAAAAGATGGACAGTGGAATATTTACCACAACTTTTACACCGACCAAAGTGGAGAACTGAAGTGACGCCATTACAGCCCGGTCAACTGGTTATTGTTTGCGACCCAGGACTTGCAAGGAGTCAGTGGGAGAAAGGCCGCGTTACAAAGGTGTTCACCGCTAAGGATGGTCAGGTACGAAGCGCTGAAGTTCGTACAAGTCATGGGCTTATTCGACGACCTGCCAGCAAGCTAGCCGCTTTGAGGTTGTGAATCCTCATGGATCCACCGAGGGGTGGGATGTCGACGCAACACGCCTTTTACTATACACACAAAACACAGCCCAGTCAAAACTTCAATCAACCACAGCCAACTTATCTTCATAGCTACATATATTTCTGAAGACATGTGCTGGTTCCGGTCGAATTGCCATTACGAGTTGAGCAGTCCACGTGAAAGTACCAATTTTTAACACACCACCGTCATCGTCAACACCACACACACACACCGAGTCAAAAGGTCACCGTATCACCAACACACCGTCATCGTCAACATTTTTAATGCGCTAAGCGCCATCCTACATCTTACTTTGTATTTTAAACAGTCTTTTCATTTAATAAATCTTTTTAAACATTAATTTGAATCGACTCGTAATCCCGCCGCCACAAATACAGATACTGATGGAATAACTTTGGCTTAGCACTTTGTAGGTGTATATAATTTGTGTGAAATGAAATTGAAAGTGTGCCTCATAATGGAAAGATTCCAATCAATTTTATATGCATTTTAATTTGATCCATTTTTAGATCTGTTGGTATTGAGTTCATGTCAAATACCAAGGGGGGAAAAGACAAGGTTCGGTTCATTCCAAACACATTAAAAATAATTTATAATTTATACCAAAAGCCATGATTGATGCGGCAGTGTCGATGACATATCCCAAAATCCTCATATACTAACCAGGGCGTCTTTTATAGTCTACGTGTCAAATCAATGTGACCTCACTCAAGCAATTGATTGCACAGAATTTAATCCGATTTGGAGTTTTCAACGAAACTCAACTCTTGATTTAATTTCGAATTTCATTTGACACTAACACTACCCCAAACGAACATACTCACACACAAAGGTCAGCCACACAGGAGGAAAAATCGTATGAATTGCCGAGCAATCTGACAAGTCCAGCTGCGGATGCTTTCGGTGAGTTGAAATTTAATCAAATCTTTAACTGAGGGGATTGATGGAAATGAAGAGAAATTGCTAAGGGAAAAGTCAAAGCAAAGCTGAACACGTATCAAATTGACTTGATTTACCTTACTCGTATCTATTTCCTAACCCGAATCTATCAACGGGTTACATGTTCTTTTGGATATCCATACTTGCGCATATGTATTTACGCTACGATACACATACCTTCATATGTATGAGTATCTGAATTCGTAAGCCATTTACAGTTAAACTATTCTGTGTGTATAAGTGATGATACACGAAACCAAATACCGCTACAGATACAAGAAATTATGCAAGATACAGACTCCTGTCGGCACTTTTTTCAAGTTCTCTGCTTGCAGCATTGTCAATCATTTGTAATTGTGGTGTTAAACGTTAACACAAATGATTTAAACATTGTGCCCAGACAAATTTGGAGACTGTTTTCGCAGCAAATTTATAATCGTGTTAAATTTAATCACTGTACTTTATAGAAACCGTCGTGGAATGTTTATACTGGCTGTAAATTTCCTTTACTGGACTTTCCAAAACAATAAAGCCACTTCTAAAAGAGTAGAAGAAAAATTCTATAATTTTCTTACAATGAGTTTTTTAGTTCCTCCTATATTTATGACTATTCTACTAATTGACCAAAACCATCACGTCAATAAATGTCATCTCTGACTAAGACCCGAGATTTCTGGCTTTTTGTTGAATAAATGTCCAGACCAGAAGTGAAAGCAGGAATCGGTTGAAAATTTGGTATATGTATGCAGATTAGACAATACACAGAGCCAAAAAATACATGAATGAAAAATACATTGTTTCCATGTAAATGTAAAATTTATTGGGTCAATGAAATAAATCAAGGTGTTTTCCAAGTCAATCGTTGCCAAAATAATGAAGACTTAGTCATTGCTTAGTCATTGAACCAATGAAAGTTATTCCTTGGGATAACGTAGAAAATTCCATTGAGCTAACAAAAATTATTCCGTAATACAGAAAAGTCCAATTGAAAGATTTGCTCAATGAAAAAAGACCAATAAAATGTCTTCAATGGATTATGGTATTATGAAGAATTGCTAGCAGTCGTTTCGTATGTCATACCTTCCGAAGAGTTTTGTTGGTGTAAGGGAATCTTGACTAAGTACCTGCATCACTGCCAGCGAATAAATGCACAGACAGGCAATCATATACAACATGCTACTTTTACAGACCCTATACATCAGGAGCACGAGAACGACGAGCACTACACCGACGAAGATGACGAGGAAGATTACTCAGTTTCCGTGTCGGCGATAATGCAAAGACGTGCCAGTGTACGTGGCTATCGAGGCAAGCGCGGCAGTCGCAATTCCAGAAGAACTTCCAGCCCCATGGATCACGTTATGGACAATGCCGAGCGGCGACGCTCGAGTGTCTACACAACTAGCTCAGGCAAGTAAACCAATTTCTCGAATAGTGTCATACAAAATATAAAACTCAGAAATTTCAAGTGCAAGAAAATTCCAACTTTTGGAATATTCCTGAATCCATAAATCTCAAATGAATAAGCAGAACTTCATACCTACATGTTTCATTATATGAACATACTCGTACTTGAATTCGATGTGCATTCCGACTACATTTCGATATTAATTTTCATCTAAATGTCATTGAAAGAATAAGTTTAAAAATTTTGTCAAATATTCTTCAAAAAGTTGAAAGAGACTTCGTTTCTTAGTGTTTCTTTGCGCGCGGCGTCATCTCGGAATTATACTGTGGCATGATAAAAAGTTCTTCACACTTAAGAAAAATCTTCTTGTATATATGTCGGTCCCGTAAACTTGTAAAATAGAGCGTGCACACACAAGCTAATGCGAGTGAGTGAGACCTACGTCTCTTTTTAAGCGCTGTTCGGACAATTATACATATGTATGTAGGTATATTTATATGCACCATTTTACAAACAGAAATTTATTTCTCGATGAAATTAAAATTTTTTAAATGCTGCCAGCATCGTCACCAAGCGAAATTTCCATCTTAAATTTAAATATTCAGTTTTTAAATAAATGCTTAAACCACGAGAATTGTATCTATTTGCACAGCATCAATATTTTCCCCTATGAAACTCATAAAATTGTACCAAGGGAACAGATATGTTTACTTAAAAGCCAATTCCACCATTTGGCTTTCAAGAAGTAACTAATCAAAGCTGACAAATGTATTTCGTGGCACGTGACTTTTTTGCTCAAGAGCCGAAACGTAATACGCGCGGTGCTTTCGTTACGATCTCACTGATTTGACGCTCCTTCCACTTGTTTATGCGTTTTTCTTACATTCTTTTATCGCTCTGTTCCGCGGCGTTTGTGCAGATGAAGGTACAAATCAAGAATCCACACAGGAGCAAATTTTCGAAAATATAAGACTACACAAGGAAGTCATACAATCCGTTAAATTGCAGCCATGGCCCATCAGGAAGAAACTGAAATTAGTGCGGCAGGTGAGTTTCCGCCTCAATGCGGCAGCACAGTCCCAAGGGATGCGAGTGCGGATTATAGTGTGTGTTTATGACCGTCTAAGGAAGTTTGGCTTGGGCCAAAAGGCCGGAGCTGATGTAGAGCCGAACAGTTAAAGCCGCATTTAAGCAGCTTTAATAGCAAAATAAATTTCAGCAGCTGTTTTTTTACGAAGGCGCATGAAGTTTGAACTTGTTTTTCCTTTTGGCATTCGAAGTGTAACGAAAACGTTTCATACTTCTTATTTTATGCTCTTTTTTCTCGGCGCTTTTATGCACTGCTCTGGCTGATAATGCGCACCAACCAACAACGCTCCCAACAACTGTACGACGGAATAAACAAACTGGCAAACTGACAAAAGGCCAAAATGTACGTGGCCCGGCACGAGGGTGCGCTGCAGGAGCGCTTCGCCATGTCGCGCAGCACCAGAGATTTGTGGGCGCGCTTTAAAATGTTAATGGCAGCGGTAAGTGATTTCCTCCCGCCAGGAAGTTGATCCTCTTATTTATGCATTCTGAGCACCTTCACAGCGCAAGCCAGCACTCTTCATTTCGACACAATTTGCACTTAAAGTTTTGTTTATTGACAATTTCAAGTGAAAGGTAAGTATCCATACAAAAGCGAGCTGGGTCTGTAGTAGAAGCACACAAGTAGAAAATGCGGCCTTTGCCAGATTATTCCGGCTGTAAACCACTGCCAGATCCATAATGCTGCTTTGATACCAAATATCTTCTTAAATACCATCTAATATAAGTACAATATCCAACAAGGGCAAGCATAAAATACAACTAAAGTGCCAGCGAGTTTGATCGAAAAGTTCTCATTTAGCTTCGATTTCAAACAAAATTTTCTATTTGAATTATTTTTATTGAAAATATTTCGGTCTGATTTTAATGACAACTCCAATTTTTTCGATTCTTTATCCCATCACCTTTTTCTTGTATTTACTAAATGGCGAACGTGTCCGTTTCCCATTCTTTGTTCCATCTTCTCCGTCTTACAGGTCCCGTTTTGAATTTGGTCTCGCTAAACATCGAATAAGCTTAGATTTTTAATTTCCATAAGGTCTTAACAAGAGACTTGCGAGAAAGCTACGCTAGGCTGTTGCGCCAATTATTTAGTTATTTTAAAGTTTTTACGAGAATTAGAACCGTAATAAAGTTTCTTGCAAAAATGAAATAAAAACTTCGTTCCCGGCCAGCATTAAGATTCCTGAAATTGCACAAAGCTTATTTATTCGATATTAAGAAGGTGTGCATAATTACTCCGATACTGGAGTTTAAATGTATATATTTTATACAAACATCAAAGAGATAATGTTAAATTTCAGTTTCGATTTCATTTCGGCTACCAAAACGAATGGTTCTCGATTTCGCGAGTGGAAAATTTCAACTACAAGTAGTTCCTTATGGAGAAACATTTGTCTTATTATACAATAACTTTGGGAATGGACGACCAGGAAGCAAAAATGTAATTCATTGTATTTGAAACAAAAACTGTCAGAGATCTCGCTGGGTCTCCGTTAAAATATTAAGGTGTCACAAGGTAATGCCTCGCGTTCTGAGAACCTGCGGCAGACACGTCCGTGTCCTTAATGCAACCGCAAATCTGCTCAAATATGCGTCATTTGCCTGCAGTCTGCCTCCGGGCTGGCGCTTTTTCTGCTATTGCCACAAGAGAAGTCCTGCAGTCGTGTGCATGCTTTGGTGTTGGTTTTGTGGGTGCCAGCGCAAACACTGTACTTCAACATTTCACTAAAAATTATATCTCTGCAAAAAATTGCAAACATTATGCTCAGCTTCTGCTCGTGGGTGTGCAAACGCTGTGCTCATATTTACATAGCAAAAGCTTTCAATGCAGAACACCTTAATTAAAATTGGCATGTGCGATGCATTCACGACGGCAGTTAAGTACGTAATTCCTTTTCAAGTTCCACTTCACTCTTCAACGCCGCGCAGCAACCATCGTCTGCACATTAATTCCACATTTAAATATGTTTATTTGATTTCTTACATCTCTATGCAATCGCATAATTTTTGCCGTTTTCTTTTCATGCCCTGTCAGCGCTGGCGGCACTGGAAACGCGAAACAGCCAGTTTCCTCACCGTGCTCATACCCTGGGAGCTGCGCATCAAGGAAATCGAATCACATTTCGGCTCGGGCGTTGCATCCTACTTCACCTTCCTGCGCTGGCTCATGTGGGTGAACATTATGATTGCCATTCCGCTGGTGGCGTTCGTAATAGGGCCTGAGGTGAGCTCCACAACTACATGCATACATATGCACACATTTACATCTGCTCAGCTGCTCGATGCCGCTGCTGAACGGCGCACAGCTGAATCATTCAGAATTTTTTGTCTGTGTCAACTTTTCGTATTAAAGACTTTCTTACTTTGCTGCTGCCTTTCAGTACTTTGCAACGAAACACGATGAAACAGATCCACGTAAGCGAATGTCAGAGCAGGAGTTCCAAGTGGCTGGCAATCTTTTCACCATTTGGGAATTCGAGGGGTATTTAAAGTATTCGCCCATGTTTTACGGGTAAGAAAATTCTAATGTTAAATTCATTGCCATTTATTCTTTCAATTTTTATCAATATTTGCAGTTACTATTCGAGCTATTCCGGCGCTAGCTCTCTGGGATACAAGCTGCCGATGGCATATTTTTTAACCGCTGTGGTCGTTTACATTTACAGTTTCGTGGCAACTTTGAGAAAGTGAGTAACTCTTTTTAAATTCTGCATTAAGTGAACACATTGCTTGCCTTTTATTCTGTAAGTCTTTCCTGACCAAGTGTGGTTGCCTTTCCAATCTAATTTTAGTTCTATCATTTATGTCGAAATATTCGATTGATGGTAGCATTTTCAACACCGAGAGTTGTCAGGCAGCGCAGTTTCAAAACCTGGCCAAGACAATTTTTTCTTACAAATTAAAAAAATTTTATAATTATTGCTTGATGGCTTTGATCTAGAAAGTCTTCGAGACCATTCCACTTTGTCCCTAAAAGAGCTTTAATACTTTGCACCAAAAATAGTATCGGCTGTTGTCTTTATGATTATATCTTCACTCATTCGTGTCATCGAGCCCTTCAAATATCTTTCCTCAAAATAAAATTATGGTGAACTACAAAATAAAACCATATCAAAGATAATCCTCCTGACATCATGATAATGTTGTTCTTACGTAAACTATCAATCTTGCTTTGGTCGACGCTTGTCTCCGTTCCATCGAAGCGTAGCTAGATTAAAGTCGACTCACATGGCGGCCATCGTCTCGAAATATGATGACGCCTTCAAATCAAATCCACTCTCGCTCAGTGGCCGCTGCCGCCCACGTTGTCTCAGCAAACTTTGCGCCACACAATCACTCAGCCTTAATTAATTATGAGAACAACACATAAAATGTCAATTAAAGCGTCTGATTAAATTACGGTCATTGTGCGTGTAGCATTGTTTACGCCGCCCGAAATGGCTGCGCTGGCTTAGGGAAACTTTCTGATTGAGATTTACTCCGAGCTGCGCTGCATCGCCGCGTCTGGCACGCCACTCAGTATTGCATGAGACGGGGGCGGCACAATGTGCTATTGTTCGGTGGGCGCAAACGGAATTGTCGGCAGTTGCTTTGCTCCTTTGCTGCTGCAGAAGTTTCCTGCGAACTAACTGTAATGCCGTGTGCTTGTCCGTATTATGTTTATTTCGCAATTTAGCAGCGACAGCGCCAAATACGACATTTACGCTATTGTCACGACGCCTCGTGGTGGCTCATAAATCGGCGTAATTTCAGCCGAAACACCAACATCAGCGAACCACCACCCCCTTCATCGTCAATGGCCAACAGCCAACAATGTCACGGCAGTGGATTCATGCCTCTACGTGCTTGGCATTAAATCCACCGAGCAATGCGAGTCCCGGCTACGGCTCCGACTCCGGCTACTCCGCACTTAGGTCCACACTTGCTGCCGAAATTTTATTTATTGCGCCTTGTTGTTGCAGCGTATCGAGCAAAACGATAGCCTTTTTCCAGCATAAATTATTGTCACTCAATGTTGTTGTGCTCTTCTGGTTGTTATTGTAAGGCTTGTTGAAAGCTTATTTATACACCAATTGGTTTGAGTTGCAGGATAGCACTGCACAAACATACACACACACACACACACACACACACACACACACACACACACACAGTGAACACTCAACTGAAGGACATGCTCGCCAAATGGGGAAATAGCACTGAGGCCAAGTCGGAAAGTGACGAAATTTTCAGTATTTTGCCGAAAGCAAATTTGAATGAAAGCAACGCAAATGGCCACTAAAGTGTTGTTAAACGGAGGCGTTGGCTGGCATAATAAGAAGGATTCAAAGCATATAGCCATTTCCTTGAGGCAATAAATTTCATAGAATTTTCGAATATTCCTAAATTTAAGCTGTTGATCGTTCAAGTGAAACTCAATAGCTCGCTTTTGTACAATAACTTGATTCGAGAAATTCTACAGATTCCAACAGTCGTAGTTTTTCTTCTCTTGAGCACTCGTTAAAAAAAATGGAGTAGTAATGGAGCAGGTTATATAAGGATTTAGCCACATATGTATGTACATACTCAGAGAGTGAATACGTTGTAACACGTCTTGCTTTATCTATCTTGTCATATGACTAAATCCCTTTTGTAGTCACCTATAGAATAAATTTATTGGTTCCCTTAACTTCTGTTATTTTGTCTTGTTAATTGCTTAGGATAACAGACATTAGAAATAGGAGAAGCTAGTTAAAAATATCTACACAAAATAAATTGGTGTTGTGATGGCCAATTTTCACTGTGAGCCACTATATATAAATTCCCATCGTTGAAAGGCATTTCATATTTCAACCGTGTTCTTTAGGAAGGCTACAAAAGTTTGGATGTGGTACGTGACTTTCTGTCGTAATCTGATTCCTAGTTATTATTAGATATATGTATGTATGATTTTGAATGCAACCTCATGGTATCTTGCAGAAAGATTCCAACCCCCTGCAATAATCTGTAGGTCCGGTTTTTTTTTACCTGCGTGGTCAATCTTCTCCAGCAGCTTCTTAATCAGTTCTGCAATGTCAAATGTAAAATGAATTTCAAATAAAACTAAAACAGGCCTACTACGTGCATTCTGAAGTCTTTCCGATATGATTGTATGCCATCGAATTAAAAAGTAAACAACCCAAGCTAAGAAAATGCAAAAAATTGGAAGACCAACTTCCAACAAGTTTTCTAAACTAACTCAACGACATCTTACCTGAGTCCTTCTGAAAAACTTTACAAATAAAGTGAATTGCTTCCGTTTGCTTTTGAGCTTCTGCACTTGGCTTACGATTGCCTCCTTCCATTTGCAGAATGGCAGAAAATTCAAGGAATTCAAAACTATCCTCCAAAGATGACGAATGCACATTCTCATGGAAATTATTCACAGGCTGGGATTTCATGATTGGTAAGTGCCGCCACTTTCCCGTAGAGCAACTTACTGACACGCTCACTGCCGCACTGTCTCGCTCGTCGACTCGCTTACAGGTCATGCGGAAACTGCACATAACAGGATTGCGTCCGTCGTGGTTGGCTTCAAGGAGGCGCTGCTCGAGGAAGCCGAAAAGAAGAAGGACAATCGCAAGTGAGCATGAAATTAAATCAAGTACACGCTCCTCGGCGTCGCCTCTGTTGCTCTGTTCTGTTGCTGGCTTTGTTTTGTTGCTTATTGCTCTCGGCGGCGTGTTTGCGTAGCAAGTTTGCAGTGTTTGCTCTTCTCTTCCGCTTTCTTTGTCAGCTGGCGCATCATACTGCAACGCATACTGGTGAATATTCTGGTGATGGGACTGCTGGCTGCCTCCGGTTATACTGTTGTGGCCCTAGTCAATAAGTGAGTGTGTTTGTAGACATTTGATGCAAAGATTTAAAATTTCACTGCTGTTGTTCTTTCTACGACAGCACGGAGAAACTATCACGCACTGACAACTGGCTGAGCCGCAACGCCGTCAACGTCACCATGACGCTGCTGTCCTTCTTCCTGCCCATGATTTTCGAGGCGTTGGGACTCTTTGAGAACTGGCATCCGCGACAGCAACTGCGCCTGCAGCTGGCACGGTGAGTGAACTGCCGCATTTGCATGCCTTCTCATTGAGGGTTTAACTAATCGCCGCCGCTCTCCCCCGCAGCATCATGATACTCAACTTGCTGAACTTGTACTCGCTCATGTTCTCGTTCATATACAAAATCAACAGCAAGGAGAAGCCTTTGCAGGAGCTGAAAATCAAAAACGAGACAGCCACGCTGGAATTCGCGCAACTAACCTCGCTGATCGAGAGCATCAAAGCCGTCACGGCCGATGTCACGACCGCCACCACCAGCACATTCAGCTATGACTGGTCCTCCACAGGCGCATTCGCGGACGACTCCAGCATCAGCACCGACATCTATAGCAGCAGCAGCACTACGGAGGCGCTCTACACTGCGACTGCTGCTGCCGTCTTTGGCACCGCGAAACGACTGAAATGCTTTAATGTCACATTGAAATGCTCAAAACCGACACGCGTCCGAAATCCGAATTTGGCGGCAACAACACTGCTGCTGCTAACTACGGCAGCAATGCTGCCGTTGAATACCGACCCCACCGAGCCATCCTCCACAGTCACCTGGACCACCTTGCCACCAACAACGACAACGGAAGTTGCTACCACAACAACTGCTGAGGAACCAACCACCACCATGTTGCCAACAAGCACAATGATCGAATTCAACACAGCGCCCAGCACTTCGGGCCATGAGGAGACTTCAACCCCGGAAGAGGCAACCACTACTGTGCCACAAACGACGTCCACTTCCACACCATCGCCGGGCAATGATAGCTTCTTCGAGTACTACGACTACTTTGCAGGCATGCCCATCGACTTGGACGACACGCAGCTCCAAAGGGCCGGCAATCCAGGAAGAGCTGCTGCCCTTAGCACGCTGCACGGCAACAGCCTTTTGAGAAGCCTCAATCGTAGAGCCCGACAAGTGGCTACAGCGGATGAAGCTTCAACAACAACGCTCGGAAAAAGTAAATACAGTCGCCGACGCAGCGATGACGAAACTGGAGGCACTACTTCGCGCAACCAACAAAGTCTCAGCTACGATGATGACTACAACGACAGTAGCAGCACCACCAGCAGCGCCACCACCATAACAACAACAGCCACAACTACTCTGGACACTTCTGTAGCGCCTTCCCTATCCGATGAAACGGACTCGGAACGCAATCAATCGGCATTTTGGGTGCCCAATGAGCAGCTACAAAATATATTTGCTTACTTCATCAGTTCCACCAGCACCACCGCCGATCCGATCGAAAGCACCACTTCCAGCAGCACTCCAACTCCAAGCACGCCTGATACGACAACAATGAGCGACACCACAACTGAAGAAACCACCGAACCTGATCAGACCTCAGAGTATTACATCGAAGAGGCCAACATCGTGGACGCCTCCGACTACTACACCATGAAGGCGAATGATGTGGACACCGATGGCATGGAGCTGTGTATTCGCACACTTTGTGAGGAGATTCCTGAGGATATGCCCGATGTTGATGCCACACCGAAACCAGCATCCACTTTAACGCCTTTACAGCACTATCAGAAGCGTTTGGGTGAGGTGAAGCACACGCTGAATACGGTGCAGTCGAATTTGACCAACATGTGCTGGGAGACCTCGCTGGGACAAGAGCTATCCAAAGTTATCGTGTTCGATGGGGTGAGTATTTGACCAAAACTCTAAAATTGCATGCAGAGACATCATTATTTATTATGATGGCTTCGTTATAAAAACGGCAAGCTCGACTTTGCCCGATTTTATGTTTTCAGTATAGTTCAGAGAGTGAGAGAATTATATATAGTATAGAAAAAATTTTCTAAAACAATTTAGTGAAAGGAAAAACAAAGCTCTTCTACTGGGAAATCGAATTAAAAATCTTATAGACCTACTTTGGCAAGAGACTCAAACATCACAATTCAATATTTTGCATGAATCGTTATTTTAATAGGAGAAATTATTAATTAAAAGGGCGATCGATTATGACTGCTACTCCAGTAGGGCTGTAAATCCACTCTCGAATGGAGCCGTCTATTTAAGGGACTATTTAGTTCCATGCAATCTCCAGCTCAATCCAACAGACACCTCAAATGAGAAGAAGAAAATAACGATAACGTATTATATCTGCAGAACATTAAGAGCATTTAAATTGCAGCATAAATCAGTAGGCCATTGAACCACTTGGCAACATTCCACAAACCGAACAATTTATTGCTTCTTCAGCAGTTGCCACGCCCGACCTACATCAAAACGAAACCGCACAAAACAATTTATGTAAAATCAAAAACTCTTTAAGTATCCCGAAGGAACTAAGGCAGAAAAAAGCGATAAAATGAAAACTGTACAAACGTAGCCACAACTCCCCATTGCCAAATTATCCGGAAAATTTCACCGAAATTTGTTTCCAATCGAAATATTTAAAAGATAGCAACGTTTTAACATGCAGACGCAAGCCAACAAGCGCACAACCCTGATGGGCATTGGGCGTGTGCATGCTTCCGTGTGTGTGAGTGTGTGTGTGTGTGGTGCGGGTGGTTTGTTGTAGCCTACGGTCGGATTGTTTGGCGTCACTAGCGAATTTATCATAATAATCTACAGAGTGGAATATCCAAATAGGCCCTCAGCGCTGCTTTCTGCTATTGAAATAACAAATATCCTTTTTCACATTTTATATGGCACACACACAGTCATACATGGACAAAATCGTGGAAATAATGTTGCGAAAGGATCATTTGCATTTGTGTGGTTTTAGCTTGTCGCGGTGCCAAGCGAGGCCATGCGGAGCTCTGTTAGCAGGGAAAAATTTTCTCCAGCTAAAGCTAAATCTTCGAACAGGGGAATTGCTTTTTTATAATGTTTGGGAATGAAACCGTGAATGGGAAAAGCTTTGAACAAAGCAAAGCTTATACTGTAATGAAACAAATCTCATATCTTCACTACGAAAGATACCGTGTATCGGAATTTTAATTCTACGAAATTCTTCATGGCTGCAATAAGTATCAAAGCGAAATGAGAGCGCCTAGACAAATCGTACAATACAGATCAGGATACGATCATGTGCCCTACTGAAACCAATTATGGTGCATTTGTGCCTTTGCGCCCACAATAAAATACTAAAAGAGCATAAGAAAAAAAACTAAAATCTTGTAGAGCAATTATGGATTAGTAACGCTCAGAGAGGTATCTGCTGCTCAATCGTGTGTGTAACTTTGTAGCCACAGGAGAGAAAGATGTCTTATGTATAGAACCTAACCCAAATTTGGAGCTTAATAATTTTCGGATATTCATTAGTCAAAGCTGACAGCCCGATCAGTTACGAGATTCTTTATTGATTTCTGTAGGATAATGAATAGTATAGTACAGGATTGCATGTGTAGAGCTTGTAACGAACATGAAGAAAAATATATTTTACTACTGTGATTGGCTAGTAAGGACCAGACTTTCAAATGGATCCTTTGTCATAATAAACCTCGCAGACCACGATGTGTAGCACACTAGATCCCTACCCCAAAATGCATTATTTCAATCTCCTGCATTTCGGTTGAGATCCACTTTTCAACTTCATTTCTGGATATAGTGTATTGCTCTGTTCGGTGTAACTCGACTAAAGCTCACTTGAATGTTCACTTAAATGCGGCATAGAGCTTAAACGTGACTGTGAGCTATCATTGGGATCTGAACTCTGCTGCTTTGCATTGTTGTGTTGGCCAAGTTAATCGCCATCGAAACTTCTAAACTGTTTTCAATGCTTACACAAAAGTCATTCAACTTTTGTCATTTGCATGCTCGTCCTATTCCCAAGAAATGGAGCAGAGCAAGTAAGAAAAAGGCAGCAAACCCAAGCAAAAAGGTTCTAAAACTTTCTCGTTTCTTTCCAGACGAAAATCAAGCAAATCTCTGTTTGGGGTAGTTTGTTGTTGTTCAAAGTTTTTATACCCTACACCTATGGTAATAGGGTATAATAACTTTGTGCCAAAATTGTAACGCATTAAAGGAGCCTTCCTAGGTATAGACATAAGTATATAGAAATGATCAGAAACACTTTCTCTTTTCATTTCCGGTTGTCCGTCTGTCCGTCTGTCCGTCTGTCCGTCTGCGTGTATGCAAAAAAAAGAAAGAAGAAGTTGTCCGATTTGGACCAAATTTGGTACACAGTTACAGTGAACCTCGGGTTAGGTAAAGTGTTAAAATTAGTCAAATCGGTTAAAGGACACGCCCACAATGGGCCTATAAGTCCCACTACCTCGGGTTTTTTTCGGTAAAATGGCTATAATTTGTGTAATTACTCATGGAAAAGATTAATACTTGGTATTCAAGTTAAGAGGTAGGTCTTCTATATCTCAGGAAAAAATGGGCGTGATCCGCCCACTATATAGCCGGCAAAATTTTTTCGGTAAAATGGTTACCAATTGACTAGTTACGAATATAAATGAATGAAATTCGGTTCCCAAGTTGATATATAGGTCTTAGATGCCATACAAGAAAATGGGCATGGTCCGCCCACTATATAGGCGATAAACAAAAAATCTTCTTAACTTCCATAATATATACACCAGAGAGTCCAGATTTGGTTACATCGTTCCTGGTAGGAATATCTTTTAATTCTCCAGAAATGGGCGTGGTCCGCCCACCATGGGGGCAGTAAAATAAATATGCCGATAACATCTGTTGTACACTCGCCAGAGCATCAATATTTGGCATGTATAGTCCTATTAGGTATATCTTGTAGTCTGCCAAAAATGGGCGTGGTCCGCCCACTATGTAGGTTGTAAATCAAATGCACCCACAATTTCAGTGAATTATCACCCTACTTGGGAACATGGTGTAGGGTATTACTCTGTCGGTGAAACCCGACTGATACTTCCTTACTTGTTTATTACTCGTTCAGACTGATAGAAATTAAATCCGGCACTAGACAGATGCTAAATTATTTAATTTTAAATAAGGATACAAAGATTTTAATTTATTTGTATGGGATTTGATTGAAGGTCGGGCTTTTAGCATTTCAATGGCAAACATCATGTCGCGAGGAAATGGGGGCTGATCCAAATAAAATGCTTAGAGTGTTGTTTCAGGTTAATAACTTTACAATCAAAATGATTTAAAGGTCCTGCTAATCTTTTTATTATACTCAGATTATGTCCATCGCTGCTCCACTTTGTATCGATTTCTTGCGTGCACTTTTCGTGCGCTATGTCAATCAGAATTGGTGCTGGGATATGGAAAAGACCTTTCCACAGGTGAGTGCAACGTACTGGAACGATGGTTCCACCTCAATAATATTGTGTTATTACGCTTGCAGTACGGCGACTTCAAAATTGCGGAGAACATCTTGACTTTGATTAATAACCAAGGGCAGGTGTGGATGGGCATTTTCTTTTCGCCCGGCCTGGTGCTCATCAACCTGGGCAAACTGATGATTATGATGTACTTCCGGTCGTGGATTGTGCTGACGTGCAATGTACCGCACGAAGTCGTCTTCAAGTGAGTTCGTGAAATGGCTGTCTATCTTAATTTTCCCTCTCATCGCCTCGAACTTCTCCTCCTGTGTGCATCCGCTTTGCAGAGCTTCCAAATCCAACAACTTCTACCTGTCGCTGCTGCTGACTATGCTGTTCCTGTGTGTGCTTCCTGTCAGTTATGCCATTGTGTGGCTGCGCCCCTCCTGGCACTGCGGCCCATTCTCCGACTATAATCGGATTTCGGAATTTATTACGAATACCACAAGAAATGCCTTGCCCATGTAAGTTCGCAGGCTCGCTCCCAGCCGCAAAGTGAACGGTTGCTGCTGTCCGCCCGTTCAACAATTTGACAGCGTGACAGTGCATGAGCAATGCTAGCATAATGTTCTTTTGCCTTGTTAAATCCACCCACTCCGCCCCCGCTGACCGCTCGCGACTCACTTCCTTGCTTGTTTATCTCCGCACAGACAATTGCATGAACCCTTGGATTACCTCACTTCATCCAGCACCGTGATTCCTCTCCTGCTGCTGCTGATACTCATCATCTATTATTTGATTTCGTTGACGGGTGCACTGCGCGAAGCGAATCAGGATTTGCGCACTCAGCTGCAGAAGGAGCGCGAGGAGGAGCGCAAGAAGATTTTCAAAGTGCCGGAAACGAAGCCCACCGAACCGGCTGCAACCAACATATCCAACAGATGGCGCAAAGTGCTGGAAGCCTCTTCGCCGGTGACGCCCACCACGCAGCCGCCCGACTTCGATGCTGAGGAGTACAAGAATCAGGCTAGAAAGGGTAAGTACGGCGCTCTTAGAAGAATTGTATACGGTTATGGTGACCTTATCCTGGAAAACGTTTTAAAAAACAGCACAAAAAAGGAACCAATGAAGTTTAATTTAACAAAAGATAATACCTTAGCATAGTGAGTCGGGAATGCTAGAGCTTTCTAGTTTCGTGTTATATGCAATAGTTTTTTCGGTTTTTTTGTTCAGGTTCCTACTTTTAGTCGTACGTCATATTACTGGCTATTACCATTTTTGGAAACCCAAAATTACGCCTTCAGAACTTTATTCAAAGTACTCACTCTATAATTCTTTAGAATACAAATTCATACAACAAAATCCTGTAAGCACCTTAAATAAAAAAATCGGTTAGATTTGAAATTCTGGATGGCTAAATTGCCATTAAGCTGATATGGAATACAGTATTAAGAAATAGTTCATATGGGAAAAGGTCCTTAAAACAGTACGCTTCTGTATTATATAAAATCTTATCGACTTATTTGAAAATGATTGTAGTGCCATGACAATTAATTTCCAAAATATATTCATAAATTTTCTATGGCCATCCATCCAGAGCTAATTTCGCGCATCATGAAGAAGGCGCTACGCAAAGGCTCCGCCACTTCAGAGGACGACTCTGCGATGCGGCACGGACGGGATGACGATGACACGGACAACGAGCATCACGACTCCCTGCCGCACGACGAGGAGGCCAAGGAGAAACGCTCTGCGCTCTCTCGTCTACAGCAGATACGTCGCACGCGGAAACCATCCTTGGTGGATATCGTGCAAATCGCCAAGGGAGAGAGGGTACGTGAAGCGCAGCGTCCCGCTGTGGCAGGCAAGGAGGCACATCCGAAGGGACGCTTTAAAGTGGACAGACATGAGAGAAAGGAAGCGGAGCCGAAGACCCCGAGCGTCGACAAAGACAATGACAATGACCCCGAAATCAATTCACGCATCGTAAATGAACGCCGACAAAGTCTGCTGTACCGAAAGCGCGAAGATGAGACGCCAGAGGAAGGAAAGTCAATTGAAAAGCAGGACTCGGGCGAGCATCAAGATAAGAAGCCAGCTAGCTTGCGTGCAATGGAGCCGTTGGCAACGCCAGCGACGAAGAAAAGCATCTTCGAGGTCATCAATGAGAAGAGAGCGCACGAAAACGAGCAGCCACATCAAGATGGCGGCAAGTTCAAATTCAAGAAGCACAAAGCGAAAACGACCACGTCGACGGGCGAACCGCAAGTGTTCAAATTCGACGAGAAATCCGTTGAGCAGGCCGGCGAGCACTTAGGCACACAAGCGTCGAAGCACAGCGAGGCAGGGGCCACGCCCTCACCCACGCCTAGCGTACTCAGGCAGGGGAACTCGGAAAAGCTGGTGAATCTGTCGCGGCAGGGACGCAAGAAAATCGGTTCTCTGCTCGCGCTCGTACGCGAAGCTGTCAACACTAAGAAAATGGAAGGTGAGCACCAGCCACAAACTGAAAGCACCGAAGCTGCCGCTGTCGCTTCCGCAGCCAGTGACAGACAGAAACAGACAGCCATCGAGATGCCTTCCACCCCGGAGGCTGCGGTCCCAGTGCTGGCTAAGCCCATTTTAGAACCAGTTACCAAAGCTGTCACCGCAACGCCCACTCCCAAGCTCGCGCCTGTCGTAGACACGGAGGAGCTCGACCGACCCGGACCAATTAACTTTCCCATGCGCAGCGCTTCGCAGCGGCGCCAGAACGTGGAACGACCCAAGCCCACGCGACAAGATTCCCAAGCATCAATTTGGTCCGACAACATACCGACCATCACCATCAGCACCACCGGCAGTGAGGAATGCATTCTGGAGCCGGCTTCACCCGATTTAGGCGCCACCACAGCCGCTGCCGCTGAAACTGAAATTGGAATAGGAGGCGCCACTACTCCTTCACCCGGATCGGTGGTGAATATCATCAAGATCAACATTGAAGATGAGAAGTAACTGTTGGGATGCTTCAATTTCCACTCTTTGTGCCTTCCCAAGTGCATTTACTCGAAACGAGAATCGGAGCAAGAGAGCTTTACTTGTTAGGCATTCTGTTATGATTGCGATTTCTTCCGTAAATGTATACTTTATAGCAATTCTATTAGGAAAATTAAAAAACTTTTAAAAAAATATAATAAAGATCTCGCACAAAAACAAAAATGTTTGTTGTATTTCTTGGAGAATGGAACTTTTGATAGCGCTTTCACTTTTACTTGTAGTCTAATTAATTAAAGTAGATTAATTTGGGAACGATTTTCTTTCTACCGCATTATGATCAGTGACCAGTTTTAGAAGAATTTCTCCATACATTACCAATAGGATAATTTTTCAGCTTCCCAGGGAACGGCGTAATCCGACCACTATGTAAGCGGAAATTTCCATGTATCATTAATTTCGATGGTGTAACACCAGTATATTGATAATTGTTAAGTAGTATTAGTATTCTCATTGATTGGTTCAGAAATGTACATGGTCCGCCTTTCCCAAGATCCTCTTTCCATGTATGAGCTGCGGTTGGGACAGCAAGACTTCATGGCGCAATGATTGATGGGTGTTATCAACTCCATCCTGATAAAGGTATTTCTTCAACCCCCTCCGAGACACAGGGTAATTAATAATATCCTTTGCGATTTTTCCTTCTTTTTTAATTTAATTTTTGTTGAGCTCTTGGTTTTAAATTAATATCAAGAGAAAATTATTCGTTTGCTTATGAATTGTGCTAAAATGTGCTGTTAGGGTAAGGCGAGCTTCAGCAGCATTCACAATAGAATTTCATGCATGTAGTTACAATCATACGGTTTGTGTCTACATCGAATAAAAAATTCTTGCAGTTCTTGCAGACGTGGTACATTCGAAGAATTCGAATTTCGTAACGCGTACGCAAAAAGTATGCGGAAACGGAAAAATCGCAATTTTTGCCGCAAATCCTTGAAAACTTCTGGATTTTCTGCATTTTTTCTGCTCTACGCGACGGCCGACGGCTTGCAGCGAAACGCATTCCGGGCAATTTGCATGTCATTTCAGGCATTTTGGACGCAAAAACTACTTTTCATGCATGCTATAAATTTATCCCACGTTTGTTCGTCCGTTACGTAGTTGGTGAAATCCGAAAATTCCGAAATCGCATGCGATTTTTTGCCAATTTTGTATGCAAAAATTTTTCCGTAATAATTTTGTGATTTTTCGCGTTTTTCGTTACGTCATTTCATCTGCATTACGTAGTAACGGACCAGACGGGCAAGGAAAAGTATATTCCTATTCAATTTATCAATCATATATGTGGAAAATTGTAAATTGGTAGTGGGGGAGGGGGGTGGGGGAGGGATTGTTTAATTAATGTAATTTTTTATTTTTATTTCACTGTTGTTTCCGTTGGTTGGTGCGAAATACGACGTGTGATTTGCATAAATTTGCTATGAGCAACCTGCCCCCTCCACCCCCCTTGACTTCTCACTCTCGTTCTTTTATTTCAATACTTCAAAATCCTGTTTCGTGTTTCAAAATTAGTGCAATTCATGGAATTTCGCCGTTTCTTCCCTCCTTTTAGCGGATGAAATGAGCCGTTTATTTTGAAAGTAGGGTAAGTCCATTTTTTACAAAAATGTAGATAATGGCATTTTTAGATGAAACTTATTATGATCTTTCTATGGGTAAATAATTTATAGTAAAAAAAATTGAGATTCTTGTATTTTAGCTCTTCATAGTATTGACACTGAGAGTGAAATGTAAACAATGAAATATCTCGCAACAACAGAAAGTGGACTCCACCCACTTTCAAAATAAACGGCTCAAATGTACTTTTATTGTTACTGTATTTAGCAAAAATGAAAGTCCGCATGTGCTAGAAATTATTCACTCGCTTAGTAGGTTTTTCTTAAACTTTTATTCCATTCAATTCTATTATTCCATATACATAATTAATATGTTAACGTTTATTTTTGAATCAAAAATATAATTCTATCATTTTATGGCTCCTTTTTTAAATATGCAAAAAAATAGAACTTGAGGAAATCGTTGAGATGAAACATCATAGCCACAAAGTTACACTTCAAAAGTCTGTATCAATTATACTTCCTTTCTACGATTTAAGCGATTCTAACTGGAATGCCATAATAGAGCTGTTATTATTTCGAAATGGCTTGAATAAACTATATCATTTGTTTTTAGGGTTCCGTTCCCCTAAAGGGAAAAAACGGGAACACTTATAAGGTCACTTTTGTTTTGGGAGTGTGTATATAAAACGACCATATTTTCATCGTAGAAACCTGAAATTTGGCACGATGTTAGGTCTTGATAACCTAAACACATTTTCACTATAAAAAGTTAAGAAATATTTTTAGAAATATTTTTTTATAATTTTTAAAGGTTTTCGGGTCGGACAAAAAAAATAAAAATATTTTTAAATCGTATGGGGTATCGTTAGAAAGGGCTATATCCATAGATTATAAAATGTATTTTTTTTAAATTTTATGTAAACGGGTTAGAAAGATATAGTTAAAAATGTGAGAAAAACTGACCTGTCCCCACATGATCCCATTTTCCCATGCCATTTCTCAACCGAAAATTTTGATAAAATCAGGCTAACTAGGTATTTGATCACGCATGACTGAATGGTTGCCGGTTTTTTCAAATTTTAAAGTTTTTAATTTTTTTTTAAATTTAAGATGACCCCCTCAGAAAAAAATTTTTTTTGTTTATATCGAGTGCGGTATCATTAGAAAGGGCTACATCCATGTATTCCAAATATATTTTTTTTTAATTATTATGTAAACGGGTTAGAAAGATATAGTTAAAAAAACGGACCTGTCCCCACATGATCCCATCTTCCCACGCCATTTCTCAACCGAAAATTTTGATAAAATCAGGCTCACTAGGTATTGGTTCACGCATGACTGAATGGCTGCCGGTTTTTTCAAATTTTAAACTTTAAAATTTTTTTTTAATTTAAGATGACCCCCTCAGAAAAAAATTTTTTCTGTTTATATCGAGTGGGGTATCATTAGAAAGCGCTACGTCCATGGATTACAAACATATTTTTTTTATAATTTTCGGTGAATTGGTTTCGAAAATGTCGAAAATTGTTTGCCCAGACGGGCAAAGAGAAACTAAATTCGACCGCTAAAAAGGGTATTTCTGGTACGGAACCCTCAGTGAGCGAGCCCGACTCGCACTTGACTGCTTTTTTTAAACAAGTCTTACAACTGGGAATTACCCATTTCAATTCAAAAATATCATTCATAAAAAAATATTCATTTCATTAAAATAGCAACGTACTAAAGATGTTCAAAAGCAAAAATTCAAACACCAAATCTGAATTCAATAAAAAGCGCTATAAATGCTTTCTGCTTTTCCGCATAAGCTATGCTCCAGTTCTGCGTGCCTCTGTAGTTGTGAGCCGCCAATGAACTCTTATCAGCCGTGCCTAAGCTTCGGCGCGATAACCCCGCAACACTTGAAGTGCGTGCGGCGCCACAAAAACCGCCAAACTCGGGCCTGGAGAACGGAGGAGGGAGCACGCACCACGCAGCATCACTTTTGCTTTCCCGCCCCCGGCCCGACGACCGAAGCCCGCAGCAGCAACGACACTTTCCCAGCCTGCTATCGCTCCTATCGGAAGGGGTCGCAGTTGGTAAGCCGCTATTTTTGGAAGCTCTAACGCCAATTTAATTTGCTGAAGAGCCAAATCGCTGGCGGAGCGCTAAGCGCAAAACAAAGTCAGCGAGTGCCCGCCATTTTTGGGCAAACTTATGTCATTGCGCAAATGTTTACCCGGCAGAATGAAGTTCCATGTACGTATTTCTGTTTCTGTTTGCGCGCGCCAAATCGCGGCACTCACATTAGATACTCTATCCGCAGCCACCAAAAGTATCTGCCGTGCCGTTCGAGCGCTGAAATCCAATTTTAAAAAACTTCTCCACTTCGCTCTTGCCTGCTTGCCCCAATGACATGGAGCTGCGATGAGAGCAAGAGTGGCGCCGTCGAGAGAGATAGAGAGGGAGAAGGAGACGGAGGCGATTTCGAGAAAAAATAAGTTTCTCTGTAAATAATTTGTGTATGATGCGAAAGGGTTGCCATTATGCCGCTCTTAAAATGTAATTTACAGTGCAATACAGTACAACCTCGATAATTGCAACGCAGGAAAGCTGCAGTTGCTCTATTGTCCTATCTGGTCGCACCATTACTTGAATGTGAATGGTCTGCGCCACAAAAGTATCTGTTAGAACTTTCTGTAGAACAAGAATACCGCTACTCATTTCCCATGCGAGTGCTCCGCCATTTCTAAGTAACGATTCCAGCTACTGTAGTCAGACGTGATCAGAGCAGATCAACTTGTTTCCTGCCATCCTCTAAAATCCGAACTTGCCAATCCACTGATAGGTTACGAAAGACCAAGTAGAGGAGGCACTGGCAACTCTTGGCCTCTACACTCTGTAACTCTATTACTCTGAAAAGGCCTATGTTTACTCAAATCTAAAAATTTGGAAAATATCAAACCTTTTCTAATAAACTACATATCAACTTTCATTCATAAACAAACTAGTTAAAGCGGTCCAAAACTTCGGTACATATTATGTATGTTTGTTCTAAAAAAATATGGAAAACAGAGAAAACTTGTAACTCAATCCCACTACCGAGAGGGTTTCAAAAGTCATTTAATATTTTCTATCAATTGTTATTCTTTCATAGCAGAAAGTACCCATTGAAGTTGGAATCAATTGTGACTCTAATGTCTGAATGGAGCTGCTAGTCGACTCTTAAGTGGAGGCGTCGAAACTTCGTGTCTGTGATTTCTAAACCGATTTTTAAACACACTGTTTAAACATTTATCGACTTTAACGAAAAATCGTTTTCAGCAGCGAGAAACATGGGAAAGGTTAGCCGGTTACGATTTGCATGAATCTAAAAATCCACTTTGAAAATCTACTTTAAAATTTTATTGGTTATCATAGCAGGGGCTCAGAGTTCGATACCCATAGTGGCACTGGCCCTCGGAGTGAACATGACACACAACCTGCTGAAACAGCGGCATGCAAGTTTCAAATTGGCAACATAAAAACATGGATCAGTCGCGTTGCTGATAACGCGGCTACAATCCCAACATATACATACATATGTATTATACTTCGGCTAATCGGCCTCTCTGGCTGTTGACTTCATCATTCCACATGGCAATCATGTGGGATCGCAACAAACTCAAACCGCCGCATTTATCTACTAAATGCGATCCGGCGGATGAAATGCCGAGAAGCGAGACGAGAAACATGATCGCACCAGACAGAGCAGACAGAGCACTCACAAGCAGTTCATCCGCGAGAGCGGAGTGGAGACGCTAGTAGCGACTGCAGTACAAAATAGTTGGCGATTCACTTCACTTCAGTTGAGCGTTGGACGTCCTCGTAAGCGGTTTGGTTTTTGGTAGTGCGATCGTGTCCGCTGGGATTGGAAGGCAAAGTAGGAGAAGTGGAAGGCAAGGTGGAGGGCAAGTTCCTTCACCATAGCGGCTGTGTGTGTTTGTGTGTGCTGTGTTGCTGAGGTTGTAGGCAAAGGTTCTTGCCTTCTAGTCCACCGACATTTGCTGATTCAATTTCTAAGAAGAAAATTCGTTTATATGGAAAAAATAAGTGCAAAGTGTTCTTTTTGTATAACTCAGCAAAGTGTTGCTGGGATGTGACGACACATTGCCGTGCCAACAAAGTGTAGTGCTGTAAAGCTAGCAGGGAAGAGTAGGGGAATAAAACAGGAAACATGTTCAAAGAAATGCAAAACGACCGACTTACGTTTGTGGTTTGTGGTGCATTTGGAGTTTCAGCGTCACAAAACGAGTTCAGCAAATATTTAAAGAAAAATTCAAAAGATACAATCGAAAATTAAGCATACAATTTTCAGTGAAGATGTGTGCCCAAAAAGTGTGTTTCACGGGAAAAGACCAGAAAGTATCTATAACACAAAACATGAGAGGAAGAAAAAGGAAAACCCCAAAAAAGATGAAAAGAAGCGCAGTGCAACCGACAACAGATACAAGATACGAGATGTTTTTGTATCTTGTACTCCAAAGTGCATTAGTGTGGGTTCTTGAGCACTGGCTCGCGCCGGAGTTGGAGTTGTTGTAAGACCGTGAGCGCGTGAGTGAGTGAATGAGTGAGTGCGTCGCTGAGGTGTGTTCTACCTGCGCTCCATCGGAGAGCAGAGCGCCCAGATCGCATACAAAAGATCGACAAAAACAAATAGCGCAATAAAGATACACAAAAAGTGGACCAAATAAAAACAAAGACGTTTGCCGCTGCATATTCTTGTGTGCGATTGTGAGAGAACTAGCCTAGAGCTAGTATGCAAATTTTATTAAAATTGTTCAAAGCTCCTATTACAAAAATTAAAAAAGAATTAATGTGTGCTCGAAATCGTTGAATATCCAAGACTTCCTTTAAAACGTCTACTTGCCAGCGCGCTTATCTCATCTTACAATGCTCACATGATGAAGGCTGTAAAATATGATGTACATGTATATGCTGCTGCTGCTGCCCTGCACTACTATTTCAATATCTCCATTCGTAGCCCCAAATTCTTATCGCTAAAGGAACTTGCTG
Source organism: Neria commutata (assembly GCA_963457695.1). Classification (NCBI taxonomy): domain Eukaryota; kingdom Metazoa; phylum Arthropoda; class Insecta; order Diptera; family Micropezidae; genus Neria; species Neria commutata. The sequence goes on along the minus strand of OY735248.1, from coordinate 20,324,684 downwards.
TGTCGCCTCAGAAATCTGAAATCACAGCCGAGCGGATGTGGATGTGACTGTGCATGTGACTGCCGCTGGGACCGAGACTCGGACTGGGGCTGTGTGTGTTGATGTTGTTGCTGGTTGCTGGTTGCTACTGCTTTCGCTTTGCTTTTTGTTTTTGCTTCTGCTCAGCTTTTAAATGCCTCAACCCATTTCAGTCCAGTTCTGTGTAGTTTGTGAAAAGCTGAGACCCCTTTGGGAATCAGACTGGAAACATGAGTTCAACTTATTGTCACTTCTTCGGTTCTTCGGTTCTTCATTTCTGAAATGTTGTTTTTAGTTTTACTCTTCTCTTACAAAAGTGGAAAATGAAACTACTAAAAGCTGTGCTGTGCTTATCAGTGGCATGAAAACGGATTTATGCGCACGCACACATATACACGTACATACATATGCAAGTGCTCGTGAAGTAAATGAAATCTTGGTTCCTATGAAAGTCCACATAGTCCGAGAAATCACAGCAAAGGAACGCACACACATAATGTTTGCGCAGAGAAGAGTGATAAATCCGGAATGAAGCTATATATGTTCCGTATAAAGTACACAAACAAATAAGCCATATGGGCTACATGTGCATGTATGTATGTTTGAACATGTGATATATCAACGAGTATTATGTGCATATGTGTTGGTCTTAAGTTTTCACTGTGAAGTAGTACATGAAAACAGCTTCGCGAATCATTTGTAGCCAAAGGAAGGGTTTCCATTCGATCACGCAGTCTCGAATATAGTACATACATACATACATATGTATATGGATAGCTTCATTCAATAGTGCTTTTTTTATTACATGCTTAATCTGAGCAGTTCAATATCTATGTTGCGTTAACATCTCGCGTTTATATGTCAACTCGATCCCGATTTATAGAAAATTTAACTATACTCGTAGGCAATATTGTATGGAAGAACATACATAGCCTACTCTTGCACTGAGCCATCGATATGACTATGTTGTATATACTGCGATTATACATATGTCTATGTATGTATGTAATTTAACTGATAAAGACCAAATTCCTATACACTTGATGTATTTCTGCAAAATGTTTGTTCATTAACACTGTGCTTCTAATTAGAACTATGGTACTCACAGACATAAACTTCCTGAAAGAACCTAGATACACATACTTATGTCCATATGTATGTATGTAGATATGGACAATGTGTATAAGTGTGTGCAAGTAGGTATGTACATACACATACTAACACAGAATCGCTAATATTTCATACGGATTTATGTGTTATTTGCAGATTTCTGTTGGCGTCCAGACCATACGAAGAAATAATTGTTTTATAAATGTTATTAATCTTGACTTCATAACATTATTCTGACTTAAGCCCACGAAAAAAAGCAAAAATTAATTTTTAAAATTTTTGGATTAGTATAAATCATTTTTGTAGAATGCATTATTGCAAATATGAATCTATTTCCTTCGTATATCATATCCTGTTTTGTTTAAAACTCAAATGTATCCTCTGGATGTTTGGTATAATTATAATTCGGCATATTGAAACTTTACATTGTTTATACTTTTACGCAGATTGTGCTAAATTTAGAATATCCGCAATTTGTATCTGATGAAGACAAAGCGTTGATTTACGCTCCGTTTTTTCAGTTTTTGCGTTAAATTTCATTTCAGAAATTATTAAGCTTTTATCTTAAAAATACAATAACTCATTATGCAGTTGTAGGAAAGATATTTTAATTGGTTGCCGCCAAAGCGATGCCCAGCCAGATGCATGCACTTCTGCGGCTCTGCCTTCATGCTGATATCACTGCTCTGATGAGTGGCGAGTTGCAACATATTCACTGAAATGCAGTGACAAGTGCATCACGCCAAATGCTGGAATGCCTGAATTAATTTAACCTTTCCTCCTCATTGACGTTAAGCCGAGGCGGTTATCTGCAGTTTGAGCGCAAATCCTAAGCGGACTCCACGTCCACATCACATCATTGCATATTTTTAATTCGCGTACTAACAAGAACATATTTGCTTTACGAATTTGCAGTCCAACCGAAAATGAAATCATCGGGCAGAACTGCTTCACCGCTTCACTGCTTCAGGGCTCCCAACGCAGCGAAATGGCGACGAGAGATCACGTACTCTGCACATATACATAAGTACGCTATGTATTTGAAAGAGTTGTATCTGATGGAATTCAGTTCTGAGTTCGATGTAGTTTGTTATTGCAGCTTTCCATAATATCGCTTTTATTTGGTTCTGTTTGTTTATACTAATTTTGTGGCTATTTCCGAGCAAGTTACCAAGGGGCAAGTGAACGTTCGTCGGTGCCCAAGAACGGACGGACCTCTAGGCATATATGAAGATACGCAGACAGGCAGACAGGCAGACAGACAGACCGAGATAGCAGCAGACTGGGCAGCGACTGACGGCTGGCACATTCAACCATGCATCCATTCCGCTCCGTCTGTAGTATAGACAGTTCATCTTACTGACAATTCCTCAACTTGAATGTAGCTTCTTCATTGGCAAAAAGATGCTCGCCTTTATCTTATTTATTGTTAGTTAATGAGAATGTTTGTATGCTGTGTGTATGTGTGCGGAAAAAATGCGAAGATAAATCTACATATGTATGTATATTGAACTTTCAGTTGCGCGCCGCGAACGACGTCTCAATCGAACCACTGCCATTATGTGCTAAAGAAAATAGCAACCATATTCTACAGTACCAAAAAAACTTATTTATTTTAACTCAAATTATAATTATTATAAAAATTATAATAAAAAGATAATTTAAAGTGCAACATAGTGAAAATGAAACGAAATAAGTGGAGTCTACTCTCCACACGAAGGCATCTGGTCTCCAGTGCGCTCCTGGTGTTCCTTCTTGTACAGCATGCTCCAGCGCCCGTTAGCGGCCACCAAGCAGCCACATTTATGCCCGCCCTAGAGTGTTATGATCCCTACGGCAGGCCGCAGGTGAGTTGCTTTGATAATTTTATACATAATTGTAATTTTAGCGATTTTTGAACGAATTGCGAATATAACTGATATTGATAATAGTTCTATTTTCTACATTACACAGTAAATTTTCTGTTGTTAATTAATTGAAGCAAGGAAATTTGTTGAGCGAATGATAAGACAACGATATAATTGGCATTTCAGAATTTTTTGAAGAGTAGTGCTTTTTAGAAGTATGTAGGTACTGTATGTATCTATTTTTTATAATAAGCATCGAATATAGTTCCATATTGTTTGTTGAAATTGGCACATTTTCCGTCATAGAATTAAAACAAAAGTTTGCCCTCAGTATGAGTTTCAGTTTGACGTAGTCTGTGATGTCCATAAGTCATAAGATTTTGATTTGTAAACTAGCTTCCTCAAAATTTCGCGATTGCATAAAATCTTACCATACAATCCGTAATTGTCTTCTTATCATAGATAATGCCTCCACACATCTTTTTACCTTGTTCCAAAAGAAAGTACCTTAGACCACTTGCTCTTTGTTATTTTTATTAATGATATCATTGATAGATGAAATGATTCTAATGCTGACTTAATGATACAGATTATGTATTGAAAATGCAACGAAAATAGAGAAAGCAGAAGTGGAGCATAGAAAGATACAGAAAGGCATAGTTAGCCCGATCGATGGCTTAATCGAAGACAAAGTGTTTGTAAGTTGAAATAGTTTAAATTAAACATTGTCAATCTTCACTGGTGCATTGCCTTGTAAAGGTTACAACTTTCGAGATTAGCATACTACCACGCTTCTGCATAAGCTTCAACAAAAATAAGCTCCTTAACCTTTTTATGTGAAGAAAAGCAGAATATTGTAGTAACCGTTCTTATACGAGGCCCAAAAGTGCTCACTTAATTCTCTTAGACGCTAACTTTGTTTGTTTATTTATAAGTTTTGAAAAGAAATTTGGGAGCAAAGAATGAAATTCCCCCAGTTATTTTCATTTTATGGCAAGAGTAATTAAAACTTCAAAGACTATAAACATTCAACTCTTTGTTTTCCTTTTTTTCCACTATGAGCTCATCTTCATGCACTTTATGTTGTTACCGGATGTAGGATATGGTGATAAAAAAAAAGTCATGCCAACATTCATGCACACACACATTTGTACTTCTAAAGGCGCAAACAATCAGTATAGACATTCTGTCAACAGAAATTGCTTCTCCCAAAATTTACTTCAATGTGTGATGAATTTAACAATTAGAAATTGGGCGCGTATATGAATATTCAAATTCCAAAAATTTTTTTTAAATTAAGTCATCATATAATTATTTTCCATATGCAATTTAACACTGCCCATCTCAGCAGCTTAATAATGCTACAAGACTTTAAGGCCTTTTGTTTATAGTACTCTGCATTTTGTAGCGAATTTCGGGCATTCCAATATCCAATGTATTTTTTCGTATAAACTATGTTCCCATGCACCTCAAGGCCATCCCGATTCTCCCTTGCATTCCCATTTGACAACCTACGACAAATTGCCAAAAAAATGATTGCAGTATTTTTGACAGGCGCAATTGAATTAAATTGAATTGAAAAATGCGAATCAATTTGCTGGAATTAACACACCAGAGCTGCATGTCAGAAATATGTACATATATGTACAGACATACACATATACATATATATGTGCGTATGAAAAGCACAGAACATGAACATTTCAAGAGCATTTGCTGTTAAAGAAACCCCTCATTAAAATAGTGTCTAAATTTATATGTATAAAAACAAATAATACATTCGCGAAAAACTCTTATTCACA